>CM067542.1:54015822-54661322 GCA_034509755.1 Anisodus tanguticus | reverse complement strand
TAATTGCAAATGCAAAATATTAATCTCCATTAATAATAATATAAATGTGTATAAAATACATTTGTCCTAATACAAATTGTCTCTAGAAAATAAATATACTTTCAGGAGCATCTTTATTAAGACTTATGGATTAAGTTCTTTTTACAGCTAAAGATATAGAGTACACGAATAGATTGTAGTTCCTTCATTAATTTACCGTTTAGTGCTAAAAATTAAAGATTATTAACCTTCTGTGTTTTGTTTACATTGTCAAAATTATCAATTAATGAAAAGGGCATAGATTTATCATTTGACCAGTCACTAGACATGCAAGATGAAGGTATTTTTAACCATTTAATGAAAAAATCTCCTCATGAACAATTTACAATAAGAAAGTGTATAAAGTAAGTTAGAAACTATGGAGCTCAATGTAAAATCATCAGGTAGACTTTATATGAGTAGTTCGAGCAGCAGCTCTCTGCAATGCCTTGAACTTATTAGCCTCCATTCTAGCTCTTTGTTCTTCCGACATCTGAATAACCCCAGAACTTTTTGCTACATTATCTGGAGCCTGATTTACTGTATCTTTACCTGCAGAAGATGTATCAGCAGCAACAGTCTTTTGATTGGACAGTTGAGATGGCTCCTGCCAAATTTGCAACGCAATATGGTCAAAAAATCTGCTGGAGTAGGTATAGATGCTAATAATCATTGTAACTGAAGTTCATGCGAAATATATTACCAGTGTGGCACATGAGACTAAATTATGCCAGGATAATAGTCACTAGCCAGGTAGGTAACTATAGGATCCTTGGTTAACAACTAATCGCTGATCAGGCAAGTTTTCTCTTCATGTGAGAGTTTGATTGGAAGTTCTTTACACTGATAGGTTTCTGCAAATCAAGCTTGGTGTTTTCCTTAAGCTAGCTACACTGCTACAGGAATAACCATAATCTACTCTCTCGTACTCAGATAGTTCGAGATTGGTATACATAAGAAACCACTAGAATGAATTGACCGAATCCCCAATTCTTCAGTTACACTACCATTAACAGTCTATATGTCAATTCCTCTGAGGTGGCCCATGGAGAGGCTAACAAGGGTGGGCAAATTGTTTCAAGGGCTGGGTTGATTTTGGTCGCAACATACCCGACTCACATTCCAATTGTACTATTGTGGAAGTGTACGTTGTAGCCAACTGCATAAAATTTCATAACATGGAAAATAAATAGACAAGGAATAGGGCTAATTTATTAGTCCAGGGGTGATTTAATAGAAAGGGATGTTGGGTCCTATTTGGTTGTTAAGATGAGAGTTTCATCCCGTATAGCTCCCCGGGCATTTATATGAACCTGGTAAATGTTTTCAGAATCATGGAAATCTGACATTATCACTTTAGCATCACTTACAAAGCATAAGTATATACTCTCCAATGTGTAGTTCATCTTGTGTAACTTGAAGTAGATGTAGCCCAAGCACATCAATTGCACATTGACGATTGTTTCATTCTCCCAAAATCTCAAGAATTATTTTATTCTTCTTTATTTTTATTTTCTTTTTGGGGTGAAAGATGGTAAATTGGTGTTCCAAATACAAGGTAAAAATTCTGTAAGTACTTGTGACCTACGAAATGCAGTATACAAAATGAGAGAAAACAGAATACTATTGTATGCTTCCTAGTAGGGAATGATGATCACTGATTAGATGTAAAATTTGAGCTCAAGTATGCCAGACAAAAGTAAACACTTAATGGTAGTTATTTTTTAAACATTGACACAGAAATCAGTTAGAAGTTTCATTATGCTTACCTCAATTGCCTTCTCCCACATATCATTAAGCATGATTTCCTGAAAATCATTAGGATTTCGATTTTGCGTGGTACCTTCTGGATAATCCGTTGGTTCTGATTCCTTTAGTTCTGCATACAATATACATCAGAGATGCAATTTCTGATTTCAAATCCAAGCATTCAAAAGTAGAAGAACAAATTTATTTATGGATGGCACATATCATAAATTCTCCTTCTTTGCTATTCACATAATCAACAAAAAGTGCACTTGGAAGTGACCATCATGATTGCAAAAAATTACCAGCATACATAGGCATGTCACATTCTGTAGAAAAATATTCCTTCTTAAGACAAAAGTACATATCTTCTTGAACTCTGTGTAATCAATGAAGTTACGTGTTCATCATAGTAGTTCTTCAATGTTTAAAGAGAACGGAGGAGCTAATATATGTGTACATTAGACGTTGCATTTTAAAAACTATAATGTCAAGCACTCAAGCTGGTCTTAAAACCGTATACCCTAAATAACATTTTTTAGTGAAATATAACAAGGCAGCTCCTAATTATTAAGTATAACTTTTAGCCTAAATGTTTCAATTTCAGATGGTATGAAATCTTACATAATTAACAGCCCGTTAAGATTTCTAATAGGCCGTTTTCCCCAGGAAAACAATAGAGAAGAAGAATTATGTCATGTAAAACTTGAGGATTAATACATAGAACTACTACAATTGAAATTAAGAGAGTTAAAGTAAAATGAAACTCTGCAAATGGAAGAATTAGAATTCACATTTGATAGATGTTAAATTAAAATCTCTTAAAATTACCAGACAGTTACATTTTCTTTCTCCCGATTCAAGTAGGTAGCCACCATTTGGATAATAATTGGAATTTTGGATGAAGTTGAAAAAGAGTAGTTGGAAGTTTGAAAAGAGTACTTTGAAGTTTCAAGTTCGGGTTGTGTTTGGACATAACTTCACTTGGAAAAATGTTTGTAAAAATTGAAAGTTTGTGAACAGAAACCATTATTTCACTTGAAATACTCCTCAAACCAATATTTTAATACTTTACAGTATTTCAAATCTTAAAGTTTAGTATCTAAAATACTGAACCATAGTACTTTCAAACTTTATACATGCTTTGCGAGACAAAAGCAAAGCGAGTGATATAAAAAATTTCAATGAAAGCAGCATTTTATTAGTAATTTGTTAGTCGTTAGTAGTCATATGTTGCTGCTTTCACAAGCTGGACGTAATTTGAGATTAGAAAATAGGAACACTTAAAGAACCGGAAGTGATAGAGATGTACCCTGTTGATTTGTTTCTTGTTCTTGTACTTCTGGCTCATACAGCTTTGCAGGATCCACTCCATCGGCAACCCTGTCTCGTAGTCCTTTCGTGCATAGCTGTTCAAAGAAAAAGAAACCCTAGTAAGCTTGATAATGAAAATATAGAATACTCATATTTGTTTTATGTGTTCAGTAAAGGTCATACAATAAACTATCTTTCAATCATCATATATCGGGGTACATTACCTGTGGCAGCAAATGGAGTGAGACATATCTGGTTAAAAGTCAGCTATGTAATCTGTGTTAATTGAATATTAAGCTCGTGAAACAGGATTTCCACAACAGAATGCTACTTAGTAACAAATGAAATGACTTGGTTCAGTTCTTATGGCTATCAAATTTGCGAAGAAATCCTAAAGGGTGATTTTACATGTAATACTCCTAAACATAGGTGAAGTTGTGTCCTTATTCTTCTTCTTTTATCTTCCATAGTGTCTAAAGGGTTAGAATGTTCTATTTTTTCTTACAGGATGTAGGATGCAGCTGAATGAATTTGCTAGGCAGGATATACCCCAAAATGGCATGGGTGTGCCCTAAGGAGGCCTTGCAATGGATAAGAGAAGAGACCATAAACACAGCAGGACTTTTAAGTGATATGAAGTGACTTTTCAGGAATTGAAGTATTGTAACGCCTTGAAATAATAGGAAAAACAAGACATGCTAAAATAAAAGAGCACCTCGTCAATTTGGATGACTTCTTGACCACAGATATTGTCAAATTTACTAAATGCAGATACATTCTACTTCTTGAAACATCATAAAAGTATAACAAAATAGTTCTAGCATCTCGTTGACTTAGGGTTAAAGAGCACCGTCGGTACTTTTTTTTTTCCAAGACTGGGTATTTTATTTAGACATGTTTATAGGGTCTCCATTTTCCAAGAGTCTTCTTCTCTATATATTCGATTTTACCAAGCTGGCACTTAGCTCTAGTGAAAGCCAAGAAAATCATAATTTTTTAATTGAAAGATGGCACACATTTCATGACAAGTATATCTAACACAATTGGAAAATCAAAGCTGTGGGAAGTGAAAGCGGTTACCTTGACTCTCTTTGAGCCACCAAATTTTTCCACCTTATGAATGAACTGATCAAATGAGTAATAAGGAAGTAAACCCGCATGCCATTCAGCATATAAGCCAAGTAGGTGACCCAAATCAGCAACCTGCAACCAATTAAGATTGCACTATAAGCAAATCACTCAGGTGGAGTACCACTAGTATAAGTACATACACTTTCGAATATTGTTCACTTTCTAGCAAGAGTGCAACTAAAAGGGCTGTGTATCACTTGATCAAAATGATGGACCAAGCATTCTAGAAGTCACCATCTTCATGCAAACAATCAAACTTAGCAATCTTAAAGAGGCACAAGATGAAAGATTATGTACTTCTCTTTTCAACTTACACAAACTAAACAGGGAAAGACAAGTACACTTACTGCCACAAAATTGCAAAATGTTTTGAGGCAAATAGAATTAATTACTGACATGTTAAGTAATTGAAGAGTGTTTTTTTCAGGATGTTGCGTGTAACCACATTCTCTTTATGCTGTTTTTTTTACATTAATAATACTTGCTATACAGATAAAAAAAGTGATTGAAGAGTGTTGGTTATTCTGGACGCAAATCAAACAAAATAAAAGGAAAGTCCTATAAGCAATCGAAAAGGCAAAAATGCCTTAGAATAATGTTTGCTACAAATTAACATTTGTATATAAATAAATGAATCTATTTTAGCATATGAATGGGAACATTATCAACCAGAAATTATACATTCTTCAGAAAACCAAACTTGTGTAAGTCAGTAATCAAGATCTATTGGCAATTTCACTAATACGGTTAGGTGCAAATTTTTTTCTCATGAATAATAAAGCTAAAAGGAATATCATCTACTTAGTAGCCTAAAAGTAAGTATTAACTGCACAAATTCGAAAAAAATACAAAATTAAAAGAACAAAAGGAGGAATATGTTCTAGGAAGAAGTGAGAGTAGATAAATCAGTAAACAAACAACTCTCCGAAGTACAGAAAAGACCAAACACAAATTTATATTTTAATGAATGAAAGAATCTAGAGATAATGGTCAAAATTACACCTGAACTATTGATTTTTTTCGAGTTTCATAACCCAATTATTAGTTGTTCCCTTTTCACACCTAAAATATCACAATTTTCGAGTTTCATACTCCAACTATTAATTATTCGCTTTTTCTATTTGAACTATTAACATCTGTCTTAAAACAAATAATTGATTAGTTGGTGATAGCTTAGTATAGGAAAAGGAAATAAATGACAGTGGCCTAGTCAGCTTCGATGTGTGTGTTAATAAGTTAATGTGAAACTCGCAAAAAAGTAATAAAAGCAGAAAATACCTCATGACCGCGGCCGCGATATTTGAAAGCACGGGGGAAATGACGGAGAACGTAGCCAAGTCCTTTATCAGATAGAAGGATATCCGGAGTTAACTTAGGCATTGACCTAGGTACTTTCTTCGGCTTAGATCCAGAAGCTCCAGCTCCAGCACCGGCATCAGATCCCGTTTTTGAAGCATACGTCGTCGTATTAGGAGTAGATTTGTCGGTACTGTTTGGATTTGAAGGACAATCTCTTGACCAGTGACCTGGACGACCACACTTGTAGCACCCTGTAGGTGCTGAACCACCGCCACCGCCGCCGCCGGACTTTTCCATTTTCTCGTTTTTTGCTCTGTTTGGAGGTTTTTGGTTGTATATGAAAATGCAAAATTAAGGAATTGGTGTTTTTTCAGAGTTTGGCGGGAAATGAAGGAGGGAAAGTGTGAGATACTGGAAGTGTGGCGCCCTCAAACGCACTTGTGTTTAGTTTTTGTCCTTCGTATCTGTTAATTTTAATTTTTGTTCATGTTATTTATTTTATAAAAATATCCATGTTTACTTTATAAGATATAGTTTTTATAATATTTTTTTATTCAAAAATTGAATTTTGCCTCGCGCGGCATAAATTATATAGAAATTAAGTTATGCGGCATATTTTTATAGTAATTTTTAAAATTATGTTGAGTAACGGAAACTATGCTTTATCCGCATAGTTTGTGTGAATGTTATAATACATATGTTGAAATTAAACGCTTGTTATACCCGTTGGAATCTAAAATTATGTTTTTTTTTCTTCATATTATGTTGAGTGTTGACAGTTATGCCTTATCCGGCATAATCTGTGGGTTGTGTACTATACATATGCCGAAGATAAATACTAATTATGCCCAGCGAGATCATTGGGCCGGATATTCATAGGGGTTGAGAAAGTGGGCCGTATTATTTGCTTCGGGCAATTCCCATGGTTTGCTCCTATTTTAGGGTGGTCTTTAATTTTTATCCTTCAAATTTGTGATCTTTAATTTTTACCATTCGCCTAAAAAAATGACCAAAAATATGTTTGAACTTGTGGATTCGAATCTAAGCAGAGTAAAAATAATCACAAGGCTTAATTAGAAAATATGCATATTCCACCAAAGTTGTATAGAAATTATGCCTTGAGGGGCATAGTTTCTATGTAATTATGCATTTGGAAATACCTATGAGATTGTGGGTTCAAGTCACATCAGAGTCAAAAAGAAAAATAAATCATAAGACAAGATTTCATAGAAAGTATGATTATTCGGCCAAAGTATGCCTCAAGGGACATAATTACACAAATGTAGATTTTTGTTGAAAAATTAAGATTATGCCTTGTCCGGATAGTTATATAGAAACTATGCTCCAACATGCATAGTGTCTATATAATTTTGTCCGAATAGGCATAATTTCTATGAATTTTTGGCTTGCGATTTTTTTTCTTTTTTTGCTTCTGATGGGATTCGAACTCAGAATCTCTGATTTAGTAGACCCACGAATAAATGGTACTTTGACCCATAAATTTTCATTAAATGAGAAACATGGGCAAAAATTAAAGACCATCGAATTGAGGGGGGGAAATTAAAGATCAACCCGTATGAAGGGAAATCCACGCAATTTTTTGTTCCTTTTTTTTTTTACAGCTTTCGTTTCACAAATTGAATTTTTATGTGGTATAATCGTCCATTAAAATAATAGCTAGCAATAAATTAAGGAGTAGTGAGCGGAGTTCTATCCAGAGATCAACCTGAAATGACGAAGTATTGTCCGACGTTCTTGATAATCAGATACATCGCAAGGAGGTTTGCTCGAGAAAGATCCTACTCCAACCCTCGAATAACGGAATTTTAAAGAAAATAATCAAAGAATACATAAAATTATACTTATTTTTCGTACTCTGAAAATTTGTTGCAATTACATACTGTCTATAAGGAAGTATTATATCACATGTTTGTACATGGTAACTTTAAAATTAATCGCATTGTATACAATACATACGTAACTAAATTTAATTGCTTAATTTCATAGATTCAGACAACTTAATAATTTGTGTTCAACAATTAAGTTGGTCAAATAGGTACACCATTCGTCAAATTGAGCTTCAATTTTTTCTCTTTCAAAAGTCGTGTTTTTAATCACAAACATGCTTTAATATTATTTATGTTGCTTTTATTAATATGAAATATATATGTGCAACACAAGTGTCTAGGAACCAGTATGTCAATAAACACGTTGAAGACAAAATGAAATATAAAATACCACTTTCACAGGTACAGATTGATAAATAACAATCAATAGAACCATACAAGATGAACATATAAATGTGAAATTTAGTTGACAGCACTACAAACTGTCCTTATGATCCCATTTCGACCAGTGAGGGGTTGAATATCTGCCGTTTTAACCATGGCTTTAGCAAAATCTGTGAAGAATGCACGAGGATCGTTGCTATATTTTGAAACAATACTATCTGTTGATCCTCCGCTGAAAAGAACTTGATCGGATTGGAGGAGGCCTTTCCTCTGCATTAGATTCTTGAAGTAATTGTTATCAAATTTTTTGTTAGTGACCAAATCAAGTGAGGCTAAATTTCCATTTCCTCCATTTTTAGGACATTGACGTCTTCTACTGCTAGCAAAACTTGCATCTATATCTGATGCATTGTATATTCTGTTCCGAAATGAAGAACATTGTGATTGGCCTATGGTGTGTGCCCCTGCAAATCATTGAGGTTGATTCACATTAAGAAATTAAATGAGAACGTTGTTTGGCAAATGAAATATGTCAACAAGGGATATTCAATGTTTATGGACTAAGATATATATATATATATAATTATACTATTAGTGTAGCTTAATCTGTAAGGCAGTGTACAATAGACTCTTGTGGTCCGGCCTTTTCCCAGACCTGCGCATAGCGGGAACTTAGTGTACCGGGCTGCTATTTTTTAGTTTAGCTTAATCTGTAACTATTTTCATTAGATTGACAATTAATGTCTGTCACATAAATTTACCTAAATTTACTTATGATTATCTTAGAAGTGATGAGATTTTTAGAAGAAAAAAAAAAGATGAGATTTTTAGATAATTTTTTTGTTACATGAGGAGAAAAGGAGAAGTAAAGGGCAAAGCAATGCTACGCTACTGGTGGAATTTGGACTCTTTAACTAAACTGTGGAAGCTATTGAGCTCACAAATTAAGTTAGGCCTTAACCCCTATAAGTTATCTGACTTAGGTAAGTGTATATAACTTATATTTCACCGTTAAGGATTGCAGGGATGAATAAAATATCTCTACTCTTAATCTTAAATAGAGGTATCGGGTTTGAGCCCTTCAAATGAAAATAAAATCATAATATGAAGTGTTTTGACTCTTTTAATGGCTCTTATGCAACATGAATTCAGATTAATTATAACCCTAAAACGGAATAGACACCCACCAAGTGACATGTCAAAAAGTTTAAATCTTACATATATATATACCTGACAAGGCAACCATGTCCTTTGCACTAAGTCCTTTCTTCGAAAATCTGGATATAAGAGTGTCAAGGCTATCAAAGGGACTAGGTATATCAATGTTTGCTACAGTACGGTTTGCAATGGTGGAGTCTCTTCTTCCAAGTTTAACATTCCATGATGGACCACCAACCTATAGTGTCATCGATCATTCGTCTTGTTATAAGTATTATGAATTTACTTAAGCACAAAGAAATTCTTATATTCTGTATATATATTGATAATACTTACTGCGGCAGAAGCATCTCGTGCTACAACAGTCAAAATGTCCGCGCAGGATACTACTCCAGGGCACATTTTCTCGAGCTCCCTCTTTGCAGCCTCAACAACATCATAACCTCTTACAGATCCTCGATTAGGTACTGCTGTCTTCTCACTTTTGATATTCGGAGCCTCGTCAAGTAAGATTGATGCATCACAACCCTGGAATAGAATTGAAAAATTTAAAGAAATATTTATTAGTGCTTAGGGTAGTTTTATATTTTTCATGCCCATATCTTTGGTTCTCTTTCTCTCTCTATATATAGTTGATAATTTATGATATATCTATATTAATAGTTAAGTCAAACCTATATTGTCAAAGCAAATGATAGATGAAACTATACTTCACAATTACAAATTTAAAATTCTGAATCCGCTTCTAATACAACAATAACATATCCAGTGAAATCCCACAACGTGGAATCTGGGGAGGATAGAGTGTACGCAGACCTTACCTCTACCTTGTTAGGTAGAGCGGCTGTTTCCGAGAGACCATCGGCTCAAGACAAATCCGCTTCTAATAAAAAACAAATAAATGTTAGACTTATGTTACTTGGACAAAGCAATCATGGAAATGGAGACGAATGAGAGAAGCTGCCATGCGACGCTCACGCGATACTGCTTGGTTCACGACCTTACAAATCGTGCTAAGTGCTTTAGGGCACGTTTTCTCATAAAATGTTGGAGTTAACTGCGCTTCGCACTGCATAAATATTGAAAGCAATAGCAGAATACAAATAGTTGTGTAAGCCATTACTACAAACGAGTTTATTGAAGCTTTAAGTTATGTATTTTTAGTACTAATTAGAGGTGACAAGAAAATAAGAGTATAAGAGGAGTTGTACAAGGAATGGTGAATGGCCTCTTTCTACTTATATAGGTTGCAAAAGACATCAATCATGTTCTTTAAAAAAAATCAATTGATGTCTCAAAAATGGTAAAAGCATATCCTCATGTATGGTTTTTATACTGATCCAATAAATATATGACACATGTCTTCACAAATATGATTATCACTAAATTATAATTAATTTAATAGTACATTTTTCACCTTTATTTATTACTTAACTATTAGTAAATTAATAAGATTTGATGTAAACACTCTAGCTAGAGTTTGCTGAGTTTGCTTAAGAGATTCTCTAAGATCTTTTAGTGCTCTTTATTTTATTTTGTTCCTTTTGAATATTCTTGCACCAGAAAAATAAAATAACTAAATAGTACTAATGATGCTCGAATAATTAATTACTCCCTCTGTCAAAAAGAATGATTCATTTTTTTTAATTCGTCCAAAAAAATTACATATTCTTTTATTTAGCCATAATTTAACTTTAAACTTTACTTTTTACGCAAAACGAGATGATCTATAACCACACAAATATCTTTGGCTTATTTTAGATTATAAGATTTAAAATTATTCATTTATTTCTTAAATTGCATGCTAAATAAAAGTACATCAAATAAATTAGAACGAAGTGAAAGAATGGCTTTTCACGTGCACCTCATTTCGTTTCATATATATTGTAAAGTACGTAGTACTAACTTAACGTCAAAGGCTTCCAAATTGAAAAGCTAATACACCGTGTCTTCCTATATTTGTATGATTTATGAACTTGAAAGTTTTCTTTTTTGACAGCCTTTTAAGAGAAAAGAATTAATTTTGCCCATAGAAAAATTACAACAACTAACTTAAAGAGAAAAATGTTCAGAATAATGTCATGTATATACATATTAGTGTATGAGTTCTGAATCACAGTTCTTTTTATTTATTGGTGTTTGGATAGATTATTTATACATATTAATTAAGTGAAATTTTCAATATAAATGCAGAATTTGAGCTAAAGCTAATGGATTTTGCGTAACCCATAGCTCGAAAGCTGGCTCCGCCCCTGTGCATAGGGGCAATTTTATAGCCTAAAAATGGGACACGTGAACCCATGGTCTCTCCGTAAAACTGGATATTATATATATATATATATATATATACATATATATTAAAATTAATATATTATTATCTGTTAGAACCCATGCAACAAGAAGGCTAAATAGTGCACTTGATTGAATGTTGAGTTATTTACATCATGGTCTAGAGATCTTATATTCGCCTTTGCCTGCGTATATATATAGGAGTATCAAGTTCGAAAGAACATAATATTATTAAAGTAAGATATTCGCATTGAAGTTCGATTATATTCGGAATCGCACCAAAAAATTTCACATAGAGGGGTAAATCGCTTTCTAACAAAAGCGACTAATGAGTATATTCATCGGTTATGATCGCATTTAAAATGCATTTCACTCGCCATAAAATGGCAGCCATGTGAAGCATCATACAATACAAATTACACCGACAAAATTCACAACAAATGCCAGAGCAGGTATATTGAAAGAAAGTTTGATTTTAATTAATAAAGTGATCCAACAAGAATTTCATAAATAAAATGGTCACAACTCATGAAATAAAACTTTAATATACCATGAGGAATAGATAATTCTCCATTTTGGCTTTAGCTAAAATTTCATTAGTTATAAGCAAATTCACGTCAACCATTTTTTCTTTTTTTTGATTTAACTGTTTCCTTAATTGCATTTTGTCTAAATTATCCGTACGTAATTTTTTTTATTTGTCGACATAAAATTTACCGGACATAACGTATCATAGGTCGATCGACACCAAAAATTGACCTTCCGTCAATTATATCTTCTGAACAATCACACACTATCATGTTTAATGTGAAACACCTTTTTGTGATTTTACCGTTATAATTGATAAAGTTGACCTCGAAGAAAGCCTGGATTCAACAAAACGACACAACATAATAACGAGATTGAAATGGTGTGCAAAACCCGTATGTTACTCTTGATAAAAAAATATATTTTGATTCCCTGAAATAGGATCACGTTGATGTATAGAGGGAGCTGATATGTTGCGGTTCCAAAGATGAAAAATACGTTGCTGCATATCTCCGTGCATCAACCATTTATCTAAGCAATTCTCATGGAACATACGATTGCTCCTCTCAATTTTTCTCCCTTTATCTCCGTGCTCGAAATCCGATAAACAAATCCCACAATCAAGTGGTTCAGTAGCAGCAAAATAGTATATTCAGTCTGTCCCAATTCATGTGGCATCATTTCTTTTTTAATCTATCTCAAAAATATTGTGACCTTTTTATAATTAGAAACAATGCCTTAGTGATGATATGTTTTTCTTCCTTACTAACACTAGAAAATAAGTAAGAAACCCACTTGTTTTACAAAAAAAAAACATTTTCCTTCATATCAAATAAACTAATTTTGAATATATAAAAATAACATAGTTGGAGAAAAAGAAAAAATAATGCAAGCATGGTTAAAAACATGAAACTTTGTTAGGAAGAAAGGAATAGGAAGAAATGACTTTCCTTTCACCTATTTGGGATACCCAATTTTTTATAGTAGAAGAAAGGGGGATTAATATAATATATTTTGGTGAAGATCATGAACAGATTACAATCTTGGAAAGGCAAAATGTTATTCTTCGAGGGTAGGACAGCACTGATTAAACATGTGCTTCCAGAAATGCCCATACATCTCTATCAGCTCTTAATCCACCTAATTGTGTGATTAGACAGATGCATAAAATGTTTGCACAGTTCTTTGGAGTAATACAATATGGGGAAAAAGCAGACATTAGATTTCTTTATCACATTTACATGTACTTCTTTTTATCTTATTCTTTGGTCAGACTGGTAATCCCAACCAAATAAGCAATCGCAATTGCTACAAGCAACCTATTTCATACCCTTTTCGTCGAGGACTTGGTTTTAGATCACTACATGATGTCTCAATGACATTATACTGTAAGACTTGGTAGAACTTCAGAACTACTCCATCCTTATGGAGTGCATTCATGAGCAACAAGTACAGTAAGAAGAGCAATTCAGTAATTGTGCAGTGGAAGTATGGTTCTCAGAATTGAAAGAAGATGCTTCAAGCTACGGACATGATAGAACAACATATATGGTGGCAAACCAAAATGCGTAATTCACTCTTTTGGTATGACAACAGGACAGATTTGGGTGCTCTATATTTTATTTCTCAGCATGATTATTATGATGACAATATTCAAAATGTGAATGAAATGATGGCAAATGGGAGTTGGGACATCAACATATTGGAAGGAATCTTGGACAGTGACATTGTGAAGCATATAGTAGATACTATGAAACCACCAACTAGTGATACAGAGGTAGATACACCTTGGTGGGTTTTAAGTAATGGGGGTGACTTCACAGTCAAGTCTGCTTGGGATTATTTAAGGTTGAGGGGTCAGTAGCATGAAATTTACAAGTATATGTGGATCAAGAAATTGCCATTTAAGATATCATTTTTTATGTGGAGGTGTTGGAAGTTCAAATTACCATTGGACGAGGTGTTGAAAAGAATGAATATTAACTTAGCATCCAGGTGTTGGTGTTGTTCAAATCCAAGGGAGGAGACAATTCAACACTTATTTGCCAAGTCTTTTTCTGTTAACAGGACATGATTTATTTTTTTCTTTTGCAGGTATTAACATTGCAGGATTACAATTACAACAGATTATAGTGAAATGGTGGAAACAGCCTGTCAATGATAGGCTAAAACAATTATTTCAGGCTATACCTGCTATAGTTGTATGAGAGTTGTGAAAAAGAAGAAATGCATACAAACACTGGGAGAAAAAATCTATTGGAAGATGTATCTATCAGATTTTGCTACTATACAAAGAATGGTGAAAGTCAGAAATTCATCAATGCAGCAAATACCTAACAGTTGGGGAGAGTTGATTCAAGTGATGAAAGAGTACAGACCAAAGATGAAGTTTAGAAAAGTGATATGACATCCTCCTCCTGAGGGTTGGATCTCGTGCAACACTGTGAGCATCAAGAGGCAACCTTGGAAGATGAGCATATGATTTTTGTTTGAGGAATGAGGAGGGTAATCTAGTTCATGCAAAGGTGGAGGAAATAAGCTGGGTTACAAACACTGAAGCTGAGGCAATTACAATACTGAAAGCAGTCAAATGGTACAAAATCAGTCATGTTGACAAAATTAGCATCCAAACTGACTCACAACTGGTACTGAGAATTGGAAGCCACCATGGGCCATAGTGAGGTGGATTGAGATAATCAAAAAGCTAATGGAGGGGGAACAAATTAGCATATTTTCTAGCTAATTTGGCCATGGACAAAGGGGGGAACATGGAAGTGGGATTGAAAAAGATCTTAAACAATGATAACACACAGCTATCATATATAAGAGTGCAGACATGTTAATACATTTACAACAAAATCAACAAGAAGCCAATAAGGTGTAATAAGCACACCAATCATTCAGATTTGAGGCATCAAAGGAAGAAATTCGTACTTGATAAGCATGGATGTCTCTCCAGATTTTCATCAACTCAAGTAGAAGGATCGGCTACACAGAATCAATGCATGAAACAACATATGAACAAGAAATCAAAGAAATTCAGGTAAACAAGAACACTTACAGATCAAAAGGGGATAACTTAAAAACACAGTTGAAACCATCATCTTCGCAACTTGGATTGAAGAATTCTATAGAGAGAAGAACAAGCGTAAAATTAGGGCTCAAATGCACACAACTTTTTTTGTTTTCGATTTATGGACCGGGTCATTTGGGCCTCATTTTATTTTCGTTTTTGATTTAATAAAAAAGCCCGAATGAACATAATTTGTGGGCTAAGTTCTAACCTGCCCCGTAACCGCTTCACCCCAACCAATTGCCATCCTTTCAAGGAGTAATAAAATAAATAAAAAATTACAATATAGGTTATTCAGAATAACATAGTGGTTATATAATAAAAGTGTGTCGTTTGGTTCGAAGACAAGTTATGTTGATATTAGAAATGTCAAAATTAGTTATCATAACATTATTTCTTATCGATTACTTGTTGTATTAAAAATAACATGTATTGCATACTCCCTCCGCTCACATTTACTTATTGCGTTTCGCTTCTCGAAAGTTAATTTGACTAATTTTTAGAGCTAAATTAAAGTATATTAATTTAATATTTTAAAATTTAAATATTTGAAAATTATATAAAAACTACTATAAGTTGTAATTCTTCTCATATTAATATAATGAAAAAATATATCTTAAAATGTGTGATCGAAATCCATGTAATTTGACTTGAAAAGCGAACTGTGATAAGTAAAAGTATAAAAATAGTACTGATATTGCTAATGACATCCTTTACAATATATAAAAGTAATATTCCTATTGATTAAAATATATATGTAATACTGATATTAATTATACTAGATTTAAATTTACAATCAAACATTATACAAAAATTTTATGATAACTTGACATAACTATACAATACTAAAAAAAACATTCCATATTTTTGCACAAAGATTGATATATCAAATTATCAATTAGTAGCCGAACTAAACCCCACTTTTTTCTCAATTTATTCCTAAAAAAACGGTTATCCCCCCCCCCCCCCCACCACAAATCAGATACCTAATCTAACATAAATAAATCTCCTTTGTTTCTCAACTAATTGCTTAAAACATGCTCATAATCGGTTGTCTAAAAAAAAGATCTTTTATTTTCTAATCTCTTTCTTTTTTTATTTCCTTTATATATTAGCAAAATGTTCTTTGTCCTTTCCTTTTCTAGTGTCTTTTTTTTAAAACATTGATTAGACACACGCGCACACACACATTTAAATATTATTCATAATATATTTTATTTAGTTACATATATTATATTAGACACACGCGCGCACACACATATATACACAAAATTCATATATATGGTATTATATATGTATAAACATTATATATGATATATTAATGAAATATTTACATTATATAAAAAATCATAATATAATATAGTTGAATTATATTAAAGATATATTCTATAGAAACATTTGTCAACATAAAGAAAAAATTGACGATTTTTTTTAATCACAAATTCCCTCGTGGAAACCTCATTAAAGAGGGATGATCATTTGAGATATTGTTCTTTTCATAATTTTAAAAATATTTGAGTAAATTTGGAAATTAATTTCATATTTTCCCAAAATATTATACTCCTATTTATTATAAAATCTGCTATATTTATAACATAAAAAAAAACACATGTTATTCTTGTATTTATTTGATGTAATGAGTAAAAATCTCAAATTTTGATACACCCTGCCAAACAACCCCCTAATAAGTAACAAGCTATAAATACCAATTAACCAGCCAGGGCTTTTTTTCATCAGTTAAACGCGCCACCGCCGCCGCCGTGGAGTCTTTTTGCTGCAACACTTAGCACAGGTAATTTCTCTCTATTTGTGCCTCCTTTTGTCTTCCTGCAATTTTGCGTCTCCAATTAATGTATTGCTCGTGACTGTTGTATATATCAAGCAACCAAATTCTAACAAGTAATGATACATCTTAACCAAGTCTCCCTATGTTACGGCCCACAAAGGAGATGAACTAGTGGTTGAAGAGTTGAATTATTCAGACACTAAGGGCCTGGCCATGAAAATTGTGAAATATTGTAAAAAAATAGTTTTCGTTTTCAAAGTGAAAAATGGTATTTGAAAATTGATACAAATTGGAGTTGTTTTTGAATTTTTGTGAGTCATTTGGAGTGAAAGAAGTGAAAACAACTTTTCGGTGTTTTTCAAATTCCGGAATTCAAAGAATTTTCCCTAATTTTATGGCCAAACATGATTCCCGGGATTCAACTCGGGGAAAAAGCAAACAATATTCATTGGCCAAATGGCCACTAAGTTTTATTTTTCACTCAGAAAAAAAAGTTTTCAGACACTGAGGGGTTGTTTGGTTTCTGAACAAATTTGTAGTGCGATTATAATGTGGGGAGTTATGATGATTAAATAATGACGAGATTATTTAGTGGATATACTTTTATTGATAGATATTTGGTTCATTGGACTAAAAATGTGATAAACAAGGTATAATGTGAAACATGTGTTTGGTTTTATTGGATAAACTTTTATTTTCAATTTTAACTTTCACTTTCTTAAAAGACTTGGGGAGGAGAGTTTTGGAGAAGGACAAATGTCATTTTCTTGTTTTATCAAGTGATTAGTAATCTTGGTATTGTTATCCATATTGGGAGTGGTTTAAAAATAATTACACAATTGTGGTTTAAATAATGGGATTATGTATACTGGAATACAAAGTTCAACCAATCTGGATAAAAATATCCTACGTCTATCTCGAGATTGTTTTCCCTTATCCTTGTAACCAAACCCCTTGGATAATTTTCCAATTTGCCTACTAATTATTGGTGGCAGCTGAGTGGTAAAAGGTACCCAGTGGATGTGCTAGCAAGTTGGCTCAACTAATACTGTTATTTAGAGGAAAAAGAAAAGAAAGGGTCTGTCTATGCTCTGAAATCTAGTGGGACCATGGTAGATTGGTGGCTACAAATGAAATAGAACTGAATGGAATGGATAAATGAATACAGGGGATTTATGATTCCAATCCCAACTATTTTGGAATCTAGGTGCAGTTGATTAATCTGTTCATCATTTGTGTTCAACACGTCCGGACTAGGGCATAAAGAAAAATGAAAGGAATCAATGGGAGTAGCTCGTTCATCTGTCTTTCTATCTCTATTACTCCCTTTAATCACACAGAAAGTTGTTTTGGAAATTGACAGGGATGGGAGCTGACGAGTTTAGAGTGGAGCAGATTCCTTCCGGAACGACGTCTGAGTCTATTGAAGCCTTTCTTGAGGTACCTCAAGTTAGCTTATGTGTTTGATTTATGTTGACCATGATATGCCTGTATTCTTGATTTGCAGATTGAGTGCAAAATAACATAATCACTCTAGTAGATATAGAAGTCTGCCTAACTCTGAACTTCTAAAAATTCCAATTTTAAGTAAATAAGGTTTTACATTCAATCTGCACCCAAGTGGCGGCAGATTTTTTGCTTGAGTTGATGCCATGATCTCTCAATCACTTGTTCTCTATTAACAGGCTGCTAGATATGATGATTTGGATGATGTCATGAGCTTAGCATCTTCTGGTGTTTCTCTTGATTCCAAGGATTCAGAGGGCCGAACAGGTTAAAGTTCTTGCAATGACTTGATGATTTGATAGCTACACTATCTGTGAATATCATTCCTCCATACTTCTCAAATGCCTTATTTGATCATTTGATGGTTATCCAAGCCGAGAATATCAATGATGTTGAAGTGTGACACCATCTCATCTAAAAGATTAAGCAATTAGAGAACACACTTTTAATTACTTAATATATACTCAACACACCCCTTATGCGTGGGCCTACAAACACATGTAAATATATTTTTGGTTTTTTGGGTAAGAATTGAAGCCATGATCTTTGCCAGCTCTGATATCGTCTTAAAGCGTGTGACCATCTAAAAGCTTAAGCTAGATTGTGTATAGAGCGAGACAAATAGGTTTGAAGAACAAGATGGGTTACTTGAGGATTAAGGTAGGAAATTAGAGAAGGGGAAATTTCCCTAATAGACCTGAAATTTATCATGGTATTGGAGATTTTGGCAATATCTTCATTTGGTTTTCTTTTTGTTGGGAAACAATTGTTTAACAATTTGGAAAAACTCTGGGTCAAATTTGAGCACAAGTCAATATCTTGTAAAGGTGTAATGTTTACCATGGAAGTTCAATTTCAAGTTTTATGCCTTTAAGTAGAATTGCCAAACAATTTCTAAAATAAATATAGATTACCTCTAGCCAGCCAGTCCTTTTCTGTAAGCTCAAATGCCATATCTTGTAAATGTTGCATCTTCTTGATGCCTTTAATTAATACAACTTACTTTATCAAAAAAAAATATAGATTACCTCTATTACCGGAGGCAAGACACATAGTACATGTTTTCTGGTGACAGTCTGATTTCCGGCGAGGTTATGTTTATATGAGCAAAAGGTGCAATTGGGTTTCTTTGTGAACTAGGTTTAAATATATTGGCCCCCTTATATTCAAGACCAGACATCTAGTGTGTGGACAATTTAAAACCAATGTCCATTTCTTATCAAGGTATTAGAGCGAGACCCATCCGAATCTTGGTTTACTTGATTGTGGGTTACCATGTTATATTGTCCATGCACCAGATGTCTAGTTCTAGTTACAAAGACCAAAAGACAAGATTGTAGTATCTCCGATAATCAATAGCACATGTTACAACAACAAAAATAAAACTAAAAAGATCATGTCCTATGGTAACCTAAAGGAAAAAGCAAGGCAAAAAAATACAGAATCACTAATATTATCAAAATGACACTTCCCACAAATTATATCATCAAGGTAGAAGCGCTTATGGTCGTCACAAGTACATTAAATAATTCAGCCCTGGGGAAGTAGATGAGGAGCCCGTCTCCATATTTAGTGAGAAAAACAAGAAGATACTCATTTTCAAGACATGCTTGAGATGCCTTGCAGTTTATCATTGGTGTAGGATGCAGTGCTCTGATTGACGTGACTATCGAGGCCCATACGACTTGTAAGGAGTGCCCTGTGATTGTGCGCTATTAACTCCATTGACCATACCTAATTGCCCTTTACGGGAGAAAGGGACACTTCAAAGTGATTAGCTAATTTGGAGTCTTCTTATCTTCTACACTGAAACTACCGAAAATGTGTCCTCTGATGGGTGCGTGTCCATTCCAGGTCATTGTTGGTAGCTTCATTGCGGAAGGCAGGGAAGACTCAAAATAAGCTAGTCATTTTGAAGTGTCTCCTTGCTCCAGTAAAGGCCAACCAGGTGGGGTGAATGTAGCCAATAGCCTACTATTAGGTGGCACTCTCAATCACCTGGGGCCTCGGTAGTCACGTCAATGACTCTAATTTTAATAAAGAGACAAAGCCCTACTGTATAAAAGAAAAGGGGACACCAATGTCGTTGGTTTTTGAAAACAGAAGTAGAGAAAGAACACAGAAGCAGAAGCAGAAATAAAAAAAAGTAGGAGAAAAGAATGGGAGAAAAATAGAAATTTTCAATCCAAAAAATCAATGTAATGTAAACTTTTATTTGAGTTTATTACGCGATTATTAGAAATTTTTTATGGTAGAAACATAGAGAAATTGAGAAAGTTTAGTACTAGGGTTCTTCAACCAAAATTGTCAGTTTGAAAGGGTAAATGTTATTAAAATTCGATTTTGATTAGTGGTTTGGAGTCCTTTAGCTGAGGAGAATCTGTTGGTGGTCATGGTTCGGGAATTCTGACCCCGTTGACCAAAGTTGACTTTTTGAATCAACCCTTTGACTGCAAGTTTGACTTGTGTAAAAATTTATAAAATATCCACCGAAAGGTTTTTGACCATTCTAAACTCATATTTTTATAGTTTGAGGTGATTCAGAGACCTGTTCTAGACTATTGAAAATGGTGTTTGAGTTGTGAACCCGAGATAAGTGAAACTTTAAGCTTTGGTGTTTACTTTTCAAATCCGTTTTAAAAATATGTTTTGTCTGCCTGATACATGTGTTGGGACGATCGTGTGCTTGGCAGAATCGATGGTCTTTGAGGCCAACCACATATTTTCAAGTCCTCTAATACTCTTTATAAATTTTTTCGTGGTGTTATGCGGCTGTGAGACATGAGGTTAGGCGTTGTGTATGCTTCTTGACATCATTGTGTATGCTTTAGGGGGCATTGTGTATGCTTTTTGACATATCTGGTACATTGTGTATGCTTTTTGACATATCTGGTACATTGTGTATGCTTTTTGACATATCTGGTACATTGTGTATATTGTCGCAGATTCATGGTGTTAGTTTCTTTAACTGCCGTTTATGACAATTCCTTAGTGTAAATTGTGTTGAGATATATAGTATTCTTGATACACAATTGTTTGGACATTGTTAGATATTATATTATGATATATTTCTTGTGCATAATACTTTTGTGTCGTCGTGTTTTTGTATTTTCTAACACAAGTGATGTTTGGGAGGGTGGTATGTACGCAGACCTTACCCCTTACCTTGTGAAGTGTAGAGAGGTTGTTTCCGATAGACCCTCGGCTAAGGAGACTGTATAAAGTAATTCAAAAGAAAAACTAGAGTGGTATTTGAAGGTGAACACCAGATTAAAGTATCTTACTAGTCAATGCAACAGGTTTAGGATGACCAATTCTAGAGAGGATAGTTTGTTTTGGGACATCTCATTTGGAATCTTTGGATGGTGACATTTTTCGGAACTTCTTGTCAAGCATGCAACATCGTTTTGCATTGCAAATTGTTCTTAAAGGAAATCAAACTACCTGGTTAGTCTTCCCTTCTTTTATGAAGAGTATGAACATGCTTCTAAAAGCTGAACTCACATGAAGCACTTACAAAAATCAGGAATCATCAGACCAAGATTAAGAGTTAATCATGCTTTTCTAGTTTCATGAAGATAAGATAAAGGAAAGGGGTTTGGGTATAAGGATGGGGTATGATGTTCTTTGTTAAAAGAATTTCTTTTATCTTATATAAGCTAAAGCATTCTTTTTATCTTTTTTGAAACAAAAGCATTCTTTTTATCTTATAAAAGCTAAATCATTATTTTATCTTAAGCATTCCTTTTATTTTATAAAAAGCTAAAGCATTTTTTTAATCTTATATACTGAATTATCAGAAGGGGGAGCCTTGGAGTAACGGGTAAAGTTGCTGCCATGTGAACAGGAGGTCACGGGTTCAAGCCGTGGAAACAACCTCTTGTAGAAATGCAAGGTAAGGCTGCGTACAATAGACCCTTGTGGTCCGACCTTTCCCCGGACTCGCGCATAGCGGGAGCTTAGTGCACCGGCTGCCCTTTTTTATACTGAATTATCAACTTCGCTGCTTCTTGCTAATTAGAGCTCCTTCCTTTTAGTATCAGAGATTGTCATTATAGTTAGAGTGTTGTTAATGTTATTAATTCTTATTCATTCATGTATTCTGGTTGTAGCCAGTGAGAAACTGGTTTAATTATCTGGTCAACTGCTAAATAAAAATTTGAACATAACAAAAATGCTTAGAAAAAAATAATTTTGACTTCAAAATTAGTAATTAGCAATCAAACCATATATCATGCTCTCACCGTGACTATTTGGTCATACATGTGGAGAATCATCTTAAATTTAAAACATACATTTGGAAGTAGCAAAAACTTCCGTTTCCTTTTGGGTTTCTTTGCTATATTGGTAAAACTAATAGAGAAACCATGAAATTAGTTGTTCAACTCTAAAATTTCACTAAACACAACCCCTTCTGATTTAGTCTTTAATGGACGTGCCTTTAACATAATTTAAACTTATTTTTTATAATTGAGAAATCTCTGAGTGCCAATGGCGCATTGTTTGAAACTTGGTAGATAATGGGTCCGCTCCTCTACCCTCATCCCACTTAAATACTAGGCTTTTGTTTGCAACATGGTTCGAACCTGTGTCATGCGACTCACACTCACGCGCTACGCTCTTACCACTATACCAAAACCGTGAGGGGTTTATACCTATTTTTTGAAGTCAAGTATTTGGGAAAATAGTGTTATATATCTTAAATAGCATGGATAAAAAATGTGACTTTCAGAAGCCTAAATACACAAACTTCCAACAATTTCACAAATTAATGGACACATTTCCATTCTGATGTTTTCTTTTCTCAAAGTTATGAACTCCCGTACAATCATAGCCTGTTTTCCTTGGCAATCAATGACAACATAGTGACAATGGGGCAGCAGCTGGAGTTCCTACTTGTGAGATCAAGTTTTCTTGATCTTCGTAAGCCGAAAGACCAATGACCAGCTGGTTTAACAAATTCTGACCAGAGTTTGACCCCGTCTTATTAAATTTGAATTTTGAGACCCCATCCTTTTGAGTGTCTCTTTCATTTGGATGCCAATTCTGCTATGGGCAAGCCAACTGTTATAAACTGGGTACCTGTTACCTTGGTTGAGTTAAATTTTTGGAATAATAGCGGCATTCAGGCCACCTTGTGCGTAGCTTGGTTATTCCACTGGGTACCTGCTTCCTCCCACCAGCACATGTACCAAGTAATTCTGCCTACCAAGATATAGGCGGATGAGAACAACAACATTACCCAGTGTAATCCCACAAGTGGGGTCTGAGGAAGGTAGAGTGTACGCATACCTTAACCCCCCTCCTTGGGAGGTAGAGTGGTTGTTTCCAGTAGACCCTCGGCTCAAGTAAAAGCAGTTCAGAGATCTCTTCTCATCTGCCCCCGAACTGCTTTGAAATGCTTTTTCTTGAACCGAGAGTCTATCGGAAACCTCTCTACCTCCCAAGGTAGGGATAAAGTCTGCGTACACTCTACCCTCCTCAAACCCACTTATGAGAATTGGATATGTTGTTCTTCTTCTCCTCATTTGCATAAACCTTGGTTGGCAGAATTGGTACTTGTGCCGGTGGGAGGAGCCGGTACCCTGTGGAATAACCAAGCTACTCACAAGCTAGCCTGACTGTCGTTGTTATCCAAAAAAATTACTTACTATTTTTTGTCTTTGCAGTTACCCTTAGTTTTCATCCACTTCATTAACCTTTTGGCCACATCTTGGGTTTTGGTATAGCTGAATATCTACCATACCCGAGGTCCTAATTCTTGAACTACATATGTCGCCAGAACTAATTGATTACTAATATGAAGAATTTTAATGTGGTCAGTTCATACCTGAAGTCTTAAGTTTGAATTATATATTTTGCCAACTAATAGATTTCTAACATGCCATGTAGTCCTTATAAAAAAAGATTAGACTCTTAATATGACATGCTGAACTAACTTCTTGCTTGGCTATTTATTTTTTGCAGCACTTCATATGGCTTCAGCAAATGGGCATTGTGGCATCGTAGAATATCTTATTCGTAATGGTGCGGTGAGTGGATGGCCCCACTTATTTGCATCATTACATATCTACTGGTTTACATTCTTGTTGATATGATCTAACGGTCTCTCTTTAATGAATGATCGTTATTATACATTTCGCTGAAGAAACTGTGTTGTACACTTGAGTGCATTTTTGATCATTGGGTAAAATAAATCTTTTTGTAAAATTTGAGTCCGACATTTGGGGGAGTATCTGTTAGGATTTGAGTTCCGAATCCGACCTAATCAGAAAACAATAAATAAGTGAAGAACATATAACACACAAATTTATAGTGGTTCACCCTCAATGCGAGAGCTACATCCACTTTGACGCTGCAGATTTTACTATTATCAAAATAGGGAGTTTGTGGTTTTTACCGTTCTCTCTTTTTTTCGTCACAGTCACACCGAAAAAGAAAATGGCGCCCTAGAATATATAAAGCGAAAACTAGGGCGAACATAATACAAGTCTGAAATTCCCAAAATACCCTCCACCAAATAACCTTACATTATAAAATCTTTTAGGGTCCTCCGCCCCCTACTTCCCTGGGAGGGGGGTTTACTACCCCATTCCAACCCCCACGTCGACCTGACCGCTCAGGTCGATCAGCGCTCCACACTCTGCGTAGGGTCTCCATAGTGTCGGCGATGAATTAGGCTCCACAACTCAACAATCTCCCACTATCAAAATTTATTCTCTTTGGGGTGGATCTTTATCTTCTCTTATTCTTTGATATGATTAGATACACATTGAGTGATGAAACATGATTAATCTAATTCTTGGTAACAGGATGTTAATGCTTCCAATGTGGAGAAAAATACACCTCTTCATTGGGCTTGCCTAAACGGACATATCGAGGTAAATTTGCATTACTCTTGGATTGTAAATCCCTTAGCATCCCTTAATTTATATGACGGTTTGTCAGGTAGTGAAGAGATTAATCCTTGCTGGTGCAAGTGTCTCAGCCTTAAATAGGTGATGTATTTCCAACTAAAGGGCTAATTGATTTTCAGATCAAGTAAGCTTTTGCTACTTCTGCTTGTGATTTCCTCTCTTCACTGAATTTTGTTTTGCTGCTGTTTTTAGCCATGAGAGGACTCCTATCGACGAGACAGTGAATAGGGGTAAAATGAACGTCATTGATGCGATCAACGAGGCAGTAGCCCAACTTGAACTCACTGGCACAACAGTATCATAAGAAGTCAGTATTATATGGTACCATCTCGTACATTTTTCATGTGAGGATGCAAAAGTATTATTGGTGGTTACTATGTTTGATGTTTTATAGTAACTTAAAATAGCCTCTCTTGCAAGTAGTATGTAAGGTTTGAATTTCAAATGTTCTCCCATGTCATATTTGGTGATGAGTTGACAATGGCAAATGCTGCATACTCCAATAGCCTGGCCAATTTATCAAAGTTATTTCAAGGGCAGCTTTTCTTTAATCAGTTTTGAAAGTTGAGGTGGATCCTTGGCAATTTATTATTGGATTGTGAGCTATTCCATAACTTGTTCCTACTCCGTCACTACCATAATCGAAGTCGAAGTTGAAATGATTCATACTAGCTTGCTTAAACCAACTTCTATTTAATGCATAGAGGCTAAAGGGGAGAGAGGACCAATTGAAGTAAACACAACTTCCTTAGCATAAAAGGATGAAATTACAGCAAGTTAGTGTTGGACAAGGTAAAAGATCTGATCCTTGAATAATTACTTTCATCCCAAGTTATGTGACGGTATTTGATGGGCTATCAAGTTTAAGAAATAAATAAAGAATACTAAATTTAATGGTATAAAACAAGCCACAAATATTTGTGTGATTAACTGGTTATAAATTATCTCATTAAGGGTAAAATGAGAAGTTTGAAATTAAAAATTATTTTTAAGTATGATATTCTTTTTTGCAGAAATGCAGGATAAGACTGTGAACAATAGACTTTTGTTCGGGTCTATTTTGAATCTCGTGCATAGCGGGAGCTTAGTACATCGGGTTGTCTTTTATGATATTCTTTTTGGACATGCTAAATGGAAAATATTGTCACATAAATTAGGACGAGAATAACTTTTTATGATTACAAAGATAATATTCAAAAGAAAAAGTAAATTGTTCATAGCAGACTCCATTATAACTTGTGGAAGTCACACATTTGATTGCTCAACCAAATCTATTTATATCCGTTAGTTAATATTGCATTAACATACGGCTATTTATGTTAATTTCCTTAATAACTTTAGTATGATGCTCTTCCAAAACCTGTTCTAAGTTCAACTTTTTTTGCTGCTTGATTTTCAATTTTTCTCACAAAAACTATGTGGCTGAAATCCATACTGATAAGTCTAAACTCCAGAACCACACACGTGTCAAAAAACAAGTGGTCAGCACACGCCACATGCATGGCAGAATCTGGAACTGATAATGTTTTTACAATTTCCCACCTACGTACATAATGCAAAATACACAGATCTCAATTCATTACATAAAAAATAACTTGAATTTCTCTTTTTTCAGTACATTAATTCTTCTTCAATGGCTATTACAACACCCTCAGATTGGTCATTTCCTCCTTGCATTAACTGTAAAAACAGAATCTTGAAACCCAAAATTTGCTCTTCTTGTAAAACTTTGCCATTTCTCTCAAATATTTTCTTCAATTCAAGAACTTTGGTTGCTAAATCCTCTAGATGTTCTTCCCCTGTCTTAGAAGAAAAAAGCCAAAAAACACCCTCCAAAAATTCCCAAGTAATAGAATTAGACTTGGAACAAATTCAAGATTATAGTAGTATTACAACTACAACAAATGGCACTACTACTTGTTTGCCTGATTCCAAGGATTTGAATGGTCTAATTTGCAATTTACTTAAAGATCCTCAAACTCAAGGAATTGGATATGATTGCTATGAGAAAGCAAAGGGAAATAAAGATTTTAGACCTGATAAATCAACACTAAAGCTTCTTATCAGGTATTTGGTGAATTCAAACAAATGGGGTTCAATATTTTCATTGTCTAAAGATTTGAGAAGTTTGCAAGTATTGCCTGATAGCTCTACATGTTGTAAATTGATTAGTAGCTGTATGAAAGCAAGAAAATTCAAGATTGTAAATAGTTTCCTTGAATTGTTTGTAATAGCTGATCAAGAAACCGGTGTTTTGGCCTTTGATTCTGCTATGAAAGGCTACAATAAATTGCATATGTATAGCAGCAGTGTTGTTTTATATGAGAAAATGAGATCTGCTGGACTTGTATTAGATCCTGGATGTTATTGTAGTATCATGGAAGCATTTACGAAAATCGGAAATTGTGACAAAGTTGTGGCGCTTTTCGAAGAATTTGAGAGCAAAAATGTAGAGTCCGCACCTTATTATGCTCAAATTTACAAGAATCTTTGTGAGTCATTAGGGAAATCCGGGCGCGCTTTTGAGTCTTTGGAGTACTTTAGGGACATGACCAAGAAGGGGATTCAAGAGGATCATTCTTTTTACTCCGTACTTATATGTGGATTCGCGAGCATTCGTGAAGTGAATATGGCTGAGGAGCTTTTAGAAGAAGCAGAAGGCAAGAAAATGCTGAGGGATCCAGCACTGTTCTTGAAACTAGTGTTGATGTACATTGAAGAGGGGTGTATGGAAAAGACTCTTGATGTTGTTGCATCAATGACTCGGGTAAAAATCCGAGTCTCTGACTGCATATTCTGCGCGATTGTGAATGGATTCTCTAGAAAAAGAGGTCTAAGGGCTGCAGTTGAAGTGTATGAAGAGCTTTGTTCAGAGGGCAATGAACCAGGTCAAGTGACATATGCCTCAGTATTGAACTTGTATTGCAGGCTTGGATTGTACTCAAAAGCAGAAATGGTATTTTCTGAGATGGAACAAAAGGGATTTGACAAATGTGTGGTGGCTTATTCTAGCATGATTGCAATGTATGGCAAAACAGGAAGGCCTAAAGATGCAATGAAACTTGTCGCGAAAATGAAAGAAAGAGGCTGTCAACCAAATGTTTGGGTGTACAATGCTCTCTTGGACATTCATGGAAAAGTTCTAAACTTGAGACAAGTAGAGAAAATATGGAAGGAGATGAAGAGAAGGAAGATTTTTCCGGATAGAGTGAGTTACACAAGCATTATAAGTGCATATAGCAAGGCAAGGGAGTTTGACAAGTGCTTGATATATTATCAAGAATTTACACTAAACGGTGGAAGACTCGATAGGGCAATGGCTGGGATTATGGTTGGTGTTTTCTCAAAGATGAATAGAGTTGATGAGTTGATTAGTCTTTTGCAGAATATGAAGAGGGAAGGCACAAAGTTAGATGGCAGACTTCAAAGGTCAGCTTTGAACTCTTTGAGAGATGCAGGGCTGCAAATTCAAGCAAAATGGCTGCAAGAAAGCTTTGGTGCAACATGAGTTCTTTTTCCCTTTGGTGTATCATATTAAAGTGATTGACAATGGAAAAACTTCGTTGTGTTGGCACAAGAACTAACCGAGATTTTCCCATTTTGAAACACTGAGACACTTGTTATCAATCTGTATTCCAAAAAACCAGTAAATAATAATAACTGAAAATAAACAGAATCAGTGTTGAAAAAATAAGAATAATTTTTTTAGAATATAATCGAGCCCACTTAGTTCAAAGTGTGTCCTTAAGGAAATTATTCCCCTCACGGTACTCGAGGTTGATGGAATATCCCCTCCCAGGATAGAACGATTATCTTACCAGAATAGTAGTACTTCAAATTCAGGTAGCGGCGAACCACTCAACGGCGGTATATCACACATAATTTATTTGTGCAGAAAAAGAAGAAGTTTGTGTTGTTCAGAAAATTAGTAAGTAAATTCTGAGGAATCAAACGAATTTATAGCCATGGAAGTACTGTTTCTGAAGGTTTGCAACCCTTCTGAACAACCACCAAAATCTGGTGAGAAATTTAAATATGGGAAAAAAACCGGGTCGCGGGTCAGACACGCGGATCCGGGTCACTAACGGGTAGGATTGGATAAGCTAATTAATTTAATTAAATAATTAAAATTAAAGAAAATTTGGTCCAAAAAGATTATCAATCAATCAGACCGAATCCGAAGCCGAAGCCGAAGCCGAGCCGAGCGAGCGACGACGACGGCGCGGGGGGTCCTTGCCCCCTCAACCCTTTTAGTGACTGGAGAAGGTGTAATGTAATATATACACCTCTCTTTTCCTTTCTTTTTCCGATGTGGGACAAATGCTTATTTTATAAAGCAAGAGGGAACTCCCACTTTTCTTTCCACTACCGATGTGAGAAAAATGCTCCATTTTCCATTCAATCTATCATTTAAACCCAACAATCCCCCACATGAATGGGGAATGGCTATAATATAAAAGAATGCACATACAAGTGTGTGATATACAAGCGAGGATTGACTGCATCTGGATAAGTAGGTTTCCCTTTGAACTTTCCGTAGTGAACTTATATCGGATATATTCGATCAATCGGTAGATTTGATATCTTTGAACCGTCGAACTTTGTTGTATACCTAGACAACATAAGTCACACAATCAACCCTCAACCGTTTATGGTTCTCACGGTTGTGTTCGTTTCAGCCATGAACACCTCCTGGTTTCATGAGTGCATAGAGAATGGGCCTTCACTGTCATTCCCCTTTAAAGCGGCTTACACTTAACACTCACATAGGTGATTTCTAAACATGTGGTCCTATAGCCACATTATCTGGTCATACACTGTCAGATTTAGATAATCATTAAAGAACCTTAATGCTTTATTAACTCATTAACAAGTCATAAGGTTTTATCCTTATTTCTGAACATTGTCTTCATCCGAGAATGGGTTGAGTTATTTGACAATGTTGAACCGTCAATCACAACTTTGTTTGATCTCCTTGAACCTAGCTCTTGAGATCTCCAGTCTGCTAGGTAGAGTTACCGCCATGATGACTTGTCCTCGGCCTTAACCCCATTCCCATTGATGATCTACTAATTCCCTCTCTAGATAAGCCTTTTGTAAGCGGATCTGCCACGTTATCTCTTGACTTTACATAGTCAATCGTATAACGCCACTAGAGAGGAGTTGTCTAACGGTATAGTGTCTTCGTCGTATGTGACAAGATTTTCCGTTATACATTACGCTCCCTGCCCTACCTATTGCTGCTTGACTGTCACAATGTATACATATAGGAGCCAAAGGTTTGGGCCAGAATGGAATATCTTCTAAGAAATTCGGAGCCATTCAAATTCTTCACCGACCTTGTCTAAAGCTATAAATTCAGATTCCATTTAGAGCGGGCGATGCATGTCTGTTTTGATGATTTCCAAGACATCGCTCCCTCCACCAACGGTGAAAATATATCCACTCGTGGATTTAACTTCGATGATCCAAAGTGATCCGGTTTGCATCACTATATCCCTCAATTATTTGCGGGATATTTATTATAATGCAAATCATAGGTTTGGGTGTGTTTTAAATACCCCAAGACTCGTTTCATAGCCATCCAATGAGTTTGATTGGGATTACTCGTGAATCGACTCAGCTTGCTTATAGCACATGCTATATCTGGTCGTGTACAATTCATAATATACATCAAACTTCCCAAAACTCGTGCATAGTCCAATTGTGAGTCACTTTCACCTTCATTCTTTTGAAGTGCAAAACTTACATCAATTGGAGTCTTTGCAACATTGAAATTTAAATACTTCAACTTGTCAAGTACTCTTTCAATATAATGAGACTGCGATAATGTTAGACTTTGTGGAGTTTTATGAATTCTGATGCCTAAGATCAAATCAAAGAACTCCTAAGTCCTTCATATCAAATTTGCTAGCCAAAGATACGCTTCGTAGCATTTACATCGTAATATCTCTACTCATTATCAACATGTCATCAACATATAAACAAACAATGACTTCATGATTTGGAGTATTTTTAATGTAAACATATTTGTCACACTCATTAATCTTAAATCCATTTGCCAACATTGTTTGGTCAAATTTCGCATGCCATTGTTTGGGTGCTTGTTTAAGTCCATAAAGTGACTTAACAAGTTTGCACACTTTCCTTTCTTTACCAGGAACCACAAAACCCTCGGTTGTTCCATGTAAATTTCTTCCTCCAATTCTCCATTTAAGAAAGCTGTCTTGACATCCATTTGATGGATTTCAAGACCATATACGGCCGCTGCCACTAACACCCGAATAGATGTTATTCTTGTTACCGGCGAGTATGTGTCAAAGTAATCAAGGCCTTCTTTTTGTCTATAACCTTTGACCACAAGTCTTGCCTTATATTTGTCAATAGTGCCATCGACTTTCATTTTCCTTTTAAAAATCCATTTTGATCCTAAAGGTTTATTTTCGGAGGAAGATCAACCAATTCCCATGTATGGTTGTTCAAAATTGATTCAATCTCACTATTGACCGCCTCTTTCCAAAATGTCAATCGAAGAAGACATCGTCGCTTTAAATGTTTGAGGCTCATTTTTCAAGCAAGAATGTCACAAAATCTGGTCCAAAGGAAGTAGATGTCCTTTGACGTTTGCTACGCCTTGCATCCTTTTTACATGGTGTATTTTCCTTTGGTTCTTCTCGCGGTCGTTTAGATCTTTCACTTGACGACTCACATTCGCTTTATACGGATAAATGTTTTCAAAGAATTCAGCATTATCTCGATTCAATTACCGTATTAACATGAATTTCGGGATTGTCCGATTTGTGAACCAAAAACCGACAAGCTTTGCTGTTTGTAGCATAACCAATAAAAACACAATCCACAGTTTTTGGTCCGATTTTTACCCTTTTGGGCAAAGGAACTTGGACCTTTGCTAAACACCCCACACTTTGAAATATTTCAAGTTGGGTTTTCTTCCTTTCCATAGTTCATATGGAATAAATTGTGTTTTGTGTGGGGCACCCCCGTTGAGTATTCGGTTAGTCATTTGTAAGGATAGCTTCCCCCACAAGCTTTGCGGTAAATCGGAACTTATTAGTAAGGCATTCATCATTTCCTTTAATGTTCGGTTTTTCCTTTCCGCAATTCCATTTGATTGTGGTGTGTAAGGGGCAGTAGTTTGATGAATAATTCCATATTCTAAACATATCTCTGCAAAAGGAGATTCGTACTCTCCACCCCTATCACTTCTAATCATTTTTATCTTTTTATTCAATTGATTTTCCACTTCGTTCTTGTATTGCTTAAATGCATCAATTGCTTTATCCTTACTATTAAGCAAATACATATAACAATATCGAGTGCAATCGTCAATAAAAGTTATAAAATACGTTTTCCCACCGCGAGATGATATTGACTTCATATCACATATATCTGTGTGAATTAAGCCTAAAGGATTTGAATTCCTATCAATAGACTTATATGGATGTTTAGCAAACTTAGATTCAACACAGATTTCACATTTAGATTTATTACACTCGAATTTAGGCAATACTTCTAAATTAATCAATTTTCGCAAGGTTTTGTAGTTGACATGTCCTAAACGAACATGCCATAAATCATTTGACTCCAATAAGTAAGACGAAGCTGAATTTTCATTAATATTGTCAACAACCATTACATTGAGTTTGAAAAGGCCCTCGGTGATGTAGCCCTTTCCTATGAACAAATCATTCTTACTTAATACAATTTTCTCACTAACCAACACACACTTAAACCCGTTTTTGACGAGTAGTCCGGCTGAAACTAAATTCTTCCGAATTGTTGGAACGTGCATAACATTGTTGAGAGTCGGACCTTGCCTAAGTCATCTTCGAAGTATCTTCCCATATCCTTCAACCTTGGTTGTTGCGGTATTTTCCATAAACAAGACCTTTTCGGGTCCAAATGAGCATAGGTTGCAAATGCTTCTTTTGTAGCGCAAACATGTCGAGTGGCACCGAATCAAGCCACCACTCCTTTGGGTTTCCAACCAAATTGCACTCCGATAACATTGCACACAGACCATCCATATCATCATTCTTTTCCACCATATTGGCTTGTCCTTTTCCCTTGTTCTTTTTCGGGTGACTACAATCTGGGGCTTTGTGGTCAGCTTTCCCACAATTAAAGCAATTGCCCTTGAACTTTTTCTTATTGGAATCCTTCTCCTTTCCAGAAGGCCTCTTCCTTTTCTTGTTCTTGTTCAGAGCAGCATCTTCAACGATGTTTGCCCCTTCAATTGGTGAAGTCTTACGGTACCTCTTCTCAGCGGTTTTGTTATCTTCCTCGATCTTGAGACGAATCACAAGATCTTCCAACTTCATTTCCTTTCTTTTGTGCTTAAGATAATTCTTGAAATCTTTCCATGAGGGCGGCAACTTCTCAATCATTGCAACCACTTGGAACGCTTCATTTACTACCATACCTTCAACAATAAGGTCATGGAAGATAAGTTGAAGCTCTTGAACTTGGGTTCCAACGGTTTTTCCATCCACCATTTTGTAGTCTAGGAATTTGGCAACCACAAACTTCTTCAAGCAAGCATCTTCGGTTTTGTACTTCTTTTCAAGTGCACTCCATAGTTCTTTGGAAGTCTCTACTGCACTGTAGACGTTGTACAAGTCATCTTCTAAGGCACTCAAAATGTAGCCTTTGCACAAAAAATCAGCATGTTTCCAAGCCTCAGTAACCATGAGCTGTTGATTGTCAGGCATGTCGGCGGCAGGCACGGGAGGGTCCTCACTGGTGAACTTTTGCATACCAAGGGTGGTAAGCCAAAAGAACATTCTTTGTTGTCATCCTTTAAAGTTGGCACCGGTGAACTTCGCAGGTTTTTCAGCCGGTGGCACAGCGGTACGGGTTGTAGGAGTAACCGCTGGTGCAGTATTCGCAGAGATAGTTCCAGTCTCAATTGCCATTATTCGTTTGTCACTGTCAAATGGACAAACTGTTTTAGTTAATAAAACCATAATAGCAATTCAATCACAGACTTAAACGATGAAGATTTTATTTCTTCAAATCGCGGTATAATTATGAAACTTTAGTATTCCAACGAAGTTTTTATATCTTCGAGTCAGAATACTAATATTCATATGGAGTAGAAAACTGCACAAGTTTTAATCTTCAAACCAGAATACATCAATGATGAAGTTTTTATGTTCTTCAAATCGTTGTACAAGTATGAACTTTAATATTCCAACGAAGTTTTTATGTCTTCAAGTCAGAATATGAAATTTCATACGGAGTAGAAAACCACACAGGTTTTAGTCTCCAAAACAGAATACGATTAATCTAAAAATATAATTTCCTTAAGATTGTTATCAATCCGTATTCCAAAAAACCAGGTAAATAATAATAACTGAAAATAAACAGAATCGTTGTTGAAAAAATAAGAATAATTTTTTCGAATATAATCGAGCCCACTTAGTTCAAAGTGTGTCCTTAAGGAAATTATTCCCCTCACAGTACTCGAGGTTGATGGAATATCCCCTCCCAGGATAGAATGATTATCTTACCAGAATAGTAGTACTTCAAATTCAGGTAGCGGCGAACCACTCAACGGCAGTATATCACACGAAATTTATTTGTGCAGAAGAAGAAGTAGTTTGTGTTGTTCAGAAAATTAGTAAGTAAATTCTGAGGAATCAAACGAATTTATAGCCATGGAAGTACTGTTTCTGAAGGTTTGCAACCCTTCTGAACATCCACCAAAATATGGTGGGAAATTTAAATATGGGGAAGAAATCGGGTCGCGGGTCAGACACGCGGATCCGGGTCACTAACGGGTAGGATTGGATAAGCTAATTAATTTAATTAAATAATAATTAATTAAATAATTAAAATTAAAGAAAATTTGGTCCAAAAAGATTATCAATCAATCAGACCAAAGCCGAAGCCGAAGCCGAGCCAAGCGAGCGACGACGGCGGCGCGAGGGGTCCTTGCCCCCTCAACCCTTTTAGTGACTGGAGAAGGTGTAATGTAATATATACACCTTTCTTTTTCCGATGTGGGACAAATGCTTATTTTATAAAGCAAGAGGGAACTCTCACTTTTCTTTCCACTACCGATATGGGACAAATGCTCCATTTCCCATTCAATCTATCTTCTAAACCCAACAACACTTTCACAAACTGTAAAATTACTTCTTGAACTCTGGCATCACATTACTGATGCATCCCAAAGAATTTATATACCATTGTGACCATCAACCATGTAAAGATGTTTGGGTGTGGGGTGGGGGGAGGCAGTGGCGGAGTCAGGAATCTGGCTAAGGGTGTTCAAACTTATAAAGTAAATAATTTTTTTAATGAGTGGGTGCACCAAAAATATTTAAATCGAACTACATCATATTTAACTTTGCCGCTTTGCATTGTAGTTTGTCTTCAAGGCATAATCCATCACTAAATTCAAAATGTATTTTCGTTTTTCGATGAAAATTTTAGTTGAGCAAAGAAAATCACTCAAGGAAATCTAATAAAGAAAATCACTCAAGGAAATCTAATAAAGAAAATCACCAGACACAAGTAAAATAAAAAAAGTTAGAATATTGTTAAGCATAATAAAGAAAGAAACAGAGAGGAACGACTTAGGAACCATCTTCAATAGCGTTTAACAAGTGGAGAAGAAAATGAAACGGACTTATTTTAAATAAATTACTAAAACTATTAGCGCATGGTATGAGGGTAAAAACATTAATAAATTTAGAAATATTTTTTTTATAAATTTAGTTGAGACATTTTTCAGAAATGAAGAAATCCAATCTTATCAATAGCATGTGTTTTAAATTCAAAATATGAACGAAAATGCTTTAGTGAGGTAACGAACCCGCGAGATGATACAGAATCTGAACACTCTTTGCCACTGACCTGCGTGATTCGGTTGTTCAAAGGGTGTTCAATATACAATCTATATCAACATAATAAGTATTTGACCTATAATTTTCCGGCGAATAGTGTTTAGCTGACCACCCTTGCTATAGGGTGTCCGCCCATGGGGAGAGGGATCCATAAATCTTGATTTATAGTGTACTCTTTATGTAATTTCTTGATATGGTGCTTCCACACCACCCTCCACAAGGTAGGGATAAGACACCGTACACACCACCCTTTCCAAACCTCACTTGTGAGATTACACTGAGTATGTTATTGTTGTATGTAATTTCTTGATATGTAAAGTTATTTTCGAAGCCAAGCCACAAGTATATGCTAAACAAGAATCCTGTAAGTCCTGCATCTATATACTGGTTAAAATTTTTGATGGCTTCCATATTTCCTGCTGCTTTTGCTTCCAAAATGGTTTGCTTATAAGATATTTTTATTTCTTTTTTATAATCATCGTGTCCAAGTCAGCTTGCGCGCACCTCGACTGATTCTACGAGGCACTTGCTACCTTCCACCATCACTGGCAAAACGAGAAGTTTTGCTAAGCTAAGGGTGTTCAAGACTTCATATATATATTTTTAAAAAAGTAAAATTTAACCTATATACGTAATATTATTTTCTATATACATAGTATGATTTTCGACGAATGGTGTTCAACTGCCTTCAATTAAGGTAGCTACGCCACTGCTGAGTAATTTTATCCACCATGGCTTGGACAGATGGAAAAAACCACATAATTTATCATATTTCGATTTCAATAATAAATATGAGTACATTCAAGTTATTCACAAGCCCTTTTGATTTTATTTGATAGAGGGGCTAACTGATTCGGGTGTTTTCTCAGACCACATGAACTAGAAAAGAAAGTCAAAATATCCAGTGGCGGAACTTGCCCAAAATATTAAGGGGAGCGGTAACTACTGACTAAAATATTATAATTGAAATTTATAAAAACAAAATATAATTTTATCAAAGATTCAAAATAACATCAACACAACAAAAATATAATATATAAAAGGAAAGACGTACCTAGAATTAAATTGTTGCCCTTCGTTCTTTAAAAGACTTGAAATCATTAATGTGATGTGCATAGACTAATTGAACAAATCTTGAGAAGATTTCAATGCATTATTGTGAGACGAACACGGACTCTCACCAATATGATTAATTAAATCACAACTCTTCCTAGCATTGACCTTTTCCCATGCTTTAAATCCTTTTCTAGTAAAGACATCAGCTCCAGGACGCACACTTGACTTTTTACTAAACAAGTAACAAAGCAAACAATAAGCAGCATCATTAGTCGGTGAGTACTCTAGCCATGAAGGAAAAAAATTGAACCAAGATGCTTGAAATCGCCTTGAATGCTTATCTCTATTGAGGGGATACTTTTCAACATGACATTGATAGGGACCCCAATTGAGATAAGCTCTTCGAACTTCATCTCTTCGATTCACTGGATATTCTCAAATTTGGGAACGCTTTCCGGGGTCACGTTCTAAACAATTGACATCAAATTCATCCATGGTGACTTTTTGAATCTTGCAAGGTTGCTCATCCAGTTGAACCGTTTGATCATCGGAATGGTGCTTTCCAAGTGTCGATGTTGAAGCTATACAATTTTCATCTTTGTTGGAACCTTTCCTCTTGAAAAATGCATCAATTTTCTTAAGTTTGACCATCATACCACTCCTAAAAAATACATAAATCAATTATCAAAGATAACATCTAAATCTGAAAACAGAACTAAGTCATAGAAATTCGACTTTTAAAGCCTTAATCTGTTAATTCTACTCCCATAAGCCCAAAATAGCCTCATATATGATGAAACAAACATAAAGTTATAATCTTTTGCTGATTTAAAAGAAACCCATATCAAGAATTAACCATTAAAACTCATATCATGTATATTGGAAACAACCCGTAATTGCTTATGATGCAACTATGCATCCAATGCATACTAGATTTAAGTATTACAAGAGATGGAGAGACGAGTGGAGAGAAATAGATTGTGAGAGAGTGAAGCCGTGCTGCGAGTATGAGTTTGTGAGTCGCTGATGCCGACGAGAAAGTGACAGAATTTAGGGTTTTTAAATCGTGAGTAGTATATATAAAAAAAAATATTTTTTTTGAATTTTTTGACACAGCTCCCCTCCGCTCCTACCATAATCCGCTATTGAAAAGATTATTCTTCCTCTATCATCATATTCTGCTCTGTTGACACTTTTACTTCAATACCAAAAACAATTTAGTTTGCACTGAAATCATGTGGTTGATCCCCTCTGAAATTAATAGTATTGTCAGTGATATTATATTTCATCAAGTTGTCCAAATGACACATAGATAACCAAACAAATGGATGCAAATCGTAAAATTTTGAGGGTGTACTAGCATTGTCGTCATACAAATTTGAGGTGGTCAACAACGATTTTTTACTAGGAACATGGAGAAGTAATTTTTCTTATTTTTAAGGAATTTATTTTCTGAAAGAAAGTGTTTTTCAAAATGACTTAACCAATCAAACATGAAAAATTTTAAAAATATTTTTCGAAAAATATTTTCCTCCATACCAACCAAACACATAAAAAATTATACTTTAAACATATATCACGATAATACTTCTAGTATTCATAACTAAAAACGATTTTTTTTTTATTTTCGTTATACTCCTACTACTTACCAGAAACTTCACATTTTCTACACCTAAATTTTTTCATTACGTGGCATTGTATATGTAAAGAGCGAAATATAAATTGGGGAAATTTTAAAAATATACAATTTTATCGCTTACTTACAAAAAAATAGCCCAAAACTTATATTGCAAAGCTATGATCCAAAAACACTTTTATATAGTGTTATACACTTATGTACAAAAAACATGTACATTATGTATATAGACGTTTGAAGGTGTATAATGTGTAGATGTATACACTAATAAATATAACTATACAATATTATACACGAAAATACGCACGTATACACATTTATACATAATTATATAATTTATATAAGTAGGTATAAAACATAGATTTGAACTAATTTTTAATAAGAATTCACTTCTATACAACACATATACATTATGTATATTGGTGTATAAACATGTATAATAGCGTATAAGAGGTATGTATACACCCATATACACTTTTATACAATATTATACACTTTTATACACTCACTAACCCCTGCACCTACCAATTTTCTCCATTGTCGATTGAATCACTTTCGGCGACTTCCCCGACGCCGGTAACTTCATCTCCGCCACGTGTGCTTCACCACCGGCTAGATCTAGATCTAGCAAATTAGGTTTTAAATCACTTCTCCCTTGGCGTTTGGACGACGATGGTGGTGCGTCGATGTTGGTGAGGGAGACAACGACAGCAAGAGAGCGTGAGAGAGGAAGTCGAGAGAGAAAAGGCGAGAGAGGGGAATCACTTACCGGACGGTGCCGCAGCGACGATGGCAACGACGACGACGAGTCGGCGGTGATGCCGGGAGAGAGAGAGTGAGTGAGACGACGGTAGAGAGAGGAGGCTGAGAGAGAGATAGTGAGAGAGAGGAGGTAGAGAGAGAGCGATAGAGAGAGAGAAAAGTTTGGATATTTTTTATAAGATTTAAAAAAGTAAATTAGTTTTGATAGCATTAGTGCTCTAATTAACGTAAGGTGTAATTATTCCATATAAATTTTACTGAAAAGAAGTTTATCTGGTGATGTTATAGTATATAATTAGATAATGTTTATGATAGGGAAAGTGTTAGAAGCAATCCCTAGGCAGATTTCTATATATAATTGACAACTGTAGTATGTAGTGGAAATCAATAAGACAATCATCAAGTGCATTTGGAGGGAGTCAAATCAATGTGCAAACTTTGTGGAGAGTCCGGATTTGAAGCTTATGAGTTCGTGACTTTAGCTTTTTTAGGTTATTAAATTACATTATATTAATAATTAGCATCTCTTAAATAAATTTCTTACAATAAATACCGTGTTGGACTTATTGGATTCAGCCGAATCCATATCTTGATCTCTAGTTTCGCCTGTGAGCACATGAAAACTACAAACACGAATAAGATTTGATAGTTTGAGATGCTCTACAACAACATACTCCTCAGTGAAATTTCACAAAGAGGGATCCTTACCCTTACCTTGAGAGGTAAAGAGATTGTTTTGGGTACACCTTCGACATAAGGACAAACAATTCAAAGCAGTATGAAAAAAAAAATAACAAAAATAAATAAACTAATGACAACATACTAAAAATCATGATAAAACAATAACGACCACAAAAAGGAACAGTAACAAATAAAAGTAAAATGATAATCAAAGAACAAGAAACAATAAATAGTAACAAAAATCAAATGACAAAAAATTATAAAAGTTAATACTTCTTCGACATAATTCTACCACTTCTAAAATCGTTCATAACTACGCTCGCACACTTATCCTCCAACGTAAATGAAATCTCCTCTGGACAGATCTGAATTGTGTAGCTTAGGATTTTTTTTTTCTATTTTAGTCAACTTTTCAATGTACTGTTTTTTTTCCTTCTAAAATACTCACTAGTGGGTCCCGCCAGCAGCATCCAACTAAACTGCCCCCGCGATACACAATACATTGACCTGCCGGCTTTGGTTCGGATACTGATAAGGAAACATCGGAAATTAGGTTCGGAAAATGCTTCGCCATCTTCAAAGCAACACTCAGCCTCGGCTTCGTTTTCAGGTTTGTATAACCGTTAATCAAACTTCAAATCTTCAAAATTCTCGCCGGCGCCGAGCAGCTTCCTTAGTCAATAACTGAATACTTCAATTCATTAGAGAATTCAAGTGATTAGAGTGACATGATTTGTATAAAGTGAAGGCTTTAGTTGCTGTAAACTGGTGAGTTGATAGTGAAGATGGGAGCTAGGGTTCCGGTGCAGCACTATGATATGAGGTCGGCAGCGGATTCGTATATAGAGACCTCATTGCATGATCTCAATGCTGGTGGTGATGATGTTGATCGCGGTGGAGGTGATGTAACTGAGGATAGTATGGATAATGGCAACGAGTCCACAGCTGTTGTAAGTGCGCCTTTTGATTTTCAAATATTCAGATTAAAATTACCTAAATGTACTCTTCGACCATCTAGTTTACCAAACATGTCGGAAGTATACACTGCCTATACACTTAAGCTGTATAGGTAGTGTAGGTATGTATATTAATATGATTATTTAGTATACTTTATACACTACCTATACACTATGTACATATTTGTAAACGAGATGGCCGAATGGTATTTGACTGTAATTTGTCCTAAAAATAATTTATCATGTGATGTTGTTTCAGTTTTTTGTAATGTGTAAGTTTGAAATTAACTGTTTGGAGTCGTTCGTTGCAATGAACAAATTTAAAAGCAGTATGAAATTCTGTATAACTAATATAATGTCCGGTATGTTTTTCATAATAATAACAACTATGCCTCAAAATAGTTGGATCAGAGGGTTTAAAGTGAGGAACAGGGGAAATGAGGACTTGGAGATTTCCCATCTATTGTATGTTGATGATACAGAAGTATTTTGTGAAGCAAAACATGAACAAAGTTGCTATTTGAGGGTGATACTGGTGGTCTTTGAAGCTTGCTCTGGGCTGAAAGTCAACTAGAGGAAGAGCAGCATCTTCCCGATCAATGAGGTACATCAGATTCAAGTATTGGCTAACATTCTGAATTGCAAGATTGAGAAACAGCCCACAGTTTATCTTGGCATGCCATTGGGTGCAAAGCATAAAGCAGTGGAAATTTGGGATGGCATCGTAGAGAAGACTGAAAAGAAACTTGCTTTATGGAAGGCTCAATACATTTCCTTAGGGGGAAGGCTCACTTTAATCAACTCTGTTTTAGATTCTATTCCAACTTATGTGATGTCTCTTTTTCCAATGCCTAGCAAGGTGGTCCAAGCTTTGGATATTTTGAGGAGAAAGTTTCTATGGCAAGGAAATAAAGTGGAAAGAGGGTTCAATTTGGTTAATTGGGTTTCAGTTCATCAAAGCAAAATGGATGGAGGGTTGGGGGTGAAAAATTTAAAGCTGCAGAATAATGCTTGCTTATGAAATGGCTGTGGAGATATAATCTGGAAGAACAGGCATTGTGGAAACAAGTGATTCAACATAAATTTGGCCAAGCTGAACAATCACAAATGAAGTGACAGATACCTATGGAGTGGGGGTATGGAGGTCTATTAGAAACTTCTGGTTGGCCTTGAAGACAAATGCTAAGTGAGGTCTATTAGAAACTTCTGGTTGGTCTTGAAGACAAATGCTAAGTATAAAGTGGGCAGGGGTGACAGGATCCTTTTCTGGAAGGAGAATTGGAGTGGACGTGGGGCTCTGAATGTCCTGTTTCCTGGACTATTCTCTATTTGCACCAATCCTGAAAGCACAATAGAGGAGATGTGGTCTCCTCAGGAATGGAATATAGTCTCAGAAGATTGTTAAATGATTGGGAAATACCATGGGTAGCATAAATGTTGACAACAATTGGTGGATTTACAGGAACTAATTTAGAACCAGACAAGATGATTTGGAAACATCATAATGATGGGTTGTTTTCTGTGAACAGAATGTATACCAAGGGATTAACTGAAATTGCAGGGAGGACACTAGGGCCATGGAAATTTATATGGAAGAGTGTAGCACCACCAAAGGTGAAGTGCTTCACATGGTTGGTAGCTAGGAGGGCATGCCTGACTCATGAAGCATTACAGAAGAAAGGAATCTACATTGCTTCAAGATGTTCACTATGTAAGGAGGTTTTAGAGACAAACAATCATCTTTTCCTTCATTGTAGAGTAACAACACAAGTGTGGGCATTATTCATCAACTTGGCCAAGGTGAACTGGTCTACGCCAAAACACACTGCAGACCTGCTAAGTTGTTGGATCAGAAGGGGAGGGAGCAAGAGTCAGAATATATGGTGGAAAACAGTACCAGCTTGCATCTGGTGGAACATCTGGAAGGAAAGAAATGAAAGAATTTTCGAAGGCAAAGAATGTACAATACAGAAGATCAAGTGGAAGGTCATCACTTCTTTAGGTTTTTGGTGTAAAGAACAAGATATAGAAGAGGAAGTCCAGCTAGTGGACTTTATAGGAGCATTGTAATTTCTTTCAGCAAGTTTAAATTTTTGGAGGTGGCCAGCATACCCTTAATGCTGTGGAATACAAAGTTACCAGTTTTCAAAAAACAACTATGCCTCAATCCTAAGCTATAGTTAGTTTCAGTTGTATGAATCCTCACTATGCACATATTTTTTAGAATCGTTTCTATCCGGTATTCAGTAAGTTAGCTTCTTTAACACTGGAAGTTTTCTGTACACTGCGCAGCTGTTGTGAGTGCCCCTTTTGATTTTCAATATTCAGATTAAAAATAATTTATGGTGTGCTGTTGTTTCAGTTTCGTGTAATGTGCAAGTATGAAATAGTCTTCTGTTAGTAGTTGTTTTGCTTGGCTGCATAAGCAAATTTAACCGCAGTATGAAATTCTGTCCGATTTGCTATTCTCGTATTTGGTGAGGCTCAAGGTATTTTGGTCTACCCCATTTATACCATTCTGATCTATTAATTTGACAAACAACAACAACTATGCCTCAACCCTAAGCTGGTTAGTTTCAGCTGTAATAATCCTCACCATCCACATTTCTGTTAGAACCGTTTTTCATCAGATATTCAATAAGTTAGCTTTTTAACACTGGAAGTTCTCTGTACATTTTCTACTGGCTTACAAATATATTGAAAGATTAAAAGGACTCCTAGTGAAGATTGGATCTAAAGTAAGCATGCCGACATGGTTAAGCCTTAATCTCAATTAATTGGTACACCTATAGCGATCATTTTCTCCCATTGTACCTTGTTTTTCCTTAGCTCTGCATTGATTCGAAGATAATTTTAGGTCTTTCGAGATAACTTCATTCTATGTGATTTTAAGGTTGTTTTTTTATTTGTTTTTAATGGCATTGGCATTCTGTTTAATTGTGCCAAATTGGGGAACTTGTTTAGCTGGAGTAAGAAAGCTTCTCTGCTAGTCAGACTAAACTTTGTTTTTGATGTTAGAAACTGGCCTTTTGACTCTGGAATCTTTTTTCAGGATTGCCTCCATGAATCCTTCAGAAACTCCTTACCACTTCATGGTATAGTGGTGGAGGAAGATCGTACTAGCATAGAAAATAGTGGGTCTTCAACGGGTTCCTACAATATTGTTACTATTGATGGTAATTGGAGATTTCATTTTATATTTGATTGTTAAAAGGATGAAAGCAACTAGATTACCTTTATATTTAGATTTGCTAATGCCAGTTTTCATGGACCAGATATTTCGCCAATTGAAACGGCAAGGACAAGATTTTTGGACATTATCGTAGATCATTTCATAAGGCCACATGTAGTTGAAGTTGTAGATTCAGAGGCAGACTTTGCAGGTCGATCTTCACAAGATAAAATGAGCAAGAGGAAGTCTAGAGAAATCGTTCATGAAGGTGATGCTATATATGTTTTGCCCTTGATGTACGTGGCTAACATGTATGAAACACTGGTTAATGAAGTGAATGTAAGGCTCTCTTCTTTAAATGGCATGCGTGAAAAAACCATCGGTGTGGCCCTTGAAGCAGCTGGTGGTTTATACAGGAAGCTTGCAAAAAAATTTCCTAGGAAAGGTATGACATCTAAGGTTCCAAGGTTTCATCTCGATACTTGCAAGACATCACATTTTTTCTCTCATTTGAGCTATCTTGCTGCAATACATATGATTTCTTATTGGTATCGTGAAGACTGATTTTATTGTTGTATGTGTCAGCTTCAAATTTTAGACTAGTCTATGCTTACTTTGTTGCTTTTCTACATCTTGCTTCCCTGCGTCCATGTGAGCATGGAGAGGATAGAAAGGGCAAAAAGATGAATATGAGAGAAAGAAATCAGAATTAGATTTTTTTTAAATCTATGTAGAAACATGAAGCTGTGAGGAAACTTGGATCACCACTCACCAGAAGCATCTAGTTTAGCTCATCAACTTTTAGTTTTTGCATTTACTCATTGTCCCCCCCCCCCCCCCCCCCCCCCCCCCCCAAGACCTTTGTGGTCCGGCCCTTCCCCGGACCCGCGCATAGCGGGAGCTTAGTGCACCGGGCTGCCCCCTTTCATTGTTTTCTCCTTCTTTTGCTAGTTACATATATCATTATATCCTGACAAGGATGAAATAAAGAAAATGTCGTTTAATGTAATTGTCATCTCTTGTTATTGACCTTTCATTTTCACGGTTAACCTCTTACTTTGCTGATATTAATATACAGGACCTTGCACATTTAAAAGGCGGGAGTTGGCTACATCTTTTGAAACAAGGGCAAGGTTTCCTGAATTAGTGATACAGGAGGAAAAGCGTGTTCGGTTTGTTGTGGTTAATGGTTTAGCCATTGTGGAGAAACCAACAAGCTTATGTATTGATGATGCAGAATGGTATGTCAAACTCTCTTAAACAAATTGAAGTTGGATTTATCTTAAATAATTTGTTATTTTTACCTAGAATTCTGGTCTTTTGTTAGTACTTCTGTTGGCATGCGATAACAGATGCATTTTTCTATATTGTATGTTTGTGTCCTCTTATCTTTATCTTATCTGTTCTAGATAATCTACACTCCACATTGACTTATTGTGTGTCTGGAAACCACTGTGTAGCCTCGTAAGTACACTATATAGTGATTACAAGACATGTTTGTTTGTCATAAGGTAATTATGGTATGATTCCTAGCATCATGTTTGGTTACACAAGTGTAATTACATAGTTAGATATTTTTAAATTTATAAATAGAAGTTGATTATAAAAATCAAATAAATTTTTTCCAGATGATCAGGTAAATAAATTTTAGTGACAAATATGTGCGCATAAGAATATTAAATACTATTCCCTCTATCCCATTTTATGTGACACTTTTTTTTATAGGTAAAGGTCTTTATTAAAAAAAACTGGTACCAAGCTGGTACAAAAAAAGTACACAACAAAAAAACTACAAAAGTCACGCTACATATTTCCTCCTAGAAGAAATAGAATATCCAGGTACTGATCCATCTCGTCTAGAGTACTGCTATAACACCAAAAATACACGTTCTTGATACATTTGTTCTTGACTCCAGAAATCTGCAATCTCTTCCCTCAAAGCATGCCTTGTTTCTTTCCAGCCATATAGTCCACAAAATGCATAGGAATAGTCCTCCGTATTAGCTCCAAGTTTCTCCTAGCTCTTTAAGACACTTTCTATTTTAGTATGTCCCAAGAAAAATGGCACCTTTGTCCTTTCTAAAACTATTTGATCTTGCATCCCCGTTTTACCCTTAAAGGATTGACTTGTCGGGACCCTCACCACCACTCATTTAAAATGAAAAGACATCTCGAACTCTCACCACCGCTCATGAAAAGTATACTTCTGGTACTTCAAATATATTTGGTTTGCATGTCATTAGTCTTCTTTAATTCTTTAAACTCCCTGCCCAGTCAAACATTGTCACATTAAACGAGACGGAGGGAGTATTATTTATTACTCCCTCCGTCCCAATTTATGTGGCACCATTTGACTTGGTACGGAGTTTAAGAAAGGAAGGCTTTTGAAATATGTGGTCCAAAACAAGTCTTATATAAATGTGGGGTTGTAAATCATCTCATAAAGTTAAATTGTTTCTAAATATATTTAAATTACTTATTTTTCTTTTAAGATATATTAAATAATTATAAATTGGTAGGTATTAAAAATACATATTGTTCTTTATATTTTAAATATAAAAACTCGTAAATAAATGTAATACCACAACTAAGAAATCAACGCAAAATTAAGAGAAAATGGAAGGAGCAAAATATGAGAAGTTGCAAAGTTGCCTTGAAGGACAATAAGCAACACATATGGAACATTGGAAAATGAAAAGAAATAGAGGAAAAAGAGTGTAAAAAGAATAATATTATTGAAAAAGAAAAGTAAAAGAAATTTTGAAAAGTCATTTGTAAATACATCATATAATTTTTTTTTGATACCAGCATTTTCATACTGCTTTAAATTTTTCCAGACCGTTTCTCTTGCTTGCTTTACTCTTGTTTTGCTTTTGCTTTGCTTGTGCTTATGCTCTGTCTTGAGCCGAGGGTCTCTCGGAAACATCCGCTCTACTTACCAAGGTAGAGGTAAGGTCTACGTACACTCTACCCTCCCCGGTAGGATTTCACTGGGTATGTTGTTGTTAATTACCAACAATTCTTAGTTCTCCCCCTAAGAATTGGAGAGTGCAGTTGTTCTCCCTCAATTACGTCCAATCTCATGCTGACCAAGTAATTACTTGGTCACACAAACACTTTGAAATTCTGTAACACACCCAATTACACCCAAATCCAATTCCAAGGTTGCTTTCAGAACAAGCTCTTCATATTTTCTGGTTTAGTAAGTATGACATGTCTCAAAGCTAAAGGTGTCGAAATAGGCGGCCCAGACCAGCCCAACCCAACCCTCGAGGGCTAGAGACTTAAATCGGTTAGGACGATCTGGCCCTTTTTACTGGGAGGCCGATAAAATACCAGCCCAACCCAACCCTAAACGGGCCGCCGGCTAGGACGGGCTAGCCCTTCAATAAAATCGAAGGTAAACTGGAACATAATAAATAACTAAAATTTGTGACATAACTTCAGCGACTAGACATAAAATATGAATTGATTCCATTAATGCAATCAATTGAAAAGGAAATACATAATACAACTTAAAAGTCATAACAGTAAACAATTATATAAGAAAACATCAACCAAATGAACACCAAACAATAACTACACTAGTCAATAATTGCCAATGTACAAGTATATAACATTTCTGATAATAGCACCATGTTTAACTGAAGAGGTTTAATGGGCTCCATTTTCAAACCATTGTATAAGATAATATCAACCAAAATAAGATTAAGAAAATGACTACAAATTGGCCAGCAGTTTAACACTTCTGATTATCCACAATTTACAAGAGACTTAAAATTATATAGGCTGTGAACTGAACTTGAAGACTTCCTTTCAACTTGCACTTGCAACACTCCCAGAACCATCCAAACACATTTGAAGCAACTTGCGGTAAAGTTGACTTAAGGGCTTCATCTTCATCTAGAATTCACATTATATACAATATTAATTAGTTAAACATTGACAACTAAATAAACATATAAATATGATAATATTTAGACCAAAATAGAAAATAATACCAGTAACAGATTGGGTAAAGCCATGCAATCAATTTGGTGTAGCAACTAGAATTTGCACATTTTCATGATGAATGCAGCTTCTATATTTGGTGACAACGCGACCACCAATACTAAATAATGATTCTGGTGCTACAGTAGTTATTGGTGCTACGTTAGTTATTGGAACACTGAGTACATCACGCATCATCACAGAAAGGTGAAGATATTTTCTTTCATGGTCCTTCCAATACTTAACAACATCCATCCTAACAAACTTCTCATAATCAAGCTTTGGTTCTAAATAAAGGTCCAATTTAGACTTTTCAGCAATGCAAACAGATTTGCTCTCGAACGTTTTAAATCAATGTTAAGTTAAAAACATGAAATGCAGATAATAATAATACTACTAATAATGATAATAACAATAATAATAGTAGTAGTAATGATAATATTATAATGACAATAAGAAGAAGGTCACGGGCAGCCTCTTGCAGAAATGCAAGGTAAGACTGCGTACAATAGACCCTTGTGGTCCGACCCTTTCCCGGACCCCGCGCATAGGGGAGCTTAGTGCACCGGGCTGCCTTTTTTTTTTTAATAATAATAAGAAGAGCAAAGTAAAAAACTTACATCAAATATTTTGGATTCCTTTCGTTTAATATATTTTTTATATGTACTATCTTCTCTTGTGCAGAAACAACATCCACCTTAGAGTAACAAAACTTTAAAAATGCAAATTGAAGCGATGATCAGTGATTGCTCCAAACGCAAGTACTACACTATATATACTTCAATATTTATCATACTTCTTGGACATGCTTGAAACCATTTCCTTAATAACTTTATCTTCATTATGCGACTTGTCCTTCAACACACACACAATTCTCCAAACTTGCATAAAATACAAGTTGGAAGATGGATAACTTGAAGTTAGTTATCTCATAAAAGCGTTCCAAAAATTTACATATTTTCTCTACCCTTCTCCAATGATCAGATGTAGGACAATACACATAATTTCTATCAATCAACTTCAAACTAGAAAAAAACATTTTCATACTAAAGTGCACTCTCAAGCATCAAGTATGTTGAGCTCCATCTAGTTGACATATCTAAATGCATTCTACTATCAGATCATTTGACATACTTAACACTTTCTCTAATTCTAACCAAGACATCATTAATTGCTTCCAAGCCCTCTTTAACAATCAAATTTAGAATATGAGCAGAGCAATGCACATGAAAGAATTCACCATCACATAACAAGCTCTTTTTGCCGAGCAAGACGTCCTTTTAAGTTTTTGCATGCTATTATTGTTAGTGTCATTATCCAAAGTAATGGAAAGCACCTATTTATCGACCCCCCCCCCCCCCCCCCCAAAAAAAAAAAAAAAAAAAAATCATATTATCATTGCAGCCAATTCAACTCCAGTATGAGGAGGATCATACGACTAAAATTCATAATTTTACTAACTTTCAATTTCATCAACATATTGGGCAGTTAAACAATGATACCCCTCAAAAGTACTTGTTTTCCAACAATCATAGTTCAAACAAACTCTGTGAGGTATCTTAGCTTAAGGCTTGTTTCAATTTTTCCTTCTCTCTAAAATACACCTTTTGGACATCCACATCAGAAGTACTCCTAGAAGGCATTATTACTTCTGGATTTACAGAATTTTTCCAAGCTCTAATTCCATCATATTCAACAAAAGAATATGGCAAATCATGCTGAATGATAGCTTCAACAAGCTTTTCATGAGAAATCAACTGGTCTATTTTTCTAGACTGTTTTTTTTACCTTTTTGATCCATTAACATTTCACCTAAAATTTTGATATTTAAGCTTTTTACATTTAGGTAAATGACATTTTAAATGTGATGTCCCATAGTTCTTACCTTGAGGTCCCGTAGTAGAACCAAAACAGAAAAAACCTAAGCTGCTAACATCCGATGTTTGGATTTATTTCAAAAAGATTGGTAGAGGAGAAGATGGAGTTGAAAGGGCAATATGTAAAGAGAGTGAAGAACCATGTAGGGTTGGTTCAACTCCGGGACCTCAAGGTAAAAACTATGGGACATCATATTTAAAACGTCATTTACCTAAATGTAAAAACCTTAAATATCATAATTTGGGTCAAATGTTTATGGATCAAGAAGGAAAGTACAATCTAGAAAAATAGACGAATTGATTTCTCGTGAAAAGCTTGGTTAAGCTATCATTAAACATGATTTGCCATATTCTTTTGTCGAATATGATGGAATTAGAACTTGGGAAAACTATGTAAATCCAGAAGTAATAATGCCTTCTCGTAATACTTCAGTTGTGGATGACCAAAAGATGTATTTTAGAGAGAATGAAACAAGCCTTAGCTAAGATATCTAACAGAGTTTGTTTGACTTTTGATTGTTGGATAGCAAGTACTTTTGAGAGTTATTTTTGTTTAACTGCCGAATATGTTGACGAAAATTGAAAGTTAGTAAAAATTTGAATTTTTGTCACATGAGCAACAATATATGATTGTTTGAAAGAGTGGGCATCGATAAGAATGAGAGTGGGCATCGATAAGAAGGTGTTTTCGATCACTTTGGATAATGCCACTAATAATGATAGCATGCAAAAAAAACTTAAAAGGGCATCTTGGATTGCAAAAGAGCTTGTTATGTGATGGTGAAATCTTTCATGTGTGTTGCTCTGCTCATATATTAAATTTGATTGTTCAAGAGGATCTGAAAATAGTTAACGATGCCTTGTTTAGCATTGGATAAAGTGTTAAGTATGTCAAAGGATCAGTAGTAGAATGGGAAAATTTGACCAATGTGTTGAGCAAGTAACGATTGATACAAATCTTTAAATACATTTGGATGTCAATTAGATGGAACTCAACATACTTGATGCTTGAGTGCACTTCGGTATGAAAATGCTTTTGCTAGTCTGAAGTTGATTGATAAAAATGATGTGTATTGTCCTGCATCTAGTTATTGGAGAAGGGCAGGGAAAATATGTGAATTCTTGGAACCCTTTTATTAGATAACTAACTTGATTTCTGGTTTAAGTTATCCAACCTCGAACTTGTATTTTATGCAAGTTTGGAGAATTTAGTGCATGTTGAAGGACAAGTCGCACGATGAAGTTATTAAGGAAATAGCTTCAAACATGTCCAAGAAGTTTGATAAATACTGGAGTATATAGTGTAGTACTTGCATTTGGAGCAATCCTTGATTCTCGCTTCAAATTGCAATTTTTAAAAGTTTTGTTACTCTAAGGTGGATGTTGTTTGCACAAGAGAAGATAGTACATGTAAAAAAATAAATTACACAAGCTTTATGAACATTATGCAAACAATCAAAATGGAGCATCTACTTCTACTGTTCTGTGTACACCAAGTGAAGAAGGAAGGCAATCTAAACGAAAAGGAATCCAACATATTCGAATGTAAGTTTTTTTCTTTGTTATTATCTGCGTTTCATGTTTTTAACTTAACAGGAATTTAAAATGCTTGAGAGTGAATCTGCTTGCATGAGAGTCTGAATTGGACCTTTATTTAGAAGAACCAAAACTTGATTGTGAGAAGTTTGTTGGGATGGATGTTGTTAAGCATTGGAAGGGCCATGAAAGAAAATATCTTGACCTTTCTGTGATGGTGCGTGATGTACTCAGTGTTCCAATGACTACCGTAGCACCAGACTCATCCTACTACTTTGTATTCTTCATTTACTTTAATAAATTACAGTTTCTCATAAATGGTGCCAGTCAATGTTTTAATTCATGAAATATCAGCATTTCAAATTGATCCATACTCCTATTAATTTAGGTTCAGAAGAATGACAGGCCGAAACGAAGTCTCTATATCCCCCAGAGACTATAAATTCTATGCTCCAAGACACAAGTATAGACGTGCGTCAAACTCAATTTCCAACATCACTGGTTTGTCAGTAAGTTATAAAGATCTTGTAGTCATCATATCTATCCCTTTCCTATTATGTTGTTCGGAAAATTGATTAGAATTTTTTTTTCTGCTCATGTCTATCAGGCATTCACCAGCACAGACAATGCTTCTTCATTAGCTGCAGGTCAAAGCTACCTCTCTGTTAGTGAAGTAAGGCTTTTCAATTTTCCACTGTCTTAATTTAATTGGAACGTAGTTCCTTGTTCGTTTGATAAACTAGAACATGTATGCTATATATCAGACAACAGTTAAGAAGAAACAGATATACTTCTGTCGTTGCATACATGAAGCTTGTAATTTTAACTCTTATTCAACTGTATTTGTTACTGGAATGCCAATACTAACAATTAAGTACACATTTAAAACTCCTTCTGTTAGGTTCTTAGTCCTGCCTACCTCTTTTAGCAGTGTGCTGGTTTTGATTGAAGATTACTTTGTAGTGTCGTGTTATGCTGTTAGTAATTGTATGTCTCTGTTACTGTTAGATTTTTTTTATGTCTCTGTATTAATATCATTGGCATGCACATTTCTATTTCTTAGCATTAACAGAGTTGACCCTCGCCTATAAACTCAAGATGGAAAAAACGATAAAGTATTTTGCCACTCTTCCTTTTGCTCATGGTTGAGTGAACTAAAGTGCAGCCAGAAACACACTCAAGACATATATGGACTTGCTTTGGAGCATCAGTTTCTCTGAACAGAAAAACTCACTCCTAATACTAATCAGAGAATATGAAGTAAATCTCCTAGTCCAATAACTGATTGATAAATGAATTGCCAAAAGTATTAATGGAATGCGCACGAACAATGTAATGCTTCTTAGATGGCAATCAAATTTCTGGCTGCTATTTCCCACAGGGTCCTGTTTGCTACCTTAGATGTTCTGTTTTCCTTCAAATTCCATTTAATTTTTAGTTTTATTTTTATTTTGGAAGTTTTAAGTTTTATATACATTCTTTTACCTGTACAATTCCGAAAAATCCAGTAAGAAACTTTAAATTACTCTTACATCATTATTAATTAGCATACAGAACCGCTTTCTGTTTTGCTTATTTTGTGCTCTAAAAGTCGCCAGCAAACTGATGAAAAAAATAAACAAATAACTCACCAAGAAACTCAGTACTGTTTCTAAGCCTCCTTAACCTGGATAGTTTAACATCCTTTTCCTAAAAACTACAAAGAATTAGCAGTAGCAGTTCCTGCGCTGAAACTTTGTCTAGCATCTTAGACCTAACAGGTTGAAGGACAACCATGGTTGTCCTGCTAGGTCCAAATGGACTAGACTCAATAGTGAAGCCAACTTTTTGTTAAGAAGTGATTCTTTATAGAGCACTCCAGAAGTTTTGCCCCAGTGGAATAAATAGGTGACAAACCTTTCTCATTGGAACTTCGGATTTGGGAATGCTTTCGCAGTAGTTACGAGTGAGTAGAATAGGACCGAAACAGATATCAGTACCTACTTACTGTGTCTTTCTTCGGATGCTTTGATTTACCTTTACAACAAAGCAGATGTTTATGTATTTGTTGATTCATAGTCGTTTTTTCAACTATATTTCTGACACAGGATAGTCAGCAGACTACCTCAAAGCAGCATATGCAACCTCTGCCCCATCAGGCTCAATTTCATCCCCTTCAGCAGAGCCACCACAAGCACCATATCAACCAAAGTCAACATATAGTCCATTTCTCTCACAATCAACAGTGTGGCCCTCAGTCACACTTGCCTGAAACTGCTCATGCTCAGCAGTCGCCAACCATTTCTCCACACATGACTTGTTTACAACAATTGGGCCATGTAGGAAGGCACATGCATATAATGGTGAGAGATCTTTTCATGCTGTCTTTTCCAAGATTCAAGTTTAAAGCACCCCCGTCATAATACTTTAACTTCATGCCTACTTAATAAATAAATAAAAAACTTTAGCTTCATGTGTCTACTAATCATAGAAAGTATTGGTTGATGTGCTTTTGAAATCTTTATCTAATTGACTACACAAATGCATTATGTTGGCGTAAGGAATCCTCACGAACTACCATACAATCAATTTTTTCGAACTGTTACTGCGATTTGTATCTCTAATATCTAATTTTTCATTCCTTTATTAGCTCTATTATTTATCTATAATACTGACTTCACAGCCTATTTAACGACATTGATAATGCAGCCTACAAGTCCTGCGAAGTTTTGCGACGAATGTGGTACTCCCTACTTGAGAGAGACCTCTAAGTTCTGCTCAGAATGTGGTACAAAGAGGTTAGGAATTTGATGTGAACTCATCAAATCTCCCAATGTAAACTGACATTACTTGTAATTTGTATACATTCCTGCACCAGATCCCCCCCCCCCTCTCTCTATATATATACTAAATAAAGGATAATAAATAAACGGTGTCTTCTTTTATTCGAAACGTCTCGTGATCTTCAACCAATTATGCGCTTCAATATAATTACCGGGAATAAGCGCTATAGCCTGTTTCCAATACTCAGCGGCTTGATCAAACCAAGCCTCCGCAATTTCAGAATTTCCCTGTTGAATGGCCTGTTCTCCCCGGCCGGAATAGGTAGTTCAATTCCTTCCCTTAGAACCGTACTTGAGAATTTCTTACCTCATACGGCTCATCAGTCAATTCTTTTGGTGTCCCATTTTATATACCCCCATCCCCATCAGACGCTCCATTGGCATTTGACAATATCAAAATGATCAGATTGTAACCGCAAAATAACTTAATTTATGGAGGATTCGCTTAGGTTAATTTACGCAAATGCCTATTTTTAAAAGTTGTGTATATATACAATAACAATGTACTTTGAGAGATAAAGAGGTTGTTTCTGATAGATCTTCGGTTTAAGGAAAAACATTTCAAAGCAGTGCGGAAAAAGAAATAACGGAAATTTTGTAGATATAGTCTTTTAAAAGTATCCTTCCGGACAACGTTACACTCATATCACATGTTTGTTCATATATTGTTCAACCTTAGGATAATACATTAGATTGTCGTTTTCAATAACTTACAAAATCTTCGACCATGGTCTGAATTTTTTTTATAAGATTTTTAGATTGCTCAAAAAAAGATTTTAAACTGTAGTCTAAAATATTTATAAGTTACAAGAGAAATAAAAAAGTGCAATTTACTAAATAATTATTGCAAAAAAGGGCAACCGGTGAATACATAATTACTTGTATTGCATTCTTATTCTTTTCAGGGAAAATACCTAAAATACATCACAACTTTTGTTCAGATTTGCTATAACACACTAACTTTTACGGTGGTCCTATTATCCCATGAATATATTGTTAAAGTATTTCTTTGACATTTTTCTGGAAAAATTGAATCAAAATCCAACATAAGCCAAGACTCGATTATGAAAGAATATAGTGTTCACAAGATCAAATTCTAAGAGAATCAATTACTTTTTCATGAAAATAATTAACAGAGTAGGAGAGAATTCTAATTTTTTGTTTTGTTCGAAGAGTGAAATGACCTGAAAACGATCGGACTTTTTTGTTTTATGGCATTTTATTCAGCACGTGTTTGAATTATTATCCAACTCACTCGATAAATGCTAAAGAAATTTTTTAAAATATATTCAGGGGAGTAATATGACCCTGTAAAAATTAGATGTGTTACAGCAAATTCAAGCAAATATTATGATATATTTTAGGCATTTCCCCTTCTTTTTAAGATGAGACATGAATATAAATCTTTCATTTTTTTCATTAACTTGGGTTGTGAGGATGAAACACTTAATATTAGTTTAAAGGGGGTAAAGTGTAGTAATGTCTCATTTATTTGCACTTAACGAAGGTCTGAATTTTAATCATTCAAATTCAATTCATTAAGTGCATTTGTTTTATAAGTCTGAATCTTAATCATTTAGATTCAGCTCATTAAGTTCAATTGTTTTGTTTCCTTATGAAACCTCTTAATGAGTCTGAATGAATCAGATCTGTCATAGAGTCTTAACACCATTAAGATTCATTTAAATAATATCTCTTATTTCACAAAATCTTTCACGGTTTTTCTTCTCATCAAAATTTTCACGCATCTAGCTATCTTTTCTCTACCAAATAGTATCAAGAACTCTTGTTGCCACAAATATTAATTGATTAACTACAACAACACAATTATTTTCCTGAATCTATCAAAATTTAGTGCGAAATCATGTGTAAACCCAGTTCATGATCTATTTTGCATCAAAAAAAATTAAACATAGGGAATTTATCTTATCAATAAAATTTCTACCTTCACTTCTCAATCTTTGAAAGACGACAATGACTCCATAAATTAGTGTTTCTCGAGACAATAACAATGAATTTAAAAAACTTGAATACTACATGACTCTCCAATCAAATTTGGAACTAACTACATAATATCAAGCTTCAAGAAATAACAGAGAACGCTCACAAATTGTATCAAACATTGAAAAGTTTTCTCCTTTTTATCTTATTTTAATAAAGTTTCTTACTAGAAAATATCTCGTGGGATTCAGCCATAACAACTCTTTTTAAATCACTTTCACTTGATAGAGAAATGTTTACCATTTAATAATAAGCACAAATTCTTAAAAAGTTTCATGTTACCTTGTTATAATATTTTTTTATATTGATATAGTAACTTTTATTTGTATTTCAGATGTTCAAAATTTATCTTTGTAGAAGAAAAAAAAGGAGATAGTTCAAATTTTTAATCAAATATGAATATCCAAAATATTATTTTCTATCAAAAATAAATTTAATTTGTTGAAATGAGATTTTTATAATTTTTTATTAATATAATGGTTATTTCCATATGCACATTCATATATTGAAAACAAATAGTCATAATCATTGATTATTCAAATCTAGAGACAGCATCTCAATATTCAGATGTGTATTCAGATTCAGATATCTGGATCTTAATATTCATATATGTATTCAAATTCAGACGTCTTAATATTAATGGAATGCGTAAGACTCTCCTTTCAAAGGGCTGGAAAGCAAACTCACTCTAAAATCTAGATCTAGCCAAATACAGCAATTATGAAATACAGTTACACCATACCATACACACCTTTGTGTTGACATTATAATTCTCTCTGTTGGAAATTTGTCTTTGGCGGGAGTTGCGATCGACCAACTTTAACGGCTTAAACACCAGTGTTACGTATGTTGGAGAATCCGGTTCTTCACACATGCATGATCTACTAAGTACGTAGATAACCGTAGGGCCAAGAATCGTCAAATTTCGTTGAGAAATGAAAGAGATATTGGTCCACGAAGTGAGGTGTTTGAAGCATGGAAAAGTGTGGTTTGAGATCAATTCTCCCTCATCGGTGAAGGAAGAAAGAATTGTTGTGTTTATAAGACTCGAAATTGGTTTGGGGTTTGGGACCCCAAGGGGTATCCCATGTGTTTAAAGGAGGGAGGACCTAGATGTGCTTTGGTTCGAGGAAAGCCCACACGCGCGCCGCTGCCGCCCATCCCGTCCGGTTCCGGGATCTCGGGATGTGCTTCTTTTGATATTATCTTTTTGTGCCAGAGAACTTTGCCAGATGTACAGTTTGAACCAGAATTCTTTCATATGTACAGTTTGGTCCCTGAAGTTTCCAGAAAGTCAGAATTTGGGCAGACAGATCAAAAACGCCACAACACTCAATTCAGCCATTTATTTTGGCTGAATTACTCCTCCTATAATGGCCAATCCGTTGCTCTTTCTCACCATTTATTTTGGTGGCATTACTACCTCCATAATGGTCATTACTTGGCCAGTAATGACACTTATGAAGGCAGTTTAACAGCCCCTCCCTCACCTATATAAACAACCCCTTGCACCATTGTTGAGCAACACACACTACAGGAAAATACACAAGCAGAAACAGTTCGTTACTCAAAATTCTTCACGGTAGTACTTGAGTTTCCTTTGCTCAATTGTTCCATTGCTGTTTTATCTTGGGAGACAATTGTCCAGGACGTATAAATGATACATACGGGGCAATATTGTCTTAAAGACAGAGTGTCACACTCGACTCAGCATACACAAAACAGTTTCCAGTTTTCTAGTTCAACATCTTTGTAATTTCAGTTTTTGTTGTTGAATTGTAATTCAGTTTTCTATTACTTAGCAGTTATTTGTAATTCCCGTTTCCTGCACCTTTGTAACCAACACTCTCTTGGGCAAACTGCTTGTCTGATTATAGGACTCAATAAATGAATATAACATTTTGTTGGAAAAAAACAAGTGGGTATATCAAAGGGAGTGTCTCTCATGAATTGAAAGAGCTCATTTTTAACCTTTTTAATACAAAATAATTGTCCTTCTATTGAACATGTTATTGACTCGCGCAACAAAATAATTGGACTGCAAGGCAAAATGGGTCGATTTCTCAACTAGCCAGTACAGATTTGGTAGAGCATGATTCTGGTTATTAGATGTTAATACACTATGAGTTTTTATTAAACCCTAATATAGTAGTCATATTTTTGTTGTTAAATACATTAGCTCTTAATTTTATATTTATATATACATGATATTTTGGAGAGCAATAGACATATTTTTTCTAAGTTCTTCCTCTTTCTCCTATCTCTTATATGCTAAGTTTTGTTTATAAAAAATCTGTTATTTCTATTTCCAATTTATAATCGAAAGAACTTTATGAACTTTGGGGATACGACTGATTACTTTATTTGTCGTGTGGGCTAAATTTCTACTATATTAGAAGCATGAGTTGAAGTGGAAGGATCGATGTGCCTGATTTGTGGAATTCAATTCAGCATTGAGGACATTTTAGCTATCTATAAAGCATCAATCAAACTGTTAACTCATTACTTGTGCATTTAAGTTCAGCCCATTCATAGTTCATACTCCTCATTTTTGTGACACGTGTATTTGTGTGGACATTTGTCATCCACTTTCACTTTCATTTCATATTTCCATACTTTTCATATATACACTAGAGTCTGCTTGTTGAATTTGAGAGTAGATGAAAATTTAGAGAAAACGAAAAATATTGAGAGAATTTTAGTGAACTCTTTATATAGAGACAAAAGTCATCATTTTTCTAGTCTAATAAGAAAATTCTATTCTAATAAACTATTATAATTATAATTTACCAAATATATTTAGATTAGAATTTTACCATAAACTATTAGAGTTAAACTAGAAAAAAACTCGGGTATGTGGTCAGTGCTGATGTCGGTCTCAATACCCCCTCAAGTTGGAGCATGGAGGTCTCGAATGCCCAACTTGCCAAGCAAATATTCATGTTGTGATTTTTTCAAAGCCTTTGTAAACACGTCGGCCAATTGTTCGTTGGTTGACACACAACTCAGAAGTGTTATACTAGTTTGGAGTGCGTCCTGGACATAATTACAGTCAACTTTGATATGTTTAGTGCGTTCGTGAAACACCGGATTTCGTGCAATATACAATGTTGCTTGACTATCACAATACATTTTAACCGGAGATGTATGTTCGACACCCAAGCTATGCAGGATCCCCTTCAACCATTTCAACTCGCAAACCATCATGGTCATTGAATGGTATTCATTCTCTGCTGACGAGCGAGAGACAATGTGTTACTTCTTGATTTTTCATGATACCGGTGAATTTCCGAGGGAGATAAACCATCCGGTGAATGATTTTTGGGTCAATGGACATCCAGCCCAGTCCGCATCACACCGCCCATACAACCGGAGTTCACAATTCCTTACCCATAGTTTTTCTTCAAGTATCTTACCACCCGGAGGGCGGCTCTACAGTGTGCTTCCTTTGGTTGGTGCATGAAATGAGACAAAACATACACACAATAGGACAACTTCGATCGCGTAAAACTGAGGTATATCAATCTACCGACCAAATATCGGTATGATTCCGAATCTTCCAAATTAGCCCATTTGGCCAACGCCAAATTGTGATTTTATTTCATGGGAGTATTAATTGGTTTTGCTCCCAGTAGCCTGGACTCAGAGATAATATCCAAGACATATTTCCGTTGACACATAAATAATCCGATTGGTCCACGCACAACTTCAACCCCTAGAAAATACTTCAGGGGACCTAAATTCTTCATGTGAAAATAAGATCGGAGATAGTCTTTGAACATTGCAATTGCATAATGGTCATTTCCGGAGATAATCAAGTCATCCACATAAACTAGGACGTTAAGTTGTATATTTCTCTGGTGTATCCTGAAGAGAGAATAATCGGAGTATGACTGTTTGAACTCATATTTTATCAAGGCACTTGATAATTTGGCAAATCAGCACCGCGAGACTTGTTTCAACCTATACAAAGATTTTCGAAGTTGACACACTTGCCCCGGACCGGACACATAGAATCTGATGGTAATTTCATATAAACTTCTTCCGCCAGTTCGTCGTACAAGAAGATGTTATGAACATCCATCTGATGCAGTTCTCAATTTCGAGCGGTTGTTACCGTCAAAAAGGTCTGAACGGTCACATCCTTAGCCACCGGAGCAAACATTTCATTGTATTTTCCTCCTGCTTATTACCGAAGATGACCAACCGAGCTTTATATCGCTCAATTGTGCCATCCGAATTGTATTTGATCTTATACATCCATCTACATCTGAGTGCTTTCTTATCTTGCGGTAATGTTTTCAATGTCCGTGTGTCATTGTCCTCCAATGTTGGGATTCTTGTTGCATGACTTTCCTCCAACATTCCTTCTTTATGGCCTCCCAGAAGGATTTTGGTTCAATTCATGTGGTAATTGCTACAAGGAAGCTTTGGTGTTGCGAGGAAAAAATATCACAGTATATATAGTGAGCAAAAGGATAAGGCACACCTGAGGGTTGCTGAGGATCGAGCGAACTCATCGATGGACTTTCTTTCCGGATTTTTTCAGTAACGTAGTCATGCAATAGAACCGAGTCATGCTTCTATCATTTACCTTGACCTAGTTGTTTCTCCGATGGCTTTTCATTGGCCAAGGTACCTTTTTTTTGTATTAATTCCATATTTTCATTATTCGGACTAGCATCTGTCCGGTCTAATTCTGGCTGATCCGTAGGTTCGATATTCGGTGTCCGGATTTCTTCTATTTGAGCTTTGTTCGTACCTACATTATCTTTCTGTTCTTCTTTAAAATCGTGTTGATTCCTTTATTCTTTTGTTTCGTCTGGGATCACTTCTATATTGTCAACCAAATCACCATTTCCTACGGCAAAAGGGAACTTAGTCTCGTAGAAGTCCACATCTCTCGATACTAAATATTCATCGTTTTCCAAGTCATATAACATCTAACCTTTTTGTTCGTAGGGGTATCCCAAGAAGACACACCTACGACTTTGATTCTCAAACTTGTCTCTTGTTCTTCCCTTCGTGTGTGCATAGCACATTGACCCTAATGAGACTGACATCAGCACCAACCACAGACCCGAGTTGTTTCCTAGTTTAACTCTAATAGTTTATAGTAAAATTCTAGTTTAAGTATATTTGGTAAATTGTAATTATAATAGTTTATTAGAATAAAATTTGCTTGTTAGACTAGGAAAATGAGGACTTTTACCTCTATATAAAGAGGCCATTATAATGAATGAAAGCAAGAAAGAATTCTCCTAATATTTTTCTTCTCTCTAAATGTCCACCTGTGTCCATCCGGTCTATCTCTGCATGTGTATCCTTAACAACAACGACGTTAGCCCGGTAGTTGCCTCTTCCACGATCGAATCCCGGCCTCCCATCTGCTGGTGTTGTTGTCCTCATCCTCTTCCTCCGGATTTTTTATCTCCTATTTTATTTTCGGCCATCATTACGGATACTCAATATGTTGAAAACATCCTTCCACAACGTGTTTGGATCTCTTGCAATGTGTGCAGAATGCACCATCATTCTTTCCTTCACCTTGATCACTATATGGATTTCTTCCTTGTACGACAAAGGCCATGATTTCACTCTGTTTGTCCATTTTTCGTGTGACTCCTCTCACACGCTCTTCTTGCACTAAATTCGAATAGACTTTGTTTAATGATGACAAATGTTCTTGGGCCAGTATGTTTGATCTCACCGTTCTATTGCCTCATCCAATCCCATGAGAAAAAGATGCACTTTTTCTTCCTCCATTTTGGTTTCCAAGATCATCCCCAGATTGCACTTGCACTTTCCGCACTTGCAAGTCGGACTCTGTTTATAGTTTGCCAATTCTTCCCATAGCTTGGTTAGATTTCCATAGTAATCCACTATGGTCCTTCCCTTCTGCTTGCACTCCGTAAGTTCTGCTTTCAGTTGTTGCATCCGAGATCCATTGATAACATCGAACCTCTCCCGGATGCTCGTCCATAATTCTTATGTTTCCTCTTTATGCGAGATCGTTGAGCGAAGAGTTGGTTCAGTGATGTTACAGATCCATGATACCAACAAAGAGTTTATAGTCCACCAGTCTTCTAAGTCCAGTGATTCTTCTTCCGACTTCTTGATCGTACCATCAAAGAAGCCGAAATTTTTCCTAGATCTTAGGACCATCTTCATGAATCGAGCTCATTCTTCGTAATTCTCTCTCTTCAATTGGATTTGTGTCACCACAGTTTCGTTATCATTTGATGTAATATCATACAGGGAGATTGTTTTTTTTTTTAATTTTGGTTTCTTCACCAGCGATTTCTATTTTTAACACCGATTTTTCCGTCACCCGCCATTATTTAGGGATTTTGTATTCTTTTAACGTGGCTCTGATACCATATTAAATGTGAGAGACAACGGAAATTTAGAGAGAAGAAAAACATTGGGAGAATTATTTCTTGCTTTCATTAATTATAATGGCCTCTTTATATAGAGTCAAAAGTTCTCATTTTCCTAGTTTAACAAGGAAACCTTATTCTAATAAACTACTATAATTACAATTTACCAAATATATTTCGACTAAAATTCTACCATAAACTATTAAAGTTAAACTAGGAAACAACTCGGGTCCGTGGTCGATGCTGATGCCGGTCTCAATACTACTCTTCATTGTTCCATGCTAAAATTTGGGATTTTAATATTATCATTAGTAATAAAATCTTGCTTCATTTATAATATAATAATGATGATAATAGTAAAGGCAATTTAGTGTTGCGCATGGTGCTTCCACATATACTGATCTTTGGTCAATTACTTGAAATAGGATAAAAATTACTTTGTCCTGGGTAGTAAAAAAAATGTGTAGCTGGGTTCAGCAATACTTAGTGCAAGAAAATAAGAGAATATAAGGTTAAACGAGAGGGAAAACAATTATTTTAATGAATAGAAGGAAGAAGGCATTTGTTTCTATAGTAATATAACGCAATGGCTGCTTAGAAATACAGTCGGTCAATTTAAGCTTAGAGGATATGGATGAATTGATTTATAGGAATTGTGAAAGAGCATCTGTTACCATCCAAAGTGTTTGCCGTTTTATCAGTTGACGAAATCGGATGACAAATTGATTCCTTAACTAAGCGATTTAGGCCGGAAGCGGAACTCTAACTTCCAGCAATGAGTTTCCCAACTACTCCAGAAAGCGTTAGTATGGTGAGTGAGTAAACTAAGAGGTAAGAAACATGAATGCAGTTGAGTGCAGTAAAGTAAAGGATAAATAAAGCGAAAGGATAAAGATAGATAAAAATTGAGTTGTTTGATTGATTGTGTTGTCGTTTATACAAAGAATGATCCTATTTATAGTAAAAAAAAAAAGGAAAAAGATATAAAAAAAAATGTACAATGTGATCCTCCCTATGTCAGCCATCAAGTAATCCACTAAGTTCAATGACCGACTATGGGGAAGGTGGTGCCGATTTTCTCGCCCTCTACTCCTCTTGCTCGGATAATGACCCTTTCTTTTAGTTGTTGTTGGCCGTTACTGCTTCTAGGGGTTCGAAAACCCTTTTGACTTGGTCATTGAGGCGTCTGCATCTGAGTGGGTCTCAGTCGTACCTCTAACTAACAACTCGGCTAAGATGCCGTAGTAGCCGATGAAGTTCTTGTAGTCGAGGGCTAGGAGTAAATTCGGCTCTAGAACAGTTCAATTGTCACTGAATTCGGCTAAACACTTAAATTACTTTTGAGTGTTAACAATTAACTTTAAAAATAAAGTTGATAGTAAATTGTACTTTATCAATGGTGTTTTAAAAAAGTTTTAGCCCATCATTTACAACTAAATTATAAATATGACATGCACATCTAACATGAAAAATATCGAAAAAAGATAGAGTAAACACACACACACACACACACACACATATATATATATATGGCTTTTAATATCGTCGTTTCTCAATATCATTATCTATTATCATTATTATTATTATTCGCATTTTTTACTATCATTTGCCTTTTAATATCCTAATCATAGTTTTTGTCCTAATATTCTATGTTATTTTATTTTCGCAAAATGGCATCGCACTTTTATTTATTTAAATTAAGCATTAAGCATTTCACAAATATTATGTTTTTATTATTATCACATCGTTATTTTTATCTTTATAATTTACATCTTTTGCAAAGCATCTTTTTAATATTAAACCCATTTTTATATTTTAACCCACAATCCATTTTTCCTTCACAAAAAAAAAACATTCTACCCAACCCACACAAAACAAACAACACAACAGCCCAAACCAGGCCCAACCGAAACCCCTACTCGGCCCAACCCCCTTTTATTTTCGTCCAAGCCGGAAGCCCACAACCCAACCCTTTTAATTCCCAAACAAAACCCAACAAACCCTAAAACCTAACCCTTTTGCCTTTCCCACCTAAAATTCGGGTCGGGCTATTCCGGGTTGAGTCAAAAATTGAAATCGGGTTGTGATGATAATTTGCCTCTACTGCACTACCTGAAGAAATTGCACGAATTTCCCTTCAAATGGTTGGTCTTTAATTTTTGTCTTTCAAATAGGATGTGGTCTTTAACACTGCTTTGAGAACATCCAGCTCGTATCTTGGCGGGGCGACCCGGTATGGCATCAATTTACAATCCGGTGTCTGCAGCCATGGCTAGAGATGGCAATGGATCTTAGACCCGGTCCGGATCCGGTGGATTCATATCCGTTTTATAGGATATGGATCTTCAAAATTTGGACCCGACGGATCCGGATCGGACCCGGATCCATTTCTAACGGATCAGATCTGGATATGGATCTTGTATTTGAGATCCGTATCCGGTCCAGATCCGATCCGTGGATCCGTTTTTTATTAAATATATTCATAACCTAGAATGTAATTTTTTATAAGTATTTTCTTAAATTTTTTTCTTAATTTATGCATTGGGTAAATGGTTGAACCAGGATAAGACACAAGTCACACAGCCATGTAATTTGTCTTTGAAGTTTCATTTCTTTTACCTATATGCTCTCTGCAGTTTCTCATATTTTCATTTCTATAAAAAGAAAAAATTATCACTCTTCTTTAAATTTCTTTTTCTTGAATCTGCTAGCCGTAAGCTTTAAGTATCTTTCTCTCATTTGTTTGATCAGCAAAAAAAAAAACTGGGACTTTTGATATATGACTGACATTGTTTTATGTTGTTTAATGAAGTCAATCAGTAGAACTACAAGTGGAGCATCACTAAAGCCTCCAAAAATTAGCTCAAAGTTGCAACTTTGTTCAAAGATCACTAATGAAGTCAATCGTCTTTATTTTCTTGTGATGCTAAAACTTTGTTCAATATTTTGGAAGAATGGTGTCATGTTTGTGTAGGTTGATTGAATGAACTCAATCATTTTTTTTAATCAGATTGCGTTTCATTTTGTCATAAAAGTTTCAACATGTGGGAATATTATTCAAGCCAAAAAAATTTACATGTAGATCCAAATCCGATCCGTGGACCCGGTGGATCCGAATTTGGATATAATTTTTATGGACCCGATGGATCTGGATCCGGATCTGGATCCAGGTATGAAAAATGAATCTGGATCTGAATCTAGTAGGATCCGGACCAGATCCGATCCGTTGCCATCCCTAGCCATGGCGTGTGTTGCATTCTCTCTTGCTTTGTTCAAATACATCAAATCTGAGCCCTCAAAATCATGGTTTTGATGGTGAGTCCATTCTCGGGTTTGGAGTCCTAAAAATAAGAAAACAAAAATAGTTCAAAAATACAAAGAAAAACATCGAAAATGAAGGGAATAATTAGGTGGTGACTCCTTAAGCTTTAATTAATTTAGGAATCACCAATACGTCGCGACCATGTCGGATCCCTCCTCCTCTCCGCGGGTGGGGGTACAAAATGGGTGCGACACGTAGTACTCCACTTTGTTCTTATTGTCCGTTAGAGAAACATGTTCGATTACCATTTATAGCCTCTACCTCTCGTACTTTGATGCCATTTGACATTATTCATAGTGATTTATGGAATCTCCCGTTTTAAGTTCTTTGGGCCATCGTTATTATGTCTTATTTTTGGATGATTATTCTAATTTTGTGTGGACCTTTCCGTTATCCAAAAAGTCTCAAGTTTTTTCCACTTCCTTAAAATTTAGAGCATTCATCCGTACCTAATTCGAACGAAAATTAAAAATATTTAATGTGATAATGGCAAGGAATACCATAATGGGTTGTTTCGGAAATTTTGTGATGCTAATGACATAGTTTTTCGTTTTTTTGTCCTCATACGTCCTCACAAAATGGAAAAGTCGAACGGAAAATTCGTACCATTAATAATATTGTCCGAACTTTATTAGCCCAGGCTTCTGTAACCCCTTCCTTTTGGCATCATGCAATACAAATGGCTACTTACCTCCTTAACGTACTTCCTACCAAAGGGTTAGCATATGAATATCCCCTTAAAATTCTCTATAATAAGACTCTTTCGTATTCACATCTTAGGGTCTTTGAGTGTTTATGCTATCCATTTTTTCCGTCAATTACAATTAATAAACTTCAAGCTCGTTCTACCGCTTGTGTGTTTTTGGTTATCCATCTAATCATCGTGATTATAAATATTTTAATTTATCATCTAATAAAATCATAATTAGTCGCCATGTTCTTTTTTATGAAACCCAATTTCTGTTTGCTAGAGTGAGTAGTCTCGTGCCTAGTTTGTATAATTTTTTAGATGACGAGATCTCATCATATATTATCCACAATTTATCGGACTTGTCCTGTGACCAAAATAAGGCAGCAGGCCCACTGCCTGCTGGACCACATAGTCTTGTTACCACTGTTCTGTCGATTCTACCCAGTAGGCCAGAAACACGGCCCAGTACCAATCTTGGTACTGTTCTAGTGTTTTAGCCCACTCCAGTATTGGCTTCCACCCCTGCTGGCCAGTCCGTCACCATCCCGCACATTGCCCCAACTCTACCTCGAGTCAAGGGTCCGTTACTCGTAGTCAAATGAGTATCTTTAAACCAAAACAACATTTTAATCTCAATTCTAATGTCTTTAAATCCCCACTACCATGTAACCATCTGTCTGCACTACATGACCCGAATTGGAAATTAGCTATGACTGACGAATATAATGCTCTTATTGAAAATAAGACATGGGAGTTAGTACCTTGTCCATCTAGTGTTAATATTATTCGGTCTATGTGGATTTTTACTCCTAACAAAAAATTTGACGGTTCTTTTGAGAGGCATAAGGCTCGTCTTGTAGGTGATGGTAATACTCAACAGGTTGACGTGGATTGTGGTGAGACGTTTAGTCCGGTGGTCAAACCGGCTACCATTTGCACTGTTCTTAGTTTGGCTCTATCAAAAGCATGGCATATTCATCAGTTGGATGTAAATAATGTTTTCTTACACAATGATCTTAATGAGACAGTCTATATGCATCATCGCTTGGGTTTTCGAGATCCTAATCATCCTCATCATGTATGTTTGCTGAAGAAGTCCTTGTATGAGCTTAAGCAGGGCACACGGGCTTGGTATAAGAGGTTTGCAGATTATGTATCTACTATTGGTTTTCTCACAATCGGTCTGATCATTCTCTATTTATATATCGTCGTGGTACTTCTCTGGCATATATTTTATTGTACGTAGATGATATTATATTGACTGCTTCATCTGATAATCTGCGCAAGTCTATCATATCACTTATCAATTCTAAATTTGCAATGAAAGACTTGGGACCTTTGAGTTATTTCTTGGGCATTGTTGTCACGCGTCATTCAGGTGGTCTATTTTTATCTCAAAGGAAATATGCTGCAGAGATTATTGAGAGAGCTGATATGTCATCTTGTAAGTCAACATCCACTCCGGTTGATACCAAACCGAAGCTGAATACTACGTCAGGCACACCATACGAGGATCACACCCATTATCGCAATCTTGTAGGGGCACTTCAATATCTTACTTTCACGAGACCTGATATTACTTATGCAGTTCAACATGTGTGTTTATTCATACATGACCCACAGATTGAGCACATGAATGCACTTAAATGCATTCTACGGTACATCCAGGGCACACTTGATTATGGATTGCATTTATATCATTCTTCCGTCTCTACTATTGTGTCATATACATATGCTGATTGGGGTGGATGTTCTGATACCAGACGCTCGACATCAGGTTGTTGTATGTTTCTTGGGGATAACTTGGTCTCGTGGTCTGCGAAACGACAGGCTACATTATCGCGATCCAGTGCAGAGGCTGAGTATCGAGGCGTGGTGATATGATCCTAATTGGAAACCCTAAGAAACTCAAAACACAAAACAAAGATAGAATTGAAATTAAAATTGTAAGGAAAGAAAGATAATAGTGAGACACAATAATTGAAATCAAAGGCAACCAAGGTTATATTAAACCCAAGACCTCCTTCAATTAAATTCAACTAAAGCACCTACACTATAGATGATTTCCACAAGTGAACATGTTCATGTGAGAAATTATGGAAGTGTTCTCCAACAACAAAGAAATTACACTCTAACTAAGCGTATCACTAATTAACACTAATTATATGCCTAAGTAGAATTCTAATGAAGGTATTAATTGTCATAAAAAAAACTCCCCTATCAAATGAAACTAAGACAACTATTTATAGTTATGCATATTACAACAAAGGCCCAAAAATGGCCTTTGCACAAATAATCCCACATGGGTTCTTCTTTAGTCACTTTGTGACGTGACTCCTTCTCTTATATTTTCTTATTTTTGAATATCCTCCTAAGCTATTATCCAAACATTATACACTCGTGAGATATTCTTTTCAATCTCTTCCAACGCGCCTCTCGTCATGAACATGGGTTGGATTGTAATTCTTGGAGCTCCCTTTCTTGGCCATGAGTGAATTGTCTTGAGCTCGCTCGGGTCATTTCACGTGGCTAATGTGGTATCTGAATCATATTGGTTGCGTAATCTTTTATTAGAATTACACTTTCCTATTCTGAAAGCTACCTTGGTCTATTGTGATAATGTTAGTGCAGTCTATATTTCTGGCAATCCGGTCCAACATCAACACACTAAACATATCGAGATGGATATTCACTTTGTTCGCGAAAAGGTAGCTCGTGGACAAGCACGCATTTTACATGTGCCCTTCAGATACCAAATTGCTGACATCTTTACGAAGGGTCTTTCCTCAATTCTATTTGAAGATTTTAGGAACAGTGTTAGCGTACAACCGCTCGATATGACTGCGGGGGTCTGATAGAATATAGTACGATATCGTACTAAAAAGGATTATGATTATAATTAAACTAGTGTATAAACTTATCATAATTATAGAATTTTTGTACAAGAATAATTATAATTTAAAAGTATAATATGAATATAATTTTTCATATTTGAAGATTGTAACTTGTATTTCTTTCATTTAATACTTCGGCTCAACACAAAGCACGATCAAAGCAAAGTGCTTGATGTTTTCTGAAATCTAATTTTAAAGAGATAAATCAGTAAAGTCTATTAATAAGACGTTTTCTAAACACCTTATTTTCTCAACGGCTTCCTCCCCCACCCCCTGGGGTTTCTCTCTACAAAGCTAACCCTGAAATCAATTATATCTTTCTGTATATGCTTGAAAACCCTAGATCAACTACCTAAAAGCTTCTTCTTGTAAGGATCTGTTAATTAGGGTTTTCTGAAGACACCAATCATGGTGGGCCCTACACCGCCGCAGCTGCAAATTCAGCCACCTTCTTCGGCAGCGTCAGCTGAAGATGAAGCTCTTAAGAGAAATACTGATTGCGTCTACTTTCTCGCTTCTCCTCTTACTTGCAAAAAGGTTCACCTCTTTTTTAATTTGATTAATAATTATATAGTCCTTATTTGTACACTTACTTTAGTTCCGTGTTAGTCACAGTTTTTATTTTTATTTTTATTTTTATTTTTATTTTTATTTTTATTTTTATTTTTATTTGTATGTTAGTGTGAGATTTGGAGAATTATAGGAATAATTGGGATTAAGATTTAGTTTGTTACACTTAAATCAGATTCTTTTTTGATTTGTTTAGAGATCTGTATGTCAGCATAAAGATTAGTGCAAGATTTAGAGAATTTATAGGTTTTAGGATCCATAACATGCAGTAGAATTGATTTATATGGTTCATATAGTCAATCTTAACTAGTTTGAGATTGAGATGTAGTTGTTGATTTGATTAGATTGTTGTATGGATGAACTACTTGAAGATCGATCTGTGTTGCTATGGATAAACATTTGTTTTCTTTTTTGTGTTTCTAATCAAAGGTGATTTCTTTGTTTTTTTTAAAAAAACTTGATCTACATATGTTTTTAGCAATGGGTGAACCCTAGTGTTATAGAAGCTGTGGTTTTTCTTTTGGTAATTGGTGTCGGATGTCTTTTGAACTACCAATGCCTGATTCTGAACTTCTTGTTCCTTTTTTGTTGTTTGCGCTTTCGGATTAAAGTATCTTTTTTTTGTCTTAACTTAAAGAATTTTAAGTGGATTGTGTGTCCTCGAGGTTTTGTAAATTGAGAAGCCACTTCTTTATCTAGAAATCTTCAAGTCACAGCACATTGTCTTTTGGTGTCCATATTTGGAACTATCTAATTTAGGGCATGATTGATGTTCTTGGGAACGGTTAGGTTCCTGCTATTTGCCGTTTTGATACATCGACTCTTGCAGCTTGTTGGTTTGTTTTTTATTAGAAATGTGTATCAAAGATTTTATATTTTTAGACTTATATGATGGTTTTGTGATACATACTGGGTTGAGACTCAATCTCGGAGAAAGTATAAAGTTGGTGACTTGGATGCCTAAAATAAGTGCGAAGGTGAATGGCTTCACGTGCACATATAATTTTATCGATCACATTTGTCTATACTATCTACAATAGAATGTTGGTTTTGCATCTGGACTGTCGTTTGGTTTGTCGGATCATTGAAGACAAAGTTAATCAATTTAACACGTGCAGTAATTGAATTTATTTCTCATTAATTTGTCCCTGTATAACCAGTGGGAAAACGGCAATTGTTACACAGAATCAGTTGGTATGGTACTTTCACGGTATCAATTTCTTTGTCTGTGAGTGAATACAGACGTGATTGGCTTCCCCATGATGTATAACGTTCTAGATGATTCAATCTGCATCTTTGTTCTGTACGGATCTAGATGAATTTTTGCTGACGCTCTAATTATTTTGTCAATAGGGAAGCGAGTGTGAGTACCGACATAGTGACAAAACTCGGCTTAATCCTCGTGATTGCTGGTACTGGTTGAACGGAAGCTGCTTAAACCCAAAATGCGCGTTCCGGCACCCGGTGAGTCATTCTTCACTAACATACTCCACAATCTTATCATCTATGTGCTAACAGTTCCCAGGTTCCTTGTCGTGCTTACGAATATTTACTTATATTAGCAATTCTTGACATGATAGTTAATAATTTTCTACTTTTGCAGCCTCTTGATGGACTTTTGGGAGCTCAAGTCCCAACTCCTACGGGATCATCTGTACCTCCAGTGGCATCTGTTGCACCTACACCGAATGTTCCACATGGTTCTAGTAAGCAAGGTGTACCCTGCATATTCTTCCAGCAAGGCTTCTGCTTAAAAGGTGATAGGTGTCCGTTCTTCCATGCACCGATCTCTGTATGTAACGAAGCTCCTCCACATCCTGTATCTACTGCATCTACCGAGAAAACAACTTTTAGGAAGACATTTGGTGGGCTTGAAAAGTGTGTGCAAGAAAAGAAATTTTTTCAAGCAAATACTTGGAAGTCTGGTGAAATACCTGTACAAGCACAACCAGCTGGGAAACTGGTAACTCCTTTGTCCAAGAATAATGCTGCCTTTAATGAGAATGTGCTGCCACCAAATCATGTCATTGATGTTGCGCATCACAGGCACAATCCAAAAAGTGTGCCTCCTACAAATGGGAATCCCGTCGGTAGGTCCAACAGAGTGCAGCAGCCTGTCAGGTTTGATGATCACAGCAGCATTCAGAATAAAGATGATGAGATTTCAAGGGAGATTTCGCCTGGTTTTGATGTTCTTGTGGATGATGAGCTTAGAGGTACTGATTTTTATCACGGTGAAGGTCAATATGGCAGAAATGGGGGAAGGAATGAATACGATGGTGGCCGGTCTGCTGATTATACTTCAGTAGAAGATGTTGACCAAGATATGTACCATGATGCATATGGGCATGACTCTCACGACAGGCTTCTGGGCCGCTCTGGTAGGCTGCAGCATAGAGCTTCTTCTGAGAGAATGCAAGGGGAATCCGCTCATCTTGAAAGGAGACGCTATGGTAGAGCTCACAGCCCTGAAGAAGTTCGAGAGTCAGATCTGAGGCATCGTTTATCAAAGCAGAAGAAGGTTAATGGTTTAAGGTCAGTCATTAGTCATGACTATGCAAGTGAAAAACATGTTGAGGATCGAGGCTACCAGAGTTCCAGGAGGGATCAACACTATTTACCTTCACATGATAGTTCCCTTGCTGGTAGTCGGCTTCGAGGAAGAATAAAGCTACCAAGTAGATCATCCTCTCCAACTAATGGGACAGACATGCGGCTGGATAGGGAAATGGATAGGGGTAGGGACCGTGGCAGGTTATCTTTAGAAAGGCCACAGCTTTTCCCTCAACAGGGAAGGCTTCGAGATAGAATAAAGGGAAGAGTGCAAGAGGATCTCAATGATACTGGAAGAAATAACAGTGGTCCACGTATAAGAAGAGATGTAAGCGAGAACGATTCTAATTTTCTTGGTCCAAGAAGTCTTGCTGAACTTAAAGGTCGGAAAACTACTGAGATCAATGAACAAAATATCGAGCAACAGGCCCTAGGGAAGCGTAAGTTCCAAAAGCATGATGACTATCAGCAAACAGGAGGGGATCTATCATTTGACGGACCAATGCCTCTGCAAGAGATCTTGAAGAGAAAAAGAACGGGCATGACATCTGATAAGAGTGAAGACTATCAACATGAAAGAAAGGACCACTCAGTGGTGATTTCCTCTGTCTCCAGGAGCAATACTGACCTTGGGCAAAAGGAAGAGTCTGATCCTCAATTAGGTGAGAAAAATGATCTTCAAGAGACAATATCAGCCAATCATCAATCTCCTGCACACGACGGTGAAAATGATCTTGAAGCTGAAGAAGGGATGATTGTGGAAGATGCAGATGATCAAGACCCTGAAGCTGAAGGCCATGATCAGAGAGATGTAGACTATGATTATGAGCAGGTTGATGGTGAAGATTACAATTTAGACGAAGGTGAGAATGCTGACGCTGGCGAGGAGGAGTACCTGGATGAAGATGACGATGATGCAGATGACTTTGCAAAGAAGATGGGCGTTGTTTTCTCATAAATGATGGGATACATCGATTGCTCTATAAGCTGCTGGGGTATGGCTTTAAGCATTTGTGAGCTATTTTAGGTTGGCTTGGAATGAGCAAATTCAACTGCTCTACTCTACTGATTTTTATTTTAGAAGTAGAGAGAACACTTTTTTTCGTCCTTGTATTTATACTCGAGACAGGGTGGAAAATGTTCCATTGGTTAGTGGCACTTTGACAGCTCTATGATTTTGCCAAAAATGGTGTTGACTGTAACATTAGAGGGTTAATAAGAAACATGTTTGCTAGCATATTTTTTCTTTTAAAAAATTTCAGCTGAGTGTAGTTGTAAGTTTTTTCTATATATACCCGGCAGAGTTACTTTGTATCAACAATCTTGATTTTGGTCATTCTGGATAACTTGAAGGAGATACAAGTTTATGTTGGGAACTGTGTCAAGAATTAGTGTGGTGTGAAGGAAGAAAAGGAACAATTTTTATAAAAAACACAAATGAGCTGTTCTGATTTCCTATTCCCTGTGAAGTGCAGCAGAGAAAAGGAGCTGGAAATTCACCTGTATTTTGCGTGTTAATGTTTTTAAAAAGTTTAGCAGATGTTGACATTATAAAAAAGAGAAAAAAAGTTTAGCAGCATTAACATTTCGCTGTTAATAAGTTAATTATATTTTGTATGTATTGATGTGTAGTAATGCAAGTTCCCTAAGACAACTAGAAACGCTTCTGCCGTTAAAAGTTTTACATTCATTTTTGTACGATTCTCCCAAATTCCGATTCTGGGCAAGGAACCAACTTTGTAATTTTCATGTTTGCTTTTGATTTCTTCGGACCTTGACAATAAATGACTTTGGATCGAAGTTTTGGTGAACCAATTGATCACCATTTTGCACTGTGCACAATTTCATGGATAAACCAGAAATCGTGATGGAGACTTACAATCATGTTTTTTATCATGTCAATAGACATTTGATTACATATTGTAAATAAATAAATATTTTTAATATTGCTAAATTATATCTCAATTTAAAAGCATAAATTAACATTAATAATTAATTATAATTGCAGGACGAAAATGTATTGACTTTAATTAATTATTTATTAAACAATTAAAATTTAAGTAAAAATACGTGTACACTTGATGTTGATACAAACACCGGTAGCAATGAATTTAACTTATATATATCATATAAAATTATTTAAACTATTTAATCTTATCTTAAAATGTTATTCATTTTAATTATTATGGACAATTTCCGTGTAGAAAAAGAAAAAGAAACACAAGGGAGTCAACTTTGCGGCCTTAGGGTCTCAAGTTCGATTCTCCCCTCCGGATATCGTCCTCCGGGGCACATACATGTGGTAAAGCCTGGGCGCTAAAAGCCGCGCGGGCATGTTGTAGTGTGGTTTCGGTCTCCGCCAAGCCTTGTGGATGGGGCCTGTGGGGGGTCAACCTTGTAGCATTGATCCGTTGGACGCAAACAGACACTGACCATGTGTGCACATCCCGCGATTTACCTGGTGGTGGGGTGCTGAAGGACCGGTTCCATCATCTCCAGGACGTCTGGGTAATACCAATGAAGTAGTAAGGCGCAAGCCTGGAAACCTGTATTATCAAAAAAAAAAGAAACACAATTATCCGCAACTATATTCTGTTACCCCACGTGTAATCTGTCGGACAACAATTGATTACTTTTAGCAAGTTGCTGTCCAAAGTCCAAACTGATTCACGCACTGGTACATTTCGGACAACATATTTCTTTATCCTAGAAAAATCACTAAACGTCGCCTTAAGTCTCTTTTACGTTAAGAGTCTCGATCTCATATTTCTTTATCCTAGAAAGACAGAAAACATCGCCGTATATCTCTTTTACGTTAAGAGTCTCCACATCAAATATAAAATAAAAATATGAATTTTTTATATAGATTTGGACAATTCTCACATTTCTTTATCCTAAAAAAAACCAGGAAACATCGTTGTACATCTCTTTTATGTTAAGAGTTTCAAATGAGTATAAATTCTTTATATAGATCTCACATTTCTTTATCCTAGAAAGATCAGAAAATGTTGCCGTACATGTCTTTTACGTTAAGAGTCCCCCACATCAAATATAAAATGAAAACATAAATTCTTTATATAGATTTGGACAATTCTCACATTTTTTTATCCTAAAAAATCAAGAAACATCGTTGTACATCTCTTTTATGTTAAGAGTCTCCCGTATCGAATATAGAATAGAAACATAAATTCTTCAAATGAATTTGGACAATCATCACATTGCTTTATCCTAGAAAGATCAGAAAATATCATCGTACCTCTCTTTTATGTTAAGAGTCTCCTAGAAAGATCACAAAAGCAGCCGTAATCTCTTTTATATTAAGAGTACAGATCGAATATGAAATGAAATTATATTATATCTCACGTTCCATTCCATATACGGAACTCTTAACATTTTATAACCGTCTCTCCTTTTTCGCCGGCCGTTTTAGACTCGAATTTTGTGAAAAAATAAAATAAAATAAAATTCTCAAATTTTCCTTTGGTGTCTTTAATCGGATCTCCGGCGATGGGTCGGGTAGAGACGGTGGTGGACCCGTCGGCGGTGGTGGCGTACCGTTTACATGAGGCAATAAGTTGGTGGGATGAAGTGAATGAATCCCCTGTTTGGCAAGACCGTATTTTCCATGTCCTCGCGATCCTATACGGCGTCGTTTCCGCTGTTGCTCTTGTAATTATCGCCCTTTAATTTTTGTTAATTAGTTTGAAATTTTGGTGAAAACGGAATTATAGTCTAACTGTGATAAATTTCTGAATACTGAATTTGTTTGAGCTAAATGGATACATATAATTTATGTTGCGGAGCTGTATGGATGGATAATTTACTGGAATTGAGATGTTCATTGTTGGTAACTTTAGCTGATGCTATATGGGTGTAGAGATATATGAACTGTTAGCTTTTTCTATTTGAATGTAATGGAATTCGGGTACTTTTTTCATCTATTGAACAAATAGTTAGATTGAGAGTTCTCTGTGTTTTATTAAAAATGAGCAACATCGGGGTTATGTTAGGATGTATCTAGCAAGAAAGAATGAAACTTAAGTGCTGTTTGAAACAAACTTACAGAGAGGGTTTGCGTGGGGTGGGGGGTTACGGTAGTTGGTAGAACCTTAAATAGAGGAGTACATGCTTTATATGGCAGTTGAATCATTAGCCTAGATCGTAAACAGCACGCCACGATGGAAGTTGGTAATGTAAGTAAATATAGTATACACATAATCCCACAAAAAGTTCTTTTTATGAATTGTTCATTTTAAATATTCAGTTTAATAAACAAGTCGTGTTTGCTCATATCAGACCCGTGAATAAAGCTGAGGTTATAATGGAAGGTAATACAAAGGATTTAAAAGCACCCGTGTTGTTCAAAGAATTGAAACACATTGAAATGGTAATAGGCGTATTTGTTTTTTGAGTTTCGGAGAACCTGGGGGTGGTGCGTGGAGGTGGTTGAGTTGTCGGATTTGAGATTGGAAGTCATCAATCATTTAATTACACTTCAAGTTGGATAGCAACATAAATGTTCTGTATCCTTTGGTGGATTTATCATAGTTATACTATTTTTACTCTAGCTGTCAACCTACTGTTATCTGCATCCATTATTTGGACTTGGAACCGGCTATGTGCAAAGCTCTCATGGGCGGAGGTAAGACGGGAACTTAATACTTGAAAAAACCTTGAAGAAGTGAATTGAGTAATTCGTAAATTGATATTAGTGTCCATTGATGTTTTTATTTTACCATGACAGCTATCAGAATATATTGTAGATATTTTGTACTAGAAAGCGGTGTAGAGTCGCTCTTCCTAATTGCTTGTAAATTGGCTTTATATATGCTATAAAAAGGGGAACTACTTACACTAAGCATGCAATTGCCTTCCAGTTTTTGAAATTGGAAGCTGTTACAAGTTGGTTTTATCATTTATGTGTGTCCTTCTTGCTTATCAAGTAACTATATTGTTAATATGTGTTCTTAAACTGATATAGTCCCTGACATCAATGCTTTAATGTATCTGTGACTCTGGAGAGTTGTTTCTAACTTTGTCATTTTACAGGTGCAATTAATTCGGATTCAAATGAGAGTTCCCGAGTATGGATGGACCACTCAGAAAGTCTTCCATTTTCTCAATTTCCTGGTGAATGGGGGTTGGTATCTTCTTTTATGATAATTATATGTTGGAAACATCCTGATGGAAAATATTACGAATTGTTTTCAAACTATTAGTCTCGTTATACTACTCGGCGAAAGAAACCTAGTTTTCCTTTACATTCACTTTGATTTAACCTGTTGGATTTAGTACTGAAGTTGTGTTTTTCTCCACTGGAAGTTCGCTCTCTGGTTTTTATATTTCGTCGGGATGTGCAGAAGTTGAACCCTGAGGTTAGGCACTGACATTGGCTAGACGTCTGGTGTCCATTTTTATCTTTGATCCCTTTCTGTTTATAACTATGTATGTTATGTTTTGATAGATTGTCCAGCACATCTTGCTTGATATGCCAAGTCTTGCATTCTTCACAACTTTTGCGCTGCTAGTATTATTCTGGGCTGAGATATACTATCAGGTTTGCATGTGTTCTCTCAACTCAATGTTTTGCAGATTGTGTCACTTCTCAAGGTTAATATATCGGTTTTTTCTGTTGCAGGCACGTGCTGTATCTACTGATGCTCTTAGGCCTAGTTTCTTCACAATTAATGGAGTGGTTTATGCTATTCAGGTAGGTTTTTAGTCATTATGCTACACTTTCTTCAGAAAAACTTTGATGCTTTCGAGTTAAATTAACTCTTTAACATTTTGAAAAAGTTTAAACCAAGTATTATTTCGCCAGATATAATTTGACTTGACTAGTCTTACAAACAATAACTGTTGTTTCATGTTCTCAATATTTCTCAAATTTAACAGAGGTCTTTGTTGCGACTTTTTAGTTGCATTTGTTTGTTTTACATTAAAATGTTACTTAGTTTGCGTTATCTGCCTGTGTTATTTCCTAACTTCACATAAGCTTAATTTAAAATTCTAAAGCTCCAGAGGGGAAAGAATGACTATGAAAACCAGGAGTTCCTTTTCACCCTTTCTTTGGGGCTGGGGGGGGGGGGGAGTATCCTAGTTGTTGCAGCCATGAAGTAAGCTTAGTGACATTGGACTGCATTGTTTTATATTTGCCGACTGATTCTCTTGAAGCCTGTTGAAAGGGGAGACTGTCATATTTCAGCAAGCAAAGTCAAGACGAAGATAGTTGAAGTGAATGACACCCCAAATTGAATTTCCCTTTTTTGTTGAACTTCAAGTTCAAGACGAGCTTAACCTGAGTCTCGGTTAAGAACGGCGATCTTATTGAAGATGTATGTTACTTATTTTTCTTTAAAAAAAAGAATCTTATTAAAGATGAATCTTGAGACAAAGGAAAGATGATTTCAGCTAAAATGACCATATGCTGTCTACATATGATAGATTCTCTTCCATCTAGAACACGCCTCACGCACCATCCATCTTGTTTCTTTTTTTTATTTGATGAGGTAATCAAGTTTTATTAGTAAAAGGCAATAAATGCATGTATACAAGAAGTATACCAAAAAGTAGAAAATCTTACAGAAATATATGATTTTCTACAAACAACATCCAATCTTCTATGCTTATAGGTATCTCATGGGTGCAACAAAAAGAAATAAGGGATAAGAGGCTATTCCTCACGTGGAAAAAACACTTCTTTATACCATTAAAATCTCCCCTATTTCTATCTCCATATGGTCCACATAAGTGCAATCAGTTGAATTATTTTATTAGCTGCTCGCAGGTGGTCAAATTAGTGTGACAAGGGTTTTCAATTCTGGTCTTGAATCAAGCAATAATTGAGCTGTAAGACATGATGAGCTGGTGGAATCTGGCGGATGCCTTTGGCAAAGATCATATTGTAGCTATTGTTAATCGTTAATCATTAATCATTAAATAGGTAATAGGTTGTGAATCTTATTAGTTATACAACCAGCATTCAGATCGGCTTGAATTACTATCCACCCAGCACTAGCTTAAAAATTCTATTCATGTTGCTCTTGGATAGGTCAGACATGTCCGACCCTGGCTCCACCAAGCGACCCCCAAATGTACCCATCCCAAAGTAAATAAGGAATGAAGCACCAGTAATCATACAAAGTCGTCACAGAGAGGATCTATTGAATTTTAAGAATTCAATTTCACCATAAAGATACAGAGACTTGCTTCACATTTGGAATTGCACAAAAAAGACTACTTATCTCAATGATTTTTGAGGAAAATTTGGGAAACGTCAACGACTGCTAGCTTATTCGTCAAAAAAGAAAAGAGTATGTTATAATGATTTACTTAATCAGTTGGACATTCGAGAGACAAAAACTTGTTAACTCATCAGAGGTATTTCTATTAGAAGAAAAGAAACATGGTTATAGTAATTTCAACAAGAATGATCTTCAGGCCTTAGCATATGGTTTTCAAATGAAATTACATGGATAGGACTGGATTACTATGTTTGAAGATGCTTTATCAAGAAGGGATACAGTGTTTGGTGAATTGCTGATTGCTGGAGTCAAGACATTACACACGCTTTATTTCCTGTTATAAAGCTTTTACATGAAACAACTAAACCTCAATCCCTAACAAGTTGGGGTCGGCTATATGAATCCTCACTAATCATGTTTATTCATTTAAGCTCAACTCATGTCCTCATCATACCAAATAAAAATAAATGTGAAAATAAGGTAAAATATATAAATAATAGTAAGAATATTCATGTTTATTCATTTAAGCTCAAATCATGTCATCATCATATCAAATGAAAATAAATGTAAAAATAATAATAAGTGTGTGTGTGTGTGTGTGTGTGTGTGTGTATATATATATTAGTAATACTACTTCTACTAAATTAATAATAATAATAATAATAACGATGATAGTAGTAGTAGTAGTTCTTGGCATAGAAATCTATGATAAGGTCAAGATACCCCAAGAAAAGCAAGACTCAAAATCAATGTAGTAGCAAGACTAAACCCTATTCCCAACTAGTAGATATCACCATATGGATTGTGTGCTATCTTTAGCTAAGTCTTCACTCCTTCCCTGTGATTTTAGATCTACCTCGTCCCTTTTTAACACCTCCAGTCACCATAATTTCACATCTACAGACCGGTGATTGTAGGTCGATGCAGGACATGACCAAATTATTTCACGCGACCTTCTCTCATTTTATCCTCGATATGTGTTACATGCACCTTCTGGCGAATGTGGTTACTTTTAGTTTTATTTAATCTTGTATGGCTGTACATCTATCTTAGCATCCACATTTCTGCAACATTCATCTTGTGGATATATTGGACTTTAGCGGCCCAGCATTACTACAATATAATATTGCTGGTCTAACTTTTGCATGAAACAGTATATGAGAAAATGATTAATATTTTCATGGTTGTAGATGCTTTGTGGATGTTCATTGTTTGATTTATTCTTGTCTTACTAAATTGTCCAGATTATATTATGGCTAATAATATGGTGGAAACCTATTCCAGTACTCGTCATCTTGTCTAAGGTGTTCTTTGCAGGTCTGTGTTTTAGGTTTAACTTTTAATATATTGTCTATTGCATGAATACATCACAACTGCACTGACACATTCTCTTCTGTGCTGACATTATTTTGCAGGTGTATCTCTATTTGCAGCCTTGGGGTTTCTTCTTTATGGAGGAAGGTAAGATCTAATTTTTCTTACCAGTGATTTTTTAATCTAACCTCTGAAGGTGTGCATTGGTGAAACCATGCATCTAGAAGCACAAGAGCTAGCAGGCACTCATGCCATGCATTTATTTCTGTCCTTTGTGAAACAGCAGCTATGTTTATCAAAAGAATATCTGATTAACGGCTCTACAGAGCCTTAACCACTTTCACTTTCTTAGAATGTCTGTTGGTTATGCTGTATAATTGTTGTTTACTCACTCAAAACTGTCTTTTGGATGAGCAATGATCTCCTTACCCAGCCTGCAAATCCATATATTTTAAACATTTCTGAGATTAATTAATCCAGCTGAGCCTTAAGGATCACCTTTTTCTGAACTTATGTATTAACTAGAGTAAGCTGCGTCTCAGGTAGAAGATATTGCTCAATCTCTGATTGCCAATGCATATAGTTTTTATCATTCATCTATAGCAATCCATATTGCTCTGCCTTACACCCTGGTGCTTTCCCATTGTTGCCAAACATTTGACTATTTTCATTGGCACCAGACTTGTATCGTCGCATTGTGATTGATAACTTAGTTGAATCATAGGACCATGAGCTCCTTTCTTTACTTACTAAGTTTTTAGCCAAAAATTACAACTTGCAGTTCCGGGCTCTCAGCAATGAAAAAGGTACTTGAAGGGATTAGTATCATAACTGCATGATGGAGCCGACAATAATCTTCCTCTGTCAATAGATAGGACTCACTGCATAATAGAACTCAGTGTACTGGTATACAAGAATATAGCAACATTTAGCTGACAGAGAAAGGGAAGAAAAAAGTTGTGAACAAGAGTTTGTTTGGGGATGGGTTGGCATGCAGTAGCTTCTATATTGTTGATTTAGGAACAATGTAATATGCAAATAGGATGAGCTAGTAAGAGATCGAAGAGTAGTACAAAAAGGAGAATAACGTAACTCCGAGTTAGATAAATTTATGGTGGATTTAAAGTTGGACTTATTGCAGACATTCACCTTTCTCTTACAATTGTATTGGTGGTCATGGATGTATCTTCAGATAGGTCACGTTCTGTAAATTTTTTAATAGTAAGAGAGTTTTCACCGGGCTCTGCAACAAAAGGAAATGATCATGCCTGAATCTGACTAGTAAAGAGTATCATCATTCCTTCATTTTTTTGACGAGGGGAAAAACAGAAGAATGATGACTCTTTAATAGCCAGATTTAGGCTTTGGTTCCAAGATTATCATCATTCATTTACAGCGTCAACCTCATAAAACATTTGAGGTTGGCTTTTATTTTCCATTGGACTCTGAGTTGCATCTACATAAACATGCAAACAACATACTGCCTAAAATGGACTAGGTACATCTGATGCCACATAAGCCATTGGTGGCATTTACTCGGATTAGGCACAAGGTGATGTGGTTTGCTATTTTTGGTCTTGGTCCTTCAAATCATTGTATACTTTACTGGAGCATTTTCTTGTTTGGTTTTTATTATTTGACTGTTATAATTGAAGTTTTTACTTCTCTTATTCATCTACTGGAACTGTGTTAATAAAATCGCCTGCTTTATAGTGTTGAAATGTACAGTGGGTTCTATATGTCCGCTTAGCTTGTCCCTTTGCCTTCTGGTACATGCACACTTGAATATAGTTTGAGGTGAAAAAATAGGTTAAGCGGGTAAATCATGGTGTCATTAACTATTTGATGATCACAATTTCCCTTCACCTTACATCACCTCCTTGCAGGCTTTTCCTTATGCTACGGCGTTTCCCTGTAGAGTCAAAGGGGAGACAGAAGAAGCTACAGGAGGTATATTACTATGTATCTTTCATTATCAGTTCCCCTTTTTCTTGGTTTATGTCATTTAACTGTTTCTATATTTTGGGATCTGCAGGTTGGCTATGTGACGACAATATGCTTTTCAGGATTTCTCATTAGATGCATTATGGTAAGACCATATTTCTGGTGAATAAACTATTCTTAGCTGAATTATGACCATACCACAAAAAGCGTTGGAAAGGAGTCAATCCATGTTTGGTGATGTGAGATTGACCTCTGTGTATTCTCCTAGATAGCATCTTTATATTGTGAATATTGTTGTAAATTAGTCTTACTTTATACTTCCAGGATTTCAACTGAAGTTGTTTAAGAAGGGTATGGAACTCACTTTGTTCTACCCATCTTACTCTTATTTCTCTTATCATGTGTGTCACAGATGTGTTTCAATACATTTGATAAAGCTGCGGATCTTGATGTTTTGGACCATCCAATTTTGAATTTTGTGTACTATCTGGTAAGTTCTTACAGCACTGAACCTTTAGTTTGACTTGCTTTTGTCATGCTCATTGTTCTTTATGTTCCAGTGAAGAAGATTAGTATTTGCAGTTAGTAACCTGTGTAAGGTACAGCCTCCAAATCATAACTTAATTGGATAAACGATATGATATACCACCTTATGACATGCTATACCCTGTTTTCATGTGTCAAAGTTCTTCCCATGTTCTTTTTGTTTCATTAATTCCTTGGTCAGGGGCTGAGAGGTAATTGTTCATGCTGTGATATTTAGGTTTATATTCCCTTGCTTAATGTTTTCTTAAATTGAAAATTGGCTCCAATTTAAAGCATCCTGGTGAAACAATGGGTGTAGGAGGATTAAGTAATCTGTATTGAATCTAAAGTCATAATCGTGTGCTTGTGTCCTAGCTTAGTGCAGTTTGATGTAAATTTAAACCCGTGAGTGTTCGAGCTTTGGTCATTCGGCTTTTGTTTACATTGTTAAGTGCACAGAAAGAGATTTATATGTTTTGAGGATGTTCTGCCAACTATTTGCAGTTGGTGGAGATACTACCTTCTTCGCTTGTCCTTTTCATTTTGAGGAAGTTGCCTCCGAAGCGAGGGATCACACAGTACCACCCTATTCGCTGATACAATAGTATGCATCGAATGATGGAAATGAAGCTTCGAGATAGAAATCAAGTTCTGGGATCAGGTTCCAGATGAGTTGGCTTTTATGATACTTGTCTTACCTGGAAGTGAATGAAGCAAAGACCATATGAGATATTTTCTGTACATGGAAGTATGGTTCATCAGGGAATCTGGAAAAATAGCTTGTTCTTTGCAGATTGTAGTTGTGTCTCTAATTTATAGTCTTGAAGCAAGAGTTGTGGAACATGCTGTCATTTCTAGTGTAATTATCTTCATCTTTGTATGTTTCAGATTCCAATTGGTTATTCTTTTCTCCCATATTTCAAATCTGTTCCGCGGCGTACTCGTTTGGTAGATTGTAACCAAAATATGTATACGTGATACATTTATCTCAAATTTTGGATTGGTTTCTATGCGACTCCCAAATTTTTTAGACCAGTTGGGTGGTCACTTACAAAACCTCTGATGTCATAGCAAGAGAAAAATAATATGATGCATTCATGTTGGAAGATTATATTATGACGTTCTAGAGATGCATAAAACAAGATGGATCTTTATGAATTATACCTGGAATATAACGTGAGAGAACTCGGAACAATGACCTTACCCTTGAACAACCTTCTCAAAAAGTGAAGACAACTCGAAGAGGGAGAGGAAAAGAAGCAAGGAACAAACACGCAGAGGGAAGAGATGTATGAGACAGCTCATGTATGGTTCAGGAGTCGGGGCCCTCCTGGGGCTTAGATTAACACATATAATAGCCAATGGGACAGGAGGGTCGACCTGTTCAGATAATTTCGAAGAGAAATTGTTGGCAGGAAGTCGTTAGGTCAACACTTATATTATTAGCATGTGTGTATCACAATTGTATTTACCATATTTAGGGTTATGTAATTATGGTAGAACTAGGATCCTTATTATATAGGGATTCCACAATGTATACCTATATCTATTTTGTATTAATGAAAAAGATTTCCCAAGGGAGATTAATATAATCTAACATGGTATCAAAAGCCGAAACCTAAACCCTACTCTCTCTTTTCCTTCTTTTTGTTTTGCCACTATTCTCTGCGACTCACTGCTCGAGAAAACCAGAGTCTTTTGATGTTCCTCTGCGCAACCACAACCCCCTCTCTTTACCTTCTTTTTGTTGTGCCTATGCGCAGCCACAACCTTTTGCCTCTGTTCTTTGTGCCATTTTTTTTTTGTTTTCTGAAATCGGTAAGTGTCTCGGTTCCTACAAAAAAAAATCTCGAGAAAACAATAATTTTTCTGGTGCATTACCCGAAACACTAGAACAACACAACGAAGACTTTGTCCTCTGTTCCTTTTGTTTTCTTCCATTACCCGAAAATAATTAAACGTTTGTCCTATACATGAGAACAAATAAATGGCTTTCTTGACCCGCCAACAATCTGATAATGCGTGGTATATGGATACGGGCGCCACGTTTCATCTCACCAACAATTCAGGTAATCTTCCTCAACTGCGCTAGTTACCAACTCCACAATCTATTATGATCGGTAGTAGTCATCGCATTTCAATTCAAGGATTTGGCCAGACCCTTACCCCACAACTGCATCCACACTTCTCTCTTCAAAACGACCTTCATGCCCCAAACATCATCAAATATCTAATTTATGTCAGAAAACTTGCCATCGATAATTCTGTCTCAATTAATTTTGACCCGCTTGGATTATTGTAACGGACCTCCGTACCGGAAAACTCCTTACAAGATGCAATAGTGAGGGGTACCTATATCCGTTCCTACCCACATCCGCTGCTAGTGTCACTCCTCTCACCGTTTTAACAATCATATCTCCCTCTAGGTGGCATAGTAGACTTGGTCATCCGGGTTCTCACATTTTTTGTTCTCTTAGAAATCAAAATTTAATCCAATGTAACAAAGGGAATCTTTCTCATAGTTGCTCCTCGTGTCAGTTAGGGAAACACGTTAGACTACCATTTACAACTTCTATGAGTACTACTCTCTCCCTTTGATATTATTCACGCCGATGTATGGACATCTCCCATAACCAGCAACTTAGGCCACAAATACTATCTGGTATTTTTGGATGATTTCTCTCACTTTCTTTGGGTCTATCCACTCAAACTCAAATCTCAGGTGTTTTCCAAATTTATCGAGTTTCGTACACTGGTTAAAATGCAATTTGAAAAAGACATAAAATCGTTTCAATGTGATAAGGGTCGTGAGTTTAATAATTACTTCTTTCATAATTTTTGTGCGGCTAACGGCATGATTTTTCGTTTCTCATGCCCCCATACCTCCCCTCAAAATGGAAAAGCCAAAAGAATTCTCCAAACCATTAATAATATGATTCGTACCCTCATTTTTCATGCGTCTCTCCTCCCCTACGTTTTGGGTATATGCACTAAAAACGGTAGAACACATTCTCAATATTTTACCTACCCATGCGATTCAAAATAGAACACCCACCAATATTCTCTACCGTCGAATCCCTACCTACGACCATCTTAGAATCTTCGATTGTCTGTGTTACCCTAATCTGACATCCACGCTCCCCCCCCCCCCACAATTTGGCATCCAGATCTACTCCGTATGCCTTACTCATTTTTTGTCAAACCATAGTGGATACATGTGCTATAAGCTCTCCACCGACAAAATCATAATTTCTCGCCACATCACTTTTGTTGAGTATGTTTTTCCGTTTGACAACATTAAAAAATTCTGAGTCATTGATTACCAATTCCTCGAAGATTCGGACCCATCACCGCTTGTCCAACAAGCATTCCGTCAGACTGTCACTGTTCCGGCGGCATCAGGCGCACAAACTGCCACCACCGGCAGTCCGGTCGTCAGCTCCCCATCGCCTCCAGTCTGATCTGCCACCACCACTGCTTAGTCAAACCCCGGTCGGGGCACTGCCATCTCCGACAGCTCCCCCGTCGTCCCCACCAACTGCGTCAGTCCAACACTGTAACCCCGTCACTACCACCTACCGATGTCACCACCGACAGCGTCTCTGCGCCCCTGTCACCGCCTCTATCTCCGTCATACCTGTCGCCGATTGCCACCACCTTTAGAAATCGGCAAAACATCTTTGGATCACCACCGGTAAGCATCCATACCACCAACCGGAACCAACCACCACCACCTACTGTATCGCAGCCTCCAGAAATGTCGCTAACCCAGTCAACCACCTATCCACCGTAACCCTACCAGTCATCGGAACCACGACCACAACTACTCTCAGTACCCACAACACCAACACACCACTGGTACAGTCCCAACCCACCACCGACACCATACCCAATATCACCCGACCCGTCGTCTCACCCAATGCCTTGTCCCGTCGACAACACATGTTACAGTTCCAACACCAACCACTAAACCGGTGACCCGACACCACAAACCCAACCAAATACGCATTCACTCACGGTACCCACTCACCTAATGGAAACCCGTGCCGAACACGGGATTTTCAGGCCTAAAGTCCAGTTTAACTTATAAACACAAACAATTTCCCCAATTCCCAAAAACCCAAAACAAGCCAAACTTGACCCTAATTGGAATGCGGTCATGTGTGAGGAATTTAATGCTTTAACGAAACAACACACGTGGGATTTGGTTCCTAGACCGGAGGGGGTGAATGTGATCCATTACATGTGACTTTTTCGCCACAAATACAGGGACAATGGTGATCTTCAGAGATATAAGGCAAGACTTGTGGCTAATGGCACCAATCAGCAGGAGGGGGTTGATTGTGGTGAGACTTTCAGTCTAATTGTTAAACCGGCCATGATTTGCACAGTTCTGAGTATTGTTATGGGTAAGCATTGGCCGATTCATCAGCTTGATGTAAATAATGCCTTTCTACATGGGGATTTAAAAGAAACTGTTTACATGCACCAGCCGCCTGGTATTGTCCATCCTGCAATCCCTCAGTATGTATGTCGTCTTCGTAAGTCACTTTATGACTTGAAACAGGCCCCTCGAGCGTGGTATGATCGCTTTGCACAATATATTTTGCAGATTGGATTTGTATGTAGCAAGTACGATAATTCTCTGTTTGTTTTTCATAGAGGTAGTAGCATTGCATATTTGTTATTGTATGTGGATGATATTGTGCTCACTAGCTCATCTGAGTTGTTGAAAAATGAGATCATTGCACTTCTCAAAACAGAATTTGCAATAACTGACTTGGGGAAGTTGAACTATATTTTGGGGATCTCAATGACTAGATCTGCAGACACTATGTTTCTTTGTCAACGTAAGTATGTAGAGGAGTTTGTGTACATGGATAAAATAGCAAATTGCAAGATCATGTCTACTCCAGTTAACTCTAAATCAAAGCTCAGTGCTTTGGATGGTGATCCAGTGTCAGATCTCACTCTCTACCGGAGTCTTGCAAGTGTCATACAGTACCTCACTTTCACCAGGCCTGATATTGCTTATATTGTTCAGCAGGTATGCTTATTTATGCATGCCCCCAAGGAGCCTCACTTTACTGCCCTCAAACGTATCATTCGATATGTTAAGGGCACACATGATTATGGTTTGCATTTATACCCCCCGCACCGAACATGTTGTTGTCATATACGGATGCTGATTGGGCAGGTTGTCCGGACAAGCGACGCTCCACCTCAGGCTACTGTGTGTTCTTAGGAGATAATCTTATTTCTTAGTCCACCAAGAGGCAACCTACATTATCCCGTTCGAGTGCAGAAGCAGAATACAGAGGCGTTGCTAATGTTGTTGTTGAGATCTGTTGGCTCCAAAACTTTTTTTTGGAGCTTCAATGTCCATTACGTAAGGCTTCTTTGGTTTATTGTGATAATATATCCGCCATATATCTGTCTCATAATCCGGTTCAACATCAATTAACCAAGCACATTGAGATGGACATCCACTTTGTTCGTGAGAAGGTTGCTCTCGGTCATGTCAGGGTATTGTGTGTGCCTTCTTCATATCAGTATGCATATATATTTACCAAGGGCCTTCCTAGACAACTATTCCTCGACTTCAGATCCAGTCTTAGCATCCGGCCTCCTCCCGCTTCGATTGAGGAGGTGTGTACCACTATTGTATTTACCATATTTAGGATTATGTAATTATGGTAGAACTAGGATCCCTGTTGTATAGGGATTCCACATTGTACACCTATATATATTTTGTATTAATGAGAAAGGCTCCCCAATGGAGATTAATACAATCTAACATATATAATAGCCAACGGATGGGAGGACCAGACTTGTTCAGATAATTACGAAGAAAGATTATTGGCACCAAGTAGAGAGATTCTTTTTTCTCTTCAAACACAAGCAAATGAGAACTCTATGTGCTTTATGCTCACACTAATGGATTTTCAATAGTGAAGATGATTGTCTTCTATACACCTATCTCTCTGTGCATAAAGAGGACTGGTTGGTGCACTTTGCAGTTCAGCATTTCTAACAACCTTTCTCCTTGACTTTTTCCAAGTATTGGGAATTAACTTATGGAAGATATAGATGGGAAATTAACAAATTATATTTGGGACCCTAGCTAGGAGCATGTGCAATTTGAAGGTGAATTTAATTTTTAGAACAAAGTTGGGGTAAGCAAATGATTTTTACCCAGACTAAAAAGAAAAAAAGTTGGTATCAATGGTACACATTAACATAACATAATATAGAGATCAATAGAAATTTCATTGATATGCCTAACCCTGTTGTTGTGACAATGTATCATCTCAAAGAAACCATAATCCATTAATCTATCTTCTAAAAATTGCACAAAACACTTCTCTAAAAGAATTTATTTGCTGCATTACTACCAATAGTTTTAATTTGGAAGTTGGGAAAATAGAGAAGGAAAGTAGTTAAACATATTCATATCCTTGTTCACTGTGAAAAATATTTAGACAGAAAAATATACTCTCTTCGTTTCACGGGTTTTTGTAAGTTGACTTGGTTCGAAGTTTAGAAAGAACGAAAGAGTTTTAAAATTTGAGTTAAAAAATACGTTATTACATTTATCTAGTTATAATACTTTTTGTTGGAAATTAGCCTTTGGCGGGGAGATGCGTCCACCCATCTTTGATGAATTAAACACTAGTGTTCCGTATGTTGGAGACCTTGTCTCTTTACACATGCATGATCTACGAAGTGAGTAGATGACCGTAGGGCCAAGAATCGTCTAATTTCGTCGAGAAATGAAAGAGATATTGGTCCACGAAGTAAGGTGTTTGAGACATGGAAATGTGGTGTGGGACAAATCTACCACATCGGTGGGAATAGGAAGAATTGCTCTCTATATAAGTCTCTAATTGGTAAAGGGTTTGGGACCCCAAGGGGTATCCCATGTGTTTAAAGGAGGGAAGACCTAGATGTGCTTGGGTTCAAGGCTAAGCCCACACGCGCGCCGCCCGCCCGTCCCGTCGGGTTCACGGGTTCACGGGTTCACGGGTTCACGGGTTCACGGGTTCACGGGTTCACGGGTTCACGGGTTCACGGGCCGTGGGCCGCGTGGGCACCGTTCGATATTATCTTTTTGGATCGAGAGAACGCCGCCGGATGTACGCTTTGATCCCCGAAGTTTCATATGTACAGCTTTGGACCGAATTCTTTTATATGTACGAGTTTGGTCCCCGAAGTTTCAATATTTACGCTTTGGTCCCTGCAATTTACGGAGACTTTTTCTCGCCTACCGTTGGGATGTTTTTGAGGCATTAATCAGCCATTACTTGGCTGATTAACTCCTCTATTAACACCCATTACTTGGCGATTGGGCGATCTTTCAATGGCCTTAATAGCCATTACTTGGGCGTTTTAATGGCCTCCTTTAAGGGCCATTACAGCCTTGTTTGTGGCTGTTGGACAGCCCCTCCTCTTGCTATATATTGAGCTTCACTTGGCTGAAAAAAAGAAGCAAGAAACAAAGAAACATAGACGAAAATACGATTGCAAAATCGATCGAAAAACGATCACGAAAATAGCTCAAAACAAAGAGCAAATTGTGACGAAAATCGGTGAGCAAACCCACACATATACACAAGATATACACTACGAGAGACACACTATATACACAGAGACAAAAGAGAAGAGTATTGAGAAACTCTTCCTTCCTATTCCATATCTTCAGCAAGTCGAGTCATATTTGTTTTCTTCGCCAGGCTCAACCTATTGGCTTTGTAGTGTTGAGATTAAAGTGTTGTTTTATCTTGAGAGACTATTGCCCGCTAACGTAAAAGCATATATACGGGGCAATCTTGTCTTAAGGATAGAGGGCTATCCTCGACTCAACACACAACGTTGTAACCATCCGTTTAGTTGTTTCTTGATTTCGGGATATCAACATTCAAGACACAACAAACTTGCGGCAGTTCTCAAGATTGGCTTTGCAAGGTGATCAAGATTCAAGACACAACACATATGCGGCAATTTTGAAGATTGACCATTTATTTATCCTTTCGAACATTTGTAATAGTTATTACTTCCCGTACTGCTCTACAAAGTACATAGAAATTACCAACACTTTTGAAATATATGGTGTTCAATATATCATAACATTTAATTGAATATGAATTTTTAGGAAATTTAAAAATGTGACATTTTTTTTATATCGATCAATAAGAAATAATATTAAATAAAGTGAAATGAAGAGAGTATGTTATAAAATCTTTTACTATAACACTAAGGTCCCCAAAAAATTCACCTTATTTTCGAAACAAACGAGATGTACTTAAGATATTTGGTCAAATTTTAAGAAAATACTAAGTGGACTTTTGTTGCACCAAAACAATTTTTTACTACTAGAAGGACGCTAAATATGTAGATTCTCCTTAAAAGCACAACAGAAGTAAAAGGTTAATCTTTTCATATGTCATTTCCTAAAATCTATATCTATCAAATCTTCTTTATTTGAGTCTAGAATTTCTCGAAAACAACCTGTTTAACCTCACAATATAGGGATAAGATATTGTGTATATAGTACTTTCTTCAAATTTCACTTGTGAAGTTACATTTGATTATTATTATTGTTATTGTAGTATATCTACCTAATATATCTCCTTAATTTGAATTCACTTGATATATTAAATTCATCGCATTTTTAACTTGATATATATATATAGGACAAATGTACATCAAGGTAAATGTATTTTCTCCATCACTAAGTGTCCGTTTGGCCATAAAAATTATTCACACTTTTTCCATAATTTTTTTCACTTTATTCAAAAATCGACGTTTGACCATGAAAATTATATTTGAAATTTAGGATTTGGAAAACACATAAAATCTTGTTTTCATTTTTTTCATTTTTTTTTCACTTTCAGCACATTCAAACAATCAAATATTCTTGAAAAAATCATAACTAAATATAACTTTAGCTTCAAAAATTATAAATAAAGTAAAAAATATTTAATTTCTATGACGAGACTCCTACAAAAAATAAAGGGAAAAAGATATTCTCACTTATTTCTTTATTTCTCTTTATTATATTTCTCCCCTCCTTTTCTTCCCTTTCACTTCTTTCTTCCCAAACAAAACATAAGGATAAATAGAATCAAATCTGCATATATAACAACTCTACTATATATTATTTGCACAAAATTTCTACCCAATTTTCATTTTCTAATGGCAGAACCCGAATTGAAATTAAAATTGAAGTCCCAACCGAACCCTAACTCCTTAATTGTCGCAGCACCGCCGGAATCACCACCGGCAACCACCGGAGGAGTATTCGGTTCATCAATATGGCTCCGACAACGGCCAAAGATAAGAGTAACAACGGAATTCGACAGCGATAGTGCGGTATTTTTCCACAGAATATCATGTAAAGTGCTGGATAGTTTAGCGAAATTGAAGTTATCGTTTCAGAATAATGGTAAAGGAGAGCTATCGGATCCACAATTGGCGTTAACTTCGAAGTATTTGTCACTTCATTATGATATTGAAGAGAAAAATGCTCTTGTTAATGCTTCGTTTGATGTGGCTCCTGGTCTGCAGTTTAAGGCTGTTCATGAAGTAAAGGTGTGAACTTTACTGCTTTATGTAAGTTTTACTTGGCACGGAGTTTAGGAAATAAATAATTTATGAGATTTAGTTTGATTGGTACGGAGTTTAAGAAATAAACAACTTATGTGATATAGTTTGATTGGACACGGTGTTAAATAAAGGAAGGGCTTTTGAAACTCGTGGTCTAAAAGAGATATTTGTGTTGTTATAAATATCTCGTTAAGTTGTTTAAAGTTAATTAAGGAAATGTGTCATTACAAGTTAATTAAGGAAATGTGTCATTCTATTGTGGGACTGATTAAAAAGGAAAGTGTGTCATATAAATTAAGACAGAGAGAGTAGTTTTGTGGGTACTGAGTAATGATGTTTGTATTTTGATATATGGTGTTTTGATTTCTTTGTAGCTTGAACTTATTTGGATAATTTTGTTCTCCATTAAAAAAAACTGATTGGTTTCAGGGTACAAGGGTTTAAATTTCTAATTTTTTGTGTAACTAGGATATGCAATGGCAGAACTTGCCCAAAATATTAAGGGGCGGTAACTACTAACAAAGATATTATAATTGAAATTTTCAAGAACAAAATATAATTTTATCAAAGATTCAAAATAACATCAACACAACAAAAATATCATATATAAAAGGAAAGACGTACCTAGAATTAAAGTGTTGCCTTTCGTTCTTTTAAAGACTTGACATCATTAATAATTGAATCAGAGCTAAAGCTTTCAACTATCTCTTTTCCAATATAAACCATCATATTGTCAGCAAGAAATTCATCCTCCATCTTATTACGCAACCTTGTCTTGATTATCTTCATTGCTTAAAATGATCTTTCTGTAGTAGCCGTAGAAATTGGAAGAGTTAAGATAAGGCAGATTATCCGGTCAATCAAGTAATATGTATTCGCCTTCCCTGTTTTTTCCAAAGCTTCACACAATTCAGACATAGTTGACAAGTTATTCAATTCTGGATGACTAACAGCCTCAAAAATAAAGTGTTGAAGTTGAAATCTAACATGCTTTAAATCATTTTCTAGTAAAGACATCAGCTCCAGGATGCCCACTTGGCTTTTTACTGAACAAGTAACAAAGCAAACAATAAGCAGCAGCATTAGTCGGTGAGTACTCTAGCCATGAAGGGAAAATTTTGAACCAAGATGCTTGAAATCGCCTTGGATGCTTTATCTCTATTGAGGGGATACTTTTCAACTTGACATTGATAGGGACCCCAATTGAGATAAGCTCTTCGAACTTCATCTCTTCGATTCACTGGATATTCCCAAATTTGGGGACGCTTTCCGCGGTCACGTTCTAAACAATTGACATCAAATTCATCCATGGTGACTTTTTGAATCTTGCAAGGTTGCTCATGTCTTGTTTAGAACGTGAAAATAGAGTGACGTGTGAGAGAGGGGGTATATATAAAAAAATGAGTTTTTTGAGGGGGCCACACCCCCCCCCCCCCCCCGCCCCTACCATAATCCTCCACTGAGGATATGGATTCTTATTATTTTTGAAATGTAAGTTACATACATAAGGCCCGTTTGGCCAGGAGAATTATTCACTTTTTACCAGAATAACTATTCATTTTATTTCAAAATCAGTGTTTGGCGATGAAAATTTCAAATCCAGCTTGAAGTTGGATTCCAAATTTGAGAAACAGGTTATAAGCTACAACAACAACAACATACCCGGTGTAACTCCACAAGTGAGGCCTGTGGAGGATAGGATGTACACAGACCTTACCCCTACATTTGTTTCTGATAGACCCTCTGCTCGAAAGAAAAAAAGAAGGATTCGAAAAGGATTTGAAGCATGGTATCAAGGAAGATATGACAAGAAAATATCAAGATAAAAAGCAAAGTACTAAACAAATAGTAATACACATTGAGGAAAAGAAACTACGCTATTAGTAACTAATACTACTAATAAGGAGAACACTCGCTACCTACTAACCTTCTATCCTAATCCTCGACCTCCACACCTTCCTATCTCTATCTAGCGTGTCAGGAAAAGTATAACCAAACATAACTCCATCTTCAACTCCAACTTCATCAATTCCAAACTTTATAAATTCCATATAAAGTGAAAAATATTTGTAATCTATGGCCAAACGCCTACTTAGAAACTACCTAAAAGGTAATGTAAGTCATGATTATTATAGTTAAAAATGTGTAGGAAGCATTTCATAAATCGTAATCAAACAGTAGATTGATCAATGCTCCTTAATTGGCTTCTGGTTTTCACTTCAATGTTGCTAACTCATGATGTGAAGGAGCGAACTTTATTGCTTTATGTAGCACTTGTTTTGGCTACTGTAGGGGTGTTTATATTTTGATATGTAATGTTGTATTCAATGCAGTCTGACCTTTATTTGTTTAATTTGTTCCAAAAGAATGATGGTGTTCGTATCAGCAGATTTGTGTGTATGTAATATACATGTATTTCATTCTTCCATATATATAAGCTCCATCTATGTAGATATCATCATCTATATTCAAAGGTCAAACTACCTAGTTCCATGTGAATTTGGATGTTGATTTTCCCATTTTTTTAAAATTTAAGATAAATATTACCTAAAAAGTAATGTAAGTCATAATTTATTATAATTAAAAATATTTAGGAAATATCAAAAAATCGAAGTAAAAGAAAACATTGCTAGACTCCTCAAACAGTTTTAGTGTTGTATAAATGGGCCTTCAGGGGTTTTCTCAATTAGCAAAGGTTGAGGGACTTGTGTCTTAGGTCACAAGTTCGAGCCCTATGCTAAGCGATTTAAGTCCAGTATTTGTGGGGAGAAAGGTAGAGGGGCAGGCCCATCATCCCCGACTTTAGAAGCCTGCAGTTGGCTCCAAACAAATTTCTCGGTTATTAAAAAAAAGCGCGAGGTGGGTGGGTGGGGGTTGGGGGGATTTGGGATAGATGGAGTACATCTTTTTCGGCCTCTAGATTTGTTTATGAATGTGAGGTGGGAGACTAACTCAAAATCCCCCACTTGCACTACGAAAGGACCGATTGAACCAATTCTGTCTTGTCTTGCCCTATTCCTATTTCCCGTCTGGTGCAAGCTTTGAACCATATGGAAACTCTGTGTCTTGATTATCTTATTTTCTTGTGCAACTCCACATTGTTATTTCGGAAAGTGACTTTGAAAAATTACTTGATGGATGGATATGATGTTTTCTCTAATAAAGTAACTGTCAACCATTAAACAAAATAGGGCGGAGGGAGTAGACAATACGGAGTCTGGATAACTTGGCACTTATATAGATGCACATCCTATCTAGTAAATAAAATGATTGTTTTTGTTTACATTATACCAGTCTTTACTCACACATTCTTTTGGTCATACTAGTCACAACAAGGAGAACTATCAATGGTAGCTGATCTGGCAGGTCCAGCTTACAAGTTTGAGTTGTCTTCTGCTGTTCCGTCAATTGGCATGGTATGAATGAATCTCTATGTACAGTATCTAATTTGAATTCAAGGTTATTTTCATTCAAGGTTATTTTGGAGAAAATTACTGCTGAAGATATTATCAACATACTGTAGCTTTATAGTATTGACTATGGTTCCTGGTTTACCTTTGAGAAGATTACAGGATATGTAATACTGAGCTTAAAGTACTTGCGGCATCTTTTCTCATACTTCTTAAGCTCGTGTCTGAACATATTGATTGGCACTTCATTACTGATAGATACAGGATCGTATATTCTTCTGCAGTTATGTTATGCAATAAAACCTTGCCTTCTCTGCTAGGCAAGTGAGGAGAAATCTGTGACTTTCAGAATGCTATTAGTATCTTATGTTTTGAGGAATACTGTGGCATCTGAGTGTGGCTCTATCTGTGCTTTGTCTAACATTTTTGTCTCATTCATTCTTTGATCATCCTGCTATAGCCAAGAGCAACCCTCAAATTTCCTCTGGGTGAAGTTTCACTAGAGGAGAACGAAGAGGAGGAGGAGGAGGAGCAAGCAAAGAGAATACTATCCGTGAATGGCATCCTCAAAGGTCAGATCCTGAATGGAGTTTGTACTGCAAAATACAAGGATGACGCTTTGGATCTGAGATACTGCTTTAAGGTAGTTTCTTTTTCACCATTTGTTCATTTTATTTTAACCCAACTTTTATTGGATTGCAGATGTCCAGTCCTTTATGCTTTTCTTGAGTTCTTTCTTGGCTGTTAAGCGGTTGGTCACTGTTTATTTGACTGTACAACCGATGAAATGCACATGTGAAGTGAAGCAAGTTCAGTAAAACAGTGTGTGACAAGGCTAAATTTGTCTTATGTTGTAGCGTTTTGTGAAGGATTTGTTTCATGTTTCACTTTAATGTGATTGCCCTTTTCTGTATTTAGTAACTTATGGGTTTAAAAGAAAGAAAAAGAAAAAAAAAGATAATAGTGTGAAAAGAGAACTATAACAGATGCCTAGAGTGGCAAAGCAATCTTTTGGATTCTCATAGCCACGTTTCAGTTTTTCCCCTCTTTAAATTGATAACCTTTGGTAGAAACTGATGGTGGTTGAAATAACAAAATTTTCTGTTGAAACTTATGCTGTAAATCACATCAAGTGCTTTATAAATTTTCGGAATTTTTTTCCTTTGCACTCTCTTTGAATAGTTCTGCACATTTATTTTGATCCGATTGAGCCCCTCAGTGCTTCTGTCTCCGTGTTTCTAAAATGCACACCAAAATTGATTATCTTAAAGACTTGCAGCATCTGATTCCATAATTTATGTGGTTAGGAAGGTTCTCTCTACATTTGAATCTCTATTTGGAGTTGACCATTCTTATGTTTCAGGATGAGCAAATGACATTTATTCCTAGCATTTCCTTGCCTTCAAATGCAATGTCATTTGCCTTCAAGCGCCGATTCGGACCTTCAGACAAGTTGAGGTGATGCCCCCCTCTCTCCCAATCTCCATTTGTCCTTAATGTTTGTGAGGTAGATTATGATTTTCCTATGCATAGGCATATCATATCTAACATATAGTACTGTTTGATTAGAAATTGTATAGTGATATTAGTTACACCAAAAGGGTGGGAACCACTTCTATACCTCCTGACCCATGGAACGTCATTGTGGAAATAATAATACTGTTTTGGTTAATATGGATAATATAGCTCCCAGTTCAAAAGTTCCTCCCATGATTACAACTGCAGATAGCCAGATTGTTGAATATATCAGCTCTTTTATGAAATTCATGGATATGCCATTTACCATCGATTTCCGTTAGTTTTTATATTCATAAACTTGATTCTTTCAACTGCTAATACATTTCCAGAAAACTTTTGGGATTAAATGGGTGGTCTTCTATTGATATCTTTTATTCTGGGGTTCAGCTACTGGTATAATTTGGATACGAACTACTGGAGCACGGTCTATAAACACAACATCGGAAAAGACTTCAAGTTTAAAGCTGGTTATGATTCGGAAGTGCGACTTGGGTGGGCATCTCTATGGGTAAGTTCCGTTAACCCTTTCATAGAACAAACTGATTTTTAAGCTTTAATCACTATGCTACTTTAATTTGCTTTAGTAGTTATCTTCAAGTACATTGATAGCCCTTGTCCAAAAAGTTAATTGATAGCTCTGGCATGTTCCTTTCATTTCTTCAATTAGTTCTTCTTTAAACAATTGAAGACTTGCTTTTTTAGTAAATGTTTGTTCTTAATGTGTAGAGGGCGACTAGCCTGAACAATAGAAACAATCAAAAAGCAAGGTCTCTTTCTCTCTATGCAAACAAAGCCCACAGTAAAAAAATCGACCTTCCACCTTCTTCAGATGGGGTTTGGGGTGTATACCTGTGTATCTAGTCAGTTCTCTTGATGCCCCTTCCTTCGTATCTCGAGAATATTATTGGAACATATTCCTTTTTTCCCCCAATAATTTTTTTTGCAATGTGTGCTGCCATTAGACTAACGGGATTTAGGTTAAGAATTATGCCATGACTACCACAATATTCTCAACAACTTGGTAATTTTTCATTATATGCTCAGCTTAGAATAGAATATAAAAGATAGATGACTGGAGGATCCAAATGTGAGAACTATATTCAGATACTGACGTTTAACATTTTGCTTCATTTGTTTTGTCAATGATATGCGGATCACATTCTCATATGTTAAATGGTTTTCTACAGTATGAGATTTTCAGGTTGGAAGGTTCTTTTTGTTCTCTTTTCGTCTCATGTGATTCTTTTTGGTTTCATATTATTGTGTGGAACCTGATAACCTTTCTTTCTATCGTCATTTACACGTATTCTGGCCGCTGCACATTTGTCAAGATACTGAATACTTTAGTTTATGATCAAGTTCCTGATATGGTTTCATCCATTTGACATATTGACCCTGACGACAAGAAATAAGTAAAAGGAGACAGAAAGTGCAAATCGCTAACAATGTTGTGCGATAATCTTATAGTATACAGATACTTATTTATCTAATGACTGCATGCAGAACAAAATGGAAGAATCATATACGAAACTGTGCATTGTGCTAATTGCTCACCCTGTAAGGAGTACATATGTGATGAATGATGATATTATTCCAATATGTAACTAATCAGAAAAAGGAAAAAAACTACGAAGTTCTGATATTATAGTAACCATGTCTACTCCTGCATCATTTTCTTTGAAATCAAAGTCTAGCATGGATTTTCGTATTATTATTTTCTGTTTGTTTTAGGTTGGAGAGGAAGGTGGAAAAGCAAAGACAGCTCCCATGAAGATGAAAGTTCAATTTATGCTTCAAGTACCTCAAGACGACATTTCATCTTCAGCCTTGATGTTCCGTGCGAAGAAGAGGTGGGATATATGAACTATGATGATATAGTAAGACCCTCTCTTACCCTGCTGTATCGAGATAGTTGTTTACAGTGGAGATATTGATGTTTCACGCCTAAAAGGTTTTAGTTTTCACAAATTCTGAATCTTGCCTATCAAATTCATCTGGGGGATTACTTTCATATGCTAGTTAGTTAAAGCTTAAAAAACAACTTCTAAATCAATCATGTTGCACCCAATAAACCATAATCTTTCAGTTGAATGAGAAATGTGGTTTTGGTAAATTTCCGGTCATATTTTTCTCTAAATCAATATTGGCCTTTTATTGTCCCCCCACCTCTGGAACAAATTTGAGCCTGTGATTCAAGCTACTGTAATTTGGGCAATCATAAAATGGCTCCGACAGGAAAAGCACATTACTCGAGAATGATCTTTTATTACTCTGAAATTGTTGTTATACGTAAGTGGTCTTTGTATCGGAAACATCCTCCCTACCTCCCAAGGTAGGGGTAAGGTCTGCGTATACTCTGCCCTTTCCAGACCTACTTGTGGGATTACACTGGGTATGTGTGTGTGTTGTTGTTGGTGGTGGTGCTGGTCTTTGCAGCAAAAATTTCTTTGCTTTGATCATAGTTTTGTAAGTGCATAACATTCTCTTATGATATCTTGATGAATTTGGATACTCACATGCTAAAATTTGTCGTTTTGACCTCTAAGATACTTGAAGTGGTTCTTTTTTATGCTTTTGCCTATTCAAGTTAAAGAGCGTGAAAGAAAAAAAACCTTTATTTTCCTCCTGAAAGTGAAGCCACCAACGGATCTCCAAAAAGAACAATAAAATAACATCTGGTAACTTAGGTTTTCTTCTTGATGAGATCGATATTGAACGCGAGATGGGTCTTTAATTGATACAATAAATTTGAAGAAGATACAGCCAAAGAAATAGGAATATGTTACTTAGGATGGATGAAATTCTTCGACGTGATAGGAGCTCAATCTGGATTAATTGGATCAATAAATACTTAGATATCATAGTTATACCAGTTTTTTCCTCAGAAAATAAACTTTTCTCATATTTGACAAAAATTGCTCCAATATTTTGAGTTTTTTTAGCTAGGCAATTTTTATAAGATAAAAAACTTTAGATCGCAACCTTTAAAGCTCATTTTGATTAACCTCCTACAGCCTTTCATATACCAATATTTTTAAGCTATATAACGGGAGATATGGAGGTCGGGATTATGGTAGAAGGCTAATACGCAATTGTTCCGTGCATCCTTTCACACTAGTAGGGTAGTATTTTCTTTGTAGTTGGTCGTTGTTTAATTTCTATTATTGTCTGCCGTCTCTTATGCCTCAATTATTGTATTAATTTACTGCAGTTACTATTACTTTTCTTCGTAATGCTTTTCTGTAGTATTTTTTCACGACGTAATTACGTTTAGGTCTGGATACACACTACCCTCCCAGACCCCACTTGTGGGATAACATTAGGTATGTTGTTATTGTTGTATAGCGGTAAGTTAATTAGTTATGGGCGCCAAACGAGTGTTTCCCCGGGCAAAGCAATAGGCAGAATTCTAAATATCTAATGCAAATCATGCGATTACTCTAGAACCCGAGGATAGAAAAAGAAAACGAGTTACATTTTACAAAAGAGAAAAATAAACAAACAATAGCATCATATGGGAAAGAGAAAATTGACAAGACGTACAGACTAGACCATCCAAGAACTAATCATAATTATGTACATGTTTAGCAAAATGTACAAACTTAATAGCATCTTATACAACTTCAAAGCCGAGATACTATATTTAAAAGCAAAATAACAGCAAAGAGAAGGCAGGACGCAACTTTTTCTGTTTTTTTTTTTCTTAAATAATTAGATAACGCAGAAAGCACCCGAGAAGTAGGAACATGCCCTCTTACATCGACATCCTTACTGAGTAGCCATAAATAAAATGTCAGGTTTTCATCTTTATGTAATTACGTCGTTCACTCCCAAGTGAATGACATAATAGAATTGGCAAGACCTGATTCCTCAAAAGTTAAGTTGCTATCATACTCCAAAAACTTTGATGCGCCTGGGATAGCTTGCGTGAATTTGAATGGCCTTGTCTCAGCTTCCTCAAGCTGAGTAGAACAGAAGGACCATAGCAGCTGAAAAGAGAAAAGACAGCATAAAACAGCTGCATTCCAAGGGCCTTCAAAATAATCATATTGTTAAAGGTACCACAAATTGTATCACAAGAAAAAGGAAATAACAACACGGCTAAAGAGTGTCGATGAAGTTTAGTTTTCTTATATTAATTATAAATCTAACTACGACGCCATATCCTCGTGAACTCAGGATATTCAACTTCTGTTAATGTAAATATCATATGCTGAACTCTTTAAAAAGACTTTCTATCTCTATATGCCCAAAATATTTTTCATACCAAAGGGACAAAGCTGACTATGTTAGTTAGCCTACAAGACTGGAATCTAGATCAAATCAGAATAAACCAACCACAAGCCAAACTTGACAGTAGGGGCGGTAAAATGGGTAAAAAATATGGATATCCGCCCGACCCAATTCATTTAAAATGGGTTGGATATCCAATCCATTTAAAATGGGTCCAATATGGATCAACCCATATTATCCACTTAAAATGTGTAATTTAATGAGTAAAACCCACAATTTTAGTAAAACAAGTTCCTTACAAATAAGAAAAAATGACTTGATAACATTAGGGAAAACAAGTCCCGCAATGATTTAGTGATTCGGTTCGGTTCGGTTCGGTTTTTTAATTTTGGATACGAACCAAACTGAAAAACCGAATTAAATATGTAATTAATCTTATTTTTTATTTTACGCTACTACTATCTCTTGAATCATATCCATTGAAGCCAATCTATGAAGCTTTTATGGAAGTCAGAATGCGGCATGAACTTGATTAACATATCACGGAAGCATTGACATAAAATGTAGGGAGAGAAAGTAGTTGTAAATTGGTAAAACTTTAAATGGTCATAACTCTGCGCTCGGATGTCCGTTTTACCTGATTTTTTTTTATTTTGCGTATTTTTTCGAGACCGGGCAGGCGCCGCCAATTTTTACTAAAACGTCTGTTTTCCCAATCAATTTGTGTTTTCCCCCAAATCGATTTCTAATTTTCCTTTTTTTTTAGTAAACATCTCACGATATACAATACATTCCAACGTCGAAATTTCGTGCAATGTAGGAGAGAATGCCAATTTCAGTGTTGGATATTCAATTTTTAAAAAAAAATCCTAACCCAACCTGGCCCACTAGAAAAAATCGATATAATCCGATACGCTCGGCGATATAAACCGAACATATCGGTTTTTTTAAAAGTTAGATTCAGTTTTTTTTTTAAAAAAAACGATTTTTATTCGGTTCATATTTTTTGAATACAACACCGATATGAACCGATATACGCCCACCCCTATTCTACACCATCCCCCCATTCCTACCCTCCCGAATTTTTTACTTTATATCTTTTATTTTACCTTTATAAAAAATGAGAAATTTGTGTGGTTAAATTTGGTGCGGAATGGGGGAGGGGGGGGGGGGGGGGGGGTTAAGGAAAAAATTCCATATTTTATAAAAGTAAAATGAAATATATGAAATTGTGTGTGTGTGGTGGTGGGGTGGGGGGGGGGGGGGGATAGGAATGAGTGAAGATGAAGTGCATTCGAGGGTGGGGTGGGAATGGTGGGGCTTGGGCGGGTATTTTTTGAAAAGTATTTTCTTGGAGGTCGTGTTATTGAAAAACTTCGAAGTTCTATTCTTCCCGCAGATTTTGAAGTGCAACTATGTACTAGGGATTGGATTTGTCCAATTTGTGGACAAAAAGGTATAATTTTTCTCATATTAGCTACATGAAGCCAACATCTTTAAAGTAACTTTAGATAATATGAATAAATATGGATATCCATATTATCCGTCGGGTTAACCCATTTTTTATCCGTGTTAAATATGAGTGGGTCGGGTAATTGATCCGTTTTTGTTTAACCCATTTTGACCCGTCCATATCCGGCCCGCCCGTTTGCCACCCCTACTTGACAGGCATCAATTCTAGAAAACAGAAAAATAAAATAAAGCTTTACCTTAATTGAGTCTGTTCGTAAGAAATTCCTTTGAAGCCTGCGTCCATCAGGAAAGCGAATTGCAACTCTGCAGAGGAGGTTCCTGTCACCCTTGGGTTCTTCAGGAAGAGGAGGATAAGAAGGCTTCTTTATCAACTGCTCCTCTTTTACATCATCACTGGCTTCATTAGTCTCTTCAGAGGCAACTGAACCAGGATCTTCTATGCCTTCCATAGAGGCTGCCAATGCTCGTTGTAGTTCTTCATCCTCTTCTCCAATTTCATCTGCACAACACAAAGCATTACAAACGAGATTCAATCTGGATTTGGTAGGCATCTGCCCCTATTTATATTTTCTATACTTTTCAATCTTTTATTGGGTGGAGGTGCGGTTATCAACTTGAGATATGCTCATGTGGTTGCTGGTCAAGACAAGGAACTACTTGGTCTATACGCATGTAAGTTACACACACTTCGTATTGATGTGTTTGGCTGAGGTGCTACAGATGCAACTCATTGCATGATAAGGTTTTAAATCAAGATGAAAGACATAGAAACTTCAAAAACTGCAGTGATCTCTTTACATGTGTTTCGAGGCCATATTATGAAGCTGGAGTGTCACCTAACCAAAAAGTTTCACCTTTGCAATATATAGCTCCTCCCAAAATACTGAAACTTTTTCCTTTGTATAACCCGACTAAACAGCATTAGAAAAACATTAAACTTACTCTGAGGTTGAGGTTGACGAGGTGCCTGAGGAGTTTCTCTGGGTCGTTTATGAGATAGATTAACATGATATTCTGAGGGGCTAGCATCCATGAAAGATAGGAGATCCTGAATCAGAATACAATATATCGGTTCCCGTCAGTCGTATTAGATGCTACAAACACAAAAAGCTACTCAACTCCTATAACTTATGTAGGCAAACAGAACAAGGTGAAGGAACAAAAACAAACCTCTAGCAGAGTTTCTGGCTGAACCATTCCACGCCAAGAACGCATCTTCTGGCCTGTTATAGGATCAATTACCAATACGACAGGCATAGAATCTAACTTGTAGTACGTGCAAACTTTGCTGCCCTCCTCAGTATCATCATACACCTGCATGCAAACAAGCAAATACGAACAGTGGGTGAAACAGAAAAGACATTTTCAGAGTTATAACTACTCCGACTCTCAACCAAAGAAAAGAAGGGGAAAAACAGAAGTAATCAAGCAGCTACTTTCAGAATCATGCAGCCAATAAGATGATAAGAGTAATTTAGTCCCCTTGGGGCTTAAGTAAAATGACAGTAATTTAGTAGCCCCTTCACAAAATCACCGCAAATAGAACAAAGGAAACTGCCTGCTTTATCCCCCGTCATTTTTTTCATTTTCCACATAGTACTCTGGTTCACCCATCGGCTCTTGCAAGAACGAAACATAGATTGTGACAGATTCTACAGGCCAGGTATTCAGCAAGGATATATTAATTGAAACTTTGCCCTCTCAATGGAACAGTTCATAGGTCCATTTAGTCTGTTAAGTAAAAGTTACTCACACTAGTAACAGTTTCCAAGTTCTATCAAGAACTCTCAACTCTTACATCTTACCATGTAGGCTAGCACATTAAGGTCTCACTTGGAAGCCAACAAACATCAAACATATATACCCATTGTGGTATTATTTCTAGCTTAGCTACGGCAGCAAAGTTGTCACAGATGTATTTGGGACTCTGTCAATTTATTCCAACCATTTACCCAGGCACTTTCAGGAGTGTAAGGACTGCATGTCACGTGTTCCTTTAAGTGAGTGGGGAGCCATATTTTCCTGCTTTCTTTCCCTGTCCAAGCTCAAGGCTAAAGAAACTCATGTATTACAAACTTAGAAAGGAACGTGGTACCATGAAATCTGGCACTTTAGTCAATCACATTAGCATTATAGGCAGAAAAGTGTGCTTATAGTCTCTTGTTCTTTTTCTTTCTTTCAAGACCAAAAGATTCATTTCATGTCGTCTAACATGACAACATACAGACCCAAACTTCTACCAGACTTCAGCACAAGAAGTTCTAACAACTCTGGTGAACTCTGGAGGATATATCTAGCAAATGCACGAAGTCACACATAATGGCAACATTGTAAATAGGTCAGCGCCATGTGTAGATAAGAATAGATGCTAAATAGCCAATGAAACAAGTCCTTGGTTAATGTAAGCAAAGAAAAGATGAGACACACAGGTAAAACTGCATATAATTCTGATTACAGAACTAGTTTAAAGGGGGCAGCCCGGTGCACGCTATGCACGGGGTCCGGGGAAGGCCGGACCACAAGGGTCTGTTGTACGCAGCCTTACCTTGCATTTCTGCATAGGCTATTTCCACGGCTTGAACCCATGACCTCCTGGTCACATGAAGGCAACTTTACCAGTTACTCCAAGGCTCCCCTTCATTACAGACCTAGTTTAAAAGAAATAAATAAATAGCACCAACCTGCCAGAAGATGAAGTTGCTTTTGATAGTCTGAGCAACAGCCTCATTAGCCCAAGTGTCTCGGTTAAGCTTCAAAAGCAGGTTACACAAACCAAAAGTTAGTAAAATACATAACAAGGAAAAGATTATATTAGGTCAGCTACTATGTTCCCAATATCTTTCTTTAAAGGGGGAGATGCCAAGAAACATACCATGTGTGAGCTGAATTCACGTGTGGATTGCATATTCACCAAGAGCCATTTGTTCTGTGCTCTAGCAGCATCTTTCGCCTGCAATGACATATAACTCAGGGTAACAATATCCACCAAGGAAACACAGCAAATAGGTAACGTACTCCCCTTAGAAAGAAGAAAAAAACATCATAATGAAGTGTGATCCAAAGTAATTTGGTTAAAAGTTAAAACAAGAGAGAAGCAACCATTGACCACAAGATTTAGTTCTTCTCCGCAGTTTAGAACAACCAGCTAGATAGGCATAAAACAGAGGGGTTAAGAATCAGTTCAATCCAGTAAACTAGTACTAGGCCTCCAGAATATTAATAAAGATTGCTACTCAACTAAGTTATCCTTTTAAAAGGAAAAAGTGATCCATTTCATAGATCCTAACAGTATCCTACTTATTCTTGAAGCTTCAAAATATCCCCATTCATACAGATAGCAGGCTTCCCTTTACGGAAAGATACTTGTTTTTGTAAGAGTCCCTACTTTAGTATATTTTTGCCGTACATGATTTGTACTTTTAGTTATTAATGCAAATATCCTTTAACCAACCAAAAAAAAGAACAAAAGAACGGACGCATAGACCGCATGATAGCATATTACTAGTAAAAGAATATCACTAGGATAAAATAAAAGGTAAATAACCAATGCTAGAAGCATAATAAATAGAAGAGAATTTAACATCTAACATCTCGGGAAAAGCCAATCCCAACAACATTTCAGTTTACTTTGTTACACGTCTACTTGATCAGTTGATCGAAGGAAGAAAAGTACCCCAACATCATCATAAGCTGAGAGAGGGAATAACTTCCATTTACTGGTTAGTTTTCATTTTTGAAATGCCACAACATTATAAGATTCTTTGGCTAACATAAAAAATTGACACCCCTCTACTCACTAGTTGCCAGAAAACACCTTGTATAAATTTCAAAATTATAAATCACGAGACGTCCTCGCAAGAGCAACAAGACCGCGGAAAATCACCACAGAAACAAAGTATTACTTAAGAAGGAAACTGAGCAACAATTTTTCCAGTAATAAGGTCCATTTACCTTCTCAAAAGGCCCATGGTACATCAATCCAAAAGGAGGACGATACAAAGAAGCAAGATTGTCTTGAGCAGCATCTGCTGTAGAAGTAGAACCTTTCTCTGCTTCCCAGACTCCAGGATGCTTCATTTCCTGCTCAAAGTTTCGGAAGGGAACTACTAGACGAGGTTCCCGTGATGAACCTCCCATTCCAGATGAACTAAAGCACACAAGAAAACCGATTAACAAAAGGAAGGTACAAGTGGAAGGGGGGAAACATCTCTTAGAAAGAAAATTTGAAAATGAAACATCATTCATCAAAATACTATAGGTTAGCAATGCACACAACCGCTAGTATTCTTTGCCAAGACAGTCAATTAGCAATTTTCAATATCTAAGTGCATGTACATCATGGACTCACTCCAGATATCACGAAAAAGGGGCAAGAAAAAGCCATACCATTTGTGAAAGAGGTATTATAGTCAAGTTGTTCGCACTGAGAGAACAATGAGTACAACTCATAGTACAACTTGATCGCATCACAACCATAATAATGAAAAGAGAAAGACATGCGAGGAAGAAGGAGACAATTTTAATTTATGAGCAGCATCAATTATTCTGGGTGCTAGATATCTATAATAATGAGGAAATGCATTTTTCCCTGGATAAATATCTACATGAGGGAACTTTATGATGCCTCACATAAGACAAGAGTTTAGAACTATTCTTGTGCAATATAACAAGCAGAGAACTACAATCCTGAACCGCTGCAACCAGCTTGATCCATATTGTAATTTTTCTTTTTTTGTATTTGTGTGCATCCTCCCCTCCCCAGACCCTACTTGTGGGATTACACCGAGTATGTTGTTGATTTTTTTTCCATTCTCAAAAGAAAGGTCAAAAACACAACATGGATCAAGCTGGTTACAGTGGTTCAGGATGTAGTTCTCTGCTTGTAATTTGCCTAATTCTATTAGGCAAATGCATCTTATTTCCATATGTAGAAGAACAATTATCTGAACTTTTCCTGTTGATACAGATGATTTGAGCTTCTCCTATGTTGGAAGGCCCCAGGTTACCCTAAAATCTCCAAGTTGGTTGTGGCTGACGAGTATTGAAGATAACAGTGAAGATATGATTTCTGGAAGAAACCACATCTCCAAAGGCCCAAACCCCAAAAATTTGAGTTGAGATGCATAATATTAAAGCCAGAAACAATAAAAGGGAGAAAAATTGCTCTATCAAAACCTAGAGGAAATGTTTGATGGAAAAAGTATGAAGGAAAAGGACAGAATAACTTTGTTTAGATTCCATTTTGCTTGTTTCTGTTATAATAAGGAAACATTTGTGACTTTTAGGCTTAACACAACTTTCAAAATTAAAACTTCGTCTAACAACTGAAGTGTTTTGTTTCCTGTAAGCAACTCTAAGGTTTAGGGTTTAGATTTAAATTGAATGTAAGAGAATTTACAACTTAAGCAATCACTGGTTCTCCTTCCCCTCTTACTCCCTTTTGAATCTAAAATGTAAGCATGTGTTTGCGGACCCTGATCTTGGTAGATTTCTATGTGGACTATGAGCATTTTGGACCTGTTGAAGAGCCCCACATTGGCCCTTTAAGGGATGGGTGGTCTCCTTATATGGCTTTGGGCAATCCTCCCCTCGTAAGCTAGCTTTTGGGATTGAGTTAGGCCCATTATCCATTTCTTTAATAGGACCCATATCAGAGCAGGACCCATATCAGACGATGATGGTCCCCCATATTGAAATAGCCCACGCACCAGATGTCTAGCCCTGAGCGTGAGGGAGGGTGTGAAGAAATTCCACATGGGTGGTTAGTGGGATGGGTGGTCTCCTTAAATGGTCATGGACAATCTTCCCCTCATGAGCTAGTTTTTGGGTTGTTTTAGGCCCAATATCCATTTCTAAACAAGACCAATCAAAAAAAATTGTGGACTAGGAGCATTTAAAGAAACTTTTCTTCAATCAAGTTGTTCCTAATAACAACAGGTGTTGTAGTGGATTTCAGGAGTGGCATTTTGAGTTCACCAGAATATCTCCCTCGTGTGTAAAACAATAAGAAGAGATCCAAAGTTTAGGCTTAGGGTCAAACAAAGGGGAAGAATTTGGTCTAAGAGAGAGGAGGATGAACAAGCCCCTTGCTTTAACCCAAAAAAAAGGTTTGACCAACTTTAGAACGGAAAAATATCGAAAAACAAACAAATATTGATCAATTTGCCCAACATTAAGAAAGCGCATTTTTACTCCAACAGTGAGTCTAAAGTTTTCTCCAGTGCATGAGCATTCATTACAGCTTCCTAAAACCTTACATTCTTCATATCTCTAGCACATGAAATTTAAAGTGGTAGTTGCTATTAAAATGATTGTGCTAACGTCCCGTAAAAACATGAGAATGAAAAAGAGAATGAGAAACAAAAACAAAAGGCTCACATATAGAGAACCAGAGTAGATTTAGAAGCATGAGAAATGGAACAGCATACCCATATAGTACAGCATTGTCATAAAGAGCTTCCCTTTTTACAGGTAAAGGTGGCCGTATATCATCTCCATCGCCTTGTCCCGAGCTGTTGTCTGCTGGGTCCTTCACAGCTTCACTGGACCATAAGCAAAAACAAAAAATGCAAAGATACAAAGAGTAACTAAAAAAGACAAGAATAACTAAAATAGAAAGATCAGGGTATCTATATTAGAAGTACCTCAAACTTGAATCAGCAAGAGGTGCATCATTTCCCAATTGTGGAGAGTTAAAAGATGCTGATGCTGCTGCTCCACCCTCATTTCCGATGTAGAAAAGCTGAATTGCTTCCTCAAGCTTCCAGCTTGTTGCCTGCACGCACAGAATAATTACAATCTCCACCATATAGAAACTAGGCTCTAAAAACTACCAACATGGAGAAAAAACATCAACTTTGATTGCACCATAATTCAATATTCTGCACATGCCCTTGATGAGAACAAGATGCAACAAGAGCCAACAAATAGCCAAAATCAGGCAAAGGTCAATGCCATCAGTAGCAACAAAAACCTCTACCTACTCTGCATTTCATTATCTGCTTACTTTTCCACCCATTGATTGACTCAATGGCAGATCCAGGATTTTCGTTAAAGGGGTTTGAAAAATAAAAATGTAGTGCCTAAGATTTGAATTTGGAATCTCAAGGTGAATTTTGAACCCCCTAAACCACTGAGCCAACCTCTAATCTTGTGTTTAGGGTGTTCAAAATCTATATATGTACATAAAAGATAAAAAAAAAATACCATATATATACAGTGTATTTTTTGTCGAGGGTATTCGAGTGAACATGTTCAAATAACAATTAATGGCACCGGAAATAATTTTGTTTCCGTAAAGTAGAGACCCTGAAACAGGTTCACGAATACCATCAATGTCTACTGGAGGAGCAGCAATGAAGGCAATAATCCGTCAATAAGGTAGGGATCATCAAAACACCAAACCATCCAATGTAAAGACGGTTTTCAGTGCTAGTTATCCAGTTACATAAGCGACCCCATAGGCTTTCGCGTCTCTCTAAAATTGCAATCATGGTAAAATCTTGGTTTATTTAATCATCAGGGACTCCCAAGCACACGAGTTTTCTACAAATAAAAATAGAAAATGCGTAGGAAGTCGCTCTCCCTAATACATCAATATGGTAGATAGATCGGGTAGATAGATCCGCCGCTGATCCGCTACTCTCGTTGTGTTCGATCGGCTTCAAAGCTTGACCCTCTGAAGTCCGCCCATGGATTGACTCGTGTTATTACCAATACATGAGATAAATATCTCCCCACACCCCAAGAACTAAAAGATCAGAAACTAAATTGCTGCCAAAGCTTGACGAAATTAACATTTGGGTGATATGAATCAGAAGGTCCAACAAAAGGAAAGATCTCAATTGATATAACAGTAAGCAAAAGTACGAAATCTAATGTACAGCTCTCCGTCTAATTCTTGTCCTAAAAGTTGAACATGTTTTGTCAAAAAAAAAAACTAAATTCATTTAACTTCCACAAGATTGACATAATCTCATATTTTAGTAACAAGATAAAGATAGAGCATAAAGTTGTGCATACATCATTACATAAAATCTAGTCTCCAAAGGTGCTAATTTTTCTATTTTTCATAACGGTTACGTCTGGAAGGTTGCGTGCACCTCGACTACATATGCATCGTTGCCTAGTGCCCTAAAGGTACTAATTTTACCCACCCCATTGCTATTATAAATGGAAGGATCGATGTTCTACTATTAACGTTGTTCTTTAACGAGTTCTACGAGCCTAAAGACATAATCTAATTCAAAAACAAAAACATACCTTAATGGAATACATCATGAACTTGCAGATCAAGGATGAAATAAAGCAATTTCCAATCCAATTTCTACCAATTTTAAGCTAATTTTTGTGCAGTAGAGCTATCATGGAATCACTCCTGAGCCATTAACATTCTCCTTTACAAAGCTCGAATCTTTTTTTCTTTTCTTTTAGTAAGTAAATTCCTCTTTGTAAAACTTGGATCTTTAACGCACAAGATCTAAATTAAAAAGCCCAAGAACATAAACTAAAGCTCAAAATAATCAAAGTCAAGAATGAAATAAAGCAACTTCCAATCCAATTTCTACCGATTTTAAGCTAATTTTTGTGCAGTAGAGCTATCATGGAATCAATACTGATCCATTTACAGCCAACATTCTTCTTTAAGAAGCTTGATTCTTCTTTTTCTTTCTTTTAGTAAGTAAATCCATTTTTCTTTATAAAGCTTTGATCTTTAACGCATATGATTTAAATTTTTAAAAAAATGGGAGCAAAACCTAAAGCTCAATGATCGATTTTTTTTTCGCAACGCGATAATGCTGGAAAAATAAAACTTCAACTCTCGCAAAGCAATTAGAAGCTAACATCTTTAACTCGGACTTCAAATATAGCAGAAAAAAGTTCGATATGCAAACTACTCCCATTAACTAGAACTATACGTAGTATAAACAAAAATTAGATACACTTAAATCCTGGATCTACTACTATTAGGAAACACATAAAGCAAAACACAAGTATTATGATAGGTTTATGTGCCTACAAAGGCAATTCGATATTTTTTCTCAACACGATATAATGCTGTAAAAATAAAATTTCAACTAAAGCAATTAGAAGCTAACTTATTTAACTCGGACTTCAAATATACCAGAAAAAATTAGATAACACAATACGCAGTTCAAAAACAATAATCGGAGACTTAAATCCTGGATCTACTAACAAATAAAGCAAAATACATGCATTGTGATATTAGATAATCTAGAGAGAAATTTTTGGACCTGGAGGAACTGTTTGGCAGTATCGGCGGTTTGACCGACGGCGATTTCGAGGAAAGATGAAACTAACATCTGCTGGTCCGTCGCCGACATTACGCCGTCCATTGCTTCAATTTTCCGACTGTTACTATTTAGAAAGAGAAAAACGAAACCCTAATTTTGATGAATTTTAGTACTCTTTTGCAGATTTCTTCTGTAACACGCCGATTTGATATCTACCGAGAAGGTGAAGAGGAGAAATTGGAGGACGGCTCAGAAAAGGAATTACTATCATTAATTTAATTTACATTTACATCCATTGAGTTTTGCTCTGATTACAAAAAGTCCCTTTTATTTTTATTTTATGTTTTGTGTCAATGTTAGGTACCTAACGCCGAAGGCTTCCTACCAAAAAGAAATTATATTCAAAACTCAACATCTGATTAAAGAAGGAGCAGTCTCATTCACTACGCCACATGCTTGATAGTCCTTTTAGTTTTTCCTAACACTATCGTAATTTGTATATGAAAAATGCATAAGGTACCCCGCGACTCATGTGGCTTTGTGAGTAACACCTCTTGTCGTTCTGTTTCATTTGTGCACTTGTTGAATTTGTATTTAATATTATTCACTTCGATCTAATCACTTAATATTGATGATAACTAATTGAATTGTAGCACACGTGTACGAAGTGGGTAATCACCATATTAAACTGTTTCGCTTGGTGCAAGTTAGCATACATTGGGTGTTGGGTCACGTCTCATGACGTGATAAATATAGGTGTTAATGGTTCGGTTTGAGTTGATTTTTCACTAACAGATTAAATATGTAAAGAATAGAATTTGGGCCTAACTCAACCACAAAAGCATAGTATCAGAGTCATGCTCATTCCAATTCTTTGTTCACCATGTTGGACCCCCAAATTATATTATTCACGCTCCAGTTAATAAGGTCTGGGCGTGCGGGGAGTGTTAAAGAGTCTCACATCGGATATGGAATGGGAACATGGACTCCTTATATGTACTTGGACAATCCTCACCCTACAAGCTAACTTTTGGGGGTGAGTTAGTCCCAAGATCCATTCTTTACGAAATCAATTTAGTTAGTATTTCAGATGTTAGAATCATATCAAACCAATTAAGTCGATTTTTCATCACTTCAATATTTGTCGATTTTGTTGGTTTTTTTTTTATTTATTCAGTTTTAGTTTTAATATATAATGGTATACTTGCATGCACATATTAGATTGACTAATTCTAGTATAACATTTTCAAGTCAATTCCTATTTGAGAAAAGAAGGAAATATACACGTGTTCAAATTATATATGTAGCTTCCTCCAAAAAATCATATTCATTGTCTAAGAATTTAGCCATTTTCTGGGAACAATAGAAAATCTTACAATGAATTTATGTTGTTTGCAAAAAAAAAATTAAATCTAGTTGTGATATATCAAGATATCTTGACGATAGTCAAATTACACAATGGTAAATAATTAAAGAACTCAAAGACAAGTTATTTTGAACATGCAATTGATTCTTGAATTATCAAAATAAATAAACTTACAAATCAAACTAGAAAGTAAATACTAATAATTGAATTACTATAAAGGCAAAACCTAGATTGCAAAAATGTAAACAATTAATATGTATCGTAAAATTTTAAAGCTTTATATAAGTATATGTGTGTGTGCGCGCGTGTGTGTCTCTATTCGTGTGCAGTTGCAATTTTTAGATAGATATTCATATAGTTAGTTTGATCAATTATTTTTTACTTAAAATCAAAATGAAATCAAATTTTATCGATGTTTAAATTAAAAATTAAAAACTAAATCAAACTAAAAAGTGCCGATTTTTTCTTCTGATTGATTCGATTTTCAATTTAATTCAATTTTATATTTTTTCTTGAATACTCCTAGTGACAAATGTGGTGCCGCGATGATTATTGAGTACTCCTTTTAAAGTAAATTGAAGGTTCAAATTTCACATTTGTCTTATTGACTTTCCCTTCTTTTTTTTTCTATAATTGAGCTCTAGATTCAATTTTCACGTTTGTGGGCATGTCCGGTGGCAAATTGAATTGTCTATTCTATTTTTATAAAATTTTGTAATTAAATCAAATATTATATTATAGTTACAACGGCGAGGATGTAGCATATATAATCAACAAGTTCAGTTGATCTCATATTTTTTGCACGAAGCATAGGTATTTATGTTTAAAATGGCTAAATTTATTTTTTAAAAAATGAACCTACAATTTTAAAAGTGTAATGATTTTATGGTAAGAACCTAAAGATTAATCCCATTTTATGAATTCATTCCTTCTTAACAGTGCATCTATCTTTCTTGAAATTATGAATCCCCCACTGCTTCAAGTGTTCCACTCTATACTGTGACAAGGCTATGAGTACGAAGATCATAATATTTAATTTTCATTGTGAATTCTGATATGTATTTTTTCAAGCGTGAAAATAAAATTACATACTTGAAATTATATAAGTTATAATAATTAGTATGAGTAGTTGAAAAAAACGTAAAAGATATTTAATTAAAACTTGATTAAAGGAAACAGAGATTTGTGAAGCAGTGTTGCTTTTTTGCCATCGTAAGCAGTTTTTTTTTTTTTTTTTACTTTTTTTATTTATACATTCTCTTTGACAATTCTTGTTGGAAATTTGCCTTTGGCGGGAGTTGCGACCGACCAACTTTAACGGCTTAAACACTAGTGTAACGTATGTTGGAGAATCCGGTTCTTCACACATGCATGATCTACTAAGTACGTAGATAACCGTAGGGCCAAGAATCGTCAAATTTCATTGAGAAATGAAAGAGATATTGGTTCACGAAGTAAGGTGTTTGAAGCATGGAAAGTGTGGTATTGTGTGTAATTCTCCCTCATCGGTAGAGGAAGAAAGAATTATTGTGTATATAAGATTCGAAATTGGTTTGGGGTTTGGGACCCAAGGGGTATCCCATGTGTTTAAAGGAGGGAGGACCTAGATGTGCTTCGGTTCGAGGAAAGACCACACGCGCGCCGCCGCCGCCGCCCGCCCGTCCCGTCCGGTTCCGAGTTCCGGGTTCTCGGGGTCACGGGGCCGTGGGCCGTGGGGGCGTGGGGCGTGGGCCGAAAAACTTTGCCGAAGTACGGTTTGATCCCGAAGTTTCGGATATACGCTTGGGCCGAATTCTTTCAGATGTGCAGTTTGGTCCCTGAAGTTTCAAGATGTACAGTTTGGAGCACTCAATTCAGCCATTTATTTTGGCTGAAGTACTCCTCATATAATGGCCAAATCCGTTGGTCTTTCACCATTTATGTTGGTGACTTTACTACCTCCATAATGGCCATTATTTGGCTATTATGGAGGCAGTTTTTCAGCCCTCCCTCACCTATATAAACACCCCCTTACACCATTGTTGAACACAAGAGTTAACAGTAAAGAGATGCAGAAAAACAGTGCACGAAAATACACAACCAAAATAGTTTTCTTCCTACAACTTCCAAGCATCATTTCGTTACTCAATATTCTTCACGGTAGCTCTTGAGTTTCCTTTGCTCAAGGGTTCCATTGCTGTTTTATCTTGGGAGACAAATTGTCCAGGACGTATAAAGGATACATACGGGGCAATATTGTCTTAAGGACGAGTGCTACACTCGACTCGGCAAAAAAAACAATTTACATTTTTCCGTCTTCTACAAAACTGGAATTTCCAGTTTTTACTTGTGTAACGATTGTAATTTCAGATTCCATGTTGAATTATTGAAATCTTTTATCCTTTTGAATACTTGTAATAGTTAAATACTTCCCGTACTGCTTTATAAAGTACCATAGAGCAAAAATCTCCCAACAACTTAAGACAATATTTGTATAGTATTACTATTAGTGTTCGAAAGATGTCGGTCAAGAGTTGTGTGACCAAATCTGGATATGGCAATGGTTTTTTGGTAGAATAGAGTGATGATGATGAACGTGTTCATGGTGTCACCGCCACCAAGACTGGTGGAAACAAGCGCTCTCGAGAGCCTGAGGATGTCAACTGGGACAAGAGGAGAAGACTGAAGATGTTATTCTATCTTGTAGCAGAAGGCCTATATCTGTCCCAGACAAAAGAACCGAATAATGGTGAGAAGGAAATGGACACTCAGTCTAATGAAGTGACTGAAGTGAGCCAGAATCCGAAATTGGGATAAGTATTTTTCTTACTTGTCAAGAATAAAGATTAAATGATAAGTATGTTTCTTACTTGTCAAAAAAATAAAGATTAAATGATGTCTGATTAAAAATGGATTAAAGTAAGGAGGAATATGAAAATAATTTATATTCCTTACACTTTAACAAATCAGAAGTTTAATCTCATCTTCTTTTCCGTTTAAAGATTGGATTTTGTAAACGACTTAAGAAGATCCGTTCTTTTAAGTGTAATTATTAAAGTGTGTAAAGTATGTTCGCACATACGAGGGAGTAAGATCCACTGACTGTGCGAAAACTGTTACTACTCTTAAGTAAGCGCCAAAGAACTATCTAGGCACCAATCTTAACGGAAGAAGTCTAAAAGTTAAAGACGTTGAGCCTGTCATATTATTTGGCAGAAGATCCTTCAAAGGATGATATTGGACACTCAGTCATAAAAAGCCTCCGGCGGCAGGAGGGGCCAAAATTCCTTTGATATGATGATATTGGACACTCAGTCATATAAAGCCTCCGGGCGACTGGAGTGGTGCCAGAATTCATTTCATAGGAAAAGTAATGGACACCTAGTAAGGTGGGCCAGAGTTTCCAGGTCCTAAATGATCTGAAGACCTAAATAAAGGCAGTAAAGAAATTGGACACTCAGTCTGCCAAAGCAACTGGAGTGGGCCAGAATATCTGGATCACATATGATCCGGTTACGCCCTAACCACGGGTAAGAGGTTGTTCATGTGAAGCAACACCACCTCTAAAGTAGAAGGGGTTGGAGAGGTTGTCCTCAATAGGACTTCATGGATTGGGATCACTCAAAGATGAGGTGATATATGTCCCAAACTTGGTTAAAGGGACGCTGTTGGTCAAACCTGGTTTGAGACTAGTCCAACAGGTCTGTGATAACTAAGAATGGTACAAATGATGTCCGTAGCCAAATGAATGATATATTTGTAATCCGTGCGTCTATGCCATCATAGATTAAGACATGTTAAATAGCAAGTCATTCAAAAGCTAACGATGTTGAGATTGTTGCCTTCTTCGACATAAACCCTCAAAATAAATGTGAGGTAGATGAAGAGGCAAAATCACCTTTCCAAATTCCGTCAAGGGAATAGCGAAAGAAGCACTGGCTCCTCTAGAACTTAGTCACACCTCCTTGGGTGATTTGAAGTTTATACAAAATAGAGGGGGGAGACAAGTACGTTGTGATCTTCATTGATGATGGTACAATGTATGGAATCCTTTGTTTGTTAAAAAGCAAAGATGAAGTTGTTGAAGCGGATAAGCGCTACAAAGCTGAAGTTGAAAATCAACTAAGCCTACGGATTGAGAAATTCGTAGTGATAGAGGGGGAGAAAGTGAAGCATCGTTTATTAAACGACTGCTCATTTCTCACCTCAGTCTAACGGTGTTAGCCAAGCGCAAAGTCGTACGCCCAAATTATGTGGGGTAGCTTGGTAAAAGATGGACTACCGAAATAGGTCAAGTTCGACCTAAGACTGTAGATTGCATATCCACTGGATCTGCAACTAACAGTAGTGTTGATCGCCTCTTGGCGTCAAAGAATGCTGAATTCTTTGGAGATAACTTTCCTTGGAAAAGGAAAAAGGAGTAATTGCTCAAGGTTAACAAGAATCCGCGAGGGCCTGACTGTCCGGAACTAGACGTTCCTTATCTACAGGACTCGAAAGTTGCTGGATATCCGGAACTTAATATTCCAGATCTGCAGAACTCATGGATTCTAGATGTTGAACCAAGAAGGAGCAAAGAGGGGACAAAGACTTGTTCCATACCTTCTAGCTTGTATGGTTGAGAATGAACCATGGACAATTAACTAAAAATTGTCATCTCCAAAAGCGATGCTTTGGAAAGAAGCTAAAGAGAGAAATAGATTCCATATATAGAACCATACTTGTGTAATGGTTGATCTTCCTCCGGGAAAAGAACCTTTGGGTTGTCAAAAGTGCTCTCCTGTGAGTAGCTTCACATCCAGGGCCATTGTAATCTTACATGGCATGGGTGTTGAAACAGCCTTCCCAACCGGAGAGTTGGAAGAAGAGGATCGAATTGGTTTGTCGAACTGTTGGGCTTCTTCCCGAACTTTCATTTTGGTCCCCGAAATGTTAACATTTTGGTCCCGAAAGTCTCGGATAAAACGAAACAATGAATCGATCACGAAACATTGACTCGAAGTTAGAAAGCCAACAGTTGGAAAACCAACGGTCTTAGAGTGAAAATCATATTGAAACAAAGTCTCGATATGAAAGATATGAGTATCACGATGACATCTTAGGAATTGGATTTCTAAGACATCTAACGGATCGGTCGATAGTTGACGGTCTCGTTGAAGCCACCAATGGATATGAATCATAGAACCGATTGGAATCATGGTGCACCCATAGACAAGGAGCGATATGCACGAGGTCACGTGTAGTTCAATGTATTGTACACACTACAACCGACCAGGTATCGTCCTACAAACATATCGATTGAACTAAGGTTCATGATGATCTTAATACATGATCAATAGAAGGCGTTAAGTCGGATATGACGATATCTCGAATTATTCGCTTATCTACGGATTATAGTATTCGGATGTCCACGGTTCGAGAGAACACCGTGATGCAAAGCGGACATCGGATCCGAAGAACACCAAAGCCACAAGTAAATGTATATGGTGGTTCTTATAAAATCCTCTAAGCAAACTTGCATCGGCCGATTCATGATGGAATCGGAGTTTATCGCTTTATACAAAGCATGAAAGAAGTTAAGTAACTTCACGGCTCCTTAGAGGACGTCCCTTATTGGGAGAAACCCGTACCTTCGAAGTTATACACGTGGCTAGCCGGTCGGCTTCGGGAAGGACACGGATGACGGCGTACGGACATATCTGTCGGGGATCCGTCGGAGATATAAGACCGTATGGCGAGTTGATCATCACGGGTGTCACTTCCTTGTTTACAAACTAAGGGACTACCCGGAGATCAAGCGTTACGCCTGTCTAGGGGAATGGGCTAAAAACCCAAAATATACGGACAAATACGGTGGAAACCCAACCTTACGAATCGGAGATCCCGGTAATTTGGTTCAATGGGAAAACTAAGTTGTAAAGGTTTAGTTGATCGCTTCGGTGGAAGCATGAGCACTTCGGATAGTGATTTACGAAAGAAACACCAAATCCAAAGCCGTTCCCGCGATAGATTTTAAGTGCTATCTGCAGAGTATGGGTAAAGGTTAAATTTTCAAAACCTGTAATGATCCTCAACGGTTGAGGTTAGGTCTTTGGGAAACTTTTAATGGTTCCTAACACTTGTGAAGTGGGGTATAGCAGATACCTTGTAGGAGACCACCTATTTAAGTGCGAGGACGGGCCGCCTCAAATTGAACGTACTTAAGAATCCAAGACGTTGTCCATGGCCAAAACGGACAAAACATTACGAAGAAGAGAGTAAGGGAATTTGTTGTGTTGGTACCGTTGTCTTGGCTTACACTAAACAACGACGGTTCAAGACATCACGTTCACCGCGCGCGGTAAGTAAGTAAGTCCGATGGTATTCAACTATGGAAGGTTCAAAGGCGAGGCTACCTCTCCTTATGCAACATCGGTCCGTCCGAAATATTGCTTTGAAATGAAAAGACACCATGTGAGTGCGCCAAAATCTCTTTCAAGAGGGGATTGTTGGAAATTTGCCTTTGGCGGGAGTTGCGACCGACCAACTTTAACGGCTTAAACACTAGTGTAACGTATGTTGGAGAATCCGGTTCTTCACACATGCATGATCTACTAAGTACGTAGATAACCGTAGGGCCAAGAATCGTCAAATTTCATTGAGAAATGAAAGAGATATTGGTTCACGGTTATCTACGTACTTAGTAGATCATGCATGTGTGAAGAACCGGATTCTCCAACATACGTTACACTAGTGTTTAAGCCGTTAAAGTTGGTCGGTCGCAACTCCCGCCAAAGGCAAATTTCCAACAATCCCCTCTTGAAAGAGATTTTGGCGCACTCACATGGTGTCTTTTCATTTCCAAAGAATATTTCAAATGCCGGACCGATGTTGCATAAGGAGAGGTAGCCTCGGCTTTGAACCTTCCATAGTTGAATACCATCGGACTTACTTATGCGCGGTGAACGTGATGTCTTGAACCGTCGTGTTTAGTGTAAGCCAAGACAACGGTACCAACACAACAAATTCCCTTACTCTCTTCTTCGTAATGTTTTGTCCGTTTTGGCCATGGACAACGTCTTGGATTCTTAAGTGCGTTCAATTTGAGGCGGCCCGTCCTCGCACTTAAATAGGTGGTCTCCTACAAGGTATCCTGCTATACCCCACTTCACAAGTGTTAGGAACCATTAAAAGTTTCCCAAAGACCTAACCTCAACTGTTGAGGATCATTACAGGTTTTTAAAATTTAACCTTTACCCATACTGCAGATAGCACTTAACGTCTATCGCGGGAACGGCTTTGGATTTGGTGTTTCTTTCTGGTCCAAACTGTATATCTGAAACTTCTGGGATCAAACTGTACTTCTGGCAAAGTTTTCAAGCCCAAAAAGATAATATCAGAAGACCCACAGCCCACGACCCGTGACCCGTGACCCGAGAACCCGGAACCCGGAACTCGGAACCGGAACCGGACCGGATGGGACGGGCAGGCGGCGGCGGCGCGCGTGTGGTCTTTCCTCGAACCGAAGCACATCTAGGTCCTCCCTCCTTTAAACACATGGGATACCCCTTGGGGTCCCAAACCCCAAACCAATTTCGAATCTTATATACACAACATTTCTTTCAGATGTACAGTTTGGTCCCTGAAGTTTCAAGATGTACAGTTTGGTCCCTGAAGTTCAGAATTTCGACGGTCAAGACAGAAAAGCCAAGCACTCAATTCAGTCATTTATTTTGGCTGAATTACTCCTCATATAATGGCCAAATCCGTTGGTCTTTCACCATTTATGTTGGTGACTTTACTACCTCCATAATGGCCATTATTTGGCTATTATGGAGGCAGTTTTTCAGCCCTCCCTCACCTATATAAACACCCCCTTACACCATTGTTGAACACAAGAGTTAACAGTAAAGAGATGCGAAAAACGAAGCACGAAAATACACAACCAAAATAGTTTTCTTCCTACAACTTCCAAGCATCATTTCGTTACTCAATATTCTTCACGGTAGCTCTTGAGTTTCCTTTGCTCAAGGGTTCCATTGTTTGTTTATCTTGGGAGACAAATTGTCCGGGACGTATAAAGGATACATACGGGGCAATATTGTCTTAAGGACGAGTGCTACACTCGACTCAAAGCAAAAACAATTTACATTTTTCCGTCTTCTACAAAACTGGAATTTCCAGTTTTTACTTGTGTAACGATTGTAATTTCAGATTCCATGTTGAATTATTGAAATCTTTTATCCTTTTGAATACTTGTAATAGTTAAATACTTCCCGTACTGCTTTATAAAGTACCATAGAGCAAAAATCTCCCAACAATTCTTGCATTCTTTACTTCTTCTCTTTTTTTAAACTTCACTTTATTCCTAATATGCATATGCAATTCATCCGTAACAATTTTTCATGCAAAATCTGAAAATTCAATTTGCACTTTATCAACATGTTGATTCTTACTTTCTTTTAACTATACAAATTGTTCACATCTCTCTAAGATCATTATAGATCATGCACATCAAATTTATCTTTCCTCGTTTTTTCTTATTCTCTATTATATCTTCATAAAATCATTTTATTTATCATAAAAAATTTCTATAATGAATAAAAATATCTCTACTGAATTCTAGAATAACCAAGGAACACACATTTAAGAGTACGAGAGACTAATTATCTTCATCATGAGAGATTTATTATGGCGCATATGCGGGTGCTTATTGACAATGACATGGAAGAGCAAGGAAACCTTGCTATTTGAGGCTTGAAAATGAGTATAGTGTACATAGCCAAATTGAATATTTTATAGTATTCATGTACAGAAAAATAGAAAAAGTGATGATTGATTATTTCATGAAAAATTATTTAGTATTGAGAAGTCATGAATTATATCAGGAACAAATGATATAACTCAAAAAGTGATGGAAGAGTTTCAACAAATGTAGAAGATAAAATTGATTGAAGAGTAAGAATTTTGAAATCATTCAGATTTTAGATATATGTGACAACATTAAACTCTTCTAATTTATGTTTGAAAAATGGTCTAACTATCTCAAGGATAATTTATAAGCTTAATGGAGTCATGACCGCGCGAAGCGCGAGTAATTTACCTAGTAAAGAATATTATAAGTCGTATACTTCTTTGCTTCGTAAAATTAGTGGTAATATACCTCGAACATCATATTTTATCTTTTTGTTTTTTGTGGACCTCATATTTATCATTGATTTTTTTCCTTTGTAGATGATTCAAATATTTCACCAAACATGTTTATAAAAAAGTATATGTTTAGCATCATTCGTCTTGTGACACCTATGAATGAGCCACATTTTTACTTTCTTATAAATATTTGGTTAAACTTCGAAAATCAGTTTATTTTGAAAGCATTTTTTATCAAAAGTGTTTTTCAAAAAAGTACTTTTGACGAAAAACAGTTTGTGTTTGATCAATTAGTTTAAAAACACTTTTGATCAACAATTAGTGTTTGGTTAAGCTTTTTAAAAGTGCTTCTAAGTGTATTTTTCTCAAAGTACTTTTCAAATATGTGATTTTGAACAAAAACTATTTTTTAGCTTCTGAAAAACTGCGTCTGTTACTCCCCATAAACACTTATTTTCCCCCAAAAGCTTGGTCAAACACCTCACTTTTAAAAAAATAAGCACTTTTTTGAAGAAAAAAAAAAAGATTGGGCAAACATGATATTAATCTACATGGGAAGACATGCGTGGGTTCTATAATCATATTCATTTTTGGCATATATGATATACTAGTATTATACGCCTATTATCCTTCCATTCTCACTCCTTTTCCAGTGCTTTTTTTAGTTACTGCCAGATATTGCTTCATTCCCTTAGATTGTTCTGGAGATAAGAGTTTATTGACTAATATACATTTACAAAAAAATAAAATAAAAAAATCAGTACACTCAGAGTTACTCAACAGAAATTACTGATAATTGTCTATAAAAAGTGAAATTATTAACTTGAAAAATAAGAATAGTTCGAAAATTAAAAGGAAAGGACTAAAGAAATAGAGTCCAAGAGTCAAGACTATATAGAAGTGTTAAATTAAATATACACAATTATGTGTAATTTATGGTAAATATTTAATATCCTAGTTTAGGTAAGGTTGTAATATAATTAGTATTGTATTACCATAATTAGTGTATTACCATAAATGTATAGAATAAGGTTTTATGAATTGAATAGGAATAGGATTCTCCTATTATGTAACTTGTAAATATAGCCTTTCAATTAATGAAAATAATCAAGGGATTATTTCTTTCAAGAACTTAACAACAAAAAGGAGGGGAAATATCTAACAATTAAAAATTAAAGAAAAACAACAAACAAAGTTTTGTCTTGATTCCAACTCCAAGGCAAGTTTTCTAATTGTCTGCTAAAACCTTGAAGAAAACTTCAAACTACAGCTATCTGCTTCATCCTTAAAATTCTCCTCCTTTCAAACATAGTTAAATATACCACCTGCAAAAATAATTGTAAATTAATCAATACAGATGTCCTCCTAACTATGCCACACAAATATTTGTGGTTTATTTTAGACTATAAGTGTCAAAAGTCTAATTTTTCTTATTCTTAAACTTTGTATTCAGTCAAAATGCATCACATAAAATGGGACGAAGAAAGTACAACATAGAGCTTAAAAGCACCAAGATTAAATGCATCACATAAAATGAGACAGAGAGAATACAACATATAGAGCTTAAAAGCACAAAGATTAAGTAATGCATCACATAAAATGAGACGGAGAGAGTAAAACATATAGAGCTTAAAAGCACAAAAATTCAGACACTGGCTACTCATTTAGTATACGAATTATTTCACTATTCAATGGAGAATTTTTTAAAAAAATTCACAACATAATCATATATAGATTTAGACGTCTCCTGTAGTAATCTAAGACTAAAAGTTACAAATTTTTGCGTTTCAAAATAACGAAAAATATTGTATATTAAATATTCTGATAAAAATGAATTATTTTGGTTCTAGAAAAGCGAATTAAAACAGATTTTGGACTAAGGGAATATCACCTTACTAAACTATGGATGCATTTCAATTTTTATCAATATATTTATGAGCATATATAATACTACTAATTAAGTACTACTCTCTTATTCTCATAATCATCATAGTTTGATGTACACAAAAAGGATCATCACAATTCATTAGTACTCTGATAATTAAGTACTAACAATAACAACATATTCAACGTAATTTCACAAGCGAAGCTGATAAATAGCTAACGAGTTTGTTAATTTAATTTGCAGTGTGAAGTACACTATTTGGTGCACCCAAAGGAAAGAAGAGAGACAGACATACACACTCATACACTCAAACTACACATTCAGACCCAAATAATGTTTTTTTTTTCATTACTTTTTATTCTACAAAATATTTTTAATGCAAAAAGGTTAATAGTGTTCTTGAAATATTTAAAATAGTGTATTTATGCACTTCGGTTGTTTTTAGCACAAAAATGTCTTTACCATTAGCCAAGTAGAGCAGATATCCGTTTGTTTTTAGCACTATTGAAAATGAAGTAATTATGTCATCCGTTTGCTTTTTTGCACAAAAGGTGCTTTGCCGTTACCCAAGTGGAGCGAATATGTCCTCCTTCACTACGGACTCTATATTAGATGTAAATTAGTACAAAGTTTTATTTCTTTTGTTGAGTTAGAAATCCAGGTTGGAAAAATATTAACACAGTTAACAAACTAAATTTAAAGCTAGTAACACAACACAATTAGTGAGCTAAATTAAAGCTAATTAGCAATTTCACTACCAATGTAACACAATTACAACAACAACAATATATTGAGTCTAATCCCATAAGTATTGCCTTGGGATGGTAGGATGTATGCAGAACAATATTAACACAGTTAACAAACTAAATTTAAACTTGTACATACCTGTACTTTCTTGTGCTTTCCTTCTTTCTTCCTTTAACTTTGACCTTTTTCTTGAATATATTTCATTGAAAATTGCCAGCACTTCCAAAACTCTGTTGGCTTTGATTTCTACCTGGATCCAATAATGAGCTCATCATGTTCAATCCATTCTGCTGTTGCTGCTGTTGTTGTTCTCTTTGGCTACCAAATCCCCCACTCATACTTCTTACTATCTCCCCAACTCCAAGAAAATCTCTTGTTAACTGTTTCTTCTGGGGTGGACCTTGATGCTGCTGCTCAAAATTTAAGTTGGTTGTTGTATTATTGTACCCTGGTGATCCACCTCCATAAGCATTAATAACACCATCTACTATGTCATGCAAGTGGTATTCTCGGTCAGTGGTGGAATCAGAAATTCTAATAAATAGAGGCAAATGTTATATTTCCTCCATCACAATTTATGTGATAGCAATTATAGGGCACGAAGAAGTTCAGGAAAGAAAGAAAGACAAACTTTTGAAACTTGTGATTTAAAATAAGCAAATACTCACCCGCACTTGATGTATATAACACAAAACTACGTTAACTTACTATAGCTAAGTAATAAAATGAGGTGTGAATAAAAATCAATTAGCCACATTTAACAGTTAATTAAAAATCTATGTGCAAACACATATCATGCATTTATTAGTTTGGTGTAATTAACATCGGGTGCGGGTAAATCCTTCCCATCTAAAATATGCCATAAAAAATATGTGGTTGTAAAATCATGTCACTAATTAATGGTAATATGAAAAGTTTAAAGTTAAATTATTTCTGAAAGACTAAAAAGGAATTTGTTACATAATATTAACAAAGGGAGTATACAAGTAAAGGGGTTCAAATTATTCAAATCTTAACTAATATTAAATTTTGAACCTATATTTAATTTTAACAATAAATTCAGTTGGTAAAAAGTTAAAAGTTAAAGGTTGAATCCATCAAATTTTAATCCTGAACCCACTTCTACTAACACAAAATTAATTCAAAAACGAATTGCAAGAATTCACCTGTAATTTCACTGCCAAAGTTGAGAGCTTGGTGATCTGATTTTGTGCCACTAGAGGATGAATTATCAGTACTTCCAAAGGCTTTAAACAATGAGGCAGTGCTGCTAATATTACTTGTAGTTGATCCCATTTGTGCTGCCTTTTGAAGTAGTGCTGTGGCTGACATTATTGGTGCTGTTGTAGTACTACTCTCAACTTGTGATCCATAAAGTGAAGGGATTGAACAACTAATATTGTTGTGATCACCCAAATTTCCACTATTGGAGGACAATTTATTGCTATTTCCAACACCAATATTATTGCTGCTATTGTCTTGGAAAAAGTTGAGGCCAAACATTGGAGTATTATTATTGTTCTGATCAAGATTAGGGAGTTGCATTAGCCCATTAATCATTGTCTTGTTGTTGTCATAATCTTGATTTGATTGATCTTGAAGGAAAAATGAACTAGAAGTACTTGAGCCAATTAGGCTATGATCAAATTGACCACCAAAACTATTAGTCTTTGAGTTGTTGTTGCTGCCCAATTTGGAGAAGCCTAAATTTATGTTGTTACTTCCATATAGATATTGGTTGTTGACAAGGGTGTTCAAGGTGGTGGGAATATTTCTTGTAGATTCTTGAGTCAGGGCATCACAAAAGTCTCTGTGTGTGATGAAACTGTCACGCCTGTGTAAACATGAAAACAAGGATACGAATTGAAGTTATATGCATTGATAATATAAAAAATATTTATATTGATGATATATTAAGATATTTATTATTCATTAGCAGAGTTAGTTATACAGTTTGTTAGGTGATTAGACAGTTGTGCCGACCTGACAGTTAGTTAGTGATTACAGTCGGTTAGTAAATCATTAGGTAGCTTAGATATTTTTGCTTCTTCTTCAATGTGTATATATGCAAGAACCAGGGCTGTAATCGGTTAGTTGAGCTTTCTTTCATTAATGAGAATGCAATATTTCTCAATCTAGCTCTCTTTACTTTGTGGCATTTATCAGCTCAACCCTTGTTGGTGAGCTTCATTCTTCATACTTCCATTTCCACCGTTGTAGGTGAGCTTGTTGTTTCACCATTGTTGCTCATCACTGAGCTTTGGTTTTACATATATATATATATATAAAAAGGATCTGTAAACCTAATTGGAGAAGGATCTCTACTTTACATAATTACACTAGAATAGTAATTACATAATATATTATTATGTAATTACACTAGAATACATAAGAATAATAATTATTATTCTAATGTAATTATGTAAAGTAGAGATCCTTCTCCTATTAGGTTTACAGATCCTTCTCTAATTATGTTTAGAGATCATTCTCCAATTAGGTTTTGTAATTGTAAACACACACACATATATTTATATATATATATATAATGAGAAACATCCAACCAATGAGAATTACACTATTCTACATGGTATCAGAAGTCAAACCCAAGTTACTTTTCACGACTAGCTTACTCGTGTCGAAATCCCAAGTTACTGGAGTATGCACTATTGCCAATATCTAATATCTCCTTCAATAGTTAGAACCATATCTTGTCTGCCAATTTAGTACTATAATATTTTGACTAGCTTACTCGTGTTGAAATCCCAAGTTACTGCACGTTTGGTGGCAAATTTGGGTCCCAAACCTCACTTTCTTGCTCTGACAAGGAAATCAATTCCCCCCTTAGAATTTGATTTATTACTTCAATAACACCTTTCTCTCTCCAATCAACGAATTCCGACAATGTTTCGCCGCCCTGAAAAGTGTATCGCTCGCTTTTGGGGTTCTTCAATAACCTCATATTTCTATCTAACCTACCATCCACAAACATGGCACAATATTCCTCATTGCAACCCAGCATCCTGGGCCCACCTCCAGGCCCATGATACACGGGCCACCAGTACCAGACCAACTTCTCTACAACCCAACAACAGCCCTACGGTCCCATGACCCCAGCCAAACTGTGTCAGGCTTACAACACCATGAATCTCCAGCAGCCCGACGACGCACGGTACATGGATACAGGTGCCACATCTCACCTCACTCGCGACTCTAGTAATCTCCATCACCTATCTAATTTGAACAATTCTCAATTTATTTTGGTCGACAATGGCAATCGCATTCTAATTCAAAGCTACAACACCACTCAAACACAACCACCCCACCCACCCTTTACCCTAAAAAATGTCATATATGCTCCTAACATCATTAAAACTTAATCTCTATTAGGAAATTTGCTAGTGATAATTTCGTATCTATTAAGTTTGACCCTTTTGGTTTTCTGTGAAAGACCTACGTACGGGGACAACTCTTACGAGATGTAATAGTGTGGGGACCTATATCCTTTCTCATCCAATTCCTCTGCAAGTGTCAATCCACCTACCTCTCAAGCTGCGATCTCTCAATCAACTTGGCACAATAGACTTGGACACCCGGGAGCACAAAATTTTAACATTCTTAGAAGTCACAATTTAATTTAATGTAATAAAGGGAAATTTTCCCAAAATTGTTATTATTGTCCTCTAGGAAAGCATGTTAGACTTCCGTTTACGTCATCTTTAAGTGTTACTTTTTTTCCTTTTGACATCATTCATACGGATTTATGGACATCTCTCATTACTAGCAAACTGGGTCTTAAATATTATTTGGTATTATTAGATGACTTCTGTCACTTTCTTTGGGTCTATCCGCTCAAATATAAGTCTCAAGTTTACTCCATGTTTCTTGAATTTCGAACATATGTTAAAACACAGTTTGAAAAGGCCATAAAATTGTTTCAATGTGACAATGGTCGTGAGTTTAACAATTCACCCTTTCATAAAATTTGTGTGGATAATGGTATGGTGTTTCGATTATCGCGCCTACATACCTCACCTCAAAATGGTAAAGCCGAAATAATACTCTGCACCATTAACAATATGATCCGTACAATGCTCTTTCATGCCTGTCTTCCCCCTTCCTTTTGGGTATACGCATTAAAATGGTAGAATACTTTCTTAATATATTGCCTACCCGTACCCTTCAAAATAAAACGCCTACCGAAATTCTATTATGTTGGATCCCTTCATATGATCACCTTCGGATTTTTAGTTGTCTATGCTACCCAAATCTTGCCTCCACGGCCCCTCACAAATTAGCACCTCGCACATCTCCTTGCGTCTTCTTAGATTTCCCGTCGAACCATAGGGGTGTACTTATGCTATGATTTGTCCACGCATAAAATCCTAGTCTCTCGCCATGTCACATTCGAGGAAAATGTTTTCCCATTTGCAAACGTCTAACAACTTCAAGTCACTGATTACAGCTTCCTTAATGACCAAGACACTTCCCCTCTCATGCAAAACGCCATACATAGTGCTAATATTCCGGATATTTCGTCACGATTTCCCCCGCTGTCTCATCACTGCCCCAAGTCCCATCAAACACTCCCCCACCTACTGCTCCAGTCATGACCTCCATGTCTCCATCGACCAATCCCCTGCCTCACTGCCCCAACCCCCGCCGACATCCCAGCAGCACTCGTCAACCACTCATCTGCCATCAACGGCCCCACAACCCCCGCTATCCCCACTGCCCTCACTTTCCATCAGGCCAAAAGTCTCGTTGTCGACCCACCGTATAGAAACCGTTCTCAGCACGGGATTTTAAAATCGAAAGTCCACTTTAACCTATCCACTCAGACTATCTCACATATACCTAAAACCCTAAAATTAGCCAAGCTTGACCCGAATTGGAATGCGGCCATGCGTGAGAAATTTAATGCGCTTACTACACAGCGCACTTGGGATCTTGTCCCGAGATCAGAGGGGGTGAATGTGATTCGTTGCATGTGGCTATATCGTCACAAGTTCAGAGATAATGGCGAGCTTGAATGCTATAAGGCGAGACTTGTGGCTAATGGCACGGGGCAACAAGAGGGAGTTGATTGTGGTGAGACATTCAGTCTAGTGGTTAAACCAGCCACCATTCTCACTATTTTGAGCATAGCTATGGGAAAGAATTGGTTGATTCATCAGCTTGATGTGAAAAATGCGTTCTTACATGGGGATTTGAAAGAAACTGTATACATGCATTAACCACCTGGCTTTGTGCATCCTTCGGCTACTCACTATGTTTGCCAGCTTCGAAAGTCACTTTATGGTTTGAAACAAGCCCATAGGGCTTGGTATGACCGTTTTGCCACTTACATCTTGCAAATTGGGTTCATGTGCAGCAAAAGTGATAACTCACTCTTTATTTTTCATCTAGGTAATGACACTGCATACCTTTAGCTATATGTCGACGATATTGTCATAACTGCCTCCTCTGATGTGCTAAAAAATGAGATCATTACCATGCTCAAATTCGAATTTGCCATGACAGACTTGGGTAAGTTGAGTTATTTCTTGGGGATTTCCGTGACCAGATCCGAGAATGCAATGTTCCTATGTCAGCGTAAGTATGACGAAAAGATTGTTTACACGGCTAAAATGTCAAATTACAAAATCATGCCCACTCTATTCAACAAAGTCGAAGCTTAGCGCAGATGGCGGAGATCGAGCGCTTGGTCCTTCTTTTTATAGAAGTCTTGCTGGTGCACTTCAGTATCTTACTTTCACTAGGCCCGATATTACCTATGTGGTTCAACATGTGTGTTTGTTCATTCTTGATCCCAGGGAGCCTCACTTTACAACCCTTAAACGTATCATTCGGTATGTTAATTGTACTCTTGACTATGGGTTACATCTTTATCCATCTGCACCGACCAAACTGATATCATATACAGATGCAGATTGGGACGGATGTCTAGACACACGTCGATCTACTTCCGGTTATTGTGTATTTTTGGGTGATAACCTCATCTCATGGTCTACAAATCAGCAAGCCACACTTTCCCATTCGAGTGCAGAAGCAGAATATAGAGGCGTTGCGAACGTTGTTGCCGAAATTTGTTGGCTCAGAAACCTCCTTCTAGAGCTTCATTGTCCATTACGTAAGCCATCTCTTGTCTATTGTGATAACATATTTGTTGTTTGTTTATCTCATAACCCGATTCAGCATCAGCGAACCAAACATATTGAGATTGATATTCATTTTGTTCGTGAGAAGGTTGTCATGGACCTTGTTCGAGTGTTACATGTTTCCTCTTCCTATCAGTACACATATATATTCGCTAAGGGACTTCCTCAGCAGTTGTTCCTTGACTTCATATCCAGTCTCAGCGTTCGGCCTCCTCTCGCTCCAACTGAGGGGGTGTGATAGAGAATATATTAATATTCTCCATATATTCTGCAATTATTATTCTACTGTAATTATGTAAAGTAGAGATCATTCTCCAATTAGGTTTAGAGATCATTCTCCAATTAAGTTTTGTAATTGTAAACACCTATATAAATTGCATTAATGAGAAGCCTCCAACCAAGGAGAATTACACTATTCTAAGTATATATTATGGGCAGGGAAAGAGAAAATGGGGGGAGGGATTACAAGGTGAGGAATAGAACTCTCACCAACAAGGTGAAAGTTCATGTAGTCAATCATCTAAGCTACTAAGATTCCTCATAGCTCAATTGGTTGGTTCGATTCCCCATCTTATAATCCCCTCCTTCACCGCTTATGTATAATTAAAAAAAAATAGACAATTTAGAGGAAGTAGGTTAGGTGAATTTGAAATTACCAAAAAAATAAGGAAAGAAGAATCCAAGACCCTTATGTTCAATCCAATTGGGGTTTATATGACTTCTACGCATCAATATCATATCACTCTAAAGATAACTATGTACATGTAACAAATCATAATAAATGAGATTAATAATTTGGAAAATAAAATAAGTTAAAATTGAGTACTAAGTTCAATCCAATTCAAATAATGACAATGACTATTGGATGTTTTTAGGACTAAAACAAATTGGGGACTGTTATAACAACTGCTACAAGAATATTGTCTTTGCTAGTCTAAGTAAAACCTTTTACGTACATGATTGTAGTACAATTGACTTGAAAATGACTCGAAGTTTGAGCAGTGGTCCCATTCTAGAAAAAAAAAACTTGTCAATTTGACCAAGGAGAAAAATTTGGAGAAAAGCTGATTAAGGACAAATTTTGGAGATAAAAATGAAGTTAATAAGATGCAGTTACGATAATCAATAAATTCAAGGTAGTTTTTTGCGGCCATGTAAAAAAAAACATACTCAGTGAGATTCTATAAAATGGAGTCTGGAGAGGGCAGAGTATACACAGATCTTACTCCTACATTGGGAGGTAGAGAGACTGTTTTCGGTAGACCCGCGACATTGTCAATTAATGTTGTTGGAAGAATAACAAAAAAATATAAAAGTTTCTATGAGGAAGAGAAGGGCAAATTTAAATTGGAAAAAAGAAGAAATGAGGAATATAATTGCCAAAATTGACAAAAACATAATCAAGGATGGTCAATTACTAGATTTGCCAAATTTGGGTAATGAATGCTGATAATGAACTTTACGCCACAAATAAACAAACAAATGCAACAGAAGAAATGTGAAATTAATGATCAAATCAAAGAAGTGAAATGCCTGAACATGATCTTCAACAAATGAAACTGACAGTCATAAAAAGAAAACATTGAATCAAAGTGAAGAAACCCTTTTCAGCTATGTAGATATAACACTGAATTTCCACACAAACATCATACAAACAAGCTGTAAACAGTCACGATCTAAGCCAATTCCGGACTGCAGGTGCAGTTCAGTGCAAAATCAAGTATCCGAAGAGAAGAGAATTTTATGAAAGATTTTCTTATCATATATTTTGTCTAAACTATTACAAAGCTAATGAACCCATATTTATAGAAATTTAAAACATCCCTACTCAAACCAACTCAACAACTCTAACTAACTACTTAACAACTTTAACTAACTCAACTCTAAATATCTTGTGTGCTATGAACCATGTGAGTCTTGCTCTGCATTCACTTCAACACCCCCTACAAGCTAGGTGCTAAGAACAAATTCTTCAGACCTAGCTTGGACAATAAATAAGTATGGTGACCTTGAGTTAGGCCTTTAGTCAGCACATATGCAGATTGCTCAGCAGTAGCTACATACAAAGTAGAAACCAAACCTTGATGCACCTTCTCTCGAATAAAGTGGCAATCAATAGCTATATGTTTCGTACGTTCATGAAACACTGAATTGGCAGCAATCTGGATAGCAGACTTGCTATCACAATATAGAGGAATAGGCAGCTTCAAACACACATTCAGTTATGCAAATAAGCTAGAAATCCAAACCACTTAAGCTACAACAGAGGCCAAACTCCTATACTCAGATTCTGCTGAGCTCTTGGATATTGTGGGTTATTCTTGGACTTCCAAGAGATTAGGGGAGACCCAAAAAAACATAAAATAACCTATGATAGACCTCATAGTATTGGGGCAGGATGCCCAGTCAGCATCACAGTAGGCAGACATAGTGTTAGAATCTCCTGTAGGAAGGAAAATACCCAAGCCTGGTGCTTGCTTGATGTACCTAACTACTCTATCAGCTGCTATCATATGTGAAACCTTTGGTGCTTGCATGAATTGACTCAGATATTGAACAACAAAGGGTATATTTGGCCTGGTATTGGTTAAATAGAGAAGTCTCCCAACAAGTCTCTGATAACCAGCAGGATCATCCAAAAGAGGATCACTAATCACATTCCCAGTACCACCATTAGCATCTGCAACATCATTCACATGTTGATCAAATACAACAGAAGTTAACTTGACATTCAAATCCATTGGTGATCCAACAGGTTTAGCTCATGTCAAGCCCATATCAGCAATCAACTCAAGTGAATACTTTCTCTGATGCATCACAATACCACTCTTGTTTCTAGCAAACTCAAAACCCAAAAAATATCTCAACTCCTCTAGGTCTTTGCTCTTAAAATATTATTGCAGTGTAGCTTTAGTTTCTTTAATAAGATTCTCATCATTCCCAGTTATGAGCAAATCATCAACATAGATTAGAACTATAACTATCTTGCCCTTGTCATTCTTTGTGAGAAATGAATAGTCTAGATGACTTTGTGTAAAACCAGAAGACATCAAGGCAGTGATTAACTTAATATTACACTATCTTAAGGCTTGCTTGAGTCTATACAATGACTTGAGTAGCCTACATACCTTCCCTTGCTCATGTGCAAAACCTTGAGGCAAACTCATGTATACCTCTTCATTAAGGTCTCCTTGCAAAAAAAGCATTGAACACATCTATTTGATGCACACTCCAACCCCTTGCAGCAGCAACTGAAATTACTGACCTTACGGTCACCATCTTCACCACTGGTGAGAAGGTGTCCTAATAATCAATGCATTCCTTCTGGTTGTATCATTTTGTTAATAACATTGCCTTAAACCTTTCCACTTCACATGTGGCCTTTTATTTAATCTTATATACCCATTTACAGCCTATTGCCTTCTTGTTACTTGGTAAGTCAACCACCTCCCAAGTCTTATTATCTTCTAAGACCTGAATTTCAGCCTTCATAGCCTCTATCCACCTCTTGTCCTTTGCTGCCTCAAAGTATGATTATGGTTCATGCTCTTCTGAAATCTTAGCTATAAAACTTTGATAAGACAGACAACCCATCATAATTAACAACATCAGACAATGGATACCAACATGCCTTCACACTCTTTAAATCAGTTGCAAGCTGAATGAAATATTTTATCCATGTAGGAGGTCTTATGTCCCTAGTAGATCTTCTAGTCTCCAATGGTGCATGAGTGATGGGCAGATCTTGTTGAGATAACATAACCTCGGATTAAGGAGGATCAGTATCAACATGTCTTTCATCACCATCAGGAGTTGACTCTGACATGATATCATCAACATTTGGCATGGTGTTATCAGTAGTTGGAACCTGCTTATGTATAGTATCCTCAGTTGTAACCTGCTTATGTATAGTATCATCAATATGTGCATCAAGAGTAGGAAAGTAGTTAGTGTCAATGTATGTAACATATTCAACATCACACTGCATGTGCTGTCCAAAAGGAAAAATATCTTCATAAAAGGTCACATCTCTACTCACAAAAACAGTTTTGTTACCCAGATTAAACAATTTATATCCCTTCTGTCTAGCTGCATAACCAAGCAACACTGACTTAATGACTCTAACATCAAACTTGTCATTCTTGACCAAGTTAGTGGCATAACATAAACATCATATAACCTTTATGTGAGATCAGGAAGGTGTCTTCTTAAACAACTTCTCATAAGGTGACACATTTCCTAACACCACAGAAGGAATCATGTTCATCACATAGACTGCTGCCTCCACACAATCTCCCCAAAACCTTACTGGCAAATGACTTTGGAATTTGATAGCTCTGGCAATCTCCAAGATGTGTCCGTGCCTCATTTCCACCACTCCATTTTATTGTGGAGTGTATGGATATGAGTTTTGATGTATAATCTCATATTGACTAAATAACTCATTACAAGAACTATTAAAGAATTCTGAACCATTATCTAATCTAACACTTCTAACAACTATATTAAATTGTGTTATGATCATTGCAAGCAAATTCTTAAGAATAGTAGCCACATCAGATTTAACATGCAACAAAAATACCAAAGTCCATCTGGTGTAATCATCAACAACTGTGAGAAAATACCTCATGCCAGTATAGGTGGGAATCCTATATGGTCCCCATACATCAAGATGCAACAACTGAAAAAGTAAATTCTATTTTGCTGCTACTAACAGAAAATGGCATCCTAGTTTGCCTAGCCACATGGCAAACATCACAATGCTTTATTGCAAAACTAGACTTGTCACCAAAATCATCTATCTTCATGAGCACACTCATTGGCACATGTCGTAGCCTCATATTCCAGAGTCCTACTTGTAACTCAGTTGTTGTAACTGCAACTGATACATGTGCTTGTGCTTGTGTTAGTTTAGAATAGATTCTTTTTTACTATAGCATGTATAATCCATCTATTTCTTTATGAATCTCCTTCACCTTCCTAGTGAAGAGATCCTGTAGGACAAAGAAAGCAGGAAAGAATCTTGCACAACAGTTTAACTCCCTTGTTAATTTTGAAACTAAAAGAAGATTAAACTTAAAACTTGGCACACATAAAACATGTTCTATGAGATCACCTCATGTTAGTCTGCAACTTCCAATTTGAGTAATTAATGTTGTATCACCAGTAGGCAATTGCACTTGTCCTGCATTTTCTACTAAATCACTGTTTTCAATCATACGCTTATCATTAACCATATGGTTAGTTGCTCCTGAATCCACTATTCAACTAGGGCTACTTTCCTTATTAAACATAGGCTTACCTGTCATGTGAGCTCTGGGTGATGGTGTATTTCCATGTTGTACACTAGCATCTGTATGTTGGTTCAGCAATGTAAGCACATTCTCATACTTATTTGGAGTGCATGATCTCAACAAAAAATTGATCTGCTCATGTTGATCCTAGGACAGTTGTCTCAATCCAATAAATATACCTCTGACTTGAATATCACATATGCCCATCACAAGGCTGTTGATATGAGCTACCCTCTTCTCCATATTGAGCACCTAATATAATTGCATTGACCTTCTTCTTTCCTTTGAAATCAGGAGGATAACATATGAGCCTATAACAGTTATCCCTAACATGCCCCTTATTTTTATAGTAATCACAATACATCAACCTGTAACATATCTCCCTAGTATGCCCTTTCATTTACCATAAATCACAGAATGCATTTGGAAGATATGGCTTCTTTGGCTTATGTTGAGGAGATCTACTAAACAGAGTTGTAGGCTCAGCAGACTCTCCTATAGTTGTGTATCCTCCTGTAATAATTTTTTGACTTTCATCTTATACAATCATTGCATATGCTTAATTCACACTAGGAGTAGGTGACATTAGGAGGATGTGGATCCTTGCTTGATTGTAACCATCATTAAGTCCCATGAGAAATTCTAGCAATCTCTGATTTGCCAGATGTTCTATATACTCCCTAGGGCTATCACAGTCACATGAAGGTGGAGGAATGATTGAATCAATTTCATCCCATAGATCCTTCATCCTTGAGTAATAACTAGACACATGTGATACACCTTGATGCAACATTACAAGTTCCTTCTTTAGCTGATACACTATAGATAAGTTGATTTTGTCGAATCGTTCCTTCAAATCCTTCCATACTGCATATGCAGTGTATCTATAAAGTATACAACTGAGCAAAATCTTATTTACATTTTTTATAATTCATGAAATTACCATTGATCCCATTGCTTCACTCGATTTGGACCATAAGTATCTCGTTTGACTGATCCATCAATGAAACCAATTTTATTCTTCGTTAACAGAGTTAATTTCATGGCACGACTCCATAAAGTATAATTTTCCATTCCTACTAACTGAATTTCTACTTGCACAACTCCAGCTGTATCGGACGCACTTAAGAAAAGTGAATGATTATGATCTATGATGTTCGAGTTCGAACTCGAGCTTTCATCAACAATTAACGACGAAATTGGTGCAATTGGTGATATGTTTTTCATGATTAATCACAACTATATGAATCACTTATGCTGCACTACACTTATTCAGAAAGAAAATCAAACTAAGCAACTCACATATTTGAAGACGCACCTCTAGAATCGAACATCTCAGATCTCGCACTGAATCCCTCGATCTCCAGCTACAATTTGCCGGATAATCCCTCGATTCAATCCACGTGATGTAAGCCAATCCCGGACTGCATGTGCAGCCTAGTGCAAAATCAAGTATCGGAAGAGAAGAGGAGAGAATTTTATGAAAGCTTTTCTTATCATATATTTTGTCTAAACTATTACAAAGCTAATGAACCCATATTTATAGAAATGAAAAACACCCCTACTCAAAATGACCCACTCAACAACTCTAACTAACTACTTAACAACTCTAACTAACTACTTAACATTAAATATCTTGTGTGCTATGAACCATGTGAACCTTGCTTTGCATTCACTTCAACACAAGCATGGGTATATATGTACAATTCTGACTACGAGTTTCGCTGAATTCAATTTTGGTTTAAATTCAGTATTTATTTTAAGAAAATTATTTTATTTTTGTAAATTATTACAACAATTTATTAGAACCCATAAACAACTCACAAAGACAAAAACTCAGAACCCATAAACTTCAAATTTTAAATTCGTCTCTACAAACAAGGAGTATGAATGAAGGTCAAATTCCAAATAATTGATAAGGAAGGCTTTGTTTGTTGTTTTAGGCGAAAAGTGTGAGTTTGCATAAAATAAACTCACACTTACTATGAATTTATTAATTCATGCTAAATTCGTCTAAGCTCGTATATAATGAAAAAGTGGTCAAAAAGATTATCATGAAAAGGGTATAGGCTGCAAAAATTCAGAAGAGCACACATGTAGCTAACCAATTAAGAAGAGAACAAATCCCGAAAGATACCGTTTATGCATGGTCATTTATAAATGTAACGGAAAAAGGACTAGGATTCCTAGGAGAGACTTGACTCTGAGTTTGTTTGTTTGGTGAAAATAAAGAATTATAATTTCGGAATATCCAAAATGTACCTTAATTATAAGTATGATATTAATTTTATATATACCACACTCTATCTCTATGTAAGATAACAATTTCTGTAATTACTATTCGGGGAGAAAAAAAAACATATTTGACCTTCTCCACAATTTTTCTCCTAAGACTTGCAAGAAAGATAAAGTTGAAATTAAAAATAAAAGCTTATTTCAATTTATCCAATTTAAACCAAGTACATATTTTATATTATATCTTTTATATATAAATCTAGTTCAATAAAACATATATCTATCAATAAAAGTAGTACTATATCTACTAAATAATTTTGTCATTATTAATCTTCACATCATAATTCCTTTGTTATAATCTCGGGATAAAATGTTTCCCACCAAACGAGAGTCTATAGAGGAAAAACAATAGGAAAGAACATATATAAATGGGTGCTAGTGTTGTTCTTTTTGTTTTTCAAAACTATACAACCATGGTAAACAAACAAAAAATTCAAAAAGAAAATACGACCATGGTGTTCACAAGGATAATTTCACGTGTACACATTGTCTAGCTATGTAAGGATTGAAAGACAAAAACAAAAACCTGACAGAGAACAAAACAAAGACCAAACAAAAAAAAGAAGATAAAAGAAGGTGAAAGATGAGTTCAAAAAGAGAATCTTGTAACAGTAGAAAAAACTAGAAATAACTTTTATCCTTTCATTTCTCCACCTCTTTCATCACCTCTAAAATTAGCCCTAAAACCAAAAAAGGTTCCAGGTATTTATCAGTAAAAAAAAAATAGACAATCATGATGTTAGTAATGTGACGATAAATTAATCAAATTGAGAAGCAACAAAAAACCAACATTCAAATTCAAATAATCAATAGAATTGGAATGATCAGTCACACTACCAACAAGACTGAGACAAGATCCAAAATCCAAAGCGAGAGAATATAATGGCCACTTCAAGAAAAAAAAATGTATACTCTTTTCATTTTCCTAATTTATATGATGTAGTTTGACCGAAAACAATTTAAGAGAAAAAGATAAACTTTTTGAAATTTTTAATCTTTAAATATATTACTATTAGTGGAAAAATGGGTCGTCCTAAAATTCTGATCTTTATCCCTAAACGCTAGTAGCAATCAAAAAATCTTATCGTCATCCATCTTTATAGGTCCTGCCGTTAGAAATCAATAACAACGAGATTTAGTAACTTATCCCTAAAGACTTTTAGGAGACCAAGAGAAAAAAGAAAAAGAAAGATAGACAAACGAGTTCACTACAACAACAACAACCAAAAAAAAAGACGGATTGGACAACTCTGTTGCTAAACAATTAAAAAAATATCGCTAATTCTATTCAACATAACGAAGGATTAGCGATGGATTATTATCAAAGAAAATATTGTTAGTTACGAGCCATCTAGTGATAGATTAGCGAAGAATATTGTACCTTGAGAAAAGAGTGCCACAATCACATCTATATTCACGAGTGCCACAAGTTTTGCTATGTGCTTTCCAATCAGACTGAACAGCATACTTCTTTGAACATTTCTCACACGAGAATTTTTTCTCACCATGTTTTCTGAAGTAATGTTTTTTAATCCCAGTGAGGTCACCAAGTGCTCTACTAGGTTCATGGTGAACACATGTTGGTTCTGGACAAAGATAAACCTTTCTTTTTGCTACTTCTTTTGGATTCTTTTGCTTTAGCTTCCAAGGCAAATTGTGTCCTCTTCTGTGGAGTTGTAAATTTTGTTCTCTTTGAAACCCTTTGTTGCATACCTCACATAAGAATCTGTTTGTTGCCATTAGGGTCCTTGGTGATAACGCTATCACTTCTGCGTCTGGATCTGTTCATCCCACCACCAAAAAGAAAAGGTAAAAAAAATCCTAAATGACAAATTATAAGTAATAAAATTCATCATCTATATATGGTAATATACATCACATAAAAATGAAGAGAGTTTTTTTTCTCCCCTTATGTAAGTTGCACTTTTTGATTTTTTCCAGTTATTCTGACCTTACTGAACGGACTATGAAGGAATCAGTTGAATGATCGGATTTCTTGTCGGTTTTCATTCACCTTCTTCTCTCATAGTTATGTTAAAAATTTCATTTTTCTATATAGTGAAAACTTACAAAAATAGATTTTATGTAACAAAATTGAAGAGAGATGCTTCTTTGCTCGCACGACTGATTGGTTTCAACCATTTCACCATTAATAAATGAACTATATATGAAGGGGTCAATTAAGTGATTCGGGTTCTTGGTAGTTCATTTACATTTCTTTCATAATCCATTAATGAGTAAGACGGTTATCTTTGCAAGGAAAATTGAGAACCCTATCAAATTAGGGTTTTCCTCATTTCTTTTGAAGGTAATTAAAACTTGAATTACAGTTAGGAATTAGTATTATGTTCAGCTCTTATCTGTATAGATTGAAGGGGGGGGGGGGGGGGAGGGGGAGGAATTTAATTCAGTACTCTCTTGTTCTTTCTTCTTTCTTTCTTTTTTTTTTCAAAAAAAAATCTCCTTTTCTCATAATTAAAGAAAATCTTAGATACTTGCTTGGTGTTCCTGGTTGATTTCTTCTCTTCTTTGTTGGTGCTTGAGCTTGAGTTTGAGATTGAGGCTGCTGATGGTGATGGAAAATTTCTTGTTGATTTTGAAATTCTTCTTCTCTCATTGAAAAAAACATAGCTGATGATGCTGAACCTCCAGCCATTTTTTTCTTGATTTAATTAATTTCCTCCTCTTCTTCTTAAATCCTTTAGCTGTAGGTAGAAAGAAAATTAACTCAATTAAAAAGATTAAGGAAAAAAAACAAAGAAGAAAGAAACATGAATCAGCTTATGCACTCACAAACCTTATATCAAGAACATAAATTTAAGTGAGTGACTAAGTAAGAGGAAGAGAATATTCATCAATGATATGAGCTATTTGATGTTTTTTTCTTCTTCTCTTTCTTCTTTAACCCTTTGCTATAGATGAAAATTTTCAAGAAAAGATGCTATGAGATTCCTCTATAAGTGTTTTAGGTGTCATGCAGACACACAAACACATAGCCATATAACCCCATTTGTTTTTCTTTTTAATTTGTTTCTCATTTTCCCCTCTTATTCATTTTATCTCTATTTTATACTTCATATCACTACTTAAAATGCAAAAATGAAACTACAAAAAAATAAACGTGATTTAGTTATAAAATTTGTTGCAAATTTATCACTAAATAACTCGTATCTAACAAAATTATTGTTTGATAATTCATGGCTAATCTATTGACAATTAAAAGTAGCTAAGCATTTTGCTGTTTTACTAGAACTTTATACAAAAATTAGATAGTAATTTCTAATTTTGAAATTTAATGATGCATTTATTTTATTATAATATAATGTTGACACCACATATCTTTTTTCCTAATGATAATACACATTGTTCACTCCCCCTTGTTGTAAAACTTTTATATATTAATACTAAAGGTAGGATTTATGCCAAATTCCCGCATCATCACAGAAGATGAAAGTATGGATGGATGTTTTTTTTTTTTAAAAGAAAAATAACTATAAACGGGTTTTTTATTACATCTGATCCATGTGATTCGAAACCTAATCCGCAAATTTGAAGGATAATTTTATAACAAAAAAATTGAAAGGATTGGGTGGAGGTGTGGTTTCGTTGAAATTAATAAAGCTATTCAAATTCGATATTTGCATCAAATAAATGATTATATTAAACAAACATATGTCACTTACATAAAATACTCTCATTTAATCATGATTAAATAATGTGTATTTTAACTGTTAAGAGTCTCACATCGGATATGAAATGGAAACATGGACTCCTTATATGGACTAGGACAATCTTCACCCTACAAGTTAGCTTTTGGGGTTGAGTTAGACCCAAGATCCATTCTTTACATGGTATGAGAGCCAGATCCATTTTAATTCTTTGTTCACCGATGTTGTGCCCCCAAATTATATTATCAACGCTCCAGTTAACAAGGTCTGGGCGTGCGGGGAGTGTTAGGAGTCCCCGCATCGGATATGGAATGAGAACATGGACTCTTTATATGGATTTGGACAATCCTCACCCTACAAGCTAGTTTTTTGGGTTGAGTTAGGCCCAAGATTCATTTTTTACACTAACCTCTAATTATCAGATAATCATGATATAAATTATGCTAATTTAACTTAAATATTGAGCGCGAGTAAATATTTTTTTAATATTTAGCCTAGGATGTGATGGTAATTAATGTGTAACATTTGGGTCCATCGACCAGCATACATTGCCTCCGTCTCTCATTTCGTATCTTCTACTCACTCTCAAACAAAATGTTCCTTCGTCACCTTCTTCTTGGCTGTCATCGTGAAACAGGAATTTTAAAATAACAAAAAGATATTAATAATCATAATAATACTAATTTTTAAAAAAATATATAGCTAGCTAATAATCAAAATAAATATTCCAAATGTATATAAAATTGTGAAGTCCTTGTCCAGTTTTTTTTGCCATTTTGTGTCATTGCGTTTATTAGGTATGTTTTTGTGGAGCCTGTTTGCTATAGATCAAGCATACCGTCAGTTTTAAGATTTTTTTCTGATAATAAATTAGATAAATTAAACTGAAGTAGAATTTGAAAATAATTCAATTTACTTCTTGCCTTCTTGGTGCCGAATAAACAAAAATTTTATTTGGTAAAGTTTGTGAATTTAGTCATTATGAATTAATGTAGAAGTAATTAACAACAATTTGTATGAAAATGTATATATTTTAACCTGGGTAGAGTCTGTTGGAAATTTGCCTTTGGCGGGAGTTGCGATCGACCAACTTTAACGGCTTAAACACTAGTGTTGCGCATGTTGGAGAATCCGGTTCTTCACACATGCATGATCTACTAAGTACATATATAACCGTAAGGCCAAGAATCGTCAAATTTCGTTGAGAAATGAAAGATATATTGGTCCACGAAGTGAGGTGTTTGAAGCATGAAAAAGTGTGGTTTGGGATCAATTCTCCCTCATCGGTGGAGGAAGAAAGAATTGTTGTGTTTATAAGACTCAAAATTGGTTTGAGGTTTGGGACCCCAAGGCGTATCCCATGTGTTTAAACTTTAAAGGAGGGAGGACCTAGATGTGCTTCGGTTCGAGGAAAGCCCACACGCGCGCCGCCGTCGCCCGTCCGGTCACGGGTCACGAGTTTCTTCTGATATTATCTTTTTGGGCAAGAAAACTTTGTCAGATGTACAGTTTGGACCAGAATTCTTTCATATGTACAGTTTAGTCCCTAAAGTTTTAAGATATACAGTTTGGTCCTTGAAGTTTCCAGAAAGTCAGAATTGGGCAGAGAGATCAGAAACGTCACAGCACTCAATTCAGCCATTTATTTTGGCTGAATTACTCCTCCTATAATGGTCAATCCGTTGTACATTTTCACCATTTATTTTGGTGGTATTACTACCTCCATAATGGCCATTACTTGGCCGGTAATGGCACTTATGGAGGCAGTTCATCAGCCCCTCCTTCTACTATATAAAGACTCCATTGTCACCATTGTTGAGCACACTTTACACTAGACGAAAAACAGAAAACAGAATTCTTCTTCCTACAATCTTCCAAGCATCATTTCGTTACTCAAAATTCTTCACGGTAACACTTGAGTTTCCTTTGCTCAATTGTTCCATTGCTATTTTATCTTGGGAGATAATTGTCCAGGACGTATAAAGGATACATACGGGGCAATATTGTCTTAAAGACAGAGTGCCACACTCGACTCAGCATACACAAAAACAGTTCCAGTTTCTTGTTCAACATCTTTGTAATTTCAGTTTTGTTGTTGAATTATATTTTTAGTTCTTGTAAGTCTTAGCAGTTATTTGTAATTTTCGTTTTCTGCACCTTTGTATCGAATAGAGCCTTCCACAAGAATTATCTTTTTACTGGGGCGATTAATCTACTGTATTTATAACTTTACTTCGTCTAATTAAAGTCTATCTTGTTTTTACAGTTGGGACCACATGTACTTGTTTCTCGTTGAGGCTATAATTAGTAGGAAGGTGTAACTTAGGCGACGAAAGAGAGGCTGCGAGTTAGCATAACGGTAGTAAACCCCAAATCTAATATGGTTGGAACATGAATTTGAAGTTCAAAGTTCAAACTACAAAACATTATTAATGTTAAAATTTACCCTCAAAGTTCTTCCTTTGGTTTACTTTTTTTTTTTCGTAAATAAAATGTATCCGAGTACTAATTAATTAAAGAGTTAATACGATGGAGATATTATTTTTGTACTTAGAGTTGAGTCCTAAAAATGAAAAACTTCTTGATTAGGAACTTTTTTACTTTAATAGGCATAATTCAACACAAATCCGAATTAAGCTGACTAATGAGCCTCAAATACTAGATGCTAGGGGGGGAAAAAGAAGGGAATCTTCTCTCATTTTTGTCTGGGATTTTATTTTAACCATAATTTAAGATGGATATAAATCATTAAAATGTTAGTAACTGCTTAGAATTGTAGTGTCAAAAGAACTTTAACCGTGGGAACCTAACAATTTTGTTTTATATGGATTTGTATGTAAAAATCTGAATACAATAATCTACAGATGTTTCATGATAATTTGATACTGAAACAATTGCAAACTTATTATACTTTTTATCACATTTTCTTTATAAGTTAAAAAAAGGAGAAATATTATACTACAAAAATAAACAGAATATTGAAATGGATATATATCATCGGAAGCGGCTCCTTTCGAACGCCCAAATGTTTCAAACAATTGATAGGGGTGAGCGATATGAGACCAACAAAGATCTTTCTTGTTTTACAGCTTGTTTGGATGCATGGTGGTTAACTATTGTATCGTATTAAATTGTTAATTTAAATATAATGTTTGGTTTGATTGTTACTTAAATTTTATTATATCGTGTCGTTAAATTCATCGCTATGTAATGATGAAATTTTTTATTTTATGTAACGGATGATTTGATGTAATTGTGTTGTTACTTCTTTTTCTTCTCATTTTGTCTTTGGTTATTGATGAAAGTTGCGGAGATGAGGATGCTGAGATGGATGTGTGGGCATACAAGGAGAGATATGATTAGAAATGATGATATCCAGGACAGAGTGAGAGTGGTCTCGGTGGAGGATAAGATGCGGGAAGCGAGGTTGAGATGGTTCGGGCATGTACAGAGGAGAGACACAGATGCCCCAGTGCAGAGGTGTGAGAGGTTGGCTATGGACGGGTTCAAGAGGGGTAGAGGTAGGCCGAAGAAGTATTGGGGAGAGGTGATTAGAAGTATTGTGGGATTTCACTGGGTATATTGTGTTGGTATTTTTTATGTACTTTATAAAGCAGTACGGGATGTAAATAACTATTACAAATGTTCGAAAGGATAAATAAATGGTCAAACTTCAAAAACTGCCGCAAGTGCGTTGTGTCTTGAATCTTGATCACCTTGCAAAGCCAACTTTGAGAACTGCCGCAAGTATGTTGTGTCTTGAATCTTGATATCCTGAAATCAAGAAACAACTAAATCTGGATGGTTACAACGTTGTGTGTTGAGTCGAGGATAGCCCTCTATCCTTAAGACAAGATTGCCCCGTATATATGCTTTTACGTTAGCGGGCAATAGTCTCCCAAGATAAAACAACACTTTAATCTCAACACTACAAAGCCAATAGGTTGAGCCTGTCGAAGAAAACAAATATGACTCGACTTGTTTGAAGATATGGAATAGGAAGGAAGAGTATCTCTCTACTCTTCTCTTTTGTCTCTGTGTATATAGTGTGTCTCTGTAGTGTATATCTTGTGTATATGTGTGGGTTTGCTCACCGATTTTCGTCACGATTTTACTTTGCCCGATTTTCGTCACGAGTTTTCTCGCCTATTTTTCGTTCGAGTTTTCTGGTCATTTCTTGCTTCGTTTTACAGCCAAATGAAGTTCAATATATAGCATGGAGGAGGGGTGATCAACGCCCAAACATGGCTGTTAAAGGCCATTAGGAGGGCTGTAAATGGCATGTTAAATGCCATTAGTGAGGCCGATTTAAGGTCTTGAAGGAGGTCGCTCAATTGCCCAACTAATGGGTGTTAATGGAGAATTAATCAGCCAAGTAATGGCTGATTAATGCTCCAAAAATGCAGTCCAACGGCCTTCCGTCACCTTCCCGAAACTATGAGGACCAAACGTAAATATTGAAACTTCGGGGACCAAATCGTACATATAAAAGAATTCGGTCCAAACCGTACATATGAAACTTCGGGGATCAAACCGTACATTTGGCGAGTTCTCGGTCCAAAAAGATAATATTAGACAGAGCCCACGGCCCGCGACCCACGACCCACGACCGTGACCGTGACCGAGCCCGAGCCCGAGACCGGACCGGACGGGCGGGCGGCGGCGCGCGCGTGTGGGCTTAGCTTTGAACCCAAGCACATCTAGGTCTTCCCTCCTTTAAACACATGGGATACCCCTTGGGGATCCAAACCCTTTACCACATTAGAGACTTATATAGAGAGCAATTCTTCCTATTCCCACCGATGTGGTAGATTTGTCCCACACCACATTTCCATGTCTCAAACACCTTACTTCGTGAACCAATATCTCTTTCATTTCTCAACGAAATTAGACGATTCTTGGCCCTACGGTCATCTACTCACTTCGTAGATCATGCATGTGTAAAGAGACCAGGTCTCCAACATACGGAACACTAGTGTTTAATTCATCAAAGATGGGTGGACGCATCTCCCCGCCAAAGGCTAATTTCCAACAATCCCCTCTATGAAAGAGAGATTGTGGCGCACACACAAGGTGCCTACATTTCAGCAATCTTTCAGCGAAAAGATATTGCATCAGGAGAGGTAGCTTACGCTTTGAACCTTCCCTAGTTGAATACCATCGGACTTACTTACTTGCGCGCGTGAACGTGATGTCTTGAACCGTCAGTGTTTAGTGTAAGCCAAGACAACGATATCAACACAATAACTCTTCTTATTCATTTTCCTTCTTACGTTTCTGTCCGTTGTGGCCATGGACACACTTGGATTCTTAAGTGCGTTCATTTGAGTCGGCCATCCTCGCACTTAAATAGGTGATCTCCTACAAGGTATCCTGCTATACCCCACTTCACAAGTGTTAGGAATCATTAAAAGTTCCACAACCCTAACCTCAACCGTTTGAGGATCTTTTAAAAGGTTTGGAAGCTTAACCTTTACCCACCATGCGAGCGACACTTTAATGTCTATCGCGGGAACAGCTTTGGATTCATGTTTCCGTACAGAAATCATCATCCGAAGTGCTTCTTGCTTCCACCGAAGCGCTCAACTGAACCTTTTGCCGCTTAGTTTTCCCATTGAACCACATTCTTGGGATCTCCAATCAGTATGGTTGGGTTTCCACCGCAAAGGTTCGTATTGTTTGGGTTTTAAGCCAATTCCCCTAGACAGGCAGAACACTTGATCTCCGGGTAGTCCCTTAGTTAGTAAATAAGGTAGTGACACCCGTGATGATCAACGGCCATACGGTCTTATGTCTCTTGCATATACGTCCAGACGCCGTCATCCGTGTCCTTCCTGAAGCCGATCGGCTAGCCACGTGTATAACCTGCCGAAGGCACGGGTTTCTCCCAATAAGGGACGTCCTCTAAAGAGTCGTGAAGTCACTCAACTTCTTTCATGCTTTGTATAAAGCGATAAACCCCGATTCCATCATGAATCGGCCGATGCAAGTTTGCTTAGAGGATTTTCCAAGAACCACCATACACATTTACTTGTGGCTTTGGTGTTCTTCATATCGATGTCCGGTTGCATCACCGTGTTCTCCCGAACATTGGACATCCGAATACTATAATCGTAGATAAGCGAATAATTCGGATATCGTCATATCGACTTAACGCCTTTCTATTGATCATGTATTGAAATCATCGGTGAACCTTAGTTCAATCGATCTGTTTGTAGGACGATACCGGTCGGTTGTAGTGTGTACAATACATTGAACTACACATGACCGTGCATATCGCTCCTTGTCTATGGGTGCACCATGATTCCAATCGGTTCTATGATTCCTATCCATTGGTGGCTTCAACGAGACTGTCTACTATCGACCGATCCGTTAGATGTCTTAGAAATCCAATTCCTAAGATGTCATCTGTGATACCCATATCTTTCATATCGAGACTTTGTTTCAATATGACTTTTACTTTCGGTAGATGTTGATTCTCCAACCGTTGGCTTTCTAATTTCGAGTCAATGTTTCGTGGTCGATTCATTGTTTCTGTTTTATCGAAACTTTCGGACCAAACTCGTAAACATTTCAAGGACCAAAAGTTCGGGAAGAAGCCCAACGGTTCAAAGAAATCAACTCGATTCTCTTCTTCCAACTCTCCGGTTGGGAAGGTCATTTCAACATCCATGCCACGTAAGACTACAATGGCCCTGGATGTGAAGCTACTCACGGGGAGCACATCTTACAACCCAAAGGTTCTTTTCCGGAGGAAGATCAACCATTACGCAAGTATGGTTCTATATGATAGAGTCTATTTCTCTCTTTGTAGCTTCTTTCCAAAGCAACGCTTTTGGAGATGACAATTATTTGTTAATTGTCCATGGTTTGTTCTCAACCATACAAGCTAGAAGGTATGGAACAAGTCTTTGTCCCCTCTTTGCTCCTTCTCGGTTCAACATCTAGAATCCCTGAGTTCTGCATATCTGGAATATTAAGTTCCGGATAGCCAACAACTTTCGAGTCTGTAGATACGGAACGTCTAGTTCCGACATTCGAGCCCTCGCGGGTTCTTGTTAACCTTGAGCAATTACTCCCTTTTCCTTTTTCAAGGAAAGCTATCTTCAAAGAATTCGGTATTCTTTGACGCCAAGAGCGATCAACACTACCGTTATTTGCGGATCCGGTGGATATGCAATCTACGATCTTAGGTACAACTTGACTGTTTCATTATACCAACTTTTACCAAGCAACCCCACATAAATTGGGCGTACGACTTTGCGCTTGGCTAACACCATTGGACTAAGGTGAGAAATGAACGGTCGTTTAATGAACGATGCTTCACTTTCTCCCCCTCTATCACTACGAATTACTCATTCCGTAGGCTTAGTTGATTTTCAACTTATGCTTTGTAGCGCTTATCCGCTTCAACAACTTCATCTTTGCTTTTTAACAAACAAAGGATTCCATACGTTGTACCATCATCAATGAAGATCACAACGTACTTGTCTCCCCCCTCTATTTTGTATAAACTTCAAATCACCCAAGTAGGTGTGACTAAGTTCTAGAGGAGCGGTGCTTCTTTCGCTATTCCCTTGACGGAATTTGGAAAGGTGATTTTGCCTCTTCATCTACCTCACATTTATTTTGAGGGTTTATGTCGAAGAAGGCAACAATCTCAACATCATTAGCTTTTGAATGACTTGCTATTTAACGTGTCTTAATCTATGATGGCATAGACGCACGGATTACAAATATATCATTCATTTGGCTACAGACATACTGTACCATTCTTAGTTATCACAGACCTGTTGGACTAATCTCAAACCAGCTTGACCAACAGCGTCCCTTAAACCAAGTTAGGAATATGTATCACCTCATCTTTGAGTGATCCCAATCCATGAAGTCCTATTGAGGACAACCTCTCCAACCCCTTCTACTTTAGAGGTGGTGTTGCTTCACATGAACAACCTCTTACCCGTGGTTAGGGCGTAACCGGATCATATGTGATCCGGATATTCAGCCCACTCCGGTTGCTTTGCGGATGAGTGTCCAATTTCTTTTCTCTGCCTTTTCTTTAGGCCTTCGGATCATTTAAGACACGAAAGCGTGGCCCACCTTACTAGGTGTCCATTATTTTTCCTATGAAATGAATTTTGGCCCTACTCCGATCGCCGGAGGCTTTGTATGACCGAGTGTCCAATATAATCATATCAAAGGAATTTTGGCCCACTCCCGGTCGCCGGAGGCTTTGTATGACCGAGTGTCCAATATCATCTTATGAAGGATCTTCGCCAAATAATATGACGAGGCTCAACGTCTTTAACCTTTAGACTCCTTTCGTTAAGATTGGTGCCCGATAATTCTTGGCGCTTACTTAAGAGTGGTAACGAGTTTTCGCACGATCGGTGGATCTTACTCCCTCGTATGTGCGAACATACTTTACACACTTTAGTAATTACACTTAAAAGAACGGATCTTCTTAAGTCGTTTACAAAATCCAATCTTTAAACGGAAAAGAAGATGAGATTAAACTTCGATTTGTTAAAGCATAAGGAATATAAATTATTTTCATATTCCTCCTTACTTTAATCCATTTTTAATCGGACATAATTTAATCTTTATTCTTGACAAGTAAGAAAAACTACTTATCCCAATTTTGGATTCGGCTCACTTCAGTCACTTCATCAGACTGAGTGTCCATTTCCTTCTCACCATTATTCGGATCTTTTGTCTGGGATAGATACAGGCCTTCTGCTGCAAGATAGAAGTACATCTTCAGTCTTCTCCTCTTGTCCCAGTTGACATCCTCAGGCTCTCGAGAGCGCTTGTTCCCACCAGTCTTGGTAGCGGTGACACCATGAACACGTTCATCATCATCACTCTCTTCTACCAGAAAACCATTGCCATATCCAGATTTGGTCACACAACTTTTGACCGACATCTTTCGAACACTAATAGTATTACAATACAATCTTGTCTTAAGTTGTTGGTATTTTTTATGTACTTTATAAAGCAGTACGGGATGTAAATAACTATTACAAATGTTCGAAAGGATAAATAAATGGTCAAACTTCAAAAACTGCCGCAAGTGCGTTGTGTCTTGAATCTTGATCACCTTGCAAAGCCAACTTTGAGAACTGCCGCAAGTATGTTGTGTCTTGAATCTTGATATCCTGAAATCAAGAAACAACTAAATCTGGATGGTTACAACGTTGTGTGTTGAGTCGAGGATAGCCCTCTATCCTTAAGACAAGATTGCCCCGTATATATGCTTTTACGTTAGCGGGCAATAGTCTCCCAAGATAAAACAACACTTTAATCTCAACACTACAAAGCCAATAGGTTGAGCCTGTCGAAGAAAACAAATATGACTCGACTTGTCAAGATATGGAATAGGAAGGAAGAGTATCTCTCTACTCTTCTCTTTTGTCTCTGTGTATATAGTGTGTCTCTGTAGTGTATATCTTGTGTATATGTGTGGGTTTGCTCACCGATTTTCGTCACGAGTTTTACTGCCCGATTTTCGTCACGGTTTTCTGCCTATTTTTCGTTCGCTTTTCGGTCATTTCTTGCTTCGTTTTACAGCCAAATGAAGTTCAATATATAGCATGGAGGAGGGGTGATCAACTGCCCAAACATGGCTGTTAAAGGCCATTAGGAGGGCTGTAAATGGCATGTTAAATGCCATTAGTGAGGCCGATTTAAGGTCTTGAAGGAGGTCGCTCAATTGCCCAACTAATGGGTGTTAATGGAGAATTAATCAGCCAAGTAATGGCTGATTAATGCTCCAAAAATGCAGTCCAACGGCCTTCCGTCACCTTCCCAGAAACTATGAGGACCAAACTGTAAATATTGAAACTTCAGGGACCAAACTGTACATATAAAAGAATTCTGGTCCAAACTGTACATATGAAACTTCAGGGATCAAACTGTACATTTGGCAGAGTTCTCTGGTCCAAAAAGATAATATTAGACAGGCCCACAGCCCACAGCCCACAGCCCACGACCCACGACCCGTGACCCGAGCCCGAGCCCGAGCCCGAGCCCGAGCCCGAGCCCGAGCCCGAGCCGAGACCGGACGGGCGGGCGGGCGGCGGCGCGCGTGTGGGCTTAGCTTTGAACCCAAGCACATCTAGGTCTTCCCTCCTTTAAACACATGGGATACCCCTTGGGGATCCAAACCCTTTACCACATTAGAGACTTATATAGAGAGCAATTCTTCCTATTCCCACCGATGTGGTAGATTTGTCCCACACCACATTTCCATGTCTCAAACACCTTACTTCGTGAACCAATATCTCTTTCATTTCTCAACGAAATTAGACGATTCTTGGCCCTACGGTCATCTACTCACTTCGTAGATCATGCATGTGTAAAGAGACCAGGTCTCCAACATACGGAACACTAGTGTTTAATTCATCAAAGATGGGTGGACGCATCTCCCCGCCAAAGGCTAATTTCCAACATATTGTTGTTGTTGTTGTTGTTGTTGTTTGTCTTTGGTTATTACTTATCTAATAATCCTATTTTATCATTTATCCTACCTGTTTATAATAGCTCTTCTTTGTATTTTACTTTTCTTGTAGGTTTATCGTTGATGTGTGTCATCATGTAATGACGAGAAACTATATCATTCTATTTAAATATTGTATCCATCAAAATAATATAGTATAATATAATACAACGCAATACATTATAATACCGTAGATTATTATGAAACTATAGGTAACAACCATTCAAACAAGGTGTTAGTGTATGTAGAGCTCTGTAACCAATATTTTATGGATATATCACCCTTTAAGTTTTTCTTATTTATTCAACTCAGTCTTTCAAGATTCAATCTTTCCCCTTCCGGTCCCAAGGAATCACTCTTATAGTAGGAGGTTTACTATATCCCCAACTTCTCTTTATTAAGAAAGTAGGTTGTCTACTATAATTAGATTAAGATTGTAAAAAAAGAAGCGCGCGGTACCTCAGATCGAAGAAATTTCAAAATGAATTGAAAAGAATATCAATATAAGGCCCAGATGTAACCTATGCGGAGCAAGCCTACACTGGCTTGCAACTGCTTTCTCATAAAACAAGGAGACATCTTTATGCATGCGCAAAAGGCGATTAATCGAGATAGTGCAGAGGTGACAAAACATGCATGAGGTTTCCTTTAATTTGGTGGTTCCAACAAAAAAATATTAGAGCTCGCGGCGGACAATGAAAAGACGGAAAGGAGCGAATGATGCCAACCAACTCGACCCTTTGTATCAAGAAGCAAGTTCAGAACATAAGGATAATGGGCTCATCTATTATAAGTTATTAGTTTACGGAGATATCTCGAGTAAGGAGACGGAACGGGTTTGATAGTTAGAGACAATTGAGCATGCCATGACGTTGTTCGGATCTTATATAGGCCTTTATGGCCCTGACATGTAAATGAACCTTTATGAGCTTCAACAAGAGAAGAGTCCTCCTCCTGACAAGGACCGACTCCTTTAGGTGCGAGGTGCGATGAACCGCGAAAAGTCTGAAGAAATTTGAGTGAATGGAAAGGACAAAATAAAGGATAAATTTCACTCTCAACTTACAGAGACATGCTATAACAATATTAATACTATTAATAGTTCAATTTATTATTATGAAGATTCTTATCTGAATAATAATAACACGGGAAATTCATAAAATTAAATATACCAATCCTAAGAATCCGTAGGATTAATTGTGGATTCAAGACAACAATAGAAAGATTTGAGTCTTAGATTTTGATTTAATTTTTTATATTTTGTATTTAAAATCTTGTATATCTACGGTATCAAAACTTTATTAGTCAGGCTAATTCTGATTCATACAACCAATTACTAAAATGTCTTTTTATTTTAAAGCTCCCATTCGGAAATTCTAATTAAGATAAACTTTACGTCTTATATTATCACACTCTTAGCCTAGTGATTTGTGAAGATTCAAAAAGAGTAACGACTTATTTGGCGGTGGCTTTTGTTGGGAAGGGATATGATGACGACAACCAGGAAGTATAGGTGGGAGGAAGACCATGACAACACGATGACTCTAATTTGTGCCTTAAACTGGACATTTAGCTGCAGTTTTTCAACAAAAAAAGACAAGCTTCGTTTCGTTCTTTCTTGACCCTCTGACTAGTAGCGAATGTAGAGTGTTAGTTCTGATTTTAATCGAGTAGTTTTGGGTAGAATTCTTTATATGTGATAGACTACAGAACACATAAAATTTAAATTCTAGTTTCATTTTTACTCATGATCATTACGACTGATGTAGAGTGTTAGTAATAGATTCATTTGAATCAAATAACTTTGATCCAAATTTTGTATATGTGTTAAAAATTCATTAGATAAATAAAAATAATTGATTTCGGCCAATAAATCAAATAAGTTATAATAAAGGAATGGGCAAAAAATTCGGAGAACCAAAAAACCAGAACCGAACTTGCTGTTCGGTTCGGTTTTTATTCGTTTTTTTTAAATAAATACCGATTTTTTGAAAAACCGAACCGAATCAGGATTTAGTGATTCGGTTCGATTTTTAAATTTTGGATACAAACCGAACCGAAAAATCGAATTAAATATGTAATTAGTCTTATTTTTTATTTTATGCTACTACTATCTCTTGAATTATAGCCATTGAAGTCAATCTATGAAGCTTTTATGGAAGTCGAATGCAGCATGAACTTGATTAACATATCACAGAAGCATTGACATAAAATGTAGGGACAGAAAGTAGTTGTAAATTGGTAAAACTTTAAATGATCATAACTCTGCGCTCGGATGTTCCTTTTACCCGGATTTTTTTTTTTGATTTTGCATATTTTTTCGAGACGAGGACGGCCAAACGGCCATAAGGCGGTTTGACGCAGCCAATTTTTACGAAAACGTCCGTTTTCCAAATCAATTTGTGTTTTCCCCCAAATCAGTTTCTAATTTTCATTTTCTTTAGTAAACATCACACTATATACAATACATTCCAACGTCGAAATTTCGTGGTAATGTAGGTGTGAATGCCAATTTCACTGTTGGAAATTCAATTATTTTTTTTTAAAAAAAAAAATTCCCTGACCCGCCCCGCCCCGGCCCACTAGAAAAAACCGATATAATCCAATACGTTCGGCGATATAAACCGAACATATCGAATTATTTTTTTAAGTTGGATTCGTTTTTTAAAAAAAAAAATCAATTTTTATTCGGTTCATATTTTTCGGATACAAAACCGATATACACATTATCGAACTTATAAAATTTAAATCTTGAATTCCCGATTACTAGTTTGCCCTTTACGGAATATCAAGTCCCAAGTGTTTAGGCTCTTCTGCAGTGGTAATTATCTCCATTGTTTTCCAGTGCTCACTTGTTTTGTGTTACCATACATCCCTCACAAGTTCAACTACCAACACTCAAGGGTGGAGCCATAAGAATGTCGTCTTTGAATTTCACTTTCATTATTTCCAACTCCAAAACACCCTTGTTTTTGACTTGCATATTTTCGAATTTTAGGACACGATCCTTGAGTTTCACTTGCATATATAGTTTTAAACTCCTGAATACGGTTGTATAAGTTTCAAACTCCAGGACAGAATCTTGGAGTTTTCACTTGCAACACTTTGAACTCTAAAACGTAGTCCTCGAGTTTGTGTCATTGTTTTTCAATTACTTTGTCATATTTTTAAATTGTGCATTTTTCAATTACTTTACATACGTGAGTTCATTTTTGATAAATTTTCAGAAAGTACTATAGTTTCATAGTTAATTACTCCATGTAGAAACAGTTCAGATATTTACCATTCGTAGTTGGTCGGTTGTCAGTCGGGTGTATTCATGAACACAATTCAGTTGTATCCATGAATACATTTCATAACAAAAAGATTCAGTGTTTTCATGACAGCAATCTATTGAAACATTAGGAAAATGAACTCTAGTGCCTCGACTAATTGAGGTTAGTCCAAGTTGTTAAGAAGGTAGTTAGTTGGTGTAGTTAGTTATAAAATTAATTATAAAGTTAGTTGGGGTGTTAGAAGTAATTAACAAAAAGATCATTAGAATATTCTAGAGAGGATGATGTGTATATATATACATTTGTACTAATATTTTCAGAGAATAAGAATGCAATTCTCCCAAATATTCCTCATGCATTAAGACATCAATTTTCTCTTCTCTTCCACAATCCCTCTCCTATTCTCTTTCCATTCTTCCTTTGTTGTGCATTCTTCACTAATGCAGCAGTTAACACTGATGTAACTTGCTTCGATTCAACAAATCAACATGGTATCAAAGCCGAAACTGATATGCGATTGAACAATTTTTCTCTCTGAACATGCAAAGCAATTTTGCAGAAGATATAAGCAATTTTTTTCCAGATCTGTGTGTATAACTTGATGAATCACGCATGCAATAGTTTCTGGAAGTGTTGTTGTCAATATTCAAGGAGATGCAGACACATGCAAAGTGAATTAAGAAGATAAAGCCAGATCTGTGCAAAACAGATCATTCAGGATAGACTGAACAAATCACTGAGGTTCGATTTTTTTTTGTTTTTTTTTTGTTGTTGTTTGTTGTTGTCAACAATTCACAAGAGTCGAATAGACAAAACTCTGTGTACTGAGGATCATATTGAAGCATAGATTAACAGTAATGGAAAGTAATGAAGAAAGCTTAGCATATGAAGTCACAACAGTGATCACAATAGATCACAATCATCCCTTGTATCTATTTCCTTCAGATGCACCTGGTTCCTTATCTGTGGGAATTATCCTAAATGGAATGGATAACTATACATTGTGGAGTAGAGCCATGAAGTTGGCCCTACTAGGGAAGAACAAGATAGGATTCATTGATGGAAGTGTAAGGAGAGAATCCTTACATGGAGATTTGGCTAAACTATGAGATAGGTGCAATGCAATTGTGTTGCCTTGGTTAATGGGGAATGTGAGTAAGAGCTTACTTACTGGAATGTTGTATAATTCAGACTCATACAATATATGGGAAGAATTGAAGGAGAGATTTGACAAGATTTAAAGTTCAAGGGCTTTTCAACTGCACAAAGAAATATTTTCTATGAGACAAGGGGCACTATCTGTGTCAATGTATTATTCTCGACTCAATGATCTGTGGGATGAATATGATTCTATCATACCAATCTCATCTTGTTGCCCAAAGTTAAGAAAATTTGTGGATCACTTACAGTACCAAAGACTATTGCAATTTCTCATGGGACTGGATGAAAGTTACAGTCAAATAAGGAGTCAGATTCTCATGATACAACAAATACCTACATTAAACTAAATATATGCCATGGTCAATCAGGAAGAGAGTTAGAGAATGGTAGCAGGAACTGGTAGGGTGATGTTTGAAACAGTGGAATCATATGCCATGTTCACATCTAGAAATGGAAATTTCAGAAGTGGAAGTGGAGTTCAAAAACAGAAAAAATAATACAATTCCAATGCATATTGTGATTATTGTCATCTCAAAGGTCACTCAAGATTGGAATGTTACAAACTGATGAAGTGTGACTATTGTCACAAGACAAGACATGTGCAGGAGGGTTGCTACAAGCTAATTGGATATCCAAAATATTTTAACAACAAATGGAAGAAAGCCTATGCAATCATATGAGGGACTATGTTGTGTAAGGACACTAGACAGGAAGGTGCAGTACAACATCACCATTCTATGAGTACACTTAAGCAATCATCAAAATTTCTACGAAATGCACAACCATTCACAAGTCAGAAACACACTGCTGAAGTGATACCATACAGCCAGTTCACACCCAGCCAGCATAAAAAACTTCTTGACCTGTTGAACAACATTGCAAATAATGTCAATGCCAACATGGCAGGTAAGCATATTACTGATTCAGGGAAATTGATTAAGTGGATAGTAGACACAGGTGCAACTAATCATATGATTGATGACCAGAAGTACTTACATAATAACCTGTTGACAAAAAGAATAGGAAAAGTACAACTGCCCACAGGAGATTCAGCCAGAATCTCATATGTTGGGGAGTACCATTTAGGAGGAGGTGATGTCCTTAGAAGTGTCTTATGTGTGCCAACTTTCAAGTTTAACTTGTTGTCTGTTTAAAAAATGACAAAGGAACTGAATTATAGTGTTACCTTCTTTCCAACATGTTGTGTGTTTTAGAATCTCTCATATGGGAAGGTGAGGGGAATTGGTAATGAGGAGGCAGGATTGTATATATATTATCCCTGGATGCTCAGAATAAAGGTGGAAAGTTGAGTAGATGCCTGTCTGCAACTCAACATGTTGATGCAGCCACTTGGCATCAGAGACTGTGTCATGTGCCCATGAATGTCCTGAAGAAAATAGCATGTTTCAAGAATAATACAGATTTTGTCTTGAATAATTGTGAAGTGTGTGTCCTTTGGCTAGACAAACTAGACTCCCTTTCATTGTTAGTAATAATAGAGCATCAAAGTCATTTCAACTAATACATATGGATGTATGAGGACCTTATAAAACTGAAACATTTAATGGAATGAGATACTTTCTAACCATTGTGGATGATCACACTAGATGGACTTGGATTTTTTTTATGAGACTGAAATCTGATGTTTCTACACTGTTCATGAATTTCCTTGTTGAAGTTAACAACCAATTTGGAGCTAAAATTCAGAGGGTAAGATCAGATAATGGGACTGAGTTTTTTAATCAGAATTGTAGTGAGTTGTTTCTAAAATATGGTGTCATTCATGAAAGTTCTTGTCCATACACACCACAACAAAATCGTGTGGTGGAGAGAAAACATTGACATATTTTAGAAACTGCTAGAGCCATTAAGATTCAGGAAGGATTACCAGATAAGTTCTGGGACTATGTGTAGAGAATGCAGTGTACATAATCAACAGAATCCCCTCCACTGCTATAAAGAATAGGTCTCCATTTGAAATGTTGTATAATAAGGTACCACAACTTGATCACTTGAGAGTATTAGGTTGTTTGTGTTTTGCTACTATATATAACAGACATGATAAGTTTGGTCCAAGGGCTGTAAAGTCCATATTTCTGAGGTATGGATCTGCTCAAAAGGGATACACCAGTCATATCAAGACACATGAGTTTCTTTGCTATGAAGACTTAATTTGTCAACAAAATCTTGACAATCCACCAACACATACAAGACAACAAGAAGATGATCAACACAGACAAAATAACATGCAGAATGTACATATGCCTGATGCAGTTCAGCATCATGGTCCTGATCACATAAACATAGGACCACCAGGTATTGACATGACCACAGGATCAGATCATGAAGCTAGAAGATCCACAAGGAGCAGCAAACCTCCTATATGGCACAAAGACTATATTACTACATATGGTTCCTCTAGTTGCATGTATTCTATAACTGATAATATTGCTTATAATGGTCTATCAGTAGGATATCAAGAATTTGTGGCCAAGGTTTCTCTTGACACAGAACCATAAAATTATTCAACAACAGCAAAGGATCACAGAGGGTTGAGGCAATGGAGGCTGAAATCAGAGCATTGGAGGATAATGGAACCTGGTCACTCTACCAGAGGGAAAGAAGGCTATAGGATGCAAGTGGGTATACAAGATAAAGTACAAGGCAATAGGAGAAGTGGAGAGATTTAAAGCCAGGTTGGTGGCAAAATGATACAATAAAAAAGGAAGGGCTTGATTATCAAGAGACTTTTTCACCAGTTGTAAAGATGACAATAGTAAGGGCTGTGATTTCCATTGCAGCAGCACAATACTGGACAATTCATCAGATGGATGTTTACAACGCATTCCTACAAAGAGACCTGTTTGAAGAAGTGTACATGGAAGTTCCAGAAGGATTTGCTGTCAAGAAAAGGAAGAGACATGTATGCAGGTTGCTGAAATCTCTCTATGGTCTACAACATGCATCAAGACAATGGAACATCAAGTTGACTACAACTCTTATCTCATCTGGTTTTCAGCAGAGTCATAGAGACTATTCTCTTTTCACCAAGCAGGAAAATAGTAGTATTGTAATAGTGCTGGTGTATGTTTATGACTTATTGCTCACTGGAAATGATCCAGTACTGATTCAATCCACTAAAGAGATATTGTATTCCACTTTCAAGATAAAGGATCTAAGGGAGCTTAGATACTTTCTTGGCATTAAGTTTGCAAGAAACTCACAAGGCATTCTTATGCACCAGAGGAAATATGCTCTGGAGCTTATATCAAATATGGGACTTGCAGGTGCGAAGCATGTATCTTCTCCTATGGATATAAATCAAAAGCTTACAACCTGTGAATTTGACAGACATATAGCTAATGCATCATATTCAGGCCCCATATCAGGAGAAAATACTGATTCTGGGCTATCAAATCCTAGTGTTTACAGAAGACTGGTTGGAAGGATATTATATTTGACAACTACCAGACCAGACATTGCATTTGTTGTGAATTACATGAGCCAATTTATGCATGCACCTAAGAAGTCACACATGGAAGCTGGTCTCAGAATTGTCAGATATATCAAGCAAGCACCAGGGCTAGGAATTTTAGTGTCCAGTACAAGTACTCCTCAACTCAAGGTGTTTTGTGATGCAGATTAGGGGGCTTGTGTTAATAGTAGAAGATCAGTCACTAGCTACCTGGTAATGCATGGCTCATCACCAATCTCATGGAAGTCAAAGAAGCAGGACACTGTCTCCAGGAGCTCTGCAGAGGCAGAATATAGGGCTATGACAGCCTCAGTAGCAGAAGTGGTGTGGATCACAGGCTTATTTCAGGATCTTGGTGTGGAGATTCAAACTCCAATATCAGTACACACAGATAGAAAATCTGCTATTTAGATTGCGGCTAATCTAGTGTTCCATGAAAGAACAAAGTTTATTGATATTGATTGCCATTTCATCAGGGAGAAAATACAAACATGATTGATCAACACAGTTTATTTGCCTTCTATGGACCAACCAGCTGATCTGCTTACAAAGTCCCTTGGTAGACAACAACATGATGTTTTACTTTTCAAGCTAGGAATGAAGAACATCTTCATATCCTCTCGCTTGAAGGGGGTGTTGAAACATTAGGAAAATACACTCTAGTGCCTTGACTAATTGAGGTTAGTCCAAGTTGTTAAGAAGGTAGTTAGTTGGTGTAGTTAGTTACAAGATTAGTTATAAAGTTAGTTGGGGTGTTAGAAGTAATTAACAAAAAGATCATTAGAATATTCTAAAGAGGATGATGTGTATATATATACATTTGTACTGATATTTTCAGAGAATAAGAATGCAATTCTCCCAAATATTCCTCATGCATTGAGACATCAATTCTCTCTTCTCTTCCACAATCCCTCTTCTATTCTATTTCCATTCTTCCTTACTTGGGCATTCTTCACTAATGCAGCATTTTAACACTGCTGTAACTTGCTTCGATTAAGCAAATCAACACAATCCGATTGTATCCATGAATATAGTTCAAAGGCGAAATACATTATATACAGGGATACAAACAACAAAAATTTTAAAAATACAGGGATTTGACAAAAATTCCTCCTTCAAAATATAGAAATACATGCAAAAATACAAAAAATACATTGTATTTACACTCAAAAATGGAGAACACACACAAAGTCAAAATCATATCTAAGCCGACCAGATTTGAGAAATACAATTAGAAAATCCGGCGAATATACAAAATACATTATATTTACACTAAAATGGAGAAATACACTCAAATCCAGCCAGATCTGAGCAGCACAGATTAGAGAAATACAATTAGAAAGTCCGGCAAAAATACAAAAAATATATTGTGTTTACACTTATAATGGAGAATACACTCAAATATGGCCAAGTCTGAGCCGACCAGGTATGAGAAATACAATTTAAATCTGCTAAAAACATAAAATGAATCATATTTATACTCTAAATGGATAATACACTCCGGTCCATCCAGATCTGAAAAATACAATTAGAAACTTCAGATGTGAGAATACACTCAAATTGTTGCCAGAGTTGCGTGGATTTCCGATTGAAAAAATGAAAGACCACAACGGGCAATAGCGGTGATTTGAACCATAGCGACGAAGGTCACCGATGTTGCCCCCTCAATACAGCGACCATGTCGACCACATCTGAAACACAAGAAACAAAATATAGCAACCACATTGGCCAGATTTGAAATCAAATACGACGACCACGCCGACCAAATCTGAAACAAAAGATACCGAAAGTCATCGGCGTTGCGCCGTCCGGCGAAGCAACGACAAATAAAAAGGTAGGGGTCGACGACTTTGGAGAAATGAGGGAGAAGAGGAGTAGTGAGGTTTAGATGTAAATTTTAGGGGTGAGCACGGGTACAAGGTACACAGATACTCGATCGGAACCGACACTAACGGGTAGGTTCCGGGTAGATATATTATAATAACGGGTAGGTTCCGCTGGGTAGTAAAATTAGAAACCGATCAATATCGGGTCAGGTTCCGGTTCCGGCAAATAGAGACAGGGTACCCGGACCCGAAATCGATACCCGGAACCTATTGCATTTGTTTTAATTTAAAAACAAATATGAGTTCTTTATTTCTTCTAAAATACGATCGGGTCCAGTCTAATCTGACTGAGACCCGACCCAAATCACCTAATCATGCGTAAACACCCCAAAACCATTCCCTATTTTCATTTCACACCGAAACCCTAGCCTTCATCTCTCTCTCGCCATCTACGCCGAGAATGGAAATTTTGTAGTGTACAATGCTTTGCTTCAGGTCTTGCTCGTCTAAAATGGGCAAGGGCATTAATAACCCTCGCATGCACACCGCAGAACCACCACCACCCCACCAAGGTGAGGTTACCCCTCTTCATCGCCTTTTCTGCTATCTCTTAATGATTATTGTCTCTTTACAATTTCGAATAATGTATTATGATTGGTTGGATTCGTTTTGGAGGGATTTTCCCCTCTTATTTTACTCATCCCACACTGATTAGAAACCTTAATCTCTAGGGTATGGGGGTTCTATAAATTGAACCTCATTCCCATTGATTATTCTTATTAGTTTAGTTAGTTTCTAGCTAAATTGTATGATTTTCAGTATGTTTATATGTTAATAAGCTTGTTTTAGATGAATCTATGCCTATTGTAGTTGAATATGATAGTTGGAACATCATGAAGTTGTTTCTTATATGTAATTGTGCAACTATGAGCATGTTTAGTTGACGTGTTTATTCCTTAAGTGATTTAGTTTAGTTTAGTTTAGTTTAAGAATAGGCTTAAATTACTATGCCTTGTGGATATATCAACCTGTTTTAAGTGAACAATGAATAAGCAACACAAAAATTTACAGGGTACCCGGGAACCTACCCTGAACCGCAGGGTCCAGGTAGATTCCGGGTAATGATTGTTACAGGTAGGTTCCGGGTAATGATTGTTACAGGTAGGTTCCGGATAATGATTGTTACAGGTAGGTTCCGGATAGTAAATTTAGGAACTGATCGTTTACTGGGTAGGGTCCGGGTAGTTCGAAAAAGTTAGGGTACCCGGAACCGCTCACCCCTAGTAAATTTGCTAAAAAAAATACAAAGTATAGCTATGTATTGTAATTGTTTTAAATTATAGCTATAAATCGTAAATATCGAGTATATATCAGTTACACCATGTAATTCCTTCATTTTTTTCCAAAACTCTTATTACCCAATTTGGGCCCGAAGAATAACACATTCATTAGAGCCCCAAACATTCGAAACCAAAGGGAAATAACATAAATTGTCATCTGGGTCAAACTATTGACAACTGGTTGACCCAAGAAGCTTTAAAGATATGTTTAGTCTTTTAAAAATAATTTCATTTCATAATTTTTTTTCAACCAATTCAGCATAATGTATAGAAATTGTATAATTGTTGCATAAAAAATGTATCATACGTATATAATTGTATATAATATGCCCCTACAGTATTTGTTTAGAAAATGTATCATTATTGTATAATTTGTGATTAATAAATATATAATCAATGTATACTTACTAATTATATACAATTATTATACACATGTTATAAATATTTTGGGATATTTTTTAAGGCTCGATCAATGTATACTTACTTATACACATATTTTGGGATATTTTTCGTCGCATATTTATTTCCTTTACATGGCAAGGTTAGTCGCCACAAATGTGTAGTTCTTGTCACAAAAAACCTTTACCAACAACAACACATACAAAGACCTTTAGTGATGACTTTTTTATCTTTTGTTGCTATTTTACTCGCCACAAAAAAGTCTGGTCTCTTGTAGTGATTGGGCTGCAGGGCTAGCAATTGGCAATGTTTGAGCCAAAAGGCCAATCTTTTTTCGCGCGGATTGTCCTTCATTTGAGTTGATCTTTAATTTTTTCCCCTAATTCGCAATTAATGAGAATTTATGGGCCAAAGTATCCTTCGTTCCTTGGTCTACGAAATCAGAGATTCTGGATTCGAACCCCAGCAAAGTAAAATAATAATAATTCGTAAGGTAAGATTTTCATAGAAATTATTCATATTCGACCAAAGTTGCATAGATATTATGCCTTAAAGAGCATAGTTTCTATGTAACCAGTCAGACAAGGCACAATCTTAATTTTCAATGAAATTTTGCCTTCAGGCATAGTTACATAGAACATATGCCCCTTAAAGCATAATCTCTATGCAACTTTGGCAAAATAGAAATAATTTCTGTAAAAAAAATTCTTGCAATTTTCTTTTCTTTTTTATTCTGCTGAGATTCGAACCCACAACCTCAGAAGTATTTTCGGTCATTTTTTTAAGTGAAGGAAAAAAATTAAAGACCACCCTAAAATAAGGACCATCGTGCGAATTGCCCAAGGCCAATTCACTGCATTAAGCCAAACATGAGCCGAACAAATTTCTGATGGCCAAGTAGAGTGTCCTTTTTCCAAACCCAAATCCTTATTATTTTGGGCCTGAAGAGTAGCTCCATTCGTTACAACCCCAATCATCCAAAGCCCAAATCCATCCCAAAATAACCCAACCCCCAAAACACATGACAAACCACAACACTTTCAATCTCAAAATAGACTCAAATCGAACTCGAGTGAATGGAGGTACCAGGTTCATCGAAGAAGATGATAGCAACACAAGCACAAACGGTTGAAAACAAAGTGCCATTAGCATATCGTGACCAGTGCGCACACCTTTTGATCCCGTTAAACAAGTGTCGCCAGTCGGAATTTTACCTTCCATGGAAGTGCGAAGACGAACGCCATACATATGAAAAGTGTGCGTATGAGCTTGTTATGGAACGTATGCTCCAGATGAATAAGATCCGTGAAGAAGAAGCCCGATCCAAGCAAAAAAACCCGGTCCAGGCCCAATCCATTCCTCTAATCCCTAAGACTGTCAATGCCTAAGTTTTCGATCATCTAGGTCAGTTATTGCTACTTGACTTTGTAATTATTGTAGTGATGGTTTAAATTAATTGACGGAATACCAGTATCTTTTCAACTTGAGACATTTAGAACATGCTGAAATAGCATCCTATCGTTTAAGCACATGCTGTGCAATGGCATCATAGCTTCTTATATTTGTGCGGCAGCTGATGCAAGTGATTTGGACCATGGAAGGTGCTTCCAAAGCAGGAAGCGACGTCGAACAATTTGACCAACAACTTTCAATTTCGACAGAAGATGCTCAAGAGATTATGAAGAAATTAGAAAGAGTATGGTTGACTATGTTGTTTTTGTAATGACAATTTTACTACGTGATTTGTAACTTTTGAGCTACGAAATAAAGTTGCAATTTTGAAATTGTATTACAAAAAAATCATATTTCTATTAAATAATATAAGAGTCACAAAAACAGTTTTGGATGTTTTTATTCACTATCTTGTTCAATTATTTAAGTGTTTAAATATATTTTTTAAAATTAAGTGTCTAAAAAAAATCTCCCAAATCCCGTAACCCAACCCCACCCGTCCCCCCAAATCCCGTCCCCTCTTTCGGCGGGATATGGGACGGAACGGGACCGCCGGATCCTGCCCCGGCCCACTGGCCACCCCTATGCTATTCTAAGACCAGTTTGCCATTTTGCTTAAAATATTGTTTTCTATTCCTTCATAATACATGTAAGATATTACTGTTCAACAAAAAAGTAGTACATGGAAGATACACGTTGGGATTTAGATTAAACTGGTAAGGCAAAAATGAAGAGGATCATTTTACAAGTGCTCATAATATCTTTGTGTTGGGATTGAAGACTTCCTACTATAGACTTCACAAGCGAATTCATGTCAACAGACAACAAAATAAATCACTGAATAAGGATAGTAGATGATTTATCCACTCAAGAAAGCAACAAATGTTGGCATCATGCAAACAAAACCTGTTGACATGCTTGAACTTAAAGTTTATAGCTTCTAAAATGCCCCAAATTAATAAGCCATGATTATGGTGACTTCATCATTAAATGGAGTGGAGGTTACGGTAGACCATGGATAAAGTTGTATAGAAAAAACATTGTACCTAGGTTGGATATTTCAGTAGTGAAACCATAACCAATGAAGGGTTCAACTGAATTTTCTTGGTTGAAAAATCATACTGTGCAAACAGGGCAAAAGTAAATAAGCTTTTTTCTGATACCCTAAAATCATTCATTCTCCTAATTCTCTTCATGCACAAGTCACAACTGAAGCGTACCATTCCATATAGCAGTTAAGCAACAAAGGTAGCCAGTAAATATGAACTTCTAGTTTCATAAAAGAAAATACTTATACTATAGAAGCACAAGGAATAGTTACTCATTTAACTAGTTAGAATAATGAGTATTGTTAGGCTTCTCTATAACGACATTCTCATATAACATCACTTCTCTATAATAGCCAAATTTTTCTCGGAATCAAATTTTTATGTAATATTTTACCTTTATAACTTTTTACCTATAACAACAATCATTTTTATAGCGGTATACTCTTTATAAAATTACCCTTTTGTAACAATCATCTTCATTTTTGTGGTAATATAATGAGTAATCATCTTTATAGAAATAGAATATCTAAGGTTACCAATACAACAACAACAACAACATATCCAGTGAAATCCCACAACGTGGGGTTTGGGGAGGATAGAGTATACGCAGACCTTACCTTTACCTTGATAGGTAGAGCGGCAGTTTTCGAGAGACCCTCGGCTCAAGACAAAGCATAAGCACAAGCATAGCAAAAGCAAAGCAAGAGAAATGGTCAGACCCGGTCAAAAAAATGAATATGCTTATATCAAAAGCGAATAAATCATGATAGCGCATTCTGAAAAAGTAAGCAGTAACTAGCACAGATAAATAAGCTAAGCAAAGTACACTAAAGAACACCTAACAACAGAAATCAAACTACAGGGGACTATAAAACAATATTGCGCCTATTAGTATGATAGGCTAAGTGGGCCTACAATAAAAACACTACAACTACCAGTTTGCAAGCGTAAGTAGGACTATGCTCGACTACCTACTACCCTTCTACCCTAATCCGTGTCCTCCACAACCCCCCTATCTAAGGTCATATCCTCAGTGAATTACACCTGCGCCATAATAGGTCTAAAAAATTTGACTAAATATTTTGATACTTTAACACACCATTTATGATAAAGAATATTATATGAATATATATTTCCATCATTAAAAGATTTTTCTTTATTATATATAAAGTGTGATTAAGCTTTGAATTTGTCAATGAATGAAATATTATATTTAGAGTGAAGTTCACTTTACCTCCTTAATATATTGGGTATGAAAAATAATACCCCTTCACATCTGGAATGAAACAATAAACCCCTTATTAGAGTTTTTCCATTCTCTAGGTGACATTCTCTCACCGTTTATTCACACCTAAAAGTTGAGAGGAAAATTATAAAAAGAAGCTTATACTTCCTTCTTTTCTTCTTAGAGCTCGTATGATTACTGTTTCAGGATAAAAAGTGAGATTATTTTATCACACACTTAATTGAATATTTATTTCAGTATAAGACATCATGTGATTATTTATACTATAATTATGGTGTAACTAAAAATATCTAAAAAGATCTATCAAATTCTAAATACTGCAACTTAAAAGATTGCAACTACACATCAAAAGTAATAAAAATTGACCTCAAAATGTTACACCGTGCTCTAAAAAAAAAAAAGCAATCATTTTTAACAAATTTAAATAATCAACATGCTTAAAAATCTATTTAAAAGATTATATCATACTTACCAAAAACATAAGGGACTCTTTTTGTTATTTTCTTGACTTGAAGCCAATTAAATTTTGAGGAAAAGGGTGGACGTAATGCTTACCTTATATGTGAAGCCATTAGAATAATTTTTTTAGGTCAAAGCATGCACATTTCAAATCATGGATGTGACTACAAAAGTTCCTTTCCATCAAAATCAATCCATATAGTACTACTAATATAATACTACTCTTTTTAAATTCTGTTGCAAATTTCAATCCCATCTCACCCAATTTGTAACCTGGAGGAGAAAAAGTCCAACGACAAGGACCCCATTCTATTCAATCATTGTTCATACCAAACTAAGATTATCACTTAATCACAATTTTCTTTCTTTTTGCAACTAATATGGTAGAGTATTAGTCGACTAATCTCATTCAACTAGCGCAATTAGATTTACACTTCCAACATCCAAGGGTCCTACTTATTTAATGCTGATTATTTGTTAAGTATAATTTATCATTTAAATATGGAGTTTTAATATGATATGGTATTAGAATGAGGCTTTTGTAGTGTCTTTTATATTGAGTGAAAAAATAATAGTCGGTTGTCTTTATCATCTTTAAAAATAAAAATTAACTTTAGTGTAGGTTATTTCCATAACTTGGATGATTATTCAAAGAATTAACTAAGTCTTTGCTTGATATGTACTCAAGAAAAAAAAAAGAGAGGTAAAGTATCACTTAGGGGTCGTTTGGTTGCTAAGTAGGAAATGAATTATTCATGTATTAAAATCAACATAATTAGTACCATATTTCATAGCATTATAATTATATGTAAATTTTAGTTACAATGTTTGGTTACTAGCTTACAATCTCGAATAACTAATACAATATACATGTCTAAGTTATGAAGTAATCTATATATTATTTTATACATGATAGAAGATAGAATAACTAATACACAAATAACTAAACTTCGCATAACAAATACATACATTATTAATACTCCCTCCGTCCCAAAAAGATAGTCTTAGTTTGACTTGACACATAATTTAAGAAACAAATGAAGACTTTTATAATGTGTGATAAAAAATAAGTCTTAGATATTTACATGACCGTAAATCATCTCATAAAGTTAAATTATTTTTAAATATACAAATGTATCAATCTTTTTAGGACAAATTAATAAAAAAAAAGTTGAAAAGTCTTTTTAGGACAAAAGGGGTAGCTACGTAACTGTAACTCTAACCACCAAACGTATATGCAACTAAAAGAGGATTAGAAGAGTAACCGGAAGAAGAAAAAAATTATAATATCAAGAATGAAGATGGATACTGAAAGTGGCAAGTAAAATAGCTATAGGTGTGGGATATATCTTGTCAAACTGTAAAAAGCAGGCACATATATCCATTTAAAATTCAAGAATCAATATGGATATTCATTCAGATCTTCTGCTAGTATATGCCTGTTCTTCTCTTCTGTTTTGTTAACTCATTCCATTCCTTTTGCTCTAACCTAGATATACGTTACCTTTCGGCTAACCAGGTCTTCCCTATAACCCTAACTTAGCTATACCCTACTTAAGTATACCTCAAAACATTTATTATAATTTCATTTATTCATTTGATATTTTCACTTTATCTCTTAACAAGTTTTGGGGAAAATGATCAAATGTATTCCAGTATTATTGAGAATTGAGAAACGTTGCTCATGGTTATACTTTTAGTTTAATGTCACAGAATTAAGGCCGAAGGAGAGTAGATAGCCGAATGGTGTTGCACTTTAGGTGGGAGAAGTGAGGGCTAGCCTCCTCTCCACGCAGGGGCGGATTTAGGGGTGGCTGAACACCCTCGGCAAAATATTACACTATATATTTAGGGTGAATTTTATATATTTATATACATATATTAATTTTAAATATTTTAAACAAATGTAATAGGTTAGCTCAAGCATTGTAGGTTCGATTCTTAGGAACAATATTATTTTTTTTATGTTTAGCTTTTGTTATTTTTTTTTTAACCCCTGAGTGAAAATTCTGAATCTGTCGTTGTCTCCACGTACCCTTATTAGCAGGTTTATTTAATAATTGTGTAGTTTTTTATTCTTCAATGTGGATGAGGAGTATTATCTATTGCTCATTTGCTTTGTGTATGCGCGATAAAGGTTAGATTTTTCCTTTCAGAAGTTACCATTGGAAACATTTTGCTAAAATCTCAAACTTATTGAAATATGCATGACAAAGGTCAGATTGTCCCTTTAAAAAAAAAAAGCTTTGAAATGGGTGGTTTATATGTTGCCTTAAGGTAGAGAGTTTGTTTCGATGAACTCTCGGCTCAATTAAAACATATGGACAAATCAGATCAACCATTATCATCCATATAATTAGAAAACCAACATTAGTTCGGATCTTGAACTAAAATTATAATCCCTATAAGCAAGTTGTTGAACCAAAGAATTCAACAATCCCAAAACTCTTTAACCTAGATACAAAATCTAAGGTCAAAATCAGAATATATATTGACAATAGCCTAGAATTTAGAGTGGTGAATCCTATAGCCTATGGCTATGGGAGAGAAATTGAAGTCTGTGTGGCTACTCTCACTACCAATCAATTGTCCTACCTTAGAGTCACAAGAAAAGCATAGATAGAGCACCCAATGGTATGGCAAATAGATCAATAAAATGGATGAAAATCGTTCAAGATTCAGTAGAAATTAAAAAAAATATCAAGTAAAAGTTTCAAAATTTTGGTGGATAAATTACTCAATATATAATAAGAAGTACACATATGAATCCAATGGATTCGAGGTGCAACGGAAATCGTTCCCAAACATCACCATTTTGAAAATAAGAATAAGAGAATGAAAGAAATAATTTCTTAATTATTTTTATTAATGAAAGTGTATATATACAATTACAATTTTCCATAATAGAAAACTTATTCTTATTCTAATCCCAAAACCCTATTCTAGTAGTACAAGAATCCTACAATTATGGTAAGTGTACAATACTAAGTAATACAAATATTACACTAATTATTATGCCTAAACTGTGCCTAAGACCCGTGATATACACTATGTATGGAAAGTGTATATCACGGGTATATACCTTATTTATCACACCCAAGCAGTCATAGCGGACGGTCTTCGTACGTTGAGACTGTCCATAAAATCTTCAAAAATGACCGAGGGAAGACCCTTTGTAAAGATGTCTGTAATTTGATACTTGGTAGGGACATGGCAGACGCGTACTTGTCCACGAGCTACCTTTTCGCGAATAAAGTGAATATTCATCTCGATGTGTTTAGTCCACTAGTGTTGAACAGGATTACCAGAAAGGTAAATGGCAATCACATTATCACAATAAACCAAGGTAGCTTTCTGAATAGGACAATGAAGCTCTAAAAGAAGATTACGTAACCAACATGATTCAGAAACTACATTGGCTACCCCCCGATACTCGGCCTCTGCACTAGAGCGGGACAAAGTCGACTGACGCTTTGAAGACCAGGAGACCAAGTTATTTCCAAGAAACATACAATAGCCAGACGTAGAGCGTCTGGTGTCTGGACAGCCACCCCAATCAACATTTTTATACGAGACAAGTGTAGATGTCGATGACGGATATAAATGTAAGCCAAAGTCAAGTGTCCCCTAGATGTACCGAATAATGCGTTTGAGCGCATTCATGTGCTCAATCCTGGGATCATGAATAAATAAACACACCTACAGTACGACATATGTAATATCAGGTCTCGTGAAAGTAAGATATTGAAGGGCCTCTACAAGACTGTGATATTGGGTCGGATCCTCGTAAGGGGAGCCAGCCGCAACACCCAACTTAGGTTTAGTATCATCTGGAGTAGAAGTAGACTTGAATGAGGACATACCAACCCACTCAATGATCTCAACTACATACTTTCGTTGGTATAAGAACAACCCACCTGCATGACGAGAGACATCAATCCCCAAAAAATAACTCAAGGGGCCCAAGTCTTTCATAGCAAACTAAGAGCTGAGCATTGTCATGATAGACTGGCGTAAGGCATCGGAAGAGGCAGTCAAAATAATATCATCCACATATAACAGTATATAGGCCAAGGACGAACCACGACGATATATGAACAAGGAATTATCCGACATGTTGTGAGTAAACCCAATAGTCGAAACATAGTCGGCAAACCTCTTATACCAGGCCCGTGGAGACTGCTTAAGCCCATGTAAGGACTTCTTCAATAAACAGACACGATGAAGATGTTTGGGATCCCTAAACCCTAAAGGCTGATGCATATAGACTGGTTTAAAAACACACCGTTGATTACGAGTGACCGATCTATAACTCGGGAAAGAATTGGGTGGATTTTGGGAATTTTCTGAACTCGGGATGGACTGGCCAGCAGGCAGTGGGCTTGCTGGCCCAACATGATAACTAGTAGAACCAGAGAGTGGAACGATTTCGGTATTGGGCTGGGTAACTGGCCCAATTACCGAAACTGACCCAGTCACTCGGTTGGGAACAGTGGCTGGCGATGGTACTGTATACCCAGCGGGCAGTGGGCCCGCTGGTGGATTTTGGGTACGAGACATGTTCGATAAATTAGGAATAATATACGGGGAGACACCGTCATCTAAAAAATTATACGAACTAGGCACGAGACTACTCACCTTAGCAAACGAAAATTGAGATTCATCAAAAACAACATGGCGACTAACGATGATTTTATTAGACGATAAATCAAAGCATTTGTAACCACGATGATTAGACGGATAACCCAAAAACACACAAGGGGTAGACCGAGCATGAAGTTTTTTAAGTGTGGTGGACGGAAAGAGTGGATAACACAAGCACCCAAAGACCCTAAGATGGAAATACGAATGAGTCTTATTATATAAGATATGAAGAGGGGAGGAGTACGTCAAGCTTTTGATAGGAAGTATGTTAATGAGATATGTAGCCATTTGTAGAGCATGATGCCAAAAAGTAGGGGGTACAGAAGCATGAATCAATAAAGTTCGGACAATGTTATTTATGGTACAAATTTTGCGTTCGGCTTTCCCATTTTGTGAAGACGTATGAGGACAAGAAAAACGAAAATTGATTCCATTATTAGCACAAAACTCCCGAAACACCCCATTATCATATTCTTTGCCATTATCACATTGAATATTTTTTATTTCCCGTTCGAATTGAGTTATAATGAATGCTCTAAATTTTAAGAAAGTGGAAAAAACTTGAGATTTTTTCGCTATCGGAAAAGTCCATAAAAAATTAGAATAATCATCCAGAATTAGAACATAATAACGATAACTCAAAGAACTGAGAACATGAGATGTCCATAAATCGTTATGAATAATATCAAATGACATTAAAGTATGAGAATTAAAGTCTACAAATGACAATCGAACAATTTTTTCCCAAAGAACAAGATTGACAATTATGGTAAGTGTACAATACTAAGTAATACAAATATTACACTAATTATTATGCCTAAACCGTGTCTAAGACCCGTGATATACACTATGTATGGAAAGTGTATATCACGGGTATATACCTTATTTATCAGAGAAGCCATTAGATAAAGATTAACTAGTACACATATTTATACTAAACTAATGAATATATCCCATCATTATTATTGCTAACAATAGTTTGTTATAATATAAAGATTGGGCGTAAATAAACTTTTTTGTAATCATTTTATGGGGTAGAGAGAAAAATTATAATCACCAAAGATTGTGACGAGATAGATAAGATATTTTTTTTTATCTTTATTTAAGATTTTCAAGTTCGAATTTAGAAAATGCAAAAGATTTTATAGTAAACATTTTACTTTAATTGGTTTTACGCAATATAAATAGGGCGTACCTACATATATCCACGGGTAACCAACTGATCACCCCGCTAAAAATATAATGCATATATAGATTAAATATATCTTTTATACATATATTACATATTAAATACTTTGAATATTCTAAGCAAAGTTTCTAGTTTCGTCATTGGACATTTTTAATAAAAAATCATCATCCTTCTATCGTAAGTCAGCCACACCAGGTCAAGAAAAGGCAAATTAATAACTTAGACTCGGTTGCGATCTTTATAACCTCTCGGGCATTTTCTTTCTTCTTAAGCTTAAACGAATTCAAAATTAATCAGCCCTAAAAGAAATTCTGAATAAGTGAGTGAAATAAAATAAGAAAAAGGGGTCCTCGGGCATTGGTGGATGACAAAGGAGGGAAACTTCAAATTAAGCTGTAGGCCTGCAGCGTGAGTTCGAACCCTGATGAGAGTAATTTGCTATCTTCTGTGGTAGGATCTTGTAGTTATATCAATTGCTCTGTTCTCAAACCCGATCATTCAGGCACATCTCGCGATTTACCGATAGTCGTGCTGAAGGACCGGGATTACTATCTTCAGAAATAATCTGACGTAAGCCGGAAAACTGGATATAAAAAAAGTAAAAAAAAAAGGAGAAAAAATGCTGTGTGACTGCTAATCCACTGTCAATACCAATTGTCCTATGTACCTTATATTAGTAGTAAAAATTTTAAAAAATAACTTTGGTTTAATTTGTAGTTTTGTGAAAGTCTTTCTGACTCTCTCTTCGTTATGACTCTTCAATTTTGCATCATTCCATTCTCTGAATAAGCCAGGAATATCCATCATTCCTTCTTTGCCACTCCCCCCTTTGCCAATCCCTATAACTCTTTTTCTACTCTTTTCAATTTTCAATTATCTAAATTGTATTGGCTTTATATGAAAATTTTAATGCACTGACTTTTTGTATTTGTTTTATTTTGTATATATACAGGGGGATATAATGTACTGTTTGATAGTTTGGCTACTGTTTCTTTTTGGGAGACACTCCTTTTTCTACTGCTTGCAATGACAAGTTTAACCTTGATCGATGATCCACAATTTATTTATTTTTGGTTTCTCTCTCGGTTCGGGCAATTCACACGAATATCCTAATTATATGGTGGTCTTTAATTTTTGCTCCTTAAATTAATTTTTTTTATTTTTTATTCTTTGTCTAAAATTTTTGAGTTCGGGTTCGAACCCTCGCTTAGACAAAAACTTATAAAAAATTCACAAGACATAGTTTGAAGTTTGCAATGCAGAGTTTGTCTGCAAACTATGCTTAAAGACAGAGTTTCAAACTTTACCTTACCTGCAAACTCTATCTTAAAGGTAGCAAATTATAAAGCAAACTCTGTCTTGCGAATTCAAACTTAACCTTACAATCTTTTTATTTTTGACTGAGCAGGAGTTCGAACTCTGAACTTCATGATATTTTTGAGCGAATGGAAAAAACTAAAGATTACAAATTTGAGGGGCAAAAATTAAACAGTGCCTTTGAAGGGAAATCCGCGCAAATTCAATACCCGATTGGAGCTAGATTATATTCGTGATCATAGGACCTATTTGGGGAAGCATATCCTACCAAGGATTTTTTTTCATATTCAGGGCTAGAACCCAAAACGTATGAAGGAGAAAGATAATTTTTTACTTGTGAGTGTGAAGTTTTCAAATTACCTACATTCCAATTTATGCCGGGGTGACTTAAGGATGAGGCTAGTAAAACCTTTGTTTTAGACACCCAAACTTTTGATGCCGAAAAAAAATTAAAGGTGATTTTCATTTTTTTTTTCTTAGACAATATTGAAGATAGTAAAAAGAAGTACAAAAATTATACCATAAAAAAAGAAAGAGAGAAAGACTATCTACTTTTTAAGACATATTTTAGAATTTCGAAATAAACTACTCAAAATTTCATATTATTAAAATAAGTTTTTGCAACAACATCTGAGGTAATGTATTTAACACATGCTTAACGTCTTTTAACTTAAATTAATCCAACTATTATAAATAATAATAATATTTTAAGATGAAGTAAAAGACAACAAATATGCAAAAATAAAAAGGCAACACTAAATTCTATTCATTACTAAATTCTATAATGAATATGTATGTACTTAAGGTCTCGGATTAAAATTTGAGTTTAGGTCTCTAATATTCGAGACACCCTTGATTTTTAGTGTAGTTTGAATGAATCCTAAATTTAAAATAACAATGAATATTTTAAAATTTTATGATAAATATCTTATAAAATATTTATATAATTATAAAAAATTATCATTAAATATAATTAAAATAATTTTTAAATTTATAGATATTACTTTATTTTTTATTGAATTAATAAAAAGGTATTATCATCAATATGAACATGTGTGAATAAGATTAGTACAAGCGATCATATGTAGGGATGGCAACGGATAGGATCTGGACCGGATCCTACTAGATCCAGATCCAGATCCGTTTTTCATAGCTGAATTCAGATCCGGATCCAGATCCATCGGGTTCATAAAAATCAGATCCAAATTCGGATCCATCAGATCCACCGGGTCCATGGATCGGATCTGGATCCACATGTAAAAAAAATTGTCTTGCTAAGAATGTAACCTTGCTAAGAATTTTTTTTTGAACTGACAAATGATTTTTACTTAACTAACAATTTACTGTGTTTCAATTTTGAAATGTTCATATGAAATATTTTGTTCGTTGTCTCGTTTTGATTGTGAGCTATTAATTGAAGATATTGGACAATGACAATAGTTGTGGAAAATGCTGACTAGTATTTCCACAATACTGAACTTGCACGTGCTTGGAATCTTCACAAATGAAGTGAATATAATTTTAACTACTTGTCTATGGAGATGTTAGTCATTCACTAATATAACATTGATTTTATTATCGAAGTTACCTCTTTATTTTTTGGTTTTTGAGTTAACGCGGGGATAAATTAAACTTACAAGGATGTGCTTAGCAATTTTAAGAAAATACTTATAAAATTACATTCTAGGTTATGAATATATTTAATAAAAAACAGATCCACGGGTCGGATCTGGATCTCAAATACAAGATCCAGATCCAGATCCGATCTGTTAGAAACAGATCCGGGTCCAATCCGGATCCGTCGGATCCAAATTTTGAAGATTCATATTCTATAAAACGGATCTGGATCCATCGGGTCTAGGATCCACTGACATTTCTAATCGTATGGATGAAACTCTACTTTAATTACGAGAAAAAAGTCTCATCTTTCTCAATTTTGAGGGAAATTCAAATTACAGTAAGAGTTTTTTTATAAAATAAAAAAACAACTCAGAAATAGTTACAATTTTTTCATTCTCGGTATTACATATCAAGAAATTTCAAACATAAAGCCTTTAATTAGAAACCTTAAGGTTGTTAGATATCAATTGTTTAGCCATTTGCCTGCTATTATCTTGCTTAGCATTCTCCGCCTTGATTCTTCCTTCATATTCTCCACATTTCAAAATGTGGATTAAAACTGCAACATTTTTCAAACTTTTCATAGTAATTGTTTTCTGCTTCATGACCCATTTCTCAATATTTTTCTTTAAGGAAGTCCGACCCGGAGCTGGAAGTGCCGTCGGAGCCAGCGGAGGCTGAACAAAAGCTGGTGAAGAGTCTTGCTGCATCATCTTCCTGTATGTGTTTCAACTGTCTCTGTCAGTAATCATACTTGAAGATAGTAAATTTAAAAAAAATAAAAAATATATTGACATGTGGAGTCCACCTCTTTCATAATAGAATTTATGTTAATGACAAGGCATAATACTAGACGAATTCAAATAGTGCAATGATAAATTTGAAGATTTGCTTGAAATGCACAAAAGATATATTCCTTACTCGAAATCACACTAAAAATGCACCCAAACTTGCCCAAAAACTAAACGGGAAATGGTTGTCCAACCGTGTATTCATAAGCTGCAGCTTTTGGTAGTATACTTTGGCATCCGACGTGCTCCGCCTTCACCTCTATCTCGCAGCAGCTCCACACGCTCCTCGCTCGCCTGACGCTTGCTCTGATACATTTCAGTAAAATGGACATCACTTTTTGTACGAACGTTCAAATGACAAATGATTAGTAACTTGAAAACGAGACTGAAAGAGCTTTAATTTGATATATAAATCACATCATAATTCTTTGTAATTTAGGAGTTCAGCTCATTTGAAGTTCAATTTTGTATTAGTTTGTTTGAAACTTTAGTCCGTTGTGTAGTTTCTAACTTGTCTTGGCCTTAAGGAGTTTCTTAGACCCTATAAATCACCTCTAATACACTCTGTATATTTATGAAAGATTTAATCTCTTAATTATTCTTATTGAATGAATAAGTATATATATAAGTTACAATCTCCAATTATGAAAAATCTTATTCCTACTAAACTTCTAATATCCTACTTCTATTTGTATAAGAATTCTACAATTATGGTAATTATACAACATAATTTAATACTTCTATTTATGGTACAAGACTAGTCAAAATCGTGTATATCATAGAGATATACACGGTATTCTATCACACCACCACAGTCATAGTGGATATTGTCGTACGCTGAGACTATCCCTAAAATCTTCAAATAAAACCGAGGAAAGACCATTCGTAAAGATGACAACAATTTGGTATCGCGAGGTCACATGTAAGATGCGTACTTGTCCACGCGCTACCTTTTCGCGAACAAAGTTAATATCCACAATATGTTTAGTGCGTTGATGTTGGATCGGATTGCTAGAAAGATAAACTGCACTAATATTATCACATTAGACCGATGTAGCTTTATGAATAGGAAAGTGTAGCTCTAACAAAAGATTACGCAGCCAACATGATTCTGACACCACATTTGCCACGCCTCGATACTCGGCCTCTGCACTGGATCTTGATAATGTAGCTTGTCGTTTTGCAGACCACGAGACCAAGTTATCCTCAAGAAACATACAATAACCAGAAGTCGAGCGTCTGGTATCAGGATAGCAACCCTAATCAACATCTGTATAAGACACAAGTGTAGAAACGGACGTAGGATACAAATGCAAGCCATAATCAAGTGTGCCTTAGATGTATCGTATAATGCGTTTGAGCGCATTCATATGCTCAATACGTGGATCATGCATAAGCAAACACACTTGTTGAACTGCATAAGTAATAAATGGCCTTGTGAAGGTAAGATACTGAAGTGCCCCTGCAAGGGTGCATTAGTGGGTGGGGTCCTCGAACTTAGTGCCAGATGTAGCACTCAGCTTCGGGTTAATATCAATCGGAGTAGAAGTAGATTTACACGATGACATACCAGCTCTTTCAATGATCTCAGCGGCATACTTCCTTTGTGATAAAAATAGACCACCTGAATGACGAGTGACAGCAATTCCCAAGAAATAACTCAAGGGCCCCAAGTCTTTCATAGCAAATTCGGAACTGAGATGTGTCATGATAGACTTGCGCAGATTATCAGACAAAGCAGTCAATATTATATCATCGACATACAACAAAATGTATCCCAGAGAAGTACCACGACGATATATAAAGAGAGAATGATCAGACCGGCTGTGAGAAAAACCAATAGAAGATACACAATCTGCAAACTTTTTATAACAAGTCCGTGGAGCTTGCTTAAGTCCATACAAGGACTTCTTCAGCAAACAGACATGATGAGGATGATTGGGATCTCGAAAACCCAAGGGCTGATGCATATAAACTGTCTCCTTAAGATCACCGTGTAAAAAATATTTTTCACATCCAACTGATGAATGGACCATGCTTTTGAGAGAGCCAAACTAAGAATAGTATAAATAGTAACTGGTTTGACCACCAGACTAAATGTTTCACCACAATTCACGCCAAACTGTTGAGTTTTACCATCACCTATAAAACGAGCCTTATGCCTATCAAAAGAACAGTCAGGATTTTCTTTAAGAGTAAAATCTACATAGACCGAATAATATTAACACCAGAAGGACGAGGCACAAACTCCCACGCCTTATTTTCAATAAGAGCATTATATTCGTTAGTCATAGTCAATTTTCAATTCGGGTCATTTAATGCGGACACAGAGTTACGCGGGAGGGCGGATTTAAGGACATTAGAATTGAGATTAAAATATCATTTTGGTTTTAAAATACTCATTTGACTATGAGTAACGGGCCCTTGACTAGAGGAGGAATTTGATGGATTTTGGGCAATGCTTGGAACGGGGACGGACTGGCCATCATGCAGTGGGCCTGCTGGCCCAACAACTGGAACAAGAACAGCAACAGGCTCGGGATTGGACTGAAACACTGGAACAGTACCCAGAGCAGTCTGGACCGTGTCATCGGCCTACTTGGCAGAACAGTGGTTGCGGTAGACTGTGGGCCAACATGCAGTGGGCCTGCTGGCGTATTTTGGTCTCGGGACAAGTCAGAAAAATGGTGGATAATATATGGTGCGACCTCGTCATCTAAAAAATTATACGAACTCGGCACGGGACTACTCATTTTAGCAAAAGGAAATTGGGTTTCATAAAAAATAACATAGCGACTAATTATGATTTTATTAGATGATAAATTAGAACATTTGTAAGCATGATGATTAGACGGATAACCCAAAAACACACAAGCTGTAGAACGGGCCTGAAGTTTGTTAATTGCAGTTGATGAAAAAAATGGATAGCAAAAACACTCAAAGACCCTAAGATGAGAATACGAATGATCCTTACTATAGAGAACTTTAAGGGGAGATTTAGATGCTAGTCCTTTGGTAGGAAGTACGTTAAGGAGGTAAATAATCATTTGTAGTGCATGATGCCAAAAAGAAGGGGGTATAAAAGCATGAGCTAATAAAGTTCGTGCAATATTATTGATGGTATGAATTTTTTGTTCGCCTTTCTCATTTTGTGAGGACGTATGAGGACAAGAAAAATGAAAAACTATGCATTAGCATCACAAATTCCCGAAACAATCCATTATCATATTCCTTGTCATTATCACATTGAATACTTTTAGTTTTCCGTTCGAATTGGGTACAAATGAATGGTCTAAATTTTAAGAATGTGGAAAAAAACATGAGACTTTTTTTATAAAGGAAAGGTCCACAAAAAATTAGAATAATCATCCAAAAATATGATATAATAACGATGGCCCACAGAACTTAACACGGGGGATGTCCATAAATCACTATGAATAATGTCAAAGGGCATCAAAGTACTAGAAGTAGAGGCTACAAATGGTAATCTAACATGTTACCCTAATGGACAAGAAGGACAAAGTGGAGTACGATGCGTACCCTTACAAGAAATGAAATTATTTTTATGCAAAGATGAAATAATAGACGATCCCGGGCGACCCAAACGTGCATGCCACAAGGAAGGAACAAGGGCGGCAAAAGTAGACAGCATGGCTTGACTCGCGGAAATGGTGGTATTTTTCATAGGATAAAGCTCTCCCCTACTATTGCATCTCATTATAGGTATCCCCGTTTTGAAATCCTTCACAGAAAACCCAAAGGGATTAAAATTAACAGAAACCCAATTATCAGTGGTGAATTTTTGGACATACACCAAATTTTTAATCAAGTTAGGGGCATGAATGGTATTTTTCAAAACTAGAGGTGGATGTGGGGAAGATAAAGTTGTATGTCCATAACCGCGAATTGGAATTGAATTGCCATTACCAACAATAATACAACGATTTTTGCTCAAATTGACATAAGACGAGAGAGTACCTTGGTCAGACGTCATGTGAGAAGTGGCTCTGGTGTCCATATACCAATTCACGTCCGGAGGATTTAATCTAAGCGTGTGCATTGCGGCCTCAATATCTGTCGGAGTTGGTGTGGGGCCCACTGCCTAGAACTCATGCTGAGGTCGAGGCCCAAGCAAACCTACCTGTGGCCCCAGCCTAGAAGTGAATCTGCTGCCGGTATTCGGACCCGAAAAACTGGGCCCGGCCTGTTGCTGGAACTGGGCTCAGTTATCCGGGTAAGGGCTGGGAGAAAAATAGGGATTATTGGGCCATTGTCCATTGGCCCAATTCCACGACCAGGGGGCCCACGACTAGGACCAGTTGGCTTGCGACCCAATGCCGCCATTATTTCGGCCACCTCCGTTACCATCGCAGTTTTTGCCATTATTTTTATAATTTTGACCCTTTTTGCCACCACCGTTGTTGCGGTGTTGGCCAGAATTCTTGGAAAATGAGTGAGGGTCGTCTGACGTGGTCATCATGACGACGGAATTGGCACCTGTAGCCGCATTTTTAGCTAAGCCGACTTTTTCTAATGTGAGCATGAAACAGACATGATAAAAGGGTAGTAGAGGGTTACTTTGACGAAGTAGTGTGCCAACGTCGTTATAGGCCTCAAACAGGCCTGCAACCATTTTGAGAACAAAACGATCATTGGTAACTGGCGCACCAACGTTGCGGAGTTGGTCTCCCAATTCCTTCAGCCTTTTACAATAGGTTGAAATGTTAGGAAAATCTACTATGTCGACATGTGAAAATTCCTGCTCGAGGGTGACATCACGGGAATTCTTGTTATCTTTGAATATATCACGCACCATATTCCAAATTTTCATTACCGTAGTGTCGGGCTCAATGATCGTTTGTAGGAGGTCGGTAGAAATAATGGAATAAATTCACTGGAGAACGGTAGCATCAAGTGTCGTCCATAACGTAGGATTTTTCTCAGGGTTATGCACTTACTCAGTGCTAGGTTTTGAGGAAATTATGTGATAGAGGACTTGATGCGAGCGTGCTTGAATTTTGAATAATTTCGTCCACGTCGCGTATTGGACGTTTTCCATCTCACGAACAATAGGGATGTGGTTCCTAATGTTGGAAAATGTAAGGGCTGTATGAAATAGGTTCTTTGACGTAGACATAACGAAAGAACAAGAGGAGAATTAGGGATTTGGAAGAAAATTTGGGAAGGGAAGAGGAAGAAGTCGGCCGGAAACCGAGAAGGGTTCTCGGAATTTGAGCCGAGAGTAGCGGAAGAAAATTGGGAAGGGAGGTAGGTTAGACCTAGACTTCTGATACCATCAAAGAATTAATCACTTGATTATTCTTATTGAATGAATATGTATATATACAAGTTACAATCTCCAAATATGGAAAATACTATTTCTACTAAACTTCTAATATCCTAGTTCTACTTGTACAAGAATTCTACAATTATGGTAATTATACAACATACTTTAATCTTTCTATTAATGGTACAAGATTAGTCAAAATCGTGTATATCATAGGGATATACACGGTATTCTATCAATTTATTTTCTTGTCCACGTGATATCCATCATGTTAGTCCTTGTTTGTACTCAACTAATTTAGTCAATACACATCAAATTTCTTAATATCCACACAACATTACTACGAAATTTGTTATTTCATGTTGTCATGATAAATTATTGTAATTATTAAGCAAATTATTTTCACTTTTTCTCAAAAATAACTTGACGAAAAATATTCATTTGACTATAAGATTTTGTTTTATAATTTAGTGTGGCTAAAAGATTACTATTGCTGCACTAAATTTAACCTTTAAGGTAAAAAATAATGGATAGTTACGAAATCACAATAATAAATCCGTGGCTATATGATAATAATTGTAGATACTAAGCCGACTTTGCCACGATTTTTTAGTACTTGAAGCAAAAATATCGGTTTAGATACAATATTTTAATTTTAGTTACTTTTTTGTAGCTACAAAGTTATTATTGCTACAGTAAGCACTTGTGGCAAAAATTAATGATTAGCTATGAAATTTTATTATAGCACAAGATCTGTGGCTATATCATTTAACTATTATAGCACAAGATCCGACCCGTGGATCCGTTTTTTATTAAATATATTCATAACTTTAGAATGTAATTTTATAAGTATTTTCTTAAAATTGCTAAGCACATCCTTGCAAGTTTAATTCTCAAAACAAGTTTAATTTATCCCCGCGTTAACTCAAAAACCAAAAAATAAAGAGGTAACTTCGATAATAAAATCAATGTTATATTAGTGAATGACTAACATCTCCATAGACAAGTAGTTAAAATTATATTCACTTCATTTGTGAAGATTCCAAGCACATGCAAGTTCTGCATTGTGGAAATACTAGTTAGCATTTTTCACAACTATTGTCATTGTCCAACATTTTCAATTAATAGCTCACAATCAAAATGAGACAACGAACAAAATATCTCATATGAACATTTCAAAATTGAAACACAATAAACTGTTAGCTAAGTAAAAATCGTTTGTCAGTTCAAAAAAAATTCTTAGCAAGGCAATTTTTTTTTTACATGTGGATCCAGATCCGATCCGTGGATTCGGTGGATCCGGATTTGAATATGATTTTTATGGACCCGATGGATCTGGATCCGGATTCAGGTATGAAAAATGGATCTGGATCCGGATCCGAATTCAGGTATGAAAAATGAATCTGAATCCGGATCTAGTAGGATCCGGTTCAGATTCTATCCGTTGCCATCCCTAGCCTTATGTTGTGGTGATTTTTAAATATTTTGAATATTTTTTTTGGGTGCTATACCTATGCACATTCAATAACTCCAATTCTACGAAGTTAGAGTCGAATCAACATATTTTAGATGCATCGAGACCACATGACACAAAGTGGTTAGGAAATATTCTTCTTTATTAATGGTGATTGATAATCATATTCGTACCTAGCTTCTTTTTCAACTAAATACTGATTTTATTTTGCTTTTTTGATCATCAAATCTGATCAACCATACTCTTTTCCTTGCCTAAAGGGACAATGTCTCCCATTTTTTAGTATTTTTTATGTAGTAGTTATTTTGCAGGGTAGTGAGTAAAACTAATGTGAACTATTTTATTGATATAATAAACAAATAACATGTATATAACTTGGATAACCATTCAAGAAATTAACTTGAAAAAGTTTAAGCATTTGTTTCTAATTTCCTATTGGAAAGTAAAACTATATAATACAACAAAGGAAAATAATCAGATTTGCCTTGTACTATTAAAAATGAGAAATTTTGCAATTCATTAAAATTTTGGCTATTATTACCCTTGTTGTTACGAAAAAGTTTCATTTTTGCCATTGACCCCTAACAAAGCTCAACATTTAGGATAGTTTTAGTCCAGGATCAAATGTAGATGGTTGGTGGAGTTTTTCTTAGTGCCAAATATAAGACAATTAAATAACGACAAAGGTATAAATTGACCAAAAATATAACGAAGGTAAAATTGAGCGATTTTAAATAGCACAGTGGTAAACTTGAATATTTTTTCATACAAAAGTATTTTCGAACTTGATCGACTCGACTCTATTCTCTGCCTCCATTTTCTTACTTCGTTTCGTTTTTTTTTTAAATCGGTTCTTGAATAAAGAGATCCGATCAGCATGATTTTTCCAAATGACCCCTGCCACCATTCTCTTTTAAGGGTCTGGATTTTTCACATTGTTTGGCCCACGATTATTAGTACAAATTTCAACGGGAAGAAGAGTTTAGGGTGCAAGAATAATAATAGGAAAATGAAATTATGGAGAGCTTAATTTTTCAAATAATGGGCACCCGTCTATGTATAACTTCAATGTACATGAACCGTCTTTTGACTATACCTTTTTATCCTCATTCGCTCTTCGTCCTTTTACCGTTGATTTCCAACGAAAAATATATTCTACGGTTCAGATTTCATTCACTGGTCCCTATTTCTTTGATGACATTTTCTTGTTTTATAACTCTCTTTTTATCTTTTGCTCTGTTTTAGGTAAAGTTGACTTTTGTCTGTCTTGACTTTGTGAATGGAAAGGAAAAGGACATTTTTCTTGATTTTGTATAGTTGGATAATCTCTCTTACCTCTCTTGGTAATAACAAGATTATAACCTATCCAAAGTGTTTGGCACAGTGGCCAATACATTAGGATATTGCTATCTGAGGTTCCGTGTTCGAGTCCTCTGATCAGCGAGAGTGGAACTGTATTCCCCCAAAAAAATCCCTCCATACGCGTAGGGCCAAGCGGTGTATACTAATCCGTAGGGCCAGGCCGGAGGTGGAGTTTTCTGGAGTATGGGGCCGTAATGCGGTGGGACCAGTCACTTTAAAAAGTTTACCCTACCACAGTTTTACCCGCAAGGGTAGCCAAGTTGGTGTAGCAGTAGAGCGCGGGACCGCAAGGTCACGAGTTCGATCCCCGCATAAACCTTCTTGGTTGAGCACACACACATGGCTTGCCAAGTGTGGTTAATCGGCTGACGTGGTTTGCAGGCTATTGCGTCAGTTCGGGGTTTACCCTGTGCGCACTCGAGAGAGTAGCGGTTGCGGGTTCCTTCGTCAACAAAAAAAGATTATAACGTAAGATTGTTCGCTTGGGCAGCTCAATTGGTTATCAAGGGGGATATTTGGAAAATGGTCAAGGATCGAATCCCGTCAGCGGCAGTGTGGGGGTTACTTCTTGAAATAAAGGAGGGCCCCTTGTGCACAGCGTGGTACTGGTCTAACCTTTGAAATCAATTGAGTCACCATGATTTACTTCCTTCACAGACCTGTCGGACCGGGGTGTGAGGGCTCCTGGGGTGGGAGTTCCACCTTTTTGGAAAAAAAGATTATAACCTAAGATTATTTTTACTTTACTTTTAATATTTTTTGTTGAATTAAGATTTAAAATTGTGCCAACAACCTCTCTGCGCCATAAAGATAGGAATAAAATATGCATACATCCGGTTCTTGCAGATATACATTTATAAAATTATACTAAATATATTGTTGTTGTAAGTTTCGAAATTGAGGTTGAAAATACACATCAATAACTATGCACTAATAGATAATTGGAGTCAAATATATGAATTTTATTATGTACTCCTATTCATTTGTTTACTTCTCCCTTATTGAATTAACATATATTAAACTATTTATTAGTGGTTTATTTTATTAAATTACATTTATTAATTATATTTTGAAAACCTAAGTTTGATTATTGGTATTTAATGATAATGATAATATTATAAAATAAAAAAATTGCTCGATCGATTTATTAAAATGCACAAGTAAAGAAATCTATTTTTAGCATAAGAGACAAGTAAAAAGAAAATGGGGGAGTATGTTGTCTCATTCAGACCAGACTTTAAAGTATGTTTTAATATAGATGTTAATTACTTGGATTATCTTAACGTTATAAATCACATTCATGACTGATAAATCATTATATATTTTTGTTTTTTAAGTGGGTAATTCTACGTCATTCATATATTTGGGTAACTTATACTATTTCATAAGTGACATAAATTATATTTCGCGGTATTCTCAAAACCCCTTTAGGGATTTTAATTTAACTTTAATAATGACACTATTAATGTCTGGTATTAATTAGAAATCTGCATTCGATTCTGATAAGCCATTAAACTAGATAGTTTTATATTTGGAAGATGGGTGGCAATTATCTTCCTATAGTAGGTTACTTAAGGAAAATGATTTTAAATCTTTAAGGCAAATTATTGACCATTAATGTATATTATTTGTTTTACCTAATAGATTAATAAAAATGGGTATCCAAATGAGTAAAACGTGGTATGTACCGGTGTCATGTCGGTGTACTTAACTAATTATAATGTGAAATAAAGAAAAAATACTTACCACTTTTTATTTTGACGAAATAGTAAGGAGTACTACTTGAATATTTTTAAAACAATGTGAAACGTATTACAAAATATAAGCTTTTAATTACATAACAACTATCAAAAAGCACATAAAATTATTCAGTGGAGATACAGTAACAAGCTTGACTCTGAAAAAAAAAGGAAATAAAAATTCAAGTTGAAACGGGATGAATATCTTCTTAGTGTTAATTTCAAGTTGTCACTTGTCACGGAGTAAAATCAATATATTTACTCTAAACAAATGTAACTTTTGTGTCCAAAATTATATACTAGAAATAGAAGAAAAGTTAGACTAATTAAGTTTCAAGCCTAATAAAAAAATTGTGTTTTCTTAAGTAATTTAATTCTCTCAAAATTGCTTAAGATTTGAATTAATTTCTCCCAAAATAAAATGGAATACTATTTTGCAATAACTGATAATAAAAATTACAGAACTTCACTGAACTCAACAAATGAAGCAGATCACACGACACTTACTTTTTTCTTGAAACAAGGAAATGAGGGGTAGAAGAAGAGTTCTGTTTCGGTGTCTGAAAGGAGGCGTTGCCTCTGAATATTTATAGCCAATAGTTAGAGAATTAACAAGTGTGAAAATGTCTATTTGTAAATAATAATGTTTGTTCGAAATTGCATTAGGTAATTACCGTTTGGAGAATTTTTCTATAGAATTTTAAATAAGCATCCTGCATCTTATTTTCCCCTCCATTTCCCATAATCATCTCTAAAACCAAACAATAAAGACGATAAAATACATATACTAGTAGTATTTACTTGGATTCTCTCGAATTAAAAAAGAGTGTTAAAATGAACGTAATGAGGACTAAAATACTGTATCTGTTTCCTTTTCTAACCTCAGCCTTTTTGTTTCTTAAAACAAAAACATTTCCCTCCTAATTCCACATTTTCTCAATTTATACTGAAAAAAAGAGAGTAGAACAGGCAAATAGCGACAGGTACAAACAAGGAAAAAAGGAATTTATTTGTAGTTACTTTATAGTAGTAAGTGATTATTGTGTAAAATTTATTACACCATCCATATAAAAATCCTCTTCAATGTTAGTAGTCGTTTGGTCATGCGATATAAAATCATGATTTCATATTTTAATTTTAAATCAGCGGTTGTTTATAAAATTTGCACAAAATTTCAACTTCAACTTCATATTATGATTTCAAATACCAAATTTTCCAAAAATACATGATTTGGGATTTCATTTTTTAAAGTATAAAACTTGACCCATAAGTTTCTATTTTGTAAAAGAAATTCATAAATTGGTGATATATTTACCAACCATGTTTACAAATCATTTATATCAAATATAGAAAAAGATATGTAAGTTGATAGTATATTTATAACAAAATTCACTCTTACCAACCATTTACCAACTAAATTTACTTCTACAACTCATGTTCAAATTTTCTTTTCATTGAACTAAAGTTCGATCAATAGAGAATGTATTTTTTAGAAAGTTCTTCTAGCCGCGTATTAACTTTGTTATGAACTATGATTTGCTCATTTTGTAAGATTATATATGAATTGGGGAAGTTTTGATGGTTTGCATAACTTTTGAAATTTTTATGTTTATGAGAAAAAATACAACTTAAGAAATCCAAACTACATGTCCAAGCAAAACTTCAATTTCAATTCATCCTGATTTGAAATCACTAATTTTATATCATGATTTCAAATCATGTCTAAATGGGTTAGTGCATAATTAAATTTTTATACCATCAAATTATTAAGTGTTGACTTATAGTAATATGTACATTTTCATAACAAATAGGAGTATGATTCAATAAATTGAAAAGTAAAACAATCTTCTAATACAACCAATTGAATTGCATGGATAACGTAAAAATATTTATACTATCAACAGACAAATAGTACATGACTTAAGATTGATGTTTATCTTTGAGATTTTAGCCTAAATACATTATATTTTTCAAACGAAAACATATCACATTTATTCTACCCTTGGTCTAAGTATCCATCCCAACCCCGTCCCGATCCCGACCAGTCCCCCTCCCCCTTTACAAAAATAACAGTTGCAACAACGACCAAATTTTGATTTTAGTCGTTGTGCAACGGCTATAACGGCCATTTTTGGCCCCCCACCCCATAAACCCCCCTACCCCCTTAATATTTATTTTTAACCCCTAAGTTAATATATTTACACTTTAACCCTATTTTACAATTATAAATAACTCATTTTCCTCTTCATTTTTCTCACAAATCTTCCTACCATCTCTATAATATCTCAATTTATCTCTCTACAATTCTACAAATCTTCCTACTATTAAATATTATATCAAAGTTAAAAAAATTGAGAGTGAAGTTGACAACTAGCTTGAGGATCATCCATCGAGCAAAGTTTCAAATTTCAACCTCGATTACATGTCGGCGTTTGGTACCTTCGTTACTTCTTTAAATTATTATTGTTACTTAATTTTAATTATCGCACTTAATTTCTTTTATTTAATTATTTACTTGTATTATTAAAATGGAAGGATTTAAACGTTTGATTACGGTAAGGGTAATGGCGTTTCTTCTAGTATGAGTAATAAGAGTAAGGATACTTCTAGTAATCCTATTCCTAGTTCCAATGATTTGATTGATTTCAGTAATATTGATGAAAATAATTTTTTAATTATATACCAGTAGATGATGAAGTAAATGAATCAGAATTTAATTTAGACGATAATATAGATGACACACCCACTAGTGCACATCAACCTCAGGCGAAGACTGAGTTCAGCCTGAAACTGAAACTGGAATGTCTCATATTCCCCCTAGTATGAATCGAGGCCCCACAAAACGAAAACTAAAATCAGATGCATGTCATTTTTTTATAGGGATGAAGAGAATCAACTAGCTAGATGTAAAATTTGTAAAAATGTTTATAAATTTAAAACCGAAAAAGGTCAAGGTGGGACGGGAGGTTTACGAGACATGTACAAGGCGAGCACACAACTAGGTGGAATCAATACATGGCTAAAAAATCGGGTGTGCCAATGCCATCTGAGTCGGGACAATATTCCCATAGTGTCCCCGACCTAGTATAGGGTCAAATTAACCCGACGACGGGGGGAATATTTGGTCCTAAATATGATAAAAACAAAGATAGGGAAAATATGACAAAATTAATAGCGGTGGAGGGTTTGCCTTTTTCATTTCTTTCCTCTCCTGATTTTATTCATTACATTCGAAAAACATATAATCATACTTTTAATGGTTTTCCTTGATCAACTGTTAGAAGAGATGTTTTTAAATTTGCAAGTAAATATCAATAATATTTACGTTATGCATTGTATCATTTTAATGGCAAAGTGGCTATCACTTCTGACATAGGCCGTAGTACTAACGGTAATGATTATTTAACGGTAACATGTCATTGGATAGATCAAAATTGGTATATGCAAAAACATATTGTAGCATATAGATATATAGATGATAGACATACTGGTAGTTTTATTTTCGATAGTATTAATGAAATTTGTGAATACTATGAAATAAATGATAAAATTATGACTATTACATTAGATAATGCTTCTTCTAATGATTATGCTATAAGACTTTTAAAACTTAGATTAACTCCATCTTTTCCTGATCATTTTCATATAAGATGTGCATGTAATATTTATAACTTAGTTGTAAAGGATGGCCTAAAACTTTTTAAAAGCATTATTGATAAAATACAATTTGTTATAAAATTTATTTTTAAAGGTAAAAAAATACAAAGACGCAAAGAGTATAAAAAATATGTCATAATTATGGATTATCACATAGAAAAATTTCAGAAGAAGTTTCAACTAGGTGGAATTATCTGTATGAGTAACTACTTGTTGCTTACGATTATTGACAACCCATGATTTTATTATTTAACGTCCATAATAAAAATCCAAGGGATATGCTTGTAGATAGTGACTGGGATAAAATTTTAGAACTTAATGGATTTTTAGAGAAATTTTATCACGTTACTAAAGAATTTTTCGGTATTTATTATCCTACTATTTCAAATATGTTATTTTATATAGCTATAATTTTTTTGTTACTTAATGAATATATGTAAAAACCAACTTATAAGGCAGCTATTGAAAAAAATGTTTAAAAAATTTAAAAAATATTTTTTGCTATCCCCACTATTTATATTGTTGGTGATGTATTACATCCAACTATTAAAGTAGATGGTTGTAAAACACTTGTAGAAACGATTTATGATTGTGTAGAAGTACTTTCAACAAACCTAACTGAAGAACCAACTGACACACCAACTAAAGAAACAGTTACGTCTAGAATACACACCGAATGCATTTTTTTTTTTTTTACGTATGACCAACAACAAAGTGCAAGTAATCAACCGGCTTCTGTACCATCTTCTACTACTTCGCTGCAACCTTATAAAAACACATGCGGTTTCTGCTGCTAGTACTCAAGGCCTTAGAAATAAAATGTGTAGTGGTTCAACTTCTTCACAAGTTAGCGAATTTAATATTTATGTTTTGCAGGGTATTGTACCGTACGAATTAATTGCCAACGCTGAATGACAAGAAGACTTGCTGAAATACTAGAGGGAGAATGAGAAGACATTTCCAACGCTAACAAAGATGGCCCGAGATGTGTTAAACATTCAAGCGTCAACAACAACGTCTAAAAGCGCCCTTTTTGCGGGAATATTTCAAATTGGAGAGCATAAACATTCATTGGCGGGAGACACTTGAGATTGCAGTTGTATTCAGAGACTGTATTCGTGCAGAGCGTAGGAGGTGCGGCCAACCGGAGACCAACGAAGAAGAAGACGACAACTGCAACGAAATCTTGTCTGAGGGAGCAGGAAGCGACGTTGAAGAATTTGACAAACAAATTTCAATTCCAACAGAAGATCCTCAAGACATTGTGAGGAAATTCGAAAGAGTATGGTTGAATATGTAATTTTTTTAATTGCAATTTTAGTATTTTACTATGTCATTTGCAACTTTTGAACACCACCACAAAATTGTAATTTTGAAATTGTATTACTTTCTATTAAATAATATAAGAGGCACAAAAACAGTTTTAAGATATTTTTATTACACTATCTTGTTCAATTATTGGAGTATTTGTATATAACTATATATTATTTTTTAAAATTAAGTGGAAAAAAAAACCCGAGTCCCGACCCCGGCCTGACTCGACCCGCCTAAACCCGACCCCGTTCCAACGGGATGTGGGACGGGACCTCCCACTGTCCCGCTGGCGACCCGATCCCGACCCTCCCCAGTCTCGCCAGGACCCGCCCCGCCTGTTTGGACACCCTTAGTTTGGATTGACTTATTTTAGGTGCTTTTAAGTTAAAATAGCTTTTAAACACTTTTGTAGTGTTTGAGTAAGATAAAAAAACATATGCCAAATCCTAAATTAGAATTTTTAACTTATGGCTATTGACTTATAAGTCATATGTTATAAACCCATCCAAACAAGTTCTAACTTATGACTTTAGGACAATATAATTAGCCTATAAGCCGTACTTGGCTTATAAGCATTTTGATTGTCTACCAAATGCACAGGTAAGTAAAAAGTAACTTACAAATCCGTTTGATCAACTAATTAATAAGTAAAGGCAGAACAAAAAAATAAAATTTATGATTTTAGAATTTTAGTCTTTTTAAGTTATTACTCCATCCGTTCTGCTATGATATAATTTAATTGTGCACGAAATTTATAAAATAAAGAAAGACTTTTGAATTTGGTGGTTTAAACAAATCAAAGATATTTGTGTGGTTATAGATTATCTCGTTAAACGTAAACGATAAAGTTTAAAGTTAAATTGTTACTAAATATGGAAATGTGTCATTTTTTTAGACTGACTAAAAAGAAAAGTATGTCATATAAATTGAGACAGAGGGAGTAAGTTCTAAGCAGTCGTTTGGTAGATGGATTAGAAGCCAAGCTATTTATGTATTAAATCTTGCATAAAAAGTACCATGTTGGTAACATTCTCTTGCTATGTATAAAATACCTAATACGATATTTGATTTGCAATTTAGAATCTCGTATAACTAATACATATATAAGTTATGACGGAATCTATGTATTATTTTATGGACGATTGAAAATGGAATAATTAATACTCCTTTTATCCCAATCTATATGATACACTTTCTTTTTTAATCAGTTCAGAAAAGAATAACACATTTTCTTATTTGATAATAATTTAACTTTAAATTTTACCTTTTACGCTTAACGAGATGATCTATAACCACACAAATATTTTCGGTTTGTTTTAAATCACACGATTAAATTTTTTTCATTTATTTCTTAAACTTTTGCACAGTCAAACTACATCATATAAATTGAGACGGAAAGAGTACATGAATAACTAAACATAACTAATCACTGCACAAAATAATACATAGATTCCTTAATAACTAATGTCTCTATTATTAATATCCGCATAACTCTAACCAGATATCAAACCACGAGTAAATTAATACTAGTAACATATGGAGTACATATTTAATAAATTTTTTAAAATAAATATACAATATATGGACCAAATATCTCTAGTTTGTTTTTCTTTTTCCTCATTCTTTGATTATTATTTTTTTGGGGTTGCCATAGCCATAATATGTATGGTGGGCATATGTGATGATGACGAAGTTGGCGTATTAAGATTCTAGTGAGAGAAAACACAGTAAAAAAGGAGCGAGCGAGAGAGTCAAAGCAGCAGTTGCTACTACTATTTGTACTCGTAATTATTTCCCCTCACACAGACAAAAGCAAAATACATATATAGCCATATCAGAAAAGAAATGCTCGTGATTAGAAAATTTTTTCTTTGCAGTATTTTGTTTGCTAACAGAGATCACCAAATCAGAGAATTAGGAGACTGAAATTTTACACACACACTCTTTTCTTTTCTCGTGATCTCTCTTTCTCTTCTCTTTCTACAGGTAATAATTACACATTTTTTTGTTGCTTTAGGCCTAGACAGTTCCAACGGGATTGCCAATATACCTTCTCTTTTCAAACACCATATATTTATTGTTTCAACCTCTATATGGAAAGATCTTAGAATTTTTTCCTTTCCTCTTCTATTTTTAATTTACTAAAGAAATTGGTTTTTTCTTCATTTTGTTGGTGGAAAGGAGGAGTCTTCAAAATACCCTTTTGAATTTGAAGTTATTTTTGAGGGAAAAAAGAGTTTTTTAGATACCCTTTTGGATTTTGAAGTGTTTTTTGGGATAAAAAGGGAGTCTTGAAGGTACCCTTTTGGATTTTAAAAATACTTTTGAGGGAAAAAAGGGAGTTCTGAAGTGGGTTTTGAGGAAAAAAAGGGAGTTCTGAAGTGATTTTTAAGGAAAAAAAGGGAGTTCTGAAGTGATTTTTAAGGAAAAAAAATTAGTTTTTAAGACACCCTTTTGGATTTTGAAGTGATTTTTGAGGGGAAAAAGGAGTTTTTAATATACCATTTTTGGATTTTGAAGATATTTTTGGGTACTAAGAAGAAGAAAGAATGGGAAACTGTGGAAGAAATGGAGGAGTGAGGCAATATATAAGATCAAAAGTTCCACGTTTGAGATGGACACCTGATCTTCATCATTGTTTTGTTCATGCTATTGAAAAACTTGGTGGCCAAGACAGTAAGTTTTACTCACTAGTAATTTTCTTCTATATGTATAATCTATGTATACCAATTAGGATAAGTAAATAGTAAATCTGATAGGCTATTTTTGTAAAAATCCCATTTTTACTAATTTTTGTACCCTCTTTTGTTGTAATATGTAGAGGCTACTCCAAAGCTTGTTCTTCAGATGATGGATGTGAGAGGACTTACTATTTCTCATGTCAAAAGCCATCTTCAGGTTAGTTTTTAAACATCACAAATGAAAGATACTTTTTTACTATTTTCTTTGTTATTTTATAAAGTTCAAGACTTTTTACTAGTATACTTGTTTTCATGAAAACAGATGTACAGAAGCATGAAGAGTGATGTCAACAGGCAAGGTATATATTCAAGAGGAAAAATGTTCTTTGTTTATGTTAGTAGTAGTACTAGTATTAAATGTTCATTATTGATTATTGACCATATCTTTGTTTTTCCTCTATTAGAATATCTCGAGCTTAGCTTTTCACATTTGTATATCTAACATGTAAACATATCTTTGGAAATTATCTTACAACAACTCACTTCATTTATTGCACATCTTTCATTCTTTCCCAATGAAAGTTTCTTTTCTTGATTATAATCCAAATGAACCAACGATGTGTTATATCCTAATAATGTTAGTACTCATTTATTGCCATTATTCTTCTCATTGTGAATGTTTTCTAAAAAATGTTTGTCCACACCCCATTTATGAGTATTTATTTCATTATGAAAATTTAATAAAAACCATAGCATTCTCAACTTTTTTTTGTATGTTTGTGTTTACAAATAGCAGAAAGAATGACCACTCAACCAAGAAAACAACAGTCCTTAGAAGATCATGATAGTCATTATCAACAAGAAGAAGGGTGTGTTGAGCAACAAAAGCTTTTGGCTTATCAATATCCATCTTTTAGCAGTCCCATGGACATGGAGAGATCAGATTCTACTCCATACTTTAACAGTGTTCAACAACCCACAAAAAGGTGATTTTGTACTCTTTTGGTGGCCTCTGTTTCCCATGTCTCAAAAAGAGTTGTGCTAAGAAACAAAAAGGATTTTGCATTTATATGCCCCACCTGTACATGGCACTACTATAATTACTTATTTTTTACTGAGTATAGTTTAACTATTCCATATACACCGACCAAAAAAAATTTATGGTGCTTGTAATCTCCAAAAATATAATCATATCGGACTCTCTAAAAATGTCCCGCTCTTATATCGAATCTTTTAAAAATACATAGTTTTTATAAGTATGAGCAACGTGGAATTACAAATAACATCTCATAATAAGATTACTAACCTGAAAGATAAGACATGTTATGTTAAATTACACTGACAGCGTGACAATTCTTTAATTAAACACATTGTCAGTTATGTTACTCTTACCCTCCAAAAAAACAAATACTTGACGCTTGATATTTTTAAAGAGTCGAGCAACATAGAGTTACAAACTTGGCACTAGTAAGTGAGATGTGAAAAATAAGAACATGTTAGCACGTATGTTATGTAATTAACATTATTAGTGTAAATTTTTTAATTAAATCTTTTATATCTTATTCTAACAACCTATTTTGTCTCACACAATGCTGCTATGAATTTTTTTCTCAGAGCTAGAATTGAGAGTTGCAGCAGCCAGAGAATACGTGAAGCAGTGGCCAATCCGTACAACATTAGAAATGATTATATCCATAGTATGACTGAAAAAGAGAGTGGTTTCATATGGCAACAGAATAGTAAAACAGAAAGAGAAACAGCACACCCAGTGTGCAATAGTACTCTTAGAAGCAATGAAGTTCAAGAATCTGAATTTTTCAAGGTAGATATTCCAATAACCCTATATATTTTTCTTTTTATTATTCAAATTAAACTGCTAGTTATAAGTCTTGGTAGTAGTAGCTGTAGGGGTATTTTCTTTTCTGCAACTTTTTTTATAAAATGAGGTTGAGTGCTCTGTTGGTTCTCCTTTTGACTCAAATTATCTACCGTTTTTTACTTGTTGAAATTAAAACTATATAAATTTTGATCAACAGTTGACCCGAGATAAATTGCAACTTGTAGTATTTATCGTATAATTATTGAATATCAAATTCTGATGAGTTAATCTAATCTAGTTTAGGTTCAAAGATTAGTTAAATCCATTCTCGGAAAAACCAAAAGTACCACGTAAATTGGAATTTAAAGTGTATTTTTCTTAGGTCTACTTTAAAGTTCCAATTCTAGTCATGCAGAATATTTTTCTTTTTCTTCCTTTTGTCCAACTTTTGCCAGTAAATTCTTTGCTTGATCTTCAACATGGTGTCTACAACTGGCAAAGCCTATAACTCTTCATTCTATAGGGTATTAGGTACACTAGTAAGTAGTTGACAGATAAAATTAATGTTGCTTTCTCTACTGTTGTTTAGTGCTTCTTCTTTCTAATTATTTTTTTTAAAAAATATTGTTTTTGCCTTAAGAAGAAAATGTCATTTATTGCCTAAAAAAGAAAAGGAAAAACATGCATTATAGACTTAGTTGCTCTTTTGGTACACTAATTGATGCGTTGTTACCATAGACATATGGGGTAACAAATATAAATCAATGGCCTGATTTCCATTTTGACTTATTATAAGATGCATTTGTACAAAAATGTAGATGATTTCTTTACTGTCTATTCAAAATTTTAAGTCTTGGTAAATAGAGATATTCAATTTTTGTGTTGGTGAAAGGTAACACGAAATTAGTCTAGATATGCACAAACTTTCTCATCATCATGACTATTAATTTTTTTTATTAGAAGCATTAGAATTAATAACTAAGAAAATGTTATTTTTGTACGGATTAAACTTATATATAACATTAACTATTTTTACCGTATCAATTAATTAAATAATGTTGTAACATGTTATAATCCTTGGACTAGTTTATCCCACGTGAGAGGTGGGATAAAATAATACCAAGCTTGATGGTATAAGATGAGATATTCAAGATTAAGTTTGGGATAAATTTTATACCTTGTTTGGTTAAAGGTATAAATATTTGTCTCGGATAAATTTATACCTTCAACCAAGCAAGGTATAAATTTTATCCCAAACTTAATCCCGGGATATCCCACCTTATCCCGCGTACCAAAAAACCCTTACAACTATTTTTATATATTATCAAAATATAGAAGTTAAAATTCAATCATTTAAAACTCTCTCTAGTATATATTTATTTAAGTATATTATATTGTTGGTTAAAAATATATTGTTGGATGGGTTGTTGAGTGTATTTATTATGCATTTGTCATGTTTTGACATGAAGAAACACGTTGAGGAATGGAATTCTATGCTGCAATTATATTCCAACATTAATTAGTCTTTCTACCTAAGCTTTTGTATTTTCTTCATACTTTAACCTCAGCATTTGACAAAAAATTCTGGTTGTTATATGGTACATTAGGAATCCTTGCAAATGTGGAAGGGAATTGGAATTATATACTTGAAAGTCTCTTTGGGATTTTATATAGTACAAAATTCAAATGGTATTTAATAAATTTAGTATGGTACAAATATGAAAGCAGCAGTGCATTTATTATGGTGGACCACATTATTTAATAAGTAATGAGTAGTCTTTTTGGTACTATTTTTTTCACAAGTTTGATGCTTATCGTAGATAACCTAATTAGAAAAAGAGAAGTACGATAACATTTTTATTTAGTCCGAGCAACTTAGATTATAAGTTAACTATCTTACCACAATGAAGTGTTCGTTTACGATTGAGTATAACCTTTATACACGTGAATTGGTTTGATTAGCCAAAAAATAAAAAATAATCAACCGTCCGTAGGGATTAATATCCTAGAAAGTAAAGTAAGCTACTTGTTTGAACAGGTTAAAATACACAGATAGTTTAGGCTTTTGACCGATTGTTTTATTGTTCAGACGATCAAGAATCAAGATTCATACATGGAATCATCAAAGAAGTACAAATTCGAGGGCTCGAAGGAGATAGAAAATGTTAGAGAAGAAGACGAAGACGATGATGAATGTGGATTATCGTTGTCTCTCTCGTTGCACCATCCTTCAATTCAAAGGAGCAACACATCGTCCACAATAAGTGAGATTAGTGAAGCAATTTCTTCATACTCAGCAGGCTTTAATTTGAATCACCATCAGCTTAGTGTTAATCTTGATTTATCTATTGCCTTATGAGACTTCCATGCAAAATTAAATTCCCCTTTGGTGAATTTTGAAATTTAATCCTATTTTAGGGTGGGGGTAATTTTACTTTTTTTACTGTAGTGTTTCTCTCTCTTTTGTTTTCCCTGTGTTTAATTACTATTTGGATTGCCCTTGTTCATGTTGATATCAGAGAAACGCTTCAGTAACTTAAGTACTCAGAGTATTATTGTACTCCATTGTAACTTTTATGTAAGGTTTTGTCATTTTGAGTTATAAATCTAGGTTTTCACATTTGTCTTACTGCTCTTTTGCCTGTTGTATTGTAGTTGTACTTGTCTTTTTTAAGACCATAATTGAGAACTCTATGGTTTGCAATTTTGTCAAATAGACAGAAGGGAGTATTTAACATTTTGTAACCTAAATTAAAATAAAATAACATCTTGTTGAACTGGCCAAATCCATCGAACGTCTCTGTGGTCGTCATGATTTTTCACTCAGACACCTAAATTTAGAATTGTACAGCATTCAAAATTTATTCTAATTAGACACTTTTTGATGAATCAGCTAAATATACAAAGGATGTATAACACTCGCAAATGACGTGTCAAAAGGCAAATTAAATGAAAACATGTGAATATATACCCAAAATAAACATCTCATCACCATCAATTCCACCAATGCACCATGCCATGATCTTATCCGGAGGGAGTACGATTGAACGTTCTGTTTGAAGGTAATAATTGATTAATGATAGTAAGATGTATTAGTTTTTCTTTAGGGAGCCTTTTTCATTAATATAAAATATATATAGGGTGTACAATGTGGAATCATCATATAATAGGGATCCTATATTTATCATAATTACACAAGACTAAATATGACTAAATATATTAAATGTACATGTGCTAATACACCCCCTCAGTCGAAATGGGAGGAGGCCGGAGGCTAAGACTGGATCTGAAGTCGAGGAAGAGTTGTCTAGGAAGGCCCTTTGTAAATATATCCGAATACTGATAGGAAGAAGGCACATGCAATACCTTGACATGACCGAGATCAACCTTCTCACGAACAAAGTGGATGTCCATCTCAATGTGCTTGATTCGCTGATGCTGAACCGAATTATGAGATAGATATATGTCGGATATGTTATCACAATAAATCAAAGAAGTGTTATGTAATGGACACTGAAGCTCCAAAAGAAGGTTTCGGAGCCAGCAAATCTCAGCAACAACATTAGCATCACCTCTCTACTATGCTTCTACACTCGAACAAGATAATGTGGCTTGTCTCTTGGCAGACCAAGAGATGATGTTATCCTCTAAAAACACACAATAGCTTGAGGTGGATCGTCGCGTATCCGGACAGCCTGTCCAATCAACATCCGTATATGACAATAATTTGGTCGGTGCTGAGGAGTATAGATGCAATCCATAATCAAGGGTGCCCTTAACGTATCGAATGATACGTTTGAGGGAAGTAAATTGTGGCTCCCTGGGGGCATGCATGAATAAGCATAATTGCTGAACATCATAAGCAATATCAGGTCTAGTGAAAGTAAGTTACTGTAGTGCACCTGCAAGACTCCTGTAGAGGGTGGGATCTGACACTGGATTACCATCAACAACACTAAGCTTTGACTTAGAGTCAACTGGAGTGGACATGATCTTGCAGTTTGCCATTTTAGGCATGTACACTATCTCTTCTGCATACTTGCGCTGACAGAAAATATAGTATCTGCAGCACGAGTCACTGATATCCCAAAAAAATAGCTCAACTTCCCCAAGTCAGTCATAGCAAATTCGATTTTAAGCAATGCAATAATCTCATTTTCAACAAATCCGAGGAAGTAGTAAGCACAATGTCATCCACATATACCAACAAATAAGCAGTGTGACTACCACAATGAAAAATAAATAGAGAATTATCACATTTACTGCAGACGAACCCAATTTGCATAATGTACTTTGCAAAGCGATCATACCATACTCGAGAGGCATGTTTCAAACCATAAAGTGACTTACGAAGACACCAGACATACTGAGGGGCGATTGGACGGACAAAACCAGGCAGCTGATGCATATACACAATTTATTTCAGATCACCATGTAGAAATGAATTTTTTACATCAAGCTGATGAATCAGCCAATGCTTACCCATAGCAATACTCAGAACTATGCGAATGGTCACCGATTTAACTATCGGACTGAACGTCTCACCACAATCAATACCCTCATGCTGATTAGTGACATTAGCCACAAGTCTAGCCTTATACATCTCTAAATCACCATTGTCCCTATATTTGTGACGAAAAATCCACATGCAACGGATCACATTCACCATCTCCGATCGAGAAACCAAATCTCATGTGTGTTGTTTCGTTAAAGCATTAAACTCTTCACACATGACCGCATTCCAATTGGAGTCTAGTTTGGCCAATTTGGGGGGGGGGGGTTGGGAATTGGAGAGATGGTTTGTGTAGGTAGGTTAAATTGGACTTTAGGTTTGAAAATCTCGTGTTGGGCACGGTTTGAAAATCCCGTGTTGGGCACGGGTTTGAAATTCGGTGCGAAGGTGCAAGTTGGGTCAATTTCTTGGTGTCGGGTCGGGTTCACTGGTGGGGTTTGGGATCGGGTTATCTTGGTTACTGGATACAATGGTGGATAGGGGTTGTGTAACGGGACTGGATGAGTGGTTTCCGATTGCAGTGAAGGGGCTGTGTGGTGCTGACGATATGGGCAGATCGATAGTGGCGGATGGCGACGAAGTGGGGTACGACGATGATGGTGGGGAGGGATTGATGTTTTGGGATTGTGATGTGATGTTGGTGGTACAGGGTCAATTTTTGGGGGCTGGTGAGGATGCGTGTTAGCGTTGGGTGTGTGGTGGCGACACAATGGTGGGGATGGTGACCGGTAAGGAGATTGAGATGGCGGGCCGATTGCTACTGGGGATGGCAAACGGCAGTGACTGTGACGGAGAGGCGGCAGGGACGACGGGACTGCTGGAGGTGGCAGTTTGTGCATCTGTCGTCGCCGGAACAGTGGCAGTATGACATAATGCTTGTTAGACAAGTGGTAATCAGTGACTCGGAATTTTTTAATGTTGTCAAAAGGGAAAACATACTTAACAAGGGTGACGTGATGGGAAATTATGATTTTATTAGTGGAGAGCTCATATCACAAGTATCACTTATGGTTTGACGAGAAACCTAGGAAGGTGCACATAGTAGATCTGGGTGCCAATTTGTGGGGGGAGGGGGGGATGAGGGGAGGGGCGTAGATGTCAGTTTAGGGTAACACAGATAACCAAAATTCTAAGATGGTCATAGGTAGGGATCCGACGGTAGAGAATTTCAGTGTGTGTCCTATTTTGAATCGCACGGGTAGGTAAAATGTTGAGAATGTGTTCTATCATTTTTAGTGCGTATACCCAAAAAGTAGGAGGGAGAGACACATGAAACAGAAGGGTACATACCATGTTATTAATGGTACAATGAATTCTTTCGGATTTACCATTTTGAGGGGAAGTATATGGGCACGAGAAATGAAAAACCATGCTGTTAGCCGCACAAAATTTATGAAACATAGAGTTATTGAATTCACGACTATTATCACATTGAAATGATTTGATATCTTTTCAAATTGCGTTTTGACCATTGTATGAAATTCAACAAATTTGGAGAATACCTGATATTTGAGTTTAAGCGGATAGACCCAAATAAAGTGAGAAATTATCCAGAAATACCACATAATATTTGTGACCTCGGTTGCTAGTTATAGGAGAAGTCCATACATCGACATGAATAATATTGAAGGGAGAGAAAGTAATACTAAGAGAAGGCGTAAATGGTAGTCGGACATGTTTCCCTAGATGACATGAGGAACAACGGTGGGGAAGTTTCTCTTTATTATAGTGAATTAAATTTCGGTTTCAGAGAGAATAAAAACATGAGCACCCGAATGACCAAGTCTACCGTGCCGCGTTGATGAAGATATTGTTGCCATAGCAGTGGGAGGAGTGACGAGGGCAACTAGAGAGGTGGGATATGTAGCACTGACATCGGACGTGAGTATGAAAGGATAGAGGTCACCCTCACTATTGCACCATGTTAGAAGATTTCCGGTACGGAGGTCCGTTACGGAAAATTCGAACGGGTCAAAATTAATTGAGACAGAATTATCGGTTGCGAATTTTCTAATAGAGATTAGGTTTTTGATGATGTTCGGGGCATAAAAGACGTTTTTAAGAGAGAAGTGGGGATGCGGTGGTGGGGTAAGGGTGTGACCAAATTCTTGAATTGGAATGCGATGACCATTACCGATCATAATAGATTGTGGTGTTTGTAACTTGCGCAGTCGAGGAAGATTTACCAAAATTGTTGGTGGGATGAGACGTGGCGCCCGTGTCCATATACCACGCATTATCGGACTGTTGACTGATCAAAGTGCCAAAAACCAGGGCTAAATTGGCTTGGGCTAGGCCTGGGACAGACTGATATCATGTAAGAATATATTAATTTTCTCTTAGAGAGCATTTCTCATTAATACAAAATATATATATAGGATGTACAATGTGGAATCCTCATATAATAGGAATACTATATTTATCATAATTATACGTGACTAAATATGACTAAATATATTAAATGTACATGTACTAATAATGATAACACAACAGATTTGCCCGCAAGTAGAAAAAGAGAAAATGTATGAGGTCTACATGTAAGAAAATTTGGAAATCGTTAAAAATAATAACGCCACCTATATTAAATATGTTTAGTTTTTATAGAATTTAGTTTATCATATGTTTCCTCTATGCGCGCGGTCAAGACGAGATATTCTTCTAACCATTATAATCAGCTCTGAAAAATATATACATAAATAATCAAGTGGCCTATGATTATTTCATATCAAAATCTATGTAGAATTTCCTAACAATAAATTATTATTACTACCATTCTCTCATAAGCTAAATATATAAATTAGTATAGAATGTAATAGGGCCCATGATTCTTGACTCTTGATCCATAGAGACACCAAATTAGGTAAGATGTTGATTGAATTTAGCAACATACATGAATTATGATTAATTCGAGATCTCTTTGTACATTTACAAAAGTTCCTCTACAATTTTGTCAAACCTTGACATGCAATATTCTTTACGACCACATAAATAAGGTAAGCATTACGTGATCCACCCTCTTATATGAAAGAACTTTAGCTTATGAGTTCTATTCATAATTATTTTTATTTACTGGAACCTTAATATATTATTTATATAATTCAAATAAATTTTAATTTTTAATAAAAACATAGAGCTTGAGCCAAATGTGCTGGGTTTTGCCGAAACCGAAGGGTTGGTTCCTCCCTTGCTTAATGCTCCGTTCTGCATAGTTGCTACATATTGTAGACATCGAAATTTTGTAGGACTTTATAAAACAAGTCTAATCCATCTTCAAACTCTAAGATTTGTTAGGGTTTCTTGGAGGTTACTCTATTGTAAACCTTAGCTCATCCATATATAAAGGGGCACATATTCTCTTGAAGAGGCATCTCGGATATCCCAAAAATTCATGGGTATTCATAAAGATCATACATCAAATCTCAAAATTCCATAAACCCTGAGATATTACACAATGAAATCAAGACATCAAATATTGTCTTTATCAAACTGCCCGACGTTCATGAGATCAAATTCATCAAGGAGGTCATCCTACGTTCGAGAAATACACTACTAACGACCCTCGAATTACAGAGAAAATTAGAAAAGAAGAATCAAGGGAATAAACATAATTGTACCCGCATTATTTATCAATAAAAATCTCGTTTTTCATATTTTATTTGTGATCGCATTTTATTTTTCACATATCAAAATTTGTTGCAAACAAATTGGCACTCCCAGTGTAATCAAATTTGTCCTTCATCTCTTCTCTCAAATCAAATCTGCAAAACCTCAAGGATCAAATCTTAGTGGGCTGCTCTTGCTTTACACGCAAGAAATCTCCTTATATACGGGAAAGGAAAATGCTTTGCTTACTTGAAGGTTTTGAGTGAACATCAAATTGGTGCTTGAAACTTCAACTCTCACTTTGTTGAATTGGAACCAAAATTAAAGTGCAGTTATGGTCTAGCGTTTGCTTGGTCACGTTAATTTGACAAACTCGAAATGGGGGCAATGTATAGGGACAAATCTCTTGTTATCTATCCAAGTGATCTGTTACCGAAGTTACAAAAATGCGAAGATGGAAGTACCATTTTTATGTATAATTCGAGTCTCGTTTTTAAATTTTGATAAGTCTACACTCCGACAAGTCTTGAAGTAGGCGACATTTGTAGACATCGAAATTTTGTAGGATTCTACAAGATGAGTCGAATCCATCTTCAAACTCCAAGGTTCGTTAGGGTTTCTTGGGGGCTACTCTATTCTAAACTCTAGCTCACCCATATATAAAGGGGCACATATTCTCTTGAAGAGGCATCTCAGATATCCCGTAAATTCACGGGTATTCATAAAGATCATACATCAAATCTCAAAATCCAATAAATCCTGAGCTATTCACAATGATATCAAGGCATCAAATATTGCCTTTATCAAACTGCCCGACATTCATTAGATCAAATTCATCAAGGAGGTCATCATATATTGAGAAATACGATGCTAACGATCCTTGACTTACGGAGAAAATTAGGAGAGAAGAATCAAGAAAATAAACAGAATGGTACCCGCATTATCAATAAAAATCTCGTTTCTTCATATTTTGTTTGTGGTCGCATTTTATTTTTCACATATCAAAATTTATTGCAAACAAACACACATATATGTATATATAAAAGTTTATATCACAACAGGGTATAGTGATGTCTTGTAAGTTGTAATTATTTATTTAAGTTACATGCGATTTTTCGAGATACAAATTAACTGTTACACGTGTTCCTTTAGAAGCATGGGCCATGGCTATGTAATATTTGCACTAAATGAGCCAATAATCAAGGAGCCAACTCTTTTACAAAACTAGATAGTCAAAATTATGATAATTACACTCGTGCAGAAAATAGGTCAATTATGGATGTTTGATGTGACATTTATTATATTCTGCGTAAGAAAATAATCCAAAATTGGTTCCCAACGAGTAGTTTTCCTTTTAAAAAAAAACAACTAGGGAAGGGTAGTAATAGAGCAAAAATGAAGAGGAAAATGGAGAGAATTTCATTGAGTTCAACTTATTTACACGCAATTATTTTAGCACTATACATCGATCAGGTCATCTAAAAGATAATTACATGTGATCACATATTATAAATGAGATTATTAACCTACAAATATGACAAGTTATCTGTTATATCAACAAGTTAAAATATAATGATAGTAAAAAAGTCTTTAATACTATCATTCTACTTTTATATATAAGTTTAATCCACTTGTTAAAGTTTGAATTTTTATATTTGCATGAAAGATGTCGACAAATTAAACAACCTGCTACTATTAGATGAATTGACAAAAGAAAGAGGGTATATACATTTATTTTCTCTTTTAGTCAATTAGGATTGACCTAAACTAGTAGCCGTGTTTGAATGTGAATTAAACAAGGGGGAGAGAATGTTACCTAGAGAATGGAAAAAGCTCTAATTTAAGCCTTTTAGGTAGGAATATTGTTCAAGAAAAATAATTGCAACTTTGTCAAAGATCACAGCTATATCATCACATGGTCATTAATTATTTGTAAATCATTTCTCAAGGCCCTACATAAAGGAATTAGGGTTGTTTCGTTTTGGAATCCTATGGTCAATGCTTTTCAACTAGAGAGAAAAATTCAAATATAGCATTCCATATAACTAGACCTGTACACCGGGTCGGGGACCCGCCCGGCCCGACCCGACCCGACCCCAAAAAACTACTGCCAGGGTGAGCCACTTGACCCGAAAAAGCGGGGACCCGATCAAGGTCAGGTTCGGGCCAGGGTCAGATTTTTTTACTCGTCTGACCCGACCCGACCCGAACAGTGACCCGCGTGACTTAAGTCACTTAACCCTTCACTATATAAGTGAAGGGATAACCTTCAGCAGCCGCAACCCTTCATTTCTTACAATCCGCCGCACCCATATCCTCTCTACTTCAATCCGGTCTCTGCAATTCATAGGTAAGTTTCCATTCATTTCATAGGTAAGTTCCATTCTTTCTCTACAATAGCTTCTTCTATGCCATCTTTCTCCCTTTTGTTCTTTTTTTCTACGCCGATTTTTGCATTTGCTTTCTGCATGTGAGCTTCACAGATAATAAAATTTGTTGGGCTTCTTCTACGCTTTCTTCCTTTTGTTGGTGTTGAAAAGCTTTCACCTTTCTGCCGATTTTTGCATATGCTTTCTGCTTTCTGCATCTGCATCTGTTTTCTGCATCGAAATTAGATTCTTCAAAGCCAAAAATTATCTGTTGGGGTTGTGAAATTTACAATATACATGTGATTAATTTTGTAATTTCTGCCGATGCATTTGTAATTTTGTATTAATGCCTATGTCTAATGTGATTAATTTTGTTATTTCTGCCGCTGTGATTAATTTTGTAATTTCTTATTTGACAGAATTCAATTATAATATGGAACGGGCTAGCGAAAACATCAACGCCAATTCTACAAGTACCTCTAATGCATCTATAGCAAAAGAAGCACATGATGGTTTTATTGAATATAATCAAGTTTTAAAGAAGCAAAAACAATCTGGTGTTTGGACTGAATTTGAGAAAATTATTGGGGCTAACTCGGAGATGACTAAAGCTAGATGCAATCATTGTAAGCGTGAGTTGACTGCTAAAAGTAAGCATGAAACTTCGCATTTGAAACGTCATTTAGAAAGATGTCCTCATAAGATGCATCAAGATATTAAACAATACGTGTTGTCTGCCAAAACTAATGTTGATGGCTCCACTATTTTAAATAAATTTAAGTATGATGATTCTGAGAGTAAAATAGCTATCATGTTTTACTTGATTGAAGAAATGCGTCCATTTATTACAGTACAAAAATAGAGGATTTAGGAGAATGGCTAGAAGGTTAAACCCGCAAGTTAAACCTTTTAGTCGACAAACAACCACGAGAGAGTTATTTGCCATGTTTGTGAAGGAGAGGGATAATTTGAAAGAGTTTATTGCTAAGGCTCCTGGAAAGGTATGTTTGACAACTGATAATTGGAAATGCAAATATACTAGGAAAGACTATATATGTGTGACTGCCCACTTTGTGGATTGTAATTGGTGTTTTTCGGACTTTCCGGATGGGCTGTCCTGCGGATATTTTCATCATCTATATAACCCTAGAGGCTGGAACATAGACGGTAGTCTGGTTGCTTAATCGTTTTTCAGAGTTAATCAGGTTATATGCATGTAATAGTCGGGTTCTCAAGGTTGATTTCATCTTTTAATAAAGCGTCTATAATCTCTTATCAGCATTCAAAACATCATAATATAATCTACTAACAGTATCCAAACAACATAACAATAGAGTAATCATACTTATCAAGTTCATAATTAGAAACACATAGTTCGAGCACATACCTTTTAATCAGGTTTTCAGATCACCGAAGTAGCCTCAACCCTCCTGTGGCTGTCCTTCCCCTTCGCATCCTTACATTGCGGGTACTATGTCGCCTTGGAGCCGGGAGTCAGTTACGGATATCCTCTGATCGCCGTCTGAAAGATGTTGTGCATAAACTAATATGGTTCTTAATCATGAATAATCAAAGTATATTTTACTCTAGTTCTTATGTTGTTCTTCTATTGATAATCAATTATCTTTCTGATGTTCTTAGTTGATAATCGATTATAGACTAAGGTGTGTTTAGCTGAACATTTGAGAGAATTTTTTGGTTGTGTAAAGGTAGGTTGAATTTCGAATGAATCTTCGTCTTTACAAGAGGCTCCTTATATAGATAACCTCGGCTAGTCACTATTCATCACTTTTTAAAAGTAAACAGTATTACTTTTCAAAAGTCGTAAAGTAAACAGTAATCAAATAGTCCTAGACAAAATACTTTTTCAAAAAGTCATAAAGGCTACAGTGGGTACAGTGCCTTGTCTGCTACTTTTCGCAAAGTCGTCTTGTCGTCTTCTGTTTTGCTTTCCAAAAAAGTCGTAAAGGCTGCAGTGCCTTGTCCGCTACTTTCCGTAAAGCTGTTGTCTTTATTCGGCTAATCTTTCAGCTGTCCATTCTGTCATGGCTTCTGTCCTATTCTTGTCGGGCTGCTTTCCTGTTTAATACTTTCCAGCTGTCCCGTTGATTTTTGTTAATCAATTGTGACTTAATAATCATTTTTTGGGCCGTGAGGCCATAATCTGATTTTGGGCACTAAGGCCTCTTTTGTTTGGGCTTTCTGTAGTTTAAACTACATTGGGCCATATTCTTTTGGGTCTGTTATGACCTCTTTTCTGGGTTACCAGTAGTTAATCTTTTTGGATCCATAGGATCTCTTTTATAGGTTACACATAGTTAAACTACATGTTCTTTGTCATAGTAATCTTTTTGGGCCGTGAGGCTCCTAATCTGGTTTGGGCCATAAGGCCATAATCTTTTGGGTCCGTAGAACCTCTTTTATGGGTTATGCAGTAAACTACATTCCCTGACTGATATTATTTTGGGCTGTTAAGCCATATTCTTTTTGGGCCGTAAGGCCTCCTTCGTAGGTCTCTACATTATACCTGCAAAAGTAATCAGTTTTCCTTCCTTATTCAAAAGGATCAGGACTTTGTTCTTTTTTGATACTTACAGTAGACGATGATGCCGTCTCTGTTCTAATCACTGGTCGTTTCCTTTGTTCAGTCATAGTCTTGTAATGTCGGATAGTCTCCTCAGCATGGGTATGCTTTAGATTAGTAATCTTGTTGAGTAAAAGGGTTAATTCGGTAGTCTCCTTTACTTCGATGTCATTGTCGTAGTAAAGGGTCATGATTTCCTCGACATCTCCTCCTTTGGAAGATCCTATTACGGATGCTTTCCGATTTCTAAGCATGTCCTCTATTCTTGTTTTTAGAGTTATTAATCCAAATGCTCTCTTAGTACTCATCTAGTCTTGGAATTTCTCCAATGTACAGGGAATTTTCTGGTTTAAATTCTTGTCTTCCCCGTTAATGGTGCTATTCCTTCATGTTTTAAAAATTTGACATATAATAATCGGCTTACCTTTTAGATCTGTTGATGCGTCCAAGATCTGTATTCCATAGATCCCTTTGCCAAAGGATTCCATCATTAATTCTGTTGATCGGGTAATAATCTGTGGTAGCTTAGTCAGGTTATTCATTTTGTCATCTGTAACAATTTTGTCAATAAATCCGTATGTAAATAATCTTTCAACAATGTTTGGATTTACTCGTTCGTTGCAAATAAACCTGGGATATTTACTCAGTTTTGCGCTGCGTAAAATATCAGGGTTAGTCTTGTAATCATAGATTTTGTTAATCTTCTCATAAGCGGTAATCACTTCAGGTCTAAATTTCAAAGTGTCTGCCATGGATACCACTGATGAAGTTGAAGGTATTGCTGGTGACATTGTTGCAAGCTTAGATGAGAATGGTACAAAGGTTTTTTGTTGTACCGGTGGTATTGTAATCGGTGTTTTCTGTGGGGTTTCTTTCTGTAAGGCTTTGAATTTAGTAAAATCTTGTATAGCTTCTGCTAATTTGTTGATGGTTTGGGTATTCTCCTTTAATTTGGTAATCAATATCTCATTTGTTCTGATGATCTCTTGCATAGCTTTTGCTATATATTCTTCGAAGTCTTCGCTGTTAATTGACATTATATCTGCTAAGAAAATCAGCTAAAACATTCTTAGTTCCAGATATATTCTTAACAATAAAATCATAACAACAGAAGAACGATTGCCATTTTCTTCTTTTATTTAATTCTGGCAAATGATCTATTTTATTGGTGATGAAAGCCTTTACCTGTGTATTATCAGTTCTAACAATGAATTTTACTGGTAGTAAATAATAGTGAAATCTTTTAATTCCAAATTTTACTGCCAATAATTCTTTTTCGTTGATATGGTAGTTTGTAATTGGTGTTTTCAAAAAAGAATCATAAGATTTAGGTCATTGGTTCCTCCATATGATTTTACTTGTATTTCTGATGAGTTAATCTTGTTTTTGGGTCAATGGAACTTGGAGCACAAAGTTCTTACAATCACAACCGATAATGCTACATATAATTTTTCGATGATGAGATTGATTAAAAGTCACATTCTTTCCAAGCATTCTCTTGTTGACGGTGGAAGTTTTTTTCATGTTCAATGTTGTGCACATATTTTGAATTTAATTGTGCAATCTGGATTGAATCATATTGGAGAAATACTTGAGAGCATTAGAAATATGGTAAAGTGCATTGATAGGTCTTCCACTAGACGAAAAAACTTTTTTGACATTGCTGAAAAAATGTTTAACTTGCGAGTTGCTAAAAGGTTTAGACTTGATACTCCTGTGAGGTGGAACTCTACCTATATGTTGATGGATCGTGTCCTTCACTACAAGGATGTGTTCATATATGTTGCTGCTAGAGATGTGAAGGTTAAGGAATTGGATCCTCCACTAACTTCTTGGGACAAAGTTAGTCAAGTTCACAAGTTTTTAAAAGTATTTTATGACGTGACTAACTTATTTTCAGCTTCAAAGCATCCCACTTCTAATTCTTATGTTTTAGGAGTATGTAAGTTTATAAAGCTTTGCTTGACCTTTCTAAGAGTGAAGATAACTTTTTAGGTGATATGTTAAGCGATATGCGATGCAAATTTAACAAGTATTGGAGTGAGTATAACCTTCCATTGAGTTGTGCTACACTTTTGGACCCCCGATATAAAATGACATTTTAAAGTATTGTATTGTTAAGTTGCATGGGGATGAAGGTTGTCAAAGGCACATTGAACGTATCATGAACGCTATTAAGGTATGGTTTGAGGCGTAAAAAGGCCATTGATAGTGACACAAATGTACATAACAGTGTAGATGGATTTGGTACTAGTGGTGGCAATTTTATTACTCAAGATACTTTATCGAATTTTGAAGATTATGATGTATTTGTGACTACAGAGATAGAAAACAATGCAGTTGGTAAGAATGAGTTGGATTTGTATTTAGAGGAACCAAATCGTCCAAGGGATGATGATTTCGATATTTTATACTTTTGGTATAAGTTTTCAGCTCGATATCCAATTCTTGCAGTAATGGCTCGTGATCTATTAACCATTCATGTCTCAACTGTAGCATCTGAATCTGCTTTTAGCATTGGTGGGAAAATAATATCATCTACTAGAAGTTCTTTGAAATCAAAAACTGTGCAAGCTTTGGTTTGCCTTCGTGGTTGGGTTCTTGCGGAAGGTATATTGTATACATACATATATATATATATATATCTTTTTAAAATAATTTATATTATTTTTGCTTTATTAATATTTATTTTTTACTTATGTAGGTGAAGGGACAAACGAAGAAGAATCTAGTGATGATGACGATGACGATGCTTATGATGATGTTGAATGAATTATTGTAATTAATTTATGATTATGAAGAAGAGTATTTATTTTTTGCTTACTGTTAATTTGAATTATTGTAATTGCATTGTTTGCTTTTGTTGATGATGTTTGCTTAATGTTGGTTTGTAATTATCGTGCGTGATGTTGGTTTGAAACTTTGAATTATCGTGAATTCGTGATGAATTATCGTGATGTTGATTATGATGTATTTTTGCTTACTGTTTTATTTAGTTTTGTAGAGCGGGTCAGGGTCGGATTTTTTTAAAAAAAAATAGGGTCGGGCCAGCAGAAAAAAAAAATTCATCTGACCCAACCCTAACCCGAGCTTTGGACAGGTCTACATATAACCTTACATTATATATATATATATATATATATATATATATATAATGTAAGGTTACTCCATAACAAGTTGGCATGGACTATGATCTAAGAATTTTGCATTTTCATGAGTCGTTTACTTGGAATATTGTTATTTGATTGGATCTACTGATAAGGGGTGATGATTAGTTCATCAGCTAGTCCTCCACCTAAACTCTAAATTATGTGCCTATGAATAATTAAATAAACTAGTATGGGTGTAGGAATTATACAATTTCATTTAGCAAGAAAAAAGTTCGGGTTAGAAATACTCTTTGCATCCTTTTGAAGAGAGTAAATTGGTTGTAGAAATCAAAAGATAATTCATCCGCTTTGTGAGAGTTCCTACTAATCGATAAATCAAATCGTGGTTGAAAGAGATTTGCTTTCGCGAGCAAATATTCTTAAGATTCCTAATCTTGATTTACTTAAACTTGGTCATTCAAGTTTCTTATATGGAAAAATAAGATAAGATCATAAGAAAGGCAACTACTTAACTAATTAACCTATATAAGAAATTTTATGTTGTCAGGGTAGTTAATGGACTATAGCAGAATTTCATGTTTTTTGATGGATACTAATCAATTAGTGATTGATGATTTTAATCTCGGTATTATAGTCTTTGCAAATATTAGTGATTTGTTGTGCAAACGTATTATATATATATTGGTCTGAAATTTTGAACTATGACACACTGCAAAAATTCAACAACATTTGCTCTGATATGTTGTATTAATGTTGGCCTCTCCTGGTTTTTCTTACAAAAAGCTTTGAAAATTCCAATTTTGACTAAAGACCAAAAGTTAGATTTTTGAAAAATTAATCTCTTTGACACACGGTTGATCTCACTTGGTCTGGTCTATTAGCAAATCTTGACTATCTTTTGTCAAATTTATGGAATTCAAATCTTGTATGTTCACCGAAGTGAGATGTTATGACATTTAAGTAGAAATTAGTAAAGTTTAAGTAGTCAAATGTTGATAGATTACAAAGGTTTGACAATTTTATTTTTATGCATATCTTGAAAGGCCATTATAAAAGGTATGAGACTCGCATCTTTTTAGTTCTTCATTTTGGAAAGGAGAAGTTGGATACTAGTATATTTATATAGTGTTTAACCTTATTTTTTAAAACAATTAATAATTCAATTATACACTAAAAATTAGTCAAATTGACCATCCGTTTACACGATGGAGGTTTAATTTGGGATAACTATACTTATTATTGTTGAATAATTCTATATTAAACTTCTTATTCTTTTTCCTTTGAAACGCCGATCTTTTATTCATATAAACAATAAAACTAAATAATCTCAAATTTCAGTTACAAGAAACTTTTATTATATATAAAACTTCTTCATAAGAAAATACTTAGATTTCCTAAGGATATCAAATCTTTATGTCACTTGCAACTTTCAATTTTCAATTTTTATTTGGAAGGTCTGCCTAAGCAGTCCATTTTTATGATGAAGAAATTGTTGGGCTGGTCTTTAATTTTTTCCTTCAAAATCGAACTTATGCCTGTGAGGCATAAGCTTTTTAAGGGAGCAAGTTTATAATGCTAAATCTAAATTAATACTGGCAAATAGATAGTTTATTTTAAGGATAAAAATTAAAGACCATCACAAAAGGGGAACAAAGTGCAAATGACCCTTTTATGAGCTGGATAAGTGGCAGTGTGGCACTATGAAAATTTGGCCAATCCATAGAGATCAAGCCCATCATTTTTGGGTCGATTCAGACCCAAAATATAAAATAGTATAATTTGTTTGAATTGGAGGGAGAGGAGAGAAAAATAAATGTAAAATTTGACATTACTTTCAACATTTGCACCTTATAGACCTGTAGTAAAGTAGGAAGGGAAGTAATATTTTAAAAAAAAAATATATGTATGTCATTGTGAACTCATGTTACCATTAAAAATTCCATGATGTCACTTCCAATTTCATAGTAGTACTAATAGCATGAACAGTTAATAATGGCAATAAAATAACACGGGACTCAAATTATGTGAAAACTTGTTTTTGCATTACCAAATTTAGAAAATTATAATATGATGGAAAAAACTTACTGCAATGTTTTTATCAAACCAATAAATACATGATATGCGTATTCTATACAAAAAAAAATTCATTAAACCTCGTCGTTAATTAATTTTAAGTTTCCATAAATTTACGCTTTTCCCCGATTAAATTTGTGTAAAGAACCTAACTCATTAAGATAAGAAAATCATCTGATTAAAGAAATACTGGTAAATAAGAAATTTTAAAATTAAATTATTTTTTAATATATAAACATGACATTATTTGGGACAGGCTAAAAAAGAAAGTATCCCACATAAATTAGAAAAGACCAGATTATGTGAATTTTAGTTCGGATGTAAAGAAATCAAACGAAACAAAGTTGGGATTATCGAATTCTCCACTTGTTAAACCAATCAGGAGATTAACAAGTAACTAATATGATATGGACAACATATCCAACAAAAATGGCTAATAATTAACAACACAGACAATTAAAACCATCAAATTTCAGATACAGAAAGATCATTTTCTGAATAGTGAATACATGTGGTTCCTTCTTAGTTTCATGCCAACTGGAAGATCAAACGAAAAAAAAGAAAAGACAATATTCATTATTCTTAAAAAAACACTCAAATAAGAATTCAATTAATTAACTCAGTATTAAATTCCTAGTTAGTTGTTTGCACTAGAATAATACTAGAGGGGTCAATATGTCATTTAGGTAACTTAGTAACTAACTTTCAGTTAGTTCTATATAGGTATGTATTGTATGCTCTTCTTGACAATTCAATAGAAAGATTTTTCTCTCCTCTACAATTCAAAGCTCTCTAACCGTTCCTATCAATAATAGAGTTGTAATTCAGCTTAATTTCACATGGAATCAGAGCACACGAACAAGAGGATCGATTTGGAAGAGAAAATTGCAAATCTCCATTGTTGAAAAACTCGGAGCTACGGTCTGCAATAGAGGAAGTGAGTTCGCAAATAACTACAACACAAATCGATGACACGCATCCGCTACATCTACAGTCATCAGATGTACCAGGAATCGTACTAATTGAACTCAAATTCACTGGACTGGAGAACTATACACTATGGAGTTGGTCGATGAAGCTCGCACTACTGGAAAGGAATAAATTAGGGTTTATTGATGGCTCATGCAAGAGAATTTTGTACAAAGATGAACTTGCGAAGCAGTGGGATCGATGTAATGCCATAGTCCTTTCGTGGATCAGTTGCACAGTCACACCGGAGCTCATTTCAAGTATCATATTGTCCTCTAATGCACATTGCCTGTGGGATGAGCTCGAAGAAAGGTTTCACGAATCGAATCTGACTAGAATCTATCAATTGAGTAAGGAGATTGCATTATTAACTCAAGGTATGGATTCAGTCACTGTTTACTATTAAAAAATGAAAGATGCTTGGAATTAATTAGACCTAATCTCTCCAAAACCTAAGTGTAATTGTGAGGAATCGAAGGAGTATGTAGCTAGAGCACCTGTGTAATCAACGACTGTTGCAATTCTTAATGGGAGTCAATGAGAGTTTTAGTCATGTGAGAAATGATATTTTACTTAGAACTACCAAACACATGCAGTAGTGGTCCAAGAAGAGAGTCAAATGATTCTAGGTGTGATTGAGTCTGGGAAAGACTCATTAAGTTTGCTAGATAGAAGAGGATAAAATTACAAGCCTAGACCAGGTGCACCTAATTTCAAACCTGCACAACTTTGATCTGTGTGTGATTTGTGTGGGTACAAGGGTCATGTGTTGGATGACTGCTACAAAATTGTAGTTTATCCACTAGATTTCAAGAGCAAGAAGAAAGCTCAAGGACGAAGGCCTAATACAAAGCAGTTTAATAATAAGTTTGCTAATAGTACCATGCTTGAAGAAGCTAATGTAGAACCTAGGCATAAAAAAGGCAGGTTTATACCAGATGATCAGTGGGGTCTGAGGATGATAAAGTGTATGCAGACCTTACCTCTACCTTGATAGGTATAGCAACTATTTTTTAGAGACCCTCGGCTCAAGACAAAACATAAGCAGAAGCAAAGCAAGAAAATAAGTCATGCTAGCACATTCGGAAAAAAAGCAGTAACTAATGCAGGTACATAAGATAAATAAAGTATATTAAAGAACACATATCAGTAGAAAGCAAACGCTACTATAAAGTACTACTAAACCTACTAGTCTAAGTGGACCTATAATAATAATACTACAACTACTAGTTTGTAAGCGTAAGTAGGGCTACGCTCGACTATCTACTATCTTTCTACCCTAATTCGTGTCCTCCACAACCCCTTATCTAAGGTCATGTCCTCGGTAAGTTGCACCTGTGCCATATCCCGTCTAATAACCTCTCCCCAATACTTCTTTGGCCTACCTCTACCCCTCTTGAACTCGTCCATAGACAACCCCTCACACATCTGCACTGAGGCATTTGTGTCTCTACTCTGCACATGCCCGAACTATCTCAACCTCGCCTCTCGCATTTTATCCTCCACCGAGGCCACTCCCACTCTATCTCGGGTATCATCATTTCTAATCATATCCCTCCTTGTATGCCCACACATCCATATCAGCACCTCATTGTAGAAATTGTGGACCAACATCCACTGGTCAATACCATGGTGGGGACATCTCCTTTGCAAATCCTTAAACCTCTCCCAAGCATCATACAAAGATTTTCCCTCAAGCTGATAAAAATTGTTCAGTTCTCCCCTTAGCTTAGCGGCCTTTGATGGAGGAAAGAACTTGGCAAGAAATTTCTGAGCCAAAATTTTGCCAGGTAGTAATAGAGTTTGCCTGAAGAAAGTTCAACCAGATTTTGGCTCGGTCCCTTAGTGAGAATGGGAAGAGCCTCAATCTAATAGCGTCATCAGTCACACCAATGTATTTGAATAGTGCACATAGTTGCAAGAAATTGGCCAAGTGCATATGGGGATCTTTAGAGGGTAACCCACCAAACTGAACTGTGCCTTGGACCATTTGCAGGATTGTCGGCTTAACCTCAAAGTTGTTTACCTCCAAAGCTAGTGGTCTTATACAGGTCTGCACTCCTATTACAGTTGGAAGTATATAATCCCGTAAGCTTCTCACAACGGGATTCTGAGCTTGTTCCTTCACCATTTTTGGCACCCCTCTATTCAATCCATAATTGTTTTGAGGATTTTTGCCATAACCACAGTAGAACTACCAGCTCTTTTGTTTCTTCGATTCTGCTTGCACGCTTTCTCAATCTCAGGATTAATAGGAACAAGGTTGTCTTCTCCTCTTCTTCTTCGCATATAACAAACCTACATGAAAAATGATCAAAAGATGCACGCAAAACAAGTTAGAAACTTGTTCTTGGAATAACCAAATTAGAAATAAAATTAACTACTTTGATATTGATAATTTTCCAGTCCCCGGCAACGGCGCCAAAAACTTGTTGCGGATTTTAGAGCTACGCAAGTATACGTATAACAATTTGTAATAATTTTTGGTAAGACCGAGTATCGTCCCACAGAGGCTGAATTATCAATTACCAAATAATTAATATCTAGTTTCTATTTGACTAACGAATCTTGATTTGTAAAGGTTAAAATAAAGAAAGCATAAACGAAGGTAAAATGCAAAAATACACGAATTAAATTCGAGATTGAGAGCAATTAGGGATTCTAATCTCATCAACTATCCACTTTACCATTTACTAATGCAAGATTAACAATTGTTCTTATTATTAAGATAGCAAGTTAACAAAGACGTTCTATATTCAGTTACGACATAAAAAACTCAACCTAAATGAGAATTTTCTATATTTCTATGATAAATTCCATCATTTAGGAAGCATTAAGATCAACAACCTAAAAGCTACACAAGCAATCGTGATACTCTCGTTCAAGATTAAGCCTATGTCAATTCAACTATAGCATATTCAAATCTCACTTTTCAGATTTTAATTTAAACTCATTTAGATACACGAAAACCAATGACCAATCAATTCTCATTCAATAACCACACATTGAAAAGACCTTAATATATGAAGAAGACAAGATAACATTGCATTAGTCCATGATAGAGGTTCAAGTGATTTAATTGAAAACCCTAATAGAAGAATTAGTTCATAGTCATTCTAAAATGAACACATAAACTGAAAATTAACATAAAGATACTTCAAGACAAAGAAAAAGAACTTGAGGAATTGATCTCCAATGGCTCCTCCAAGGTCCCAAAACCTCCTTCTCTCCTTGCTTCTCCCCTCTTTTCTCTCCTTTTTTCATTTTTAAAGCAAACCCTATTTTTCCCTTTGAAAAGACCTTTTTGCCCTTGTGAAAAATGAGTTCTCATAATCTGTACGAACATAAGCGTAGCGGCTCATTTGCAGATTTCCAAAAGCGCCGTGGCTCAGTCTAAATAGCGCCGCGGCTCTTCTGCTTCCAGTAACGTGGTCTCTCTGGAACCTCAATGACGCGGCTCTGTTGTAGGCGCCGCGACTCATTTGTCATCTTTTCATCCGAGACACGTTCAACTGCCGCAAGAACTTCCCAAGACTTTTCTTAACCATTTCTTTGACTAAACCGGCATATTTATCCTCAATATCCGCTTATTCTCTCTAAATCCGCCTCACTTCCAACCTGGATCGCTTTATCCTGAAAACAAAATAAAAACAAGCGTAACACGGTACACAAAAATATAAAGACTAACACAAGACTCCCTAAAACGCACTCTAAAACAGTACTTAAACAGACTTAACATTGCTCGTCCCCTGTGCATCCTGCGAACAACACCCTTAACCTCCTCAAGACCCTATTCTCAGCCTAGCATCTCCCTTACCCCCCCCCCCCCCCCTCCATCCCTCGCCCTCGTTCCCACCCGAGAACATGACCCTAGTCTACCATTAGTCACCAGAGCCACTAAAGCGGATATAAACTAATCAAAAGTTCACACTAAAAGGAGCAGGAATCAATACTATAGCACAAGTCCGCAAGAATGTAGAAGCAAGTCTAACTACTATGACAAGAATGATAGAACTATAGGTTAGAATGTAAAATTTAAGATTTGATAAACGAAGCAAAAAAAAATAAAAATTGCTACAAGGATGAGAGATTAAGAATCAGTAAGGGCGACCGGAGGTACAAACTCGGTATTGTTCACCATGATACTGTAATTCAGCTCAATTTCACACTCAGAAAATTATTATTCAAAATTATATTTATTGAAATTTCCATGTTTTTGTTCTTCAGTACTTAATTCAGATGCAATGATGCCGGCTAATTTTATGTTGGTTAGTTATTTTTCGTGTTAGTTCAATAAGCTAGTATAATGATCAGACAGTTAGCTATAGTGATTTGCCTTATGGAAAATTAGGGTTGGGTATCAATCATATCCCACCCTAATGTCAGGGCGTGACACAAACAAAAGATTCGATGTGACTTAGCTAAATAAAAGGACAAACATTTGCAACAAAATTTTCTAATAAAAACACAAACACTCAAAACCATCAAATTTCATCCGAAACAGAAATATCAGTTATTGAGTACATTTTGATTCTTACTTATTTTCACGATAACTGAAAGATCAAATAAAACAAGAAAAAGGGACAACATTGATTATTCTTAATAAAAACACTCAAATAAGAAACTGATTAATTAACTCGAGAAATATTATTGATTGATTAGCAGTGTTTGGTGCAGAAGCAACGGCGGCGAACGCCTTGGCAATGGCCACCGGAGAAGCCCTCAGTTTGACAAACAGCAGCGCAATTGCTCTTCCTTACGCATGTTCCCTTGAACCGGTGGCTTTGCGACTCACAAGTCCTTGCCTCTGCCATCTCTGCACAAAACCATTCATTCATGAATTTGTATATTATCACGTTACCTAATATATAACTACAATTAAATAAAATTGTTAAATATACATACGATATACACCAAATAAACATGTATATCGTATGTATATTACTCTCGCGTTTGGTACAATAAACAGCCCACGAGTTTGGGCAATATTATGGCAAGGTTTGTTGTAATTAGTTAGGGTAAATATTATATTAATTAGTATTGTACACTTACCATAGTTGTAGGATTCTTGTATTACTATAATAGGGTTTTGGTATTAGAATAGAGTGTCTATAGTTAGTTTATCTAATCTAGATCCTTTGAAACTGAAAGATTTTCTAGTCAACTAAGAGAAGTTCTTATTTAAGTCATATAATTCTCATCAGAAAACTCTTTTTCTTCCTTTTCAATTATCAGTTGATTTTTTTTTTTTGTAAAGTTCTAATTCTACAAAACAATCATATGATATCTACCTTTCTAAACATCATTATGACAAAAATTTCTGAGGACAAAGGAAATAAAAGACTGAAAAAGAATTAATTCCACTGCAATAGACTAGCTATTTCTAACATAAGGAAAAACCAAATAATATGTGAAAGAAAATACCAGTGGCAAAAACCAGCATCAGCATAAGGAAAAAAGTTGCCAACAATTTCGTAACTCCAGCCATACTCTTTTCTTTTGTAGGTGAAGAGAGAGATAATTAGGAGGAAATTAAAGATGAAGAGATCATTAATAGAGACAGGTCTATATATAGTATAGTACTAGTGTTATGTATGGGCAGTGGGCTAAAGGGTATTATATACACAGTGGGTGATGGTGGGGTGGCATTCTTTGAATGATGAATGATCTAGAATAAAGAAAGGTGAGAATTTAAGTTTTATTAAAAAATATTTACACAAACATGTAATTAAGTAATTTAAAGTTAAATAATTTTTAATATATTTTTTTATAACCATTGTGTCTACGGTAGCATGTACCTCGATAAATTTTAATTATTTGTTACCTCCGATCTGCGTAGGTATTTAGTAACTATATCTACCAAGACTTGGACATATGAGAAAGAACCACCTAGTGTTTTTTGCTTCCAATTAAAAAGAGATTCTTTAATCATAAAGAATTCAGTTCAGATATAGAATACCTATTCAGAAGTCCCTTGGCTGCAAGTAAGTCTACGATAATAATTAACTAGTAACGAGTTTTAGTTATATCAATGTCAGTATAAGGAATTCTTAAACAATCAGATTATATTGACCTATTTTTAGCAGGTAATTTATCTTAATTTCAAGATTAAGGAGATTTTCTAAATATCATTTGGATGACTCGGTGTAAACAAATATTTATACTAACAGTGTATAGGTTAAGAATAATAGAAGTGAGTAACTAGTAGAAGGGCAAAACTGTACATTCACTGTTTTCACAAAAGTAGTTAAGTGGTTGTAAGTTATAACCACCAATGAGGCAGTAAGTTAGGAGCTGATTATGTGTACAGTAACTAAATCTCTGTATATAGAGATCTTATGTACAGTGATTACACCCCTATGTTTTATGGCTTTTCTTGAAGATCTGTATTCTTTTAGAATTCGTCTTCTTGCTCTATCAAATTTTGAACCCCCATCAATGCCTCCCATTTTTACCTTGAGTTTCTGAACAACTTAGAGTCAAATGATCCTTTAAGCACAACAACAACAAATCGAGTGTAATTCCACAAAGTGAGATCTAAAAAGGGCAGTATATACGCATACCTTACCTCTGTTTTGATGGGTAAAGAGGTTGTTTCTTTTACCTCTACCTTTAAGCATTTACCCTTGAGTCGTATATTATTTTTTCTCTTTTCTTAGTTAGTTTTAATGAATGATTCCATTAAGTTTTTAATTTCATTAGTTTGAGGGATCAAAATCGCATATTTATTGAAGGTTAATTATGTTTAGTCGAATTATACATGGATCAAAACTGGAATAAACCTATAACACAAGAGCTAAAATCGCTATTTGCCCTTAATTGATTATATACTTTCTCTGTTTTTAATTTGTTTGTCTGGTTTTGAGTTGTCACGAAGTTTAAAGTTTAAGAAAGTAAGTAAGATTTTTAATCTCGTGAGCTTAAACTAAAAATATGTTGAATGTAAAAAACTATCATTTAATCTTATGATCTTAAACATGTCATGTGAAAAATTGAAATTAAATAATTATCAAAAAAAGGAAAAACATTATTTTTTAAATAGACTACAAATAAAAGTTAAGACAAATAAATTGAAACGAAGAACACATGCACCTATATATTATGTTGAATCCTGACAACTCAATATGCACTAATCTTTGCTCTTGTAGCTTTTTAAAACTTTTGGGATTGAATATATTTTCCTATTCTAGCAATATCTTCCTTTATCCCCACCGAAAATAATAAAATACAAAAAGAAAGACATAAAGAGCTGAAAAAGAAAAACATGAACGTGTGAATATTCACTTTAGAGGGCTACTTTTTTTCTGAATGCTAGTAAAGGTGTGTGATCGGATCTGCATACCAGCTTTTACAAAGTGTGAAATAATTAAATTTTCTTCCTTGAGGTACATTTCAAGTATAGGCTGAGTCATGTTTTCTAATTTATGAGTTTGGGATTATAAATTTTTTTTATTGAGTTTTTAATAAATTAATTATAAATATTAAAAAGTTTAATATAAATATAAAGTTTTAAGTCGAAACTATTGAATTTTGTCGAATTTAGCCACCATTGCTGCTCCATCCCTAGTTCCAAAGCTAGCTCCTGCTTGTGAGAGGATTGTCGTTAGAGACTTCATAGTAGTTCGTTTTTGAATTTTTTTTATCTAAATCAGAGGCAAATACAGAATTTCAAGTTTACCGGCGTTAAAATCAATATTTTATTTTTTATTGAATTTATTATAAATTATATATGCATATCAAATTTATTTTTAAATATAAATATAAATATAAAATTTAGGCCTAAATTAGTGAATTCTACCGATTTCGTAACGTCCGCTTGTTAGATTTTAGGAATTTTCTGCTTTCTTCATTGAATTCAATGTGCTTTACAGAATGTTTTTATACAAGTGTAAAAAATAAAAACGTAAAACGACTATTCTATAATTACCTACAGATGTCCTATTGTGATTGTTTACCTTCTAACGAACTGAAGGATACATACAAAAATGTTTTGCTAAACTATGTTGAATGTATTTGGTGTTGACCATACTGGAGAGTGGAGACTCCCAAGTACTATGTTGGATTATAATTCTTGATATTTGGGCTTTGGAGTTGGGCTTCTCATTTGAAACATATTGAAGACTAGTGGGCGATACGCAGGAATGTCCTTATTTTGGGTGGTGTTTTATTTTTGCTCCTCAAATTATTATTTTTAAATTTTTATCCTTCGTCTAAAATTTTTGAGTTCTGGGTTCGAATCTCCACTCAGGCAAAAACTAAAAAAAATCGCAAGGCATAGTTTGGAATTCGTAAGACAGAGTTTGACCTTCCGGCAGGATTTGCCTGCAAACTATGCCTTTCCGGCAGGGTTTGCCTTAAGGTAGCAAATTCCACCTTAAGGCAGACAGAGTTTGCATGCCTTAGTTTGCCTTCAGGCATAAAGAAAATTCTGTCTTTCGAATCCAAACTCAACTTTGCGATTTTTTTTAATTCTTTACTTAACAGGGGTTCGAATCCGGAACATCTGAGGTATTTTTAAGCGAAGATGCTTATGTTTCTAAATTATGTCAGTGATCTTGGATGGTCCCCCGATGCATTACATCACCTATTATTGTGACTCTTGTGCTTACGAACTAAAATGACGCTTATGACACTTTAAAGATTATAACAATGTTACTAAAAGATCTCTTGTGCTTACATTAAATACTTTGATGAATTGAAATGCTTACTTGAATTCTTTCTTGATCGTGTACTTGATATTTTATTGTAAATATAACTCTTACCCCCATCGTGTGTGGCTTGGATATAACGTATCCTGAGTATTCTAATACTCAAGTTTTATGATGTCTAGTTTAGGAGTTGGTCAGGAACATAATGGTCCACGTGCGAACTTGGATCCTGTTGTAAGACTCTTAGGATTACGAATTAAAACGACGCTTGTCACACTTTAAAAATTATTACAATGCTAGTAAAAGATCTTGTGCAATTACACTAATTCTTTGATGAATTGAAATGTATACTTGAATTCTTTTTGATCCTGCACTTGATATTTTATTGCATATATAACTCGTCCCTCCATGATGGCTTGGATATGACGCATGCTGAGTATTGGAATCGAAAATGCTTCTTTGATTGTTGAGTAAGGAAGCGTAGCTTATGCACCCATTTCACATGTTAGGCGTAGTGGCCATGGATCAGGCGGGCTAGGCTCGAAGGTTCTAGGGCAGCAAGTGAGTTTTCAATCTTTTCTATTTCTTTTTCTGGTTTAACCCCTCTTGGAAACCGCAACAAAGTTTTACATGTCAATACCGGCAACAATGAAATTTATAGTAAGAGAAAAATCTGTCGACTTTAAAAATCGTGCAGGTGCTTTCATTATGGATCGGCCGACTTGTCACGATTGATTGCTCACACACAATAGATAAAATAAGGATTTCGTATAATAATACAATTTTTTTATTTCTATTTTGAAAACTAAAAAGTTTAGTTATCTATTCAAACAAGATATACAAATTACTAATAGATTGAATGAAATCTCAGAGAATTCCACGTTCATAAAATTAAAAAAGAAAAAGCAGACAGGAACAGTTTAATTTTTTAAACAAACAGATTTTGACTTTTTTTTTTAGCACCCTAATTCTCTTGTTGACTTTGATACCATGGAATAAAATAGAGAAAAAGACCTTCAAGAGTTGCGTATCGAACATATCTTACTCTCAATGGAGTCATTTCGATATGACTACACTCAGGAATCATTTTTATGATGTCGGGTTAAGCATTGATCAGGAGTAGGACAGTTCACATGCGATCTAGGAAACGACACATTCTCTACTTTTGATGACCCTACCTTTAGACCGTGAGAGTCACGTCGTTGGTATATATTCCATTCTTTATTCTTGTTCATTCTTCTTTAGTATCATAGAAATTTCATAAATAATGTCGATTTGTTAGATTTGAAGAGAATGCTTGGCCATCAAGGGTCTTTTGTTATTTTACATGTTTCAAAGGGAAGCAATCTCTTGTGAAAGATCAAAATACACTAATACAAAAAAAACTATTTACGCTATCGATGCATATACATACTTGTTAAACATGGTAATATACTCGTGATATACACTTGATATACATAGTGTATACCACGGGTACTGAATGGAGAAGGCCCAGCGTCGGCAGTGGCTGTCGAGCCCATCACGGGCAATGGATATTTTGTGTATATTAGGAAAGTATATTTGGTGTATATTATAGTGTATTTGTTACCTTAATTAGGATTATACACTTACCATAATTATATAGTTAGAATTATGGTAGAATAAGGTTTTAGGAGTAGAATAGGAATAGGGTTCTCCTATTTTGTAACTTGTATATATACCTTTCATTTAATTCAAATAATCAAGGGGATTATTTCTTTCATGGTATCAAAAGACTAGGTCTAACAAAATTTTTCTCTCCCAAAGTTTTGTATCCTTTCTCGGCCGAAACCCCCCCTCGGGTTTCCTGTCCAAATTTCATCTTCCGCTCTCACAAAATCTCTCTTACTATTCCCAAATTTCCCCTCCTTCTTTGTTCTTTCAATATGTCTAAGAACAATTTTCATCCTGCCCTCATGGTTTCCAACGTCAAGAACAGTATCCCTATTGTGCTTGAGATGAAAAACGTCCACTATGCGACGTGGGCAGAATTGTTTAAAATCCACGCTATCTCCCATCAAGTTATCCATCACATAATTCCTCCCGCTATACCTCTTCCCGCGGAAGATCCTCAGTTATGGATTACTCTTGATGCTACCGTTCTCCAGTGGATTTATTCCACTATTTCGGTTGACCTCTTACAGACGATTATTGAGCCGGATACCACGGCTATGGCTACCTGCTATAGATTGCGTGATATATTCCAAGATAACCAACATTCACGTGTTGTCACACTCGAGCAGGAATTCTCTCTAGTTCGCATGGAAGTATTTCCAAACGTCTCTACATATTGCAAGAAACTCAAGGAGTTGGCGGACCAACTCTGTAACGTTGGCGCACCTGTGACAAATAATCGTCTGGTTCTACAACTGGTTGCCGATCTTTCTGAGGCATATAATGGCGTTGGGACTCTCCTTCGTCAAAGCAACCCACTTCCCGCTTTTTATCAAGCCCGCTCCATGCTTACTTTGGAAGAAGCCGGTTTGTCTAAAAAGGCGGCTACCGGAGCAAGCCTCGTCGTCCTCCATAAATTCTTCAGGTTTTGTTGATAATTTAGGTCAAAACCATACTCATGGTGGCGGCACAAATAATCGGAAGAATAATAACAAAAACCGTGGGGGCAAACGCGGCGGTTCCGGTATTGGTCAGCAATCAGGCAGTGGGCCCCGTCCAGTGAACAGTGGCCCACCACCTTACTGGTCCCAGCAGTGGGGCCCATGGCAATGGGGCTGGGGCCGTGGGCCAGTAGCCCCTACGTTCCAGCAGCTCCCGGCAGCCAGTTGGCTGGCCAGCCTTTCAGGCCCAACAATCAGCAGTGGCGGCCCACTGGCCACTGGCCCAGTAACGCTAGTTCTAGGAGCACGGCCCAGTTTAGCCCAGTACTAGAATACTTGGGCCCCGACCTCCGCAAGCTCACCACGCAGCATGCCCCACTCAAACCGATATTGAGGTCGCGATGCACACATTGGGTTTGACTCAACCGGACCCAAATTGGTATATGGACACCGGTGCCACTACCCACATGACTTCTGATTCAGGTACTCTCTCATCTTATTCTAATTTGAGCAACCCTCGGGGTATAATTGTTGGTAATGACAACTCTATTCCAATTCAGGGTTATGTTCAGAAAACGTTGTCTCCCCCCAATCCACCCCTTATCTTGAAAAATACTTTACATGCCCCCAAATTGATTAAAAACTTAGTGTATGTTCGAAAGTTCACCACTGACAATTCTATTTCTGTTGAATTTGATTCTTTTGATTTCTCTGTGAAGGATTTCAAGACGGGGAGTCATCTCATGATGTGTGATAGTAGGGGGATCTTTATCCTATCATGCCCGATTTCAGTCCATCGAGCCAAGCTTTGCCATCAACCTTTGCAGCCATTTCTCCTTCCTTGTGGCATGCTCACCTTGGTCATCCGGGATCCTCTATTTTATCCGTTTTAGATAAAAAATAGTTTTATTTCTTGTAAGGTTATGAGTCGTACTCCAATTTGCCAATCTTGTTCGTTAGAAAAAAATGTTAAGCTGCCATTTGTAGACTCCAATTCTCATACTTCAATGCCATTTGATATTATTCATAGCGACCTATGGACGTCTCCTGTTCTCAGTTCGTTGGGTCATCGATATTATGTTCTTTTTTTAGATGATTATTCTAAATTTTTGTGGAAGTTTCCAATTGCAAATAAATCTCAAGTTTTTTCAAAAATTTAGAGCGTTCATTCGTACCCAATTCGAAAGAGAAATAAAAAATATTCAATGTGATAATGGGAAAGAGTATGACAATAAGGAGTTTCGGGAGTTCTGTGCTAGTAATAAGATCAATTTTTATTTTTCGTGTCCTCATACATCTTCACAAAATGGAAAAGCCGAACGCAAAATTCATTCCATAAATAACATTGTCCGAACTCTCTTAATTCATGCTTCCATACCCCCATATTTTTGGCATCATGCTCTACAAATGAACACATATCTCCTTAACGTAATTCCTTCCAAAAGTCTGACATATTCTTCCCCCCTCCAAATCTTATATAATAAGAACCCTTTTTATTCTCATCTTCGGGTTTTTGGGTGCTTGTGTTATCCGTTATTCTCATCCACCACAATTAACAAACTTCAGGCCCGGTCTACTCCGTGTGTGTTTTTGGGTTACCCGTCTAATCATCGTGGTTATAAATGCTTTGATTTATCCTCCAAGAAAATCATAATTAATCGCCATGTAATTTTTGATGAAACCCAATTCCCATTTACTAATGTTCATACTCCCGAGCCTAGTTCGTATAATTTTTTGGATGATGGTATATACTCGTATATTACTCACCATTTTTTGGACGTATCCCGCACCCAAAATTCTCCAGCGGGCCCACTGCCCGCTGGCCCCACTATCCCGTCACAATTCCCCATTCTTGGATCGGTCCCCAAGCATTGAGCCGGTCCACCCAATTCTGGCGGTCCGGTGGTGCTCCAGATTGCCGATTTGGGCCAGTAGGCCCACTGCCTGCTGGCCAGTCCATCCCGAGCCCAGCAAATTCACTAAATTCTTTCTCGAGTCATAGACCGGTCACTCGTAGTCAGCGGGGTATTTTTACACCTAAAAGACATTTTAATTTACATTCTAATGTCTCTAAATCCCTCTTGCCCCGTAATCCTGTGTCTGCCCTCAACGACCCGAATTGGAAAATTGCTATGACTGATGAATATAATGCTCTTATTGATAATAAGACGTGGGAGTTGGTGCCCCGTCCATCTGATATTAATGTTATCAGGTCTATGTGGATTTTTGCTCATAAGGAGAATTCAGATGGGTCATTTGCTCGACATAAGGCGCGACTTGTGGGTGATGGTAAAACTCAGCAGGTTGGTATAGATTGTGGGGAGACGTTTAGTCTGGTGGTCAAGCCGGCTACCATTCGCATTGTGCTTAGCTTGGCTCTTTCAAAGGCATAGCCTATTCATCAGTTGGATGTCAAGAATGCTTTCCTACATGGTGATCTCAAAGAAACAGTCTATATGCATCAGCCGTTGGGATTCAGGGATCCCAACCGTCCTTATCATGTCTGTTTATTGAATAAGTCCTTATATGGGCTTAAGCAGTCTCCACGGGCCTGGTATACGAGGTTTGCTGACTTTGTTTCGACTATTGGGTTCACTCACAGCAGGTCAGATAATTCCTTGTTCATATACCGTCGTGGTTCGTCTTTGGCCTACATTCTGTTGTATGTGGATGATATCATTTTGACTGCCTCTTCCGATGCCTTACGCCAGTCTATCATGGACATGCTCAGCTCTGAGTTTGCTATTAAAGACTTAGGGCCCTTGAGTTACTTTTTGGGGATTGCCGTCAAGCGTCATTCAGATGGTTTGTTTTTGTCTCAAAGAAAGTATGCGGCTGAGATCATCGAGAGAGCTGGGATGTCATCCTATAAGTCCACTTCCACTCCAGTTGATACAAAGCCCAAGCTTAGTACAGCGGCCGGCGCAATACTATCGACAAAACCACTTATAATCATTGCCTAATACCAAAATCCTCCACCTATCACCAACGTATAATATTAGGAAAAAGTCAGTCATAATATTACTCATATCTAAAGAATAAGGTATATAGAAACGAACAAACCATACAATTGGTGTACAGGCATGATGCATGTGTGCACCGAAATAGAAAAGAAAAATAAAACAGACACGCAAAAACTAGTCAAAGGCAACAATGCCAATATCAAAATTCTAAAGAAAAAAATTAGAAAAAATATCAAAATAAAATAACCCAAGCTAAAATACGATACAACTTTATCGCACAATGAGGGAGTTCCAAACTTTGATATGTGAAACTCTAGCATAATGTGCTGAAGTTCTAAAAGTTCTTGGAATTTAAAACTCTAGAAATGATTCACAGAATCTTTTATATGGAGTTTGACATTGATACCCTGATGAAATAATAATGAAGTTTCAAAATAAGTATTGTAAAATAATAATAAAATATATAAATTTTAAAATATGTATCATGAGTGAAATAAGTATATAAGTATATGAAAATATGTGAAAAATATTATGCCACTCATGGTACCTCTTTTGAACTCAATGATAATATTCTGAAGTTTCAACTTCTACACGTTCAAATTCCATGATTTTGTAGTGGAGTTAGAATAAGCTTTGCTATAAAAATTGCGCCTAAGGAATTTTATTTTAAAATTGAATAGCTCCAGTATAATATGTTGGATAATTTCATTCTTAAAAATTCGAACTTCAACATAATATGGTGAAGTTTCACTTGTAAAAGCTTTGAATTCGGAGAACTTTTTCGTATTTTAAGTAAGGACATTTTTGTCCAAATATTTGTCCGGATTAATGAGTGGTTAAATGGTTAATAATTTTAAAATAATGACTAAAGCTTGATTAGCGGGCCAAAAATAGTTATTTACCAATTTCTCCCAATTCTCCAAATATCACCACTATATATATTAGTAGTAGAGTCATAAACTCACACCTAAAGAATATAGATAAAATCTAACAAATCAAACCATTATTTTGTAAATCTTTGCACCGGAATAACTTTGCTAAATTGAGAGTAATAATATAAAAAATTGTAGCACTGTCGATGACAAAACATAATTAGACTGTTTCCACTTAATTAGCATATTTTTGCTTTGAATTTCAACTTTAATTTAGTCTCGTAATTGAGCCATGTGCCACTGACATGTAATATGTACCCTGTGTTACTGTTATGGTTTGTTGGGGTTATTTTTGTTAATTTTACTAAAAATGTTATTCATATTTTACAGTTCGGTAATTCCAAAAAACTATTACTCCTATTTACTTCCAAGTATTAACAGTACTACCAAAATTAATGACTCCATTGTTTAGCAGTCAGTTATCAATCACTTTAAATTGTTCAGTTTGCTAGTTGAGGAACCAACAATTCAGACTGAATCTATTGAATGTTAAATGTCTGGTCAATATTAGTACCACATATCTAAGGATGGCAACGGATCGGATCTGGACCGGATCCTACTAGATCCAGATCCAGATCCGGTTTTCATACCTGAATCCGGATCCGGATCCAGATCCGTCGGGTCCATAAAATTCATATCCAAATGATCCACCGGGTCCACGGATCGGATCTGGATCCACATGTAAAAAAATTTGCCTTGCTAAAAAAAAAAATTAAACTGACAAACGATTTTTACTGAGTTAACAGTTTACTATGTTTCAATTTTGAAATGTTCATATGAGATACTTTGTTCGTTGTCTCGTTTTGATTATGAGCTATTAATTAAAAATGTTGGACAATGACAATAGTTGTGAAAAATGTTGACTAGTATTTTCACAATGCAGAACTTGCATGTGATTGGAATCTTCACAAATGAAGTGAATATAATTTTAACTACTTGTCTATGGAGATGTTAGTCATTCACTAATATAACATTGATTTTATTATCGAAGTTACCTATTTATTTTTGGGTTTTTGAGTTAACGCGGGATAAATTAAACTTGTTTTGAGAATTAAACTTGCAAGGATGTGCTTAGCAATTTTAAGAAAATACTTATAAAATTACATTCTAGGTTATGAATATATTTAATAAAAAACGGATCCACGGGTCGGATCTGGACCGGATACGGATCTCAAATACAAGATCCAGATCCATATCCGATCCATCAGAAATGGATTCGGGTCCGATCCGGATCCGTCGGGTCCAAATTTTGAAGATCCATATCCTATAAAACGGATCTAGATCCACCGGATCCGGACCGGGTCCAAGATCCATTGCCATCTCTACACATATCAAACTGATTCCAGTTTTTGTAGGTGGTATCCGTATTAGAGCCCGGGCGGATCTAGATATTTTTTTTTATATAAATATATAAATTTTGAATATCATAAATATTTTATTTTATTTAGTATTAGTTATATATACATATTTAATACAAAATGGTGTCACGTGGCACCACTTGAGGCAAGGTCATCTGCCATGAATATTTATGTTTATCAGGCTACGCGATAGCATTGATCAAGTCAAAAAAATGCAAATATAGGCCATCTTGAATTTGACTATGTACTTCTTTTGTGTTAAGGAGTCTAATAAATATATTTATGTGCATAAATAATTTAGTTTTATCCTATTATAGAATATATGTTTCGACGAAATTTAATTGAATCTCCTCCCTAAAGACATGTAGAAAGTTAAAATTAATGTTCATTGCAGAAGCTAACATGTGTTATTTTCTAGTAATTTATTATTCTTTCCCGCTTTTAAGAAAACTTTACTATGTATAGATATTATGCAAGAAAGATGATACTATAAAAAAACATATAGTAAAAGAACAAAGCAAAAGAAAAGAAAATATATATTTAATAACACAAATATTATTAAAAAAATTCTTTTCAACACTTAGTATTAGTAGTTAGTAGGCGTTTGATTATGCGATTTTGGAGTCTGATTTCATATTTTGATTCCAAATTAGTATTTTTTATGAAATCTGTACAAAATTTTAACTTTAACTTCAAATCATGATTTCAAAGTCCAAATTCTTCAAAAAGTAGGATTTGAGATTTCAAATTATGATTTCATATATTTTAAATATAAAATTTGATCTATAAATTTATATTTTATAAAAAAAATCCATCATTTTAAATTTTGGAAAAGAAAAAGAATCATGCTCGTTGTGAAAAAATTGTACATACTATGTGAAAGAATTATACAACTATTGTTGATTTTCTGAAAAAGAAATATGGAGATATGTGATTTATTAATGTGACGTTTTAAAATAAAAAACAAAAAATAGATATACAGAGCGCGTGCACATTAACAGATAAAATGTTACCTTTTTGCATATACTAGGTAGTACTAGGGATGGCAACGGATCGGATCTGGACCGGATCCTACTAGATCCAGATCCAGATCCGGTTTTCATACCTGAATCTGGATCCGGATCCAGATCCGTTGGGTCCATAAAAATCAGATCCAAATCCGAATCCATCGGATCCACCGGGTCCACGGATCGGATCTGGATCCACATGTAAAAAAATTTGCCTTGCTAATTTTTTTTTTTAAACTGACAAACGATTTTTACTTAGCTAATAGTTTACTGTATTTCAATTTTAAAATGTTCATATGAGATATTTTGTTCGTTGTCTTGTTTTGATTATGATCTATTAATTAAAAATGTTGGACAATGACAATAGTTGTGGAAAATGCTGACTAGTATTTCCACAATGCAGAACTTGCATGTGCTTGGAATCTTCACAAATGAAGTGAATATAATTTTAACTATTTGTCTATGGAGATGTTAGTCATTCACTAATATAACATTGATTTTATTATCGAAGTTACCTATTTATTTTTGGGTTTTTGAGTTAACGCGGGGATAAATTAAACTTGTTTTAAGAATTAAACTTGCAAGGATGTGCTTAGCAATTTTAAGAAAATACTTATAAAATTACATTCTAGGTTATGAATATATGTAATAAAAAATGGATCCACGGGTCGGATCTGGACCGGATACGGATCTCAAATACAAGATCCAGATCCAGATTCGATCCGTCAGAAATGGATCCGGGTCCGATCCGGATCCGTCGGATCCAAATTTTGATGATCCATATCCTATAAAACGAATCTGAATCCACCGAATCCGGACCGGGTCCAAAATCCATTGCCATCTCTAGGTTAGTACTACTAAGTGACAGTTTTTTTCCCTCTCGAGATTTTGTTGAATTGAAAAGGCGATGGATCGGCATGACTCGGCGGCGGCGACTCCGTCTGATGCAACCGCTGTGGTGGCGATGCATGACGGTGACACCATTAACAATGATCATAAGATTCAGGTGGTTCACCACATTCCACGCGCTCTGTATATCTATTTTTTATTTATATATTTGTCTATCACGCAAGTCTCGTGTCCTTCTTTATTTGAATTCTCGTGATTCTTTTTGTGTATATGTATGTACTCGATTGGTCATCGGTGTGTAACTTCCATTGTATGTTTAAAGAAGATAATGATTATTTGACAATGAGAAAATCTACGTGTTACACTTTTTTATTCAGTGTTTGCCATGAGCACGAGGTGGATAGAGTTACCCGGTGCCTAGAGTATTAGTGGGAGTATGCAAGTACTCAGTGAAATAGTAGGGGTGCACACAAACTACTATCCCTACAAAAATAATGAAATGAATAAGATTCATATAACCAGGCACAATTAAATTTGAATTTGAGGTGAAGTTGTTGATGATGATGGTTTCCTTAATCCAATTCCTTCATTATCTTAAAATGTTGTTTTTGTTCATAAATGTCAAGAAATTTCTTATCTCCCGACATTTGTTTCAAGCTTCACCAAGCAAATGTCATCGTATCTCTACTTTCTTATAGTGAGTGTACAACTGTCTTTTTAGTGATAAAATAGAGCTAGAAACTCCATATTTCAGCTGACTTACAAGCATCCAAAGCAGCATTTTGACATCCTCAGTCAATTGAGAGATGAAGAAAATGTTGTACTTAAACTTGGGTACATGATTAAAAATACAATACTCAATTGTGATGTCACTTACAGCTTGAAAATGGGTCCCCTCCAGGATATTAAGCTTATTCTTACTAAGTTTATGGAGGGCTTTCTTATATTTGGACCCTCCGAGATGTTTATTGGTCGTCGAGGAAATCTCAAATTCTGTTTTCTTTAAGTGAGGGTGCACCGCGGCATCCTAGGAAATGGAATTTTAAACCATGTTTCTGTTAATCAAAGCCGCTAGAAAGGGTGTATATGAACAGTTCATGCAGAGATTCTATCCAATTTTAACTATTATTTGGAAAAAGAAGTGATGATATTGAAAAAGTTACACAAAATATCTTCGAAATGTTATATCTCTCTGATGATGGAGCTAACCTACCAAGCTCCGTGGAGACGACCTTTTTTATTGATGAAAGTTGCTGAGAGTTATTTCTCCTTAACTAATGCCTATTATTACTTGTCCCCTGCATATTTTACTTCATTCCTTTTTTTTATACATTGATTTCAAATCTGTGTATATGTATACACTAACGGTGTTCTGCATCAATCTTAATGTCCAAGGCAGCAATTTGTCTCAAGTTCTCTCCACCTTGATATTATTCATAACATTTGGTACCTCTTTACATGAATCAGAAAATGTGGCTTTTCAAAAATTTTGGTGACGAAGTCTTCCTCATATTTGAAATCAAACAATTCAATCAAGAGTCTTGAAAAATCCAATTACCTTGAACTCTTTTGATTTCTATTGTTTACTAGTTTAGGGAATTTGTCATTTCTCTATCAATAATTGGCTCTACTAGGATCTACTTTATATTTGTTTTCACTCATTTTCTTTCTCCAAAACTATTTTGGTTTAGGACACTGGACGATGGGGGACCTTGGTCCTTGCATACAAGACCTTAGGAGTTGTTTTTGGGGGTCTTGTCACATCTCCACTTTATGTATTTCCATCAATGCCATTAAAGTCTCCAACTGAGAATGACTATTTGGGGATCTACAGCATAATGTTTTGGACTCTCACTCTAATTGGCGGTGTCAAATATGCTAGCATAGCTATCAAAGCTGATGATCAGGGTGAAGGTATTGCTCATCTCTATCCGGGGTAACTCGAGGGTTAAGAAACTGTTCTTGTGAATTCATCCAAAAAGTTAGTCTTTCGGAGAATGTCACAGGTGTTAATGAAGGATGTATATAAACTGTTTTATTACACTAGCACTATTTGAAATAAGATAAAGATAAATGAGATCCTCCCTATATTTTCCTTTTCATTTTGCTTTTGGTTCTCTTTTTCAGAATGTTTCTGCTCTTTCTTATCCTACACATTTTAGACATAGGGATCTTGTTAGGCTGAAGGGTTGGACTCTATGTTTTAAAGATTGAACAGCTTATAATGTTGAGTCACTTTCTAATTCTCTTTGTTATTTGGTTGAAATTCTTTTAGAATGACACTACAGTGTTTCTTTATTTCACTTTTGGCGTAATCATTCTAGAAATTTTAGTTCTGGAACATGGACTTTTGCAGGTGGAGCATTTGCTCTTTATTCATTACTCTGCAGGAATATAAATATAGGGATTCTTTCTTCCAAGAGTGCCAGTGTGAATTCAAGCCATTCTTATGTTAACCAATCAAGAAAGCCAAGTAGGCTGGGTAAATTTTTTGAGAGGAGTTTGATTTCCAGAAGGGTACTGCTTTTCATTGCAATGTTGGGTATGTGCATGCTAATAGGTGATGGAATACTTACACCTGCCATCTCAGGTATGTGAGCTTGTGTTGGGCCTTCTAGTGTGCGTTAAGCATCCTTTTATGTGCTAACAGTTAGTTTTCCTCTTACAATTCAGTTTCATTAATTGTCCCTTCTTTCTGTTAGTGTTGTCTGCAATGGATGGCATAAGAGCACGTTTTCCCTCGGTCAGTAAAAGTAAGTATGACAGAATGTGTAGTTTGATACAAATTAGTCATTGTATGTGGAGGCCTTTAAGATTTTTGAGGGTAATTGAGAAGTGGCGGAGAAACACTTTTTGATTCTTGTAATTATCTTATGTTTTAAGTTATCATGCTTCTTGTTAAACGTCGGACCTTTCACAGATTTACATATGTTACTTGAATACTGATTCCGGAAACTCTTTGAAATAACTTGAATCCTCATTCTGGAAATTAGTTAATCAAGTGATGATAGAACACTTTAAGCTCAATAAATCAGATTGACAATAAGGTAGAGGAAATATTTTGATTGTTGTAATTATCTTGCGTTTTATGTTATCATGCTTCTTGTTAGGTGACGACTTTTCACGGGTTTACATATGTTGCTTGAATACTGATTCTAGAAACTCTTTGAAATAACTTAAATCCTCATTCTGGAAATTAGTTGATGAAGTGATGATAGAACACTATAAGCTCAATAAATCAGACTAACAATAAGGAGAGCCAGAAAAATTGCTTAAAGTTGGGAGTGTTTTTAAAGACTGATCTTGCGCTAAGCATGTTTATTGGCCTCCTTTTATCGAAATAGTCCGCTCTCAGTCTCTCTCTCTCTCTCAACATTCACATTTTCTTTTTTTTGCTACTTGCAGCATTGGTAGAAGCTCTCTCAGCAATCATTCTCGTTATTCTATTCCTCCTGCAAAAATTTGGTACTTCACGAGTGAGTTTCGTGTTCTCTCCTATTATGGGTGCATGGACTGTTACCACTCCTCTTGTTGGGATATATAGTATCATAAAGCATTATCCTAGCATATTCAAGGCAATATCACCCCATTACATAGTCCACTTCTTCTTAACAAATGGAAAAGAAGGATGGATATGTCTTGGAGGTACCATCCTCTGCATTACAGGTAAGCCTCGTTATTAGTGTGGTCTGCATAGTTCTTCATTTGGATTAAGATATAAATCCATTTCTTCATTTTTGAAAGTCTGCCTGTTTGGAAATTCACTTGCTTCATCTATTATGGGCCTTGAGTATTAGTTTCTTATGGTAGGTAGTAATAGTGAAATTGGGAAACTTGTTTGTTTTATTAATAACTGGATTATGTGCTAAGTGTGACGTATGGGTTTTCCAGTATCTTTTCCCTATTCTTTTTAAATCTTGTTGTGGTTTGGCCTCCTCTAAACATCTTTGTTCTTCTTTGTTTATTTTCCTTTTCTTCTTCAAAAAGGACAAATACATGTAGCTGAGATCCTTTAAAGTGATAAAAGATTGAATTTATTGATCTTTCCAGAAGAAGATTATTAGGTAGAATCAAGATATGGCAATAGGAAATTTTGTAGAGTGTAAACATGAAATTGTAATCTTATCTGGGAAAGTGAGATGTCTGAAAAAATTCACAATAATTTAGTTACTAACCCAATGCATCAGTCAAAAAGAATGAAATGAAAAACGTTTTACTAGCTACCAATTGGAGCACCAAAAATGGCTGCTGCAAAATGTTAACTTTAGCTTTTCACCCCCCTCAGGAAAGTGAGAACACTTTTACGCCATGTGTCCTCTCAGGATGGTATTAGATACACTTTAGACAAGTACAGTGATACTAGGCTGCCCAAAAAGTTTTAAAGTGTATAACATAGTTTTCAGGGACAAGTTCCGGGCAAATTATGACTATTCCTTTATATAGTTTCAATCGGTGCTGGTCTTCTTGCTTTTCCGTATCTTGGGAAGGCTATAGAGGTGTTTGAATATAAGCAAGTAGATTAGTAAAATACGTTCCTCTTTTTAAGAGTATAATCGTATCATATTTTTCAGGTTCTGAAGCAATGTTTGCTGATCTTGGTCATTTCAACAGGAGTTCAATTCGGGTAAAATACTTGCTACTTCTCGGAATGTCTCATATTCTCTTCTTCTTAGTATATGATTTACAAAGTCTCGTTTTCTGTCAGGTAGCATTTCTCTTTACTATATATCCATCACTAGTGCTGACATATGCAGGCCAGACTGCGTATCTGATAAAAAATCCCAATGACTATGTTGACGGATTTTACAAGTTTATACCATCTGCTATCTTCTGGCCAATGTTTGTGATAGCCTCATTAGCTGCAGTAGTTGCAAGTCAGTCACTGATCTCAGCCACCTTTTCTGTTATTAAGCAATCAGTGGTTTTGGATTATTTTCCTCGGGTGAAGGTAGTTCACACATCCTCCAGCCAAGAAGGTGAGGTTTACTCACCAGAAGTTAACTACATCCTCATGATTCTCTGCGTTGCAGTAATACTCATCTTTGGAGATGGACAAGACATCGGAAACGCCTTTGGTAAAGAGTCTTTAATAAACCCTGCTTTTAATCTTTTATTCTTGATGACTTATCTTACCTGAATTGATATTCTATGGAGGTTATCTTTCACTAGATTCCCCTTCATACGAGGTGGTTGTTATCCTTCACCTAATTTACTGCTATTCGGTGATGACTTATTTATTTAAGAGGGTGCAATGAACTGAAGCTAAAGAAATTACAAAGTGTGAACTTGTAATTATTTCATACTATTTGGTTCAGTATTTCAGATATTGTCTTGTCTTTTTTAGTATTGTCCATATAGAAATGACATGAATGAATATAACTGATGAAGCACATATATGTGCTGCATTCAAGTTGATCTAAATTGTCTTTTCGTGTTTAGCATTTCCCAAGAAATCACATATATGTATGATTTTTATGTTTACGCAAAGGAATAAATGCATTTTTTTCTCTAGTTTGAGGTGATATTATCTACATATCATATGCTTACCTTTGATATGCGTCTTGGCCAATGTTGTGCATGTAACAGCAGTTATTAATGGAATGATCATTCTTCTGAATAATAAATAAACCACAAAATGGAATCATTGTGCCAAAGGAGATCCGATGATTTATTATTCTTGCAACTGTTCAACTCTTTTCTATTGTCAGTGTAGTATAATATTGCATTAACTACTTAAAATGGATTCTCTAACAGGTGTTGTTGTTAGCATGGTTATGCTTATAACCACTATATTGCTGACATTGGTTATGATCATTATTTGGAGAACTCCACTAGTTCTGGTCGCACTCTACTTCATTGTGTTTTTTGTGATGGAAAGTGTTTACGTGAGTGCAATTTGCACAAAAATTCCAGAAGGTGGTTGGATTCCTTTTGCCATCTCTCTCATCCTTGCTTTCATTATGTTTGGCTGGTTCTATGGTAGGCAGAGAAAGCTCGAATATGAATTGACACACAAGATGGACTTGGAGAGACTAAGGACACTGCTAATGGATCCAGGTCTTCAGAGAGTTCCCGGACTCTGCTTCTTCTATACAAATATCCAAGATGGTTTAACCCCAATTTTAGGTCATTACATAAAGAACATGCGATCTCTTCACAAAGTTACTGTATTTACAACTCTTCGGTACTTGCTGGTTCCTAAAGTAGCACCAGGTGAACGGATTGTTGTTAGTAAACTAGATCTCAAAGGGGCTTATAGATGTGTGATTCGGTATGGTTATGCAGATAAGCTTAGTCTTGAAGGGGATGATTTGGTTAATCAAGTTATTGAGAGTTTACGGGCTCATGTGCTCCATTGTTCCAACCATAATTCAGCGGACGAATCAGACGAAATTTCCGAGTTGGAAGAGGCAAAGCTTGCTGGAGTGGTCCATATTCGTGGAAAGACAAGGTTTCATATTGGTAAGCATTGTGGCTGTTTTGATAGAACAATGCTTGCTTTCTATGAAGTCCTGCACAGCAATTGCAGATCTGCATTACCTGCTTTGGGTGTGCCATTACCTCAACGTATCGAGGTTGGAATGCTTTATGAGGCTTGACAATCTGACATGTTAACTACAAGGAACTGAAAAAGTTCCAAGAAGGTCGATAACAACAATAACAGGTAAGAACAATAGTGATGCTTTCAACATATTGATCTAGCATAGTTACATATATCTTTTCATGTTTCAAAAGTTAAGATCTATATTTTAGTGGGATGACATGTGTTAGGAAACCTCATGTGTGAATGAGGCATGTTGTAGTTGATATACTGATGTAGTAGCTTAGAAAGCAATTGACAAAAGCTATAAGAACAATAATGATGCTTTCAACATCGATGGACGTTTGTCTAATACTCCATAGAAACAGGAAACAAATATTGTACTCTGTTAAAATGAAAGAGAAATGCAATCCAAGCAGTAATAAATGTATTGGTGAACCCAAAGATAATGATATAAATTTCTTATACCTACTTAATATCTTGCTTATATGTCAGAGAAATTCTTGACTTATTTTTTCACCTGAGATGTTTATGCTCTTTGCTATCTTTTTTTTCTTTCCAGATATGTTCTTTGCTATCCACTCTATAAATATATGTGGCAACATAGCAGAAGACGTATTTTTTGATGTTAAATTCTAGCGCCATCAATGTTCATTTTAAGTTACAATATGGTTTTGTTACACTACAACAAGATACCCAGTGTGATCCCATAAGTGGAGTTTGGGGAGTGTGGGGTGAGCGCATACTTTACCCCCATCTTACCTCAGGGGAGGTTTATGAAAATGTGTTGATCGTTGATTTTCATTTTATTGCTAAACAAAATTTATTTAGGTGCATGTTATATATACTCGAGTCTAGGGGGTTCAAACGGAGGATAAGTCGAACTTGATCATCAAAGCAACTGATTACTTCTTCTTTTTTCTAATTTGAAAACATCTTCATTAAGCTCAAGTAATGTGTTCATTGTAACTTTATGAATCTTGAAATGTAATCCTCCATGAAAGAATAATTAGATCTCTGCATCTAATTGCAGCAAAATATCATGAGGTCCATAAAGAGAGGCCATGCCGAAACCTCTGCGCTGTGGAAGTTCACTTATTATTTTCAGGTCTTGTTCAGAAAGTGACCAATCAAATATTTGAAGATTTTCTTTCATTCTCTCCTTGTTGAAGCTCTTTGTAACAACAGTCACCCCTTGCTCATAAACCCACCTCAATGCAACCTGCACACAGTGACCGATCCAGAATTTAAACTAGATTGATTCAATCTTTATATTTTTACCGCTTAATTCATTGCACATATAAAATTATGGGTCCAAAAATACCTTTTTACTATCCAAAAGGATTATTCACACCGTTTGTTATACTATTCGTCCACCCGTCCCCCAACGTTACAGAATTGGTACAAAAATACCCTCTATCTCTATCGTTAGAACCCTCCACCATGGCCAACGCCATTCCAGTGTGGCTTCACATTTCATTGAGGTGGATGCGATATGGCATGCCACCTCATTTGACCCTTTTCCGCAACTTAAAAGTCACAAAGAGGAGACTATTTGGAAAGATGTAAAAAAAACCATACTATATAATTTGAGACTGAAGGAAGAAAAAACTATAATTAAAATAGACTCTGAGACAACAAAACTAGAGAACATAAAGGAACCAACAAGAAAATGAAAAACACAAGAAAACAAGATTAAATTAAACCTGAGCAGTGGTTTTTCCTTTGGATTTGGCAATTTCAGTTAGAACATCACATTCCACAACTCTGTTGTCACCCCAGAATGTATTATTTGCACCCAAGGGAGAATAAGCAGTGATGTGAATTCCCTTTGCGTTGCAAAATTCCCTTAGTTGCTTTTGTTGCCAAATTGGGTTCATCTCCACCTTTCCAAACACAAGGAAAAGAAGGCATCTATGAAACAAGCATTGCAGATATCATATTTCTAACAAATGCCAAAAATAAAATTAATGACGTGCATAGGCAAATTCAAAATTTTAAGTAGTCAATATAAAATGCCACTATACTCATTATGAGGTGGTTTCATAATAAACATTTTGTCGATATAAAATACTCGTGTTGATAAAAATCAGATGTAAAAATATGTCGATTTTACAAAATTTCAGTTGTATATATTTCGAATTGAAGGTAATGGGGACGACCAAGTAGTAGCCAAAAGATGTGCATCTGCCCCTAAGGTGGGTTGTTAAGAGGGTGTTTGGGTTATAAGTTGGTCAAGTTAGCCTATAAAGGGGTCATTTGGTAGGAGGGATAGAATGTGATGGAATTATTAGTCCCATCGGATTAGAATTATCTTATGTTTGGTTGGTGGAATAAATCCTTTAGTATCCCCCAATCCCATCTATATGGGATAAAAGGTGGGATAACTTATACCATGTAGAAGGTGAGATAAGTTATCCATCTTATCCCACCCAATCCCATCTACATGGGGTAATCCGTCCAACCAACGTTAAGTGATTTTTAATATATTTATGCGTTTAGTAAATATCGAAAGTGCTTATAAGTCAAAATTTGCGAAAGTCATAAGACAGTCACCCTCAATTTATGACTTTTCGGCTTATGAATAATTTTTTTGGTGACCAAGTATTTTACTATTTTATCTCTAATATCTTTTTTTAATTCTCAAATACTCTTCCCAAAATAGAACTCTCAACTCTCTCAATTTCATTTATGTCGTCCATTTTTCTTTGTATATGTATTTCTTAATTTATTTTTGTAAATAACTTAAAGGACATATTAGTCATTAAAAATTATTTATCATCATTTTTATCACATACATTAACTACTTATATCATTTTCAACAATTCTTTCCGTACACATAACTACTTATTTTATCAGCTGATCCAAACGAGCTTTAAACTTTGGAAAAAATTGACTTACTTGATTGACAGCAGGAGGAATTTTAGCAATGGAAAGGAGTTTCTCAAGTTTTTTGCAAGAGAAATTACTAACACCAATTCCCTTTGTGAGTCCAAGACTCTTGCATTCTTCCATACCTTCCCACACACTCTTGATATCCAATTGGTGAATTATTTCTTTTGGAATTGGGAGTTTTTGTATAGTTTCACTTATTCTCAGAGGCTGGTGTACTAAATACAAATCCACATATTCCAATTGCAGTTTTCTGCACCGAAAAAATACACACTTGTTAATTACTTGGACAGATAAATTGACAACCCTTGATACCATGAAGCTTTTTTGTAATCGTCCTTCTTTTTAATACGAGCAAACTTTGATTCAATTCTATTAGGTTAAATATACATGTGTATATTGTGTATATTTGGTCTCGGATTTGCTCCTGTTAGGACTCTCGGAATTGGCTGTTTAGTCAGTGTAATTTATGGTAAATATTTAGTATACTAGTTTAGGTAATGTTGTAATATAATTAGTAGTGTATTACCATAATTAGTGTATTACCATAAATGTATATAATAAGGTTTTAGAAATAGAATAGGAATAGGAGCAAATCCGAGACCAAATATACACAATATACACATGTATATTATGTGTATATTTAACATATTAGACATCCAATTGCTGAATAACCACAGACATCGGTTGCTTTGTCTTACGTAACACTTTCAAGACACTTCAAGAAAGCGCTACATAACTAGTGAATGCACATACTTAGACGTACTCTTTTTTTCTCTTCAAATTTTGATGTCCATATAGAGTTTGAGCTCGAATTACTAGTGAATGCACATACTTAATGTTTAAATGTTGAATCTGCTTTTGCCTGGAAGGGGTGGGCCCGGGGAGGGAAAAAAGGCAAATATAGTTATAAATTACGTGTCATCCAAACCCAACATCTTTAATTCACGTTCAGTTTTAAAAAATCAGTAAAGAAGTATAAATATTATATTTTGAACCTAATAAATCAAACGGTCTATGGTAAAATTTCGAACTCAACCCATTATATATAAATTTTAGATCCGCCTCGCGGAGAAAGATGGTAAGAGTGGCATATAACTTACTGAAGACTGAGTTTACAAGCATGAACAACTTGGTCACGTTGAGCAAAAGTGCACCATAACTTAGTAGTAATAAAAAGTTCATCCCTCGACTTTATAAGGCCAAGATGAAGAGCCTTAGCAATAGCTTCTCCTAGAGGCTTTTCCGATGGATAAATAAAAGCCGTGTCAAAGTGGCGGTAACCGGCTTTAATGGCCTCCAATAGGGCGGATTTCACAGTCTCCGATGAGTCCGCCGTGGACGCCGGCCGAGATGAAGAAGCAGTTCCCATGCCAATCACCGGCATGACCTTGTCACAATCGTTCAATGTCACTTGTTGCATTTTTTTTGTTGGCCGGCCTTGTGTGAAATATTTTGATCCTATAATAAACAAAAAAATGCTCAAGTTTAGTTAGAACGTACTAGGAAAGAGTACTCATTTATAGATGGAGATATGAAATAAAAGTTTAATTCACCAATGGTGTGAATTTATAGTAGAATCAGGTCAGATGAATCTCTTAATAAGCATTTATTGATAATCTGATAAAAATAGTAACAAATTTATTATTACAGATTAAAATTAACTAATAATATAATATAAATCTTTATATTAGCAGTACATAGAACTTAAATTAGTGACAAATGTGGTGACTTGAATTACTTATTAAATTAAGAACTTTGACCAGGGTACGACTTTTTGTTTGAGGAATGTATCATTTTCTTGCCGAAGTTCGAGATTACTTTCTCAAAATCTATCTCCTTAACTATTACGAGAAAATAACAAAAATGGTCCCTTAAGTTTTGGATGGGTTCAAAGTGTAGTCTCTTAAATGTATTTTTGAGCAGTTTTGGTCTTTTAAATTGTCAAAGTAATCATTTTTGGTCTCTATAGTTAAATTGTTCTTAGATCATACCAGATCCTGACACTATTTTCATTCTACCTGTTAGATTATTCACGAGTCATGCTGGATTGGTATGACTTTGTGTTACATTCTACCGATCTAATTCAATTGTTCACAAACTACCAGAAGATCCTGCAGTAGTATATTCGGTTATTTACGGTGGAATAGATTCAAGCGTCCGGGCCAGTAGATCCACAACAAATAAGCGTTGATTGGTATGACTTTGTGTTATATTCATTCGACCTATCTTGCTCAATTGTTCACAAACTCTACATGAGTGGTATGACTTTGTGCTATATACGTTCGACCTATCTTATTTAATTATTCGCAAAAAGAGCATGATGGAAGAAATCATGACAATCTAGCATGAGTTTGTGCTATATTCATTTTACCTATCTTGTTAAATTATTCACAAATCAAGACGGTTTGATATGAGACCCTAGATCTCTTTTATGATTTCAAAGTTATAAAAGGAAAAAAATTACATATTAAAACGGTAGCATGCAACAACAACATACACAGTGAAATCTCACAATGTAGGGTCTGAGAAGGGTAAAGTGTACGCAGACCTTACCTCCACCTTGGAATGTAGAGCAGTTGTTTCCGGGAGAGCCCCGGCTCAAGACAAAGCATAATCACAAGCAAAGCAAAACAAAGAAAAGTAAGAGAAACGGTCAAACTCAGACAAAAAATTAAAGCAGTATGAACATGCTGATAATAAAATCGAATACGTCATGATAGCGCATTCTAACAAAAGGAAGCAGTAGCTAACACAACTAAATAAAATAAACAAAGTACACTAAAAAATATATAGCAGCAGAAATCAAACTACATGGGACTGTAAAGCAATACTGCGCCTATAAGTGTGATAGACTAATCGGGCCTACAGTAAGAACACTACAACTATCATTTTGTAAGCGTAAGTAGGACTACGCTCGACTACCCTTCTATCCTAATCTGTGTCCTCCACAACCCCCTATCTAAGGTTATGTCCTCAGTATGTTGCACATGCGTCATATCCCGTCTAATCACCTCTCCACAATACTTCTTCGACCTACCTCTACCCCTCCTGAACCCGTCCATTGACAACCCCTGACACCTCCGCACTGGGGCATCAGTGTCTCTCCTCTGCACATTTCTGAACCATTTCAGCCTCGCTTCCCGCATCTTATCATCCACCGGAGCCACTCCCACTTTGTCCCGGATATTATCATTTCTAATCCAATCTCTCCTTGTATGCCCACACATTCATCTCAGTATACTCATCTGTCACGACCCAAACCGGAGGGCCGCGACGGATCCCCGGATCCCACCCGCCAGGTACCGCCACTCGTACAGTCAACACCTAATTATAAGTAAATACGGACTAAATCGAAAAATGACTATGTAAAATCAGATAACCAACTTATCTATATATACATCCCAAAGACCGACAAGGCCATACAAGACTACTACACACACAGGACACCTGTCTACAAGCCTCTAAAGAGTATACGACATCAAAAGGTCGGGACAGGGCCCCGCCATACCCATATAAATATGCAAAAATATACCGTACCAAAATAAGACCTACACTCCGAAACAAGGGGAGTGCTCTAAAATCCGCTGAGTCAGCAACCTACTAACGTGGATCGTCGTCCTGTCTACGTGAACCTGCGGGCATGAAACGCAGCGTCCCCCGACAAAAGGGACGTTAGTACGACTGATGTACTGAGTATGTCAGCATGAACAATATCATAACAGGGATATAACAATAAACTGAAACATAAACAACTGACCAGTAGTAAATGCTTAAATGTCATGCATAATGCAAATGCGATGCGATACATATATATATTACGGAACGTGCAACCCGATCCAATATATGTTAGTGTTGCGGAACGTGCAACTCGATCCAATATATGTTAGTGTTGCGGAACGTGCAACCCGATTCAATATATGTTAGTGTTGCGGAACGTGCAACCCGACATAAATATATATATATATATATATATATATATATATATATATATATATATATATATATATATGCATGAATGACAATGAAACATTTTAGACTTATCGGATGACATAATATCATTGTACCTTCGGCTAACATTTGGAAATATTTAACATGTACCTTCGGCTAATTTTGGGAATGCCAACATCTTTTTCATATGCCTCAATAAGGACTTAGAAACATATTTAGACATGCTTTTAGCATAGAAATCAATAACATGAATATTATTAACTGCTAGGAGTAGAATAAATTATGGAGCAATATCACAGTTATATTTCGTTACATGAAACATGCCAAAAGAAAAAAAATTGCCTTAACATACCTTCGTTTCGCGAATTACTTACTGGAACGTTGTTGGACGTCTTCTCCTCTTTAAATGAAATCAACAATTTAAGTCTAATCCTAAAGTGAGTAGGTTGGTCACGCCCTCTCTTTTAATCTTATTTCTCCAAAGCAAAAATGAAATGTCTTCTAAATGAGATGTTTGTTGAACGTCTCATTTTAGTCTACAATATGGATTCTCAAAGCCAATATATAACCTCTCCAAATTGAGAACAAAATAAACCCTCAACTTGAAAATGCAATGATCCCTAATCATCATGTCCTCCACTTAGCCAATCTTGGCGGTGGACGGCTTAATTTGACGCCACATTCCTTACACCGTGCCACCGTGCCCCATTAATTAAGACTTGCTTCCGTATAATTTATCAATCACACACATAATTAATTTTGTGATCCCAATTCACTTGAATCTTGATGACTTATAAAATTTTCTTATACTCGATGTCATAATTTTGTAATATGACACTAGTCTATAATCTCTTTATGCACGCACCAAGTTTATTTCCGATCTCCGTTGTCATACTTGTTACGTCCAAAATTATTTTGAGATTTAATCCTTTTATATATTAATCTCTTTATTAGCATACGTAAATATAACAAAAAAATTTCCCAACGCTCGGGGCTATTTACCCACAACTAGCGACTTTACATACGCTTAACGATTCAAACCGTGACCCGAAAGTACGGGATGTTACATACTTCTCCCCTTAGAAACATTCGTCCTCAAATGTTGGGGTGACATATCTAATCCCTGTTGCGTTGCCTGAATATATAACTACTTTTTCACGGCCATACAAGGTAATATACATCACTATACTAGACTTTACATGGCACGCAAGCATTAAGTATAATATCAGGATTCGAAATTTACCTTATGCTTCTCTTGGAATCTCAGAATTGGTCTGGAATAGGTGTGGATACTTGTGCATCATTTCTTCTTCCACCTCCCATGTCATCTCTTTCACGTTTTTATTTCGCCACAGAACTTTCACGGAGGCTATTTCTTTAGTCTTCAACTTGCGGACTTGTCGATCCAAGATAGCAACAGGAACCTCTTCATATGATAGATCCTCTGTAACCTTCACATCATCAATCAGCACAATCCGAGAAGGATTTCCACTACATGCTCTCAACATGAAAACATGGAAAACCGGATGAGTAAACTCTAACTCCGAAGGCAAATCTAACTCGTAAGCTACTTGACTGATTCTTCGAATTATACGATATGGTCCAATGTATCTTGGGCTAAGCTTTCCTTTCTTCATGAATCCCATCACACCCTTCCTAGGCGAAATCGTTAAGAATACCCAATCGTCTACCTGGAACTCTAAGTCGCGTCGTCGCACATCTGCGTATGACTTCTGACGACTCTGAGTCATTAACAGTCGTTCTTGGATAAGCTTTACCTTCTCTATGGCTTGGTTTACCAAGTCAGGCCCGAATATTTCTGACTCGCCTACCTCGAACCATCCGATATGAGATCTACATTTCCGTCTATATAAATCCTCATATGGAGCCATTTTAATACTAACATGATAGTTGTTATTGTATGCGAACTCAATAAGGGGTAAATGATCATCCCAATTTCCATTAAAGTCCAATACACAAGCTCATAACATATTCTCGAGCGTCTGAATCGTACGCTCGGCCTGCCCGTCTGTCTGCGGGTGGAAAGTTGTTCTAAGATTAACTTGAGTGTCCAAACCTTTCTGAAATGACCTCCAAAAATTAACTGTGAACTGCATACCTCAGTTAGATATAATAGAAATAGGTGTACCAAAAAGGCGAACAATCTCCTTAACGTATAACTTTACGTAGTCCTCAGTTGTGTAGGTAGTCAGTTTACCAACGACCAACCAATTAGAATTAAACTTATGATAAGGCGAGATTCACTCGACCTTTACAACCTTGATTTAGAGATATCGGCATCATTGAATCCTTTAAAAAATGTCGATCCCTGACTAATAAATTCCTTCGGTTATAAGCTCCCTGACTCCCCAAAGGGCATATCTCTATCAAATGCTTCAGGATGAGGTCGTTCCTGAGAGGAAACCAATTGATTCAATACCTGCACCGGTCCCCTTACACCCTAATCAGACAGAGCCGGTGGTAGGACTGATGGTACATGAGCCTTCCTAAACTCCTCTGGTGCTACGTGATTCGCCGATCCCTGGGAAAGCAACTTACTCATACCCTTGATGGATCTGTCTCAATGGAGAGCATACCACTCATATTTACACTCAATCAAACTTCTATATCCGTGTTAATCATAATCCTTCCAGAAGAAGGTATTGCTGTAATCGTAAATACGATAAGGTCTACAGAGAAAATCCTTAGTCTTCTGCGTTCCGATGCTTGGTACTTTCTTTACCTTACTAAACATTTTGCTTTCCAGTCTTGCATTATCTCTTCCATCTTCCGTATATGAGTGAGACAACTTCTCATAATCCCGAATTTTAACAATAATACTGCCCATTCTGGCGTATCAATCATTTTGGTAGAAATCGCTCATTTACTGGCTACGAGTATAAACTAACCGAAGTCTTTTTGGTAATCGTCATTACTGAAGTGGTATAAGGCGCGAGTTAAAATCGAATTCTTAAGACTCATCTCTACTGCACGATTTATAGGATGAAAGAATGGAAACCATCCCTAAATGTCAGACAGCCTCCTGCTTATAAGTATGGTGCACAACATACCCATAAATAAGACTCTACTAGACACGACTTGGAGACTCCCTAGGGCAGACATGCTTTGATACCAAGTTTGTCAAGACCCAAATTGGAGGACCGCAACGGACACCCGGATCCTACCCGCCGGGTACCACCACTCGTACAGTCAACACCTAATCATAATCAAATACGAACTAAGCCGAAAAAGGACTATGTAAAAATCAGATAACCAACTTATATATATATACACACACACATCCCAAAGGCCGACAAGGCCATACAAGACTACTACACACACAGGACACCTGTCTACAAGCCTCTAAAGAGTATACGACATCAAAAGGTCGGGACAGGGCCCCGCCATACCCATATACACATGCAAAAATATACCGTACCAAAATAAGACCGACACTCCGAAACAAGGGGAATGCTCTAAAATCCGCTGAGTCAGCAACCTATTAGTGGATCGTCGTCCTATCTACGTGAACCTGTGGGCATGAAACGCAACGTCCTCCGACAAAAGGGACGTCAGTACGACTGATGTACTGAGTATGTCAGGCATGAATAATAGCATAACAGGGATATAACAATAAACTGAAACAGAAACAGCTGACCAGTAGTAAATGCCTAAATGTCATGCATAATGCAAATGCGGTGCATATATATATACATATATATGTTGCGGAACGTGCAACCCGATCCAATAAATGTTAGTGTTGCGGAACGTGCAACCCGATTCAATATATGTTAGTGTTGCGGAGCGTGCAACCCGATTCAATATATGTTAGTGTTGCGGAACGTGCAACCCGATCCAAAATATATATAATGCGTGACTGACAATGAAACGTTTTAGACTTATCGGATGACATAATATCCTTGTACCTTCGGCTAACATTTGGAAATATTTAACATGTACCTTCGGCTAATTTTGGGAATGCCAACATCTTTTCCATATGCCTCAATAAGGACTTAGAAACATATTTAGACATGCTTTTAGCATAGGAATCAACAACATGAATATTATTAACTGCTAGGAGTAGAATAAATTATGGAGCAATATCACAGTTATATTTCGTTACATGAAACATGCCAAAAGAAAAAAAATTGCCTTAACATACCTTCGTTTCGCGAATTACTTACTGGAACGTTGTTGGACGTCTTCTCCTCTTTAAATGAAATCAACAATAGTCTAATCCTAAAGTGAGTAGGTTGGTCACGCCCTCTCTTTTAATCTTATTTCTCCAAAGCAAAAATGAAATGTCTTCTAAATGAGATGTTTGTTGAACGTCTCATTTTAGTCTACAATATGGATTCTCAAAGCCAATATATAACCTCTCCAAATTGAGAACAAAATAAACCCTCAACTTGAAAATGCAATGATCCCTAATCATCATGTCCTCCACTTAACCAATCTTGGAGGTGGACGGCTTAATTTGACGCCACATTCCTTACACCGTGCCACCTTGCCCCATTAATTAAGACTTGCTTCCGTATAATTTATCAATCACACACATAATTAATTTTGTGATCCCAATTCACTTGAATCTTGATGACTTATAAAATTTTCTTATACTCGATGTCATAATTTTGTAATATGACACTAGTCTATAATCTCTTTATGCACGCACCAAGTTTATTTCCGATCTCCGTTGTCATACTTGTTACGTCCAAAATTATTTTGAGATTTAATCCTTTTATATATTAATCTCTTTATTAGCATACGTAAATATAACATAAATTTCCCAACGCTCGGGTCTATTTACACACGCCTAGCGACTTTACATGCGCTTAGCGATTCAAACCATGACCCGAAAGTATGGGATGTTACATCATCTCCGCAACTTTCATCTTTTGTATGTGTGAAGTCTTGACTGGCCAACACTCCGCCCAAGACAACATAGTTGGTAGCATGCAAGTCATGATAAATTAGTCGGACTTCATGCTATATAACTTAGCTATTATGTTTGATAACTCACAAACTTTGCCAGATTATCATGACTTTATGCTTGGTCAATTGTTCACCGATTCCGTCAGATTGGCATGACTCTGGTAGAAAATCTTTGAAATTCTCTAATGCTTCTGATGCAGAGGATTATGTCTAAAATACTTCGTATTGCAATCTATGCTATCGATCATTCTTCTTTTCATAAAATCTATTGTCATTGCTAAAGAAAAGGGCTAAGGAAAATTTAACTTTATTATTCTTGTGAGTAATATTGACTGTTAGCAGAATTGTATATAAATTTAACTTTATTTTCCAGTTTTTCTATATAGTTGGTTTTACTTAATTTATTGAAGGAGAGCCTCGGAGTAACCGATAAAGTTGCTGTCATGTGATCAGGGGGTTACGGGTTGAACCGTGGAAACAACCTCTTACAGAAATGCAAGGTAAGACCGCGTACAATAGACACTTGTGGTCCTTCCCCGGACCCCGCACATAGCGGGAGCTTAGTGTACCGAACTGTCCCTTTATATAGTTAATTTATTATCAATTAGTACATCCTTATATGTTATCAATATCCACACAAGACACTGAAACATGGGAGTAATATTACAAAAAGTAAGAGAAGTTGCTAAGTACAAATGCAGATGAATACTTGCACAAAGAAAAGAAGAAAAGAATCTTACATTCTTTAGTTTTTTTTTTTCACTACTAAAATCCTGAGAAAAAACCATCTTTCTCATTTTTTTTCCTGGTTTTCTCTTTAACCACTGTTGCTTGAACTACTTCCAGGCATAAGCTCTCTCAACATAGCCACAACTTGCAACATATTAGGCCTTTTTGATGCAAAATCCTCTACACATTGCATTGTTATCTCTAAGTACCTTACCATCTCTTTCACTTCTACTACTTCTGCTTCATCATTCCCTTTAGTACTCACTGATAACAATTCTTGATCAATTACTTCCATTGATTTCCCTTCTCTTACTTTCATTTTCACCCATCCTACCAAGTTAGTATCACCGAAATCCTCCTTATCCGTTGGTCTTTTACCCGTTAAGAGTTCAAGTAGCACGACCCCAAACGAGTAAACGTCTCCCTTTGCAGTGCACCTAAAACTCTGATAGTACTCAGGTGGCACATATCCCGGTGTACCTGCTAGTGTGGACACGCTAAGGTGCGTGTCTAACGCACTTATCAGCCTCGCCATGCCAAAATCGGACACCCTGGAATCCATTTCGTTGTCTAAAAGCACGTTGCTTGACTTCATGTCGCGGTGTATGATGTGTGGGATGCAATTGTGGTGAAGGAAGCAAAGTCCTTTGGCTGCTCCTCTTGCTATCTTTTTCCTTTCCTCCCATGTTAGTATCCTTCTATCCCGTGTTCTTGTCTTCCCGTGGAGCATTTCTTCAAGGCTTCCATATTCCATGAACTCATAAACCAAAAGTCTTTCCTCACCAACCTTGCAGTATCCCAAAAGGGGTACAAGGTTCTTGTGCTTGATCTTTCCTAATGTTTCCATTTCAGCCATGAACTCTCGGTCGCCTTGGCAACTTAGTCTGATGAGTTTCTTGATTGCAACACTTGATCCATCCTTCAATGTTGCCTTGAAGACTTCTCCAAATCCACCCGAGCCAATGAGACTCGCAGTTGAGAATCCATTCGTGGCCTCGATAAGTTGTGAGAACTTCAGCTTCTTAAGTTGCCTTTGGAAAGTTGCTACATTGATGCTTAATGGCTCCTTTTCTTTGTCAATCTTCCATGTTGAAGCTGCAAAATTAGCATTCAAAATACTAAGCATTTTCACCCCGTCAGCCTCTCTTCGCCTTGCGCGCATAGCAATAGCCCAAACGATTAAAATGCAGACCGAGGCGATGGAAATGAGAACTCCAATAACAATGCTATTAGCCCAAGATGCAGCTGAACTTCTTTTTTCTTCCCTTCCTCCGTCTCCATTCGTATTCGTGGGGCCCGTATATTGGCATTCGGTCAACGGAACCCCACAAAGTCCTGGATTGTTTGCATATTGGCTTGCAGGAAGTGTACTTAACTGACCCCTTGATGGAATTTGCCCTGTCAATTCATTATTAGACAGGTCAATTTGTACCAAGAAAGAAAGAAGTGAAAATGAATCAGGAATTTGTCCTTGCAATCTGTTATGTGATGCATCAAACACTCCCAAATTCTTTAACCCTCCAAGTGATGAAGGAATCTCCCCTGACAATTGGTTGTGTGATATAACAAGGACTTGTAAAGCTATCATGTCACCAAACTCATCAGGGATTTTCCCACGAAACTCGTTGTAAGAAAGATCAAGGTACTCGATAGTTTGATACCGAGTAAAAGCACTAAGAACTGGGCCAGAATACAAACGAGTGAAATCACAACTCTTTAGTGATGGAACCTGTAAAAGCCTCTCAGGATGAATCCCATAGAACTCGAGCAATCCTCCAACGCCTCTACACGAATTGCCAACATTTCGGACAAACACCAACGTGTTACCTGAGAGAATTCCACTAAGTGCTTTAGCGCCTTGCTGCCTACCAAGTCGAGGCGGGATTTCTCCGGTTAACCTGTTGCTGCTCAAATCTAACCAAACCAAGCTACTGCAATTGACTAACTCACTTGGGATCTGACCACTTAAGCTGTTATTTGCAAGCTGCAAAACAGCCAGCCTAGTTAAGTAACCAAATTCTTTAGGAATCTCACCACTTATCCCGTTACTTGTGAGGGAAATCCACTCAAGATTACCACAATTGAACAATTCAACTGGAATTTTTCCACTCAAGTAGTTGTTATTCAGAATAAGATTCTTCAAATTGCTACACTTTCCCAACTCTACAGGTATTCTCCCTTCCAAACTATTGTACCAAGCAATAAGTTGCTGAAGATTTTCTAACTTTCCAAGTTCTAATGGAATTGAACCATTCAAATAGTTCAAACTAAAATCAATTGTCTTTAGCTGTGAACATTGAGAAAGTTGAGATGGAATTGGACCATAAAGTGAATTATCTGGTGCTCTTAGCTCTTCTAATGAGGAAGCTCCAGGGCATAAATCTGGTGGAATTATCCCATTAATCATGTTGGAACTGAAATCTACGACGCGGAGTTTCTTGCAGAATGAAAGGGAAGCAGGAAATGCACCAGAAATCTTGTTGCTACTCATTTGCAAAGTCTCTAAAGAAGCCAAATTTTGGAGTATCGAATCAGGAAATGCACTGGTTAGATTATTGTTCGACAAATCAAGATTCTGGAGAGAAGAACATGATGAGAGTGAATTCGGAATTGAACCAGTGATGTTGTTATTAGAAAGCTTGAGTTCCACAAGTGAACTACATGAGTTTCCTAATTCAGATGGGATCCAACCAGTTAGATGATTCTTGGAAAGATCCAATCTTTGTAAGCTTTTAAGCTCACCAAAAGAACTTGGAATTGGACCTGAAAAATAATTCTCAGCCAAAACAAGTTCTTGAAGAGTTGTACAATTAGACAAACCAGAAGGAATTGAATCTGCTATCTGATTCCCTGATAAATCGAGATGTAACAAGGAGTTACAAGTCTCAATTTTCAGATCAGAAATTGAACCTGTGAGATTATTATAGTCCATTGCAAGATACTGCAACTTATCGATATGCAACAAGAAATTCATAGGTAAAGTACCTGTGATATTATTGAAAGAAAGGCTAACATATTCAAGATTTGGACATTTCACAAACAAATTCTCAGGGACATATCCTGCTAGACCAGTGAAAGAAAGTTCAAGTTGCTTCAAACTATAAGGTAGTTGACTCAAAGACGTCGAGGCATTTACATAGAACGAATTCGAAGACAGATTAAGGACAGTTAACATATCTAGAGAATTGAAAGGGGAAAAAGAGATCTCTCCAACAAGTTCAGATTGTTGAAGATCAAGATTTGTAACTCTTCCAAGACTATTGCAAGTGACACCATTCCATGAACATGGATTATTTTTAAGCTGCCAACCTGATAAAACACCAGAAGGGTCTTTTCGTATCATGTTCTTGAAGAGCATAAGTGCCTCAGCATCAGTTTTAATGGAGGAACTATCGGATTTTTCGGATGCAAGAATCAAGAAAAAAGCCAAGAAAATTAGTGTTATGTGAAGGAATTGATCAAACTTGGTATCCATCATCAATAGACAGAAAGAAGAGAGAGCTTAGAGAGTAAGCTTTAGTGAGTGTTGATAGATGATTGTGTTTTTGAGGGGAAAATGAATGTCAAAAGGAGGAGAAAAGAGAGTGCTTACTATGATGAGAAATTCTCATGATGTGCAAAGCAGAAGAGCTAACTTTTGAAAAAGTAGTTGTCTTTCCTTTTTTCTTTCTTTTTTTTTTAATGAAGATTTTTGTAAATTGAAAAAGGAGGGAAAAGTATTAGTTTGATTTACACAAATATTAAAAGGCTACCGTTTAGATTTTGTCCCTATTTTTAAAAATTATGCAAATATAGTCTTTGAAAAATTAATTCTTTCGGACAACGTTAGACTCAGGCCTAATGTTTGCTCATATATTGCTCTAGCCTTACGTAAAAAACATTAGACCGTCGTCTAAAGTTCGCAATAACTTATAAAATTTTAGAAACTGGGGTCTAATGTTTTTCAGTTTGTTCAAAAGAAATTTTTAGAGTATGATCTAAAAAGTCCATAAGTTGCGTGAGAAATAAAAGGGGATCATTTACCAAACAGCTTTCCAAAAAAACATAAAAAACTTTTCTGTCTTCATAAGTTTTTTCCTTTTGTAGGTCCATATAGTTAGATGCCAATGGTTTATCGCAGTATATATATCAAAAAATATAGATATGTTGCCACCTAGGCAAGAACTCACAACCTTGGGGACATTTTTCAATCTCTTAACCACTGCTCCAAACCATTAGCTTGTGTCAGAGTGTCAACACTAATATACATACCCATAAAACTAAAATTTTACCAATCAATACAATGTAATTTTCTGGCTGATAAGGATAGCTTCGCCCCTGATCTATCGGGAACAACTTCTCTACACCATAAAGATAAAGATAGGTTTGCGTACATTTAAAATTAAATATTTTTCTAATAAGATAACTTTGTATTACTCTGTCCATCTTAAGTTGTATTATCGAACCTCTTTTGAAACAATTTCCTTGAGAGATATTTTTTTCTGTGTTTTAAATAGATTTCCTTAAGAGATACTTCATCTGCCTTATTTTATATGGCAATACTATTTTTCAGTTTCTGATTACAATTTCACAAACATTTTAAATATTTTTAATTATAGAAAATTGTTTTTCAATATAGTAGTTGTCTATTCTATTACAGTAGTTTCTACTTTCTAGTATAAACTAATATCGACAAGTTTGAACGAATATTCACTATATTTTCCTAGAAAAAATAGAATTGAACATATGAAAGGATTTGAATTTCGAGAAAAAGATTCAATCTAATATATAAATATACAAATAAATTATCTTATATCTTTCTTTTTTATTCCACAGGGAAATTAGAATATGTCACAAAAATTGGGAGAAGTCAACCCAATTTGATCCAGAATTATTCGATGGGTTGCAAGTTTTATATTAATAAGATTGTAAAAAATCAAATGCTAGTTAAGAACTAAACTTAAATATTTTGACCCTTAAAAATACAAAATACAAAAAAAGATCAGATAATTAAAATATATTTCATGTGCAAAATGTGTTTTGAGAAATACCGAGCTTATGGGAAAGAATAGACAAAATAAAGGCATAAAAGACGGAAAGATTTGACTTTTGGTCAAAAGGGAGTATGTGGGGACCACAGACAAAGAGTCTATCCAAGATCGGTGCTACTTCAAGAGATGAAAGATTAAGGGTGTGTTTGGTACAAAGGAAAATGATTTCTTAAAAAATAAATAAATTCCTGCATATGATCCAACAGGAATGAGTCATATCTTGTCAGTGAGCGTGAGAATGTTCCCTCAAATCACATTTCCTACAGCATCTGAATTCCCTCCATAGAATAGAATAATAGAATCTTTTTTTTCCACATACTATACAAGGCACAACAATTTAAGTAGTCTCTTGGTGTATATTTATTTATTTTATAATCTTAGTGTTGGAATCAATTTCTAAGTATCAATTAATTTTACAGATATTTTTTATCTTTCATCAGCACATGTAATAATATACTTTAGGTTGGATATGAAAAGCAGTATGTGTAGTAAATAAATATTACAAGTCTTCGAAAGGATAACAAAATAGGCAATTCAGAACTGCCGCAAGTTTGTTGAATCTTGAATCTTGATAACCTAAAATCAAGAAACACTAAATCTGGATTGTTACAACTGTAAAATTGGGCTGAGTCAAGAGATGACTCTCTGTCTTTAAGACAAAATTGCCCCGTATATATGCTTTTACGTTAACGGACAATACTCTCCCAAGATAAAACAACAACTAATCAACACTACAAAGCAAATATTTTGATTCTGACGAAGAAAACAAATATAAAACGACTTGCTGAAGAATGGAAAAGGAAGGAAGAGTTTCTGTTTTTAACACTGTTTCTGCTCACTAATCAACACTAAATCTTGTAGTCTTTACAATTGTGCCAAAAGACACCAATATATAGCATAAGGGAGAGACTCCTCAACTGCCAAGTAGTGGCTGTTAATGAGGGAGTAATGACTGATTATGGTCAGCCAAGTAATGGCTGATAAAGGCCAGCCAAGTAATGGCTGAAAAAGGTCAGTCAAGTAATGGTTGATTAAGGCCATTAGTGAGGGAGTTAATCAGCCAAGTAATGGCTGATTTAATGTGCAACGTTCCAAAAAGCCAACCCAAACGGTAGGCAGAAACTTTCTGTCTTCCGTCGTTCCCAATTTCATCTTTCAAGAAACTTCAGGGACCAAACTGTAAATATTAAACAATTTGGGGGTCTATCAGAAGAAGCCCACGACCCGTGACCCAAGACTTATAAAGAGAACAATTCTTCCTTTTCCCACCGATGTGGTAGATTTGTCTCACACCATATTTTCATGCCTCAAACACCTTACTTCGTGGACCAATATCTCTTTCATTTCTCAATGAAATTTGACGATTCTTGGCCCTACGGTCATCTACTCACTTAGTAGATTATGCATGTGTAAAGAGACAAAACCTCCAACATACGGAACCCTAGATTTTAAGTCATTAAATACGGGTGGACGCACCTCTACACCAAAGGCAAATTTCCAACACTTTATTCATCAAAATTTAGATAAATGTGAAAAAAATTCCTTTTCAATTTATGTAAAGGTGTTTGACTGGACATAAAATTTAAGAGTAAAATGAAGATTTTTAAAATTTGTGATCTAAAACAAATCAAAAAAAATTGTGTGACAAATAATCATCTCACTAAAGGTAAAATCAAAAGTTTAAAGTTTATTACTAAATATAGAAAGATGTCATTCTTTTCAGAATAAAAAAAAATAGTGTCACATAAATTAAGACCGGGTGAGTCAGAGAATAGTATTTTTGCATAACAAAGAATGAATAAAATATGGGTATTTTTTTCGTGAAAGGGTAAAAGTTACATATAAATTGTATGTTAGAAGACTCACAAATAAAGTAATGAACAATAAAAGTATACATGCAAAATTTTATCACTTCATAAAGTTGCTAATTACCCAACAGCTCAGTTGTTTCATATTAGTTATTTTTTAAAATATATAGAGAAAATCGAATAATTACTCAAATTAAATGAATCTAATCTAGGTCCAAATTGCGATGTATTCAAATCTAATTTTACTTTGCTTTAGTGAAGATATAGTGTCTAAGTAGGCCCTCCCAGTTTCTTATATCCAGAGATGGAATCATTAACATAGTTGCAAAAGCTTGATATAACCAATAATTAAAAAGCTGTTTTTAATTAAATAGAAAAAAATAGTTTTGATTTTTTTTTTAAAAGGTATGAGGGCCCACAAAGGAACAACATCAATGAGCTCTTATGGTTAATGGCATAGGTGGCTATGATGCTCTCATTTGTTGCCACCTTTCCCCCCCTACCTTTTCTTACATAGTGATTAAAATAAAATGAATAGTTAAACAAAGGGATAAATAACATATTTGGCCCTTAATTATTGATAAATTTTGATTGTAATCCTTGTGATATACAAGTTTCTGACTAAGCGTGTTTATCTTTCATGAATTAGTTAAAATGTGTGTTTTTGATCATTTTATGTAAGAAGTACATTATATTTGAATTATTTTTATAACTATATTACCGTCAAATATGAAGTAACAATATAAGCTTAACATAACATAATTATAGTCAATCTGTGAATATTCACAAGTAATGAATAAAAAATACATGTTTCAATTAATTACATATTAAATATACATAATTAAAAATTATTAAAATTTATCAATAACTGAGCAACAAAAAATACTGCATATTTAATCTTAAACAAATCAAAAGATTGAATAAATAGAAATTAATAAAAATAAATGTAACCTTTTTATCCAAGATTCGAAACCTCTTATAAAGTTAACTTTTTACTAGCTGGTTATGAACCCACACACATTAATTTACTCATTAATATATATATATACATACATATATATATATATATATATATACTAGTGCAAGATAGCATGCTTGAGATCCTTGGACCATTGATATTTAGTTGCCTTTTTTCTGGCAATTTCTTTTAAACAAGCATACGACTTAATTATTACGATTTGTTAACATCCAATGAATCTATTTATTTGGGAGCATGCACAGAATTTGATAACATTTTAAATGTTGTGTTATGATTTGAAAACACAAAAGATTTTTTATTACCCCTTGAGAAGCCCAGGAAAAACAATCTCTAATATTCAAACTTCAAAGTTATGTGTGTTGTGAAAAATTTACAAACAATCATTTCTCAGTTTTGATAATTAAAGCACTATTCTGGAATTTCAGAAAACATAAGGAAAACTTCAGGATCATAACCTAGAGTTTCTGTTGTTGAATTTGAAACTTCAGGATTGTAACTATTTTTCAATTACAAAACTAAAAAGTAGCTATTTGTGAATTTTCACAAAAAATACTATTTGTTCTATGTTTGTTTGTGTTACTAGCTGGTTCATGAATTTGATACGTACCTTATATGTAACAACAAATTGTTGTTTTTCGACAATTGGTTATGTATGAATATGTATACTGTTGATTGGCATATATTAGAAGTGAAAGGAATGTTGAGAAAGCAAACCTTTTTTAAGGTGAATTCACAACTATAGGATCTTTAAGCTTCTGATACCACAGTAATGTAAACCCCCTTAAAAAGTCATACTTAGGGTAATATATTTTATTTAAGGGTAAAGGATTAAATTTGCTTATGAACTATGTGAAATCAACAAGATTCATCCTCCACTAATAGTTGGGGTAAAAAATGCCCCTAAAGTGTACTAAATTTGCCTTTATTTTTAAATGGCGGAAGTTTAGCACTCAGTTATACCACGTGTCCTGCAATTAAAAATTAATTTTTAAAATGGGGATAAATTTGAATCTATTACGTAGTTCAAGAGCAAACCTCTTGCGTACGTAGCTCAAGGATACATTTGACCCATCTCCAAAATTTTGAGTTTTTGTAAAAAAAAAAAAAAAAAAAAGAAAGATTTGTTCCTCCTTTCTTTCTCTTGGTCACTATTCCTACCCCCAATCAGTATTTCTTCCTCATTCCTTTGTGTTTCTCTCCTCCACTGTCATTGTCACCATCAACTCCACCACCTCTATCGCAGGAGGGAATGCGCTAAATGACGAGAACATGCAACTAGGGATGGCAATTAGGCGGTGCGGGTACCCCTTCCCCCGCACCCGTACCCGCCAGAAAATTTTATATCCGTCACCTACCCGCCACCCGTAGCGGGTACAATTTTCAACATTCATACCCGCCTAGGCGAATATATTCCTAAATTCACACCCGCTTCACCACCCAAGTGGATATCTGTCACCCGCCAATACTCGCATGTACCCGTCTGCCATATTTTGTAATCAATTCATTAGTGATCAACATGATCCCAAAAATTCAAATTCCAAAAATTTTGAGTCAAGAATCAATATTGTCACGGTCTCATTTTCTTTGGGAGAGAGGGCGGAGAATTCTGGATATTTTCACCATTAGAATTCCTCATTTTTTTCACCTCTTCCCCCTTGCACATCAAAGAATCAAGAAAACAAAATTTCCAAGAAAACTCAAAAATTATCCACCCAAATAGCTATATATTACAAATGTAGACAAAATCCAGATATTATTTAAGCTATATAAGCTAAAGCTTTTCAACTTTTTCAATTGAACTCACAAACCCAATAGGTAAAACTTAACAAATGCACAAAAATTGGCCTCACCAAGACAACCCCAAAGCACAAAGCAAAGACATCAATATTTCCTAATATTTCCCGATCAGCATCTCCTTTAAAGAAAAAGACAGAGACGTCGAGGTGGTTCGTGAAAAAAGTTTGTGATTTTTCCTTTAAAGAAAAAGGCAGAGACGTCGAGAATGAAAGAGGGATGAGAGACAGCGTGAAGGGGAACGAGAGAGAGGGAGGTGTGAAGGCGTGAAGGACTGAAGAGACGCAAGGTTTTGAGTTTTGTTGGAGAATGAAAGACTTGTCGTGGCTTATGGGCTGAAGGCACGACTTATGGGCTGCTAATATTTTGGGCTTGGGGCGGGCGGGTGGGCGGGTGGGCAGGCGGGTAGGCGAGTATGACTGCAAATCCACCACTTACCCGCCTACCCGTGACAAGTACATTTTCAATACCCATACCCGCCTACTACCCGCCAAATTTATAGTCATACCCGCCTCAACTGAGGCGGGTGCGGTGCGGAATCCGTAAAATTATACCCAATTGTCATCCCTACATGCAACATGGAATGCTATTTTAAAGCCAGTGTACAACCGCATATGGGTTGAAGGAGGAAGAAAGGGAGATTGGTCGTAGAGATAGTGACGAGGAGACAGAAAGTATAATAAGAAAAATTAAAAATTCAAAATTAGGGTGAAGGGTTAAATTTGCCCCTGAACTGTGCGACAGGTTCAAATTTATCCTCTATTTAAAAGAAAAATAATCCTTAATTGCGGGATACGTGAATCGATCACCGGATGCTAAGCTTCCGCCATTTAATAACAAGGATAACTTTAGTTTATTTAACGATGAGGGCATATTTCAACCCCAACTATGTAAGGAAGGCAAATATGTTTCATTTCGCATAGTTCCTAAAAATATAATTAAAGCTCCTAAATTATATGTAGTGTAAAATTCTCAACAAAAAAAAAAGAGAATCACGGAATCACGAACAGATGAACTTTCATGTACACCATATGTATACTTACGACCCAAAAGAATTACTTAATGGGCCAATGATAGATGCTAAGGAGCCAATAATAAAAATTGGAAAAATTTAAGGCAGTCGTTTAAGTAAAAATTACTCTGATGATTATGTTTATATCTTAAGTGATCATCTAAAATTTTAAACTACTGACTTTTTAATTACTTTCTTGAAGTCCTACTGTACGATTGAACTTATATAGCATTCATACTTCGATAATTTTTGGTGTGAATATAAAGTTAGATTATATTTTGACCGCTTGAAAAGTGTTACCACATCCTATCCATTTAATCATTATAATGAGCTTTATAATTAGCATTTGCAATCAGTGGACCCTTCAATAAAATAACATTATTGGATTAATGAGTGGGTTTTTCCACACAAAATCTTTCTAAATCTATCCGAAAATTGCACTGTCTTCTTGACGTAGAAAGGAATATTGACTTTGAATTAATGAGTTTAACTTCCGTATATTGATTGTTACTTAACTAAGGGAATTTTTACATTATATAATTAAAATAATAAGTGGGTAAATTGGCATGCAATTGTAATTATTTTTGTCCAGCAGCAAAATGTGTTACTTTCTCTTCAATTTAGAGCAGTGCTACAATAAAATAACAAAAATGGCCTTTTTATATTTGGAGATATATTTAATATAATCTCTTAGATATACGCTTGAATAGTTTTAATCCTTTGAATTAATAAAAAATGACATTTTCAATTTTTGTCAAATATTTTAATAAACTTTGTCGGCAAGATTTGTAGAAAACTATAAAAAAAGATTAATTAGAAACACCAAAAAAGTTAGAGTTTGGCGCCTATATGGTACCTTTTTTGAGTCATAATGCCAAAAAGGCATTACACAATAAATCAAAACGGGTTTAACGTGGAATACTCCACGATTTACCTCTAATGTTAACGGTACCCTTTGCCGTCCATCAATGTTATTAAGGTTATTTTTCATAAAAAATTACTTTGCAAAACGTGGAGAGATCCACGATTTACAGATTATTTTTTTTTTAAAATAGTTTATTGCAAAATGTAAATTGGTCAAGATTGCAAATTTCCTTTTGAAAAACGTGGGCCTCTCCCCGTTTTGCAGAGGAAAATATTTTTTAATTTTTTTTTTACTATGTTGCATAAGGCATTGTTTATATTCAAAAATATTTCCTTCACAAATCTGAAACTCAATTCGAAACTAACAATTTTACGTGAACATATAAGTCAAATAAATTTTACACATTATGTGAATAGTAAATGTTAGATTAAATACGCAATTAAATTCCACAAAATGTAATATATATTTATTATAAATGTTAGATTAAATATGTAATTAAATTTCACAAAATGTAATTTATATTTTACACAATGTTTTATTTACTTAAATTAGAAGTGTTTTAACTAATTGTGATGAGATTTGAACGTCTTGAATTTTGTTATGTTTGTAGGTGCAACGATTTTGAAGAAAACTATGTATTGTAATAAATATATATTACGTTTTTTGGAATTTAATTGCGTGTTTAATCTAACATTTATTATTCACATAACGTGTAAAATTTATTTGACTTATATTTTTGTGTAAAATTTATTTGACTTATATGTTCACATAAAATTGTTAGTTTTTGGATTTGTGAAGGAAATATTTTTAAATATAAACAATGCCTTATGCAATATAGTAAAAAAAAAATGCAAAAGAAAATTTGCAATCCTGACCAATTCACATTTTGCAATTAATTATTTTTTTAAAAAAATACTTTCTTCAAAACGTGGAGTGGTCCACGATTTGCAAAATGGAATTTTTTTTCCTTTTGCAAATCATGGACCACTCCACGTTTTGCAAAGTAATTTTTTTTTTTTCAATGGCTTTAATAATATTGACATACGGCAAAGAGTGATGTTAATATTAGGGGTAAATTATGGAGTGCTTTATGTTAAACCGGTTTTGATTTATTGTATAGCCCACAACCCTTTTTGACATTATGGCTCCAAAAAGATGTCATCGGGTAAAAATTACTACACAAAAAACTGAACTAGACATAAATATTGACCAAAAACTTTAGTTTTTAAATTCTCGACTGTAGTAAATTGATATCATTGTATCCCCTTTAGTGTCAAGAAACTTATTTGTCAGGGTACTGACCTCTTCTCTATGTTGGAAAATTAAAGTTCAAGAGACTTTTCTTCTAATTTAAAAAATATCAATTTTATGTCAAATTATTTATCTGTTAAAATGTTTCTAATGTATTGAAAATAATTTAAATTTCCCATCCTTTCACTTATTGAACTTCAATTGCTCTTAACCTTAATTTAACATTGAAAAGAACCCAATTGCCCTTTCTAGTTAAAAACGTCTTCCTTTTAACGAAATTATGAGATGATACATGTAAGCCTTTGATTAGATTAAATAAATAATATTTATTTATTGATCCACATGAATATTAGATCCCACCCATAAATAACTCCACACATTTGGACTTTTTGTTCAATATCTGAGGAAAAAAAGAGGCAAATTTAAATATTTTCAATATGCGATGGACGTCTTTTACCCTTTTCCATTTGGAAAATTATAGGTGGCATAAAAAATAAGAGGGGGTTGTTTGGGGGAGGGGGGGGGGGCGGGGCGGAGGACTTACTCGACCTAGTAATTGTTCATGCCAGCTACCGTGATCTTTTGTTTTTCTTCTTAATTCTTCATTTTTCTTTTTTAATTTACTCTAGGGAAGTCACCCACCCGTATGGTACCACTCGAAGAGTCGAAGTCAATAGTTTTAGTTCAAATTTGTATATGAGTTAAGAAATTAATAGACTAAACATATACAAATATTTAATTTTAAATTCAATAACTCAAGTAGTCAATGAGTTCAGTAATATTCCAAATACATTAGATTTAAATTATGAATCAACTGTTCAATGTACACTTTTTTTAACTTGATGAAAAATTGATGTAGTTGATTTAATTCTTGAATTCTCCAAATAGTAATTATACCGCATAAAGTGGGACCAAGAGTAATAAGAATCTTTTAAAAAAAAGATTGAAATGAACAATAAAAGCCTAACATGTTTTTAAATAAAGAATGGGTGGTAACTAAAACAGTAAGTTGGAATTGAACCTAATTAAGATCTTGTACCTCTTTAATGATTGAAAGATTATTTTGACGGTTTAATGCGCATGACTTGTGAATAGTCAAAAAAGAAGGAAAATACTTTTAGTGAAAATACCTCTTTTCACTTCTAAATTTTTTGTGATAGGTGTATTAGACAATAAATTTTTTGATTTTTTTTTCTCATCATCTTCCTCAAAGCCGATGGGCTTCCATTCTCGCCAACTCCGGCGAACTCCCTCTCTCTCCCCATTCTCGCCAACTCCGGTGAGCTTTGAACTGCTCGCTCCCCTTCCCCGTTGTTGTCACTCTGTACTTTTCCTCTCTTCATGGACCAAAAGAAAGGGGAAATGTTGTCTCCTTCTCTTAGATCCGTTACATCGAAAAATATGAATAGAGTAGAAAAGGAAATTAATTAAGGAAGAAGACAAACCAAACTAACCAAAAGCATATCTTAAATATCTAAGATAGTCAACATTAATAGAGGAAACAAACCCGTAAAAGAATTTTCACTCTGTTTGGTAAGCTTACCGAAGATGCTCGCAAGTAAAAAGCTCTTACTCCAGCTTCAATTTCTAGGTAAAACACACGAAACTAAAAAAAATTCCCAATCTAACACCAATTGCACAATCATTGCGTCACACAAACAATACTAAGCACATCTTAAACAAACCATAAAAAATAGTGGGAAAAGGAGACTCACGGAAGAGGAGAAGACCGCCAAAGCTACCGATTAAGGAAAACTGGAAAAGTAAGCGAAATGAAGAACACCCAAATTAAGACAAGCATCCCACTTAGCATCTAAATTGTGAAATAATAAAAAGAAATGATGAACAATAAAAAATTAAAATTTAGATAGTTTTTTTTACGTGGCTTTGAGGTGCTGACATGTCAATGATGTGGCGCGCGTGTACTCCACCTCACATTGTGAGACTGATATTATAATTTCGAGGTGATATTTATTCTATTTCCAATAAGTATAGGGGATAAATAAATGCTCGTAGAATTTAGTTGCTAAAGTAAATTTTTGAGATAAATTTATGAATGAAAAGATATATTTTCTAATACTTTTACTATATCCTCACATTAAAAACACTAAATTTTTATTGATATTAATGGTCAAGGAAAAAGGCAGTGTTAACTCATTGGCATATTATGGATGCATATATAATTGTTGCTAATATCTAAAAAGATGAGGGGAAACAAAAAAATTATAAGAAAAAGGTTAAAAAGAAAATAAAAGATGAAAGTTGTTTGACTTAAAAAGAATCTTTATCACGCTTGCAATTATTGATTAATGGATCCCACACAAAATCCTATCATGGAAACTTAAATTACTTTTACCAAGGTGTGCAAAGAATAGTTGTACATTTGGTAGATATGAAAATTGAAGGATCTATTGTTTATTACTGTTTTATTTTTTCATGCTTAACCATTTGGTATCTAAAATTATGGGAAAACTATATTTCTTGCTGTTAAAACTCAAACTATTTATGCGAAATTGTATGTTAAGAAGATTCGCCTTCATGGTGTATCTATTTCTATTATATTTGATCGAGATTAAACTATTTTCACTTAATGGCCCTTGTTCAAAATCTTTTTACCTGAGATGTCAATGTTATATCCTTCTGTGCATTAATTACATTGTCATTTTATGACTAGTTTTTTTTCTTCTTTTTTCTTTTTTATTTGCGTACGCATTAATTACATTGTCCTTTTATGATTAGTTTTTTTTTCTTTTTATTTGTATGTGCATTAATTACATTATCCTTTTATGACTAATTTCTCTTTCTTCTTTTTTTCTTTTTATTTGTGTGTGCATTAATTACATTGTTCTTTTATGACTAATTTCTCTTCTTTTTTCATTTTTATTTGTGTGTGCATTAATTACATTGTCCTTTTATGACTAGTTTCTCTTTCTTATTTTTTCTTTTTTCTTTTTTATTTGTGTGTTTGCACGGGGTTTGTGTGACATTTTTTCATTTTATTTTTTGTCCTTTTTATATTGTCCTTATCCTTTTTATTGTTTCTTATATTTTTATTTTCCTTTTGAATAATAAAATAAAATATAATGATAAATATTAATTAAGTATTTTTATATTAATGATATTAATATAAACTTTATATTTAAAATATGATTCTACTTTTGGTAATTTTTTAATAAAATTTAACTTGTTAAAAATGATATTAAATATTAAAATTAAGCCTAAACTCTATTTTTTTTATTTTCTTTTGAAGGAATTAATCAATTTTTTTATTATACATTGTCAGTATATGATATATATCATATGAGTATCATAAAGGACTGAAAATGTTTTTAACCGATGAGGTTTTCTTGAAGGAATGAATCAGTCATTTGTGATACCCTGTCAGTATATGTTATATACTAGGTTGGTATCATAGAGGACTGTAAGTATTTTCTAAGGAATGAACTAGTATGCATGATACCATGTGAGTATCATATATGTTAATATATGATATATCATGTGGGCCAGTCATCTATGATACCATATCAGTATATGATATATATACAATGTGGGTATCTCAGAGGATTGAGTTATGTTTTTCTTTAAAGGGATGAACTAGTCCTCTATGATACTCTGTCAACATATGATATATACTATGTGAGTATCATAAAGGACTGATGATTGTTTTCTTTTTAAAGAATGAATTGGTCCTTTATGATACCATGTGAGCATATGATATAATACTGTATGAGCATCATATTGTAATGAATATGCCATCTATGATACCCTATCAATATATGATGTATACCATGATGATATCATAGATGACTGAGTGCTTTTTTCTTGAAGGAACGAACCACCAGTCATCTATGCCTTGTCAGTATATGATATACCATGTAGGTATCATAAATGATTGAGTAGTATTTTTTGAAGGAATAAATCAACCTTCTATGATACCCTATAAGTATATGATATATATCATGTGGGTATCATAGAAGATTGAGTTGTGTTTTTCTTGAAGGAATGAATCAGTCCCCTATAATACTCTGTCAATATATGATATATACCATGTTGGTATCATTGAGAAGTGAGTGTTTTCCTTGAAAGAATGAACCGTCAGTCTTGTGTGATACCATGTGGATATCATAGTATACTAAAACTGCTATTGAAAAAGAAACAAGTAATAAATAAATTAAAATATAGAATCAGATTATGGTGAAAAAGAAAATAAAATATAGTATGAAAAAAATAAATGAACAAAAAAGGAGAAAGAAAACGAGAAAAAGAAAAGAATAAAGAAAGAAAAGAAGATAAGTAGAGAAATAAAAAAGAAAAGAAGAAAAAAGAGACAATTAAATCGAAAAGAAGGAATAAAGAATTTTAAAAAGAAAGAAAATAAAAAAATGAAATGAAAGGAGCAAGAATTAAATATGAAATTAGATTATGGTAAAAAAAAAAGAATAAAAAATGAGAGAAAATAAGAGAAAAGAAGAAAAGAAGTAGAGAAATAAAAAAAAATGAAGAAAAAAGAGACAATTACCTACAAAAACTATAAGGGGGTATTAAGGGTAAATAATTTTGAGGGGTATGAAGAGAAAAGGGGACATGTAAAAGTAAATGGTTTAATTTTAGGGGGCATCAGTGTAATTTCCCCTAAAATTATTAATTTAAATTTGTACTGAATAAGCCATATAAATTTACACTTAGGACATCCATTCAAAATTTCTGATTAATACAATATTAGTTTTCCACGGAAAGGGTTTAATTTAGAAAGGTTTTTAAAATTTGTACACATATTAAGAAGCTAAATCAAAGTATATAAAAAAGATAATAACAATTATAAATATGTTTTGGTATTTCTGAACTGTATAATCTTTGTCATAGATTTATAATTAGTCTCATTTTCTGACGTATATAAGCTTTGTCGTAGATCTATAATTAGTCTCGTTTTAAGTTTCATATTTATATAAAATATGAATATCACTAAATAATATTATCGTAAATATTGTTACAAAAGACAAATACTCTTAATAAACTTGGTTTTATCTTGAAAAAAAACTTCAAAGACAAAAGTGTAGTCTTTGAAGAGAAATTTTTTAATACATAAAAAAAGGATTACAAATGCACCGATCCTTATAAATTAGGTACCGAATTTCCTCTTATGTTTTATAAATGAATATTATGATTAGATAATTCATGTACTTATAATGATATTTAATAAATAGATTCTTTACCTCAAAAGATATTCATATGTAATCAAAACATTTTATATTGTATGATAAGTGAACTAGTTTCATTTTTTTATAAAAAAATTTGTAATTAAACATATAATTAAAATTCTGTCATGGTCAAAACTAGATCATCGTTATCTATTCTAATAAGTAGGATCTTATTGGTTGAGTGCAACTTTTAATAATTGAAATGACTTGCACTTTGTTTTTTTTAATATGTAATTATTTATTTCGTACTTCTCTTAATTTTGGGGAGCATTATTATGGTGATAATGGGTGGGACTTTTTATGCAAAGCAAATTAAGAGGTGAAGACCAAAAATTGTCTTATAGCATGATATTGTACAGTTGATATGTCACATTCCTCTTTGACTTTTTTTTCTTTTCTTAACAAAAAAAGAACAAATGCAAATGATTGGTGATGCCCCACCCCCCACCCCACCAACCCCAACCCCAACCCCAACCCAAGTACAAAATGTCATTTCCCCCCTTTTATTTGAATATTTTTGTATACTTATTTGTATTCCATATTTATATTAATTAAATAATTTAATCATTTAACTAGAGAATGAATTCTTTTATGCCAACTATTATTACACACAATTATCATATCGTGCCATTTTCTCTAGAATTACTCAAATGAACAAGTCAAAACTAACAAAAGATATAGTAGGCTCATTTCGACTCTCATTTGGGTCTGATGATATCAGTAGACTCATTTTGGAGGGTCATTTGCACGTTCCCTTGAACTTTTTAGTATGCTTTTTTCATGTCTATGATGAACACCATATGCTCCATCAATCTCATTACAAAGTAAATGGATTCTATAGTTCATCGCCATTCAAACTGATTCTCAAAAATAGACACACCCTCTTCACCCTCGCCTCCACCACTCTCTCCAAACTTTCATAGTGTGGCTTAACAACTTGATCCCTCTATAATTGTTGCAGTTCCGGATATCACCCTTGTTCTTAAATAACAGAATCATCATACTCTACCTCCATTCTTCGGCATTTTCCTCGTCCTAAAATGATATTAAACAACCAGTAAGTCACCTCAAGCATGTGATAACTTCAATAATCCAATTGTTGAATCAATTGGGGCCAGTAATAATTTTTAGCAGAAAAAATGAAGTATTTTTTAAAACATTTTCACCCAAGAAAAATGACTCGTTTACAAAACCATTGCTCTTATAAAAAAAACTTTCTGTTTTTTCGAAATGTAATCACTAGAAGTGCTATTTGCTCGCGTTCTTTCAAAATTTCACCGGGATGTCATCTGGCCCGATCACTCTTTCCCTGTTCATCTTACGCATAGCCCCCTCCATCTCCTCAACCTTCATGCACCTACAATATCCAAAATAATCACGACTCCCGGAGTGCTTCAAATCACTAAGGACAATATTCCTGTCCTACTCTTCGTTCAAGAGTTTATGAAAGTAAGTCTGTCATCTATGCTTAACATGCGCCTCGTCCGTTAATACTACATCTTCCTCGTCCTTGATGCACTTCACTGGTTCAGGTCCCGAGCCTTCTTCTCTCTCACCTTTGCTAGCTTGCAACTTATTATCCCCGTCTTGGTTATCAAGTTCTTCGTACAGACGTCCAAATGATGTACTCTTTGCCGCCGTAATCGCTAACTTCGTCTTCTTCCTCACCTTCTTATACCACTCCCTATTCTTCCTTGGCTAATATTGCTATTCTGCACGACCAGATATATATCCTAAGTGACACCTAATTTTTGCCTATAGGATGGAACAAATCACTCTACCTGTTCTAAGTGTAGCGTATGTGAAATAGTAAAGAACAATAAAGCAAGGACACAACAATTTTTACATGGAAACCACCCAGTTCACAAGGGTAGAAAAAATCACGACCTACACCTCTGTAGGATTTAACCCAAACTCCACTACAATGTGAGCCTATGCAAATTCAAGTTACAAACTCTATAACCTGGGAACTAAACTCTAATTTCTATCTCACTAATCTCCCTAGACTAGTAAGCTCACTCCAATTTATCTCAACTTGAAGTTGAATTTGACTAACTTGTATATCTACGAATACGCTTCTATGAAAGCAGATAAATGTACAACTCGATAATCAATCCTCATACACGAATCTAGACTCAAGAACTGTAAAACATAAACTCTATTAAATAGTTTCTTCAATCTCTTTCGTCGTACTAGGTCTTACTTCTGAAATTAGAACTCTCTCAAATATGTTTGACAGGATTTGCTGAATATTCTGATTTTCTCTCTTTCTAAGTGCTTAAAGTTCTTCACGGCAAGACTTGGATATATATATCTTAATCAAGTCGGTTGAACTCAATCCCTATTAGGTACGACCCAACAACAATGTTAGGGTTTGAGTTATCTTGGGTTTCTTGTTCTTCAATGCAGCTTTAGTTTCCTTATAGGACTCTAAAGTATCTTGATAAGTATGACAAGAAATCCTGCAGCCTTGTACGCCAAGTCCTTATCATAAAGTATTCGCAGAAGAACTCTGAGCAGAAACACGTTCTTGGAGCTGGTTCAAGCATCTGTTCAATTCAACTCTGTCTCACATCTGTGTTTGATATGGAACACGTCTATCAATACAGTTCATTCATTTATGCTTTGTGTCTGATTCGTTCAACTCTGTACTACATCTGTCTGTTGGATAGATCAAGTCCACAGACATGATTCATTCATCATTGCCTTGTTGTGTGTGTTAAGTCCACATTTATACATAGAACAAATCCTGCTAAGACAACACATGTCTGTTAACCTGGTTCACTCTCCTTGTGCGTTCTTTTTTCTCAATCAATCTTTGAGTGCCTAGTTCATTCAATTTATTTCAAACATCTGTCTTTAAGCCCGATGCACTTGGCATGTTCATTTATTTTGTCACTCATCAAAATAAAATTCTGTCATTCTTGCTAATGACGACAAATGTGATATGAAGAATTGACCTCAAAATGGAATCTGAGCTTTTGTAATCACGCATTTGTAATTAAGGAATCAAATGTATGTGTACTTTATTACTCTAAGTAATCAAAGTATATATTATAATTTCACACCAAAAACACCTTCTTTAAAGATTGACCTAACACAAATAATTTTTCTAAAATGAAAAAATATGTTTCAAACGAAATAGCTAAACACAAACTGCTATATTATGTGAAGAAACATTTCTAAAGATTTATTTTGAAAGCTAATTGGACAAATATGTTGACATGCATTTACAAGATGTACATTATGCTTTATGCTTAGAGGTGTCAAATGGCGGGTTGGGCTAGACGGGTCAAAATGAGTATTGTTAATAAATGGCAAATTGATTTGTCCAAAAGTTACTAAGTCATAACTGAATCCGCCCAATTTTTATTAAGTTTTAATTTTAAATAATTTATTTAAGTACCTAATAATATTTTTTCTATCATATCAAATAAAAAATAATATTTATAAAAATATTTTGATAAGATTTCTTATGGTCAATTTGGATTACATATCAACCATTTTTGAATGAGCTGAACTGGAAGGATCAAGTGATTGAACTAATAAATGACCACCGCACAAACTTAGATGGATTGAACTAATTATATTTTTTAAGTTATTTTATCACCCCTAATTAGCCTTTTTGTGAGTAGTCCTAGTTTCTATTTGACTTGGATGGCTGCAAATAACTTGTGCTTTCTACGCGGAGCCGGCAAACTAATTAAACTAAACAACTTAGTACTTGGAAGCTATTTATTGTACTATCCAAGAATCCAACAATATTAAAATAACTAAATGAAAGAAAACAAAAATAACAAAAAGACAGTTTTTTATATTTTAATCATGTTTGGTTAACTCTATAGGAATAAATAGACATATAGAACAATCTATATTGGAATTAATCCTCAATTAGAGAGTTTAAAAGGAGCACAATTTCAAGAATGGGCTATAATAGAAAGACATCGAGTTTTTTGAGAAAATGTCTCAATTACCTCATTATAACTTCAATGAAAAGAATTGATAAAGGACTAAATGTCACAGAATTCAATATTTTTAAAATTCTTTTTATATGTACCTATAATTCAAGGAAAGTAATATATTCAGTTGAACTTACTAAATTTGTTTTTAATAGATTTAAATTTGTGATGCTTAACGCAAATCCTACTGTGACAAGATACTAGAGAGATATTGAGTACATAAGAAAATAAGTCTTAGACCTTATTGACACGTTTTAAAATTGTAGGGACTAAGGCACAAAGCAAACAATGTCACTAATGAACTACGTTCTTACATATAGAGATAGAGGTAGCGTATTAAGTACGGGTTCGGACCGACTCAATAGCTTTTGCTTAGACCCTATATTTGTATTAAAAAATCTATAAGTATGTATAAATATTAAATTACAAAAGTCAATAACTAAAACGAGATATGGGTTCAATGGCAAGTTTAGAATTCATACACTTTAAAGTTTAAACCATGACTCCGTCTCTAATTACAAATGCAACCTTGGTCAGGCAAACCTCAACGTGAAGGTTGAGTCCCAATGAGGAGATGTATACTAAAATGAGTTATGTGTTCAGTGGCAAGCTCAAAACATATACACTTTAAATCCTAGCTTTAGAAAACCCATACAATTCAAATACTCGCTCCATTTCTGATTACATATGATATCAGAGTCACTCTACCTGTAATAATAGACAATGATGAGCAAACCTCGGTGTGAAGGTTGAGTCCCGCTGAAGAGGTATATGCGACACCTTAATCAAATCTCACATTAATAAATACCAGAGAAATCATGATTATATAAAAATGTAAGCCTTAAAATGGTACCTTTTATTCTTATTGATAATTAAATCATCTAGGACATAAGACAAAACCTCCACAACATCAAGATATTGTAAAACCTTGAACCAATAACTTGTGCTCCAATTAACGTACGTAGCCGGCAAATTAAAGAAAATAAAACAACCTAATACACTTGAAACCTATCTATTTGTATATCCAAGAATCCAGCAATAAAATGACAAATAAAGAAAACAAAAATTAATCGATTTTATCTATGTTTAGGGTCAAATCATACTACATTAAAAGAAAAGATTTAACATATAAAACACTCGATAATAGAAGCTTCTTGTAGAGAGTATATATATAAGGGACATCAGATTACATGATAGAATTAAAGGCTTTGAGTATAGAAAATTAAAATGTCTAATTATCCTCAGTATAACATTGATGAAAAGCCTTCATCTTCATCAAAAATACCATTGATTACATTAGGTGCTAGGGTTGTAACAATAGCTACTCTTCTAGTGTCATGGGGTGTGTTACAGACTAGTGAAGTTACTTTTGATAATGGAGCCAGACTTACCTATGATTATTATCGCTCATACAGGTAATAATTAAATATTCCTATTTATTTGGTATGATCAGAAAAAGTATTTTTTCTAGTAAATATTTCACGGGGCAACTTATTTTACACCGCCATTTAATTGTACCTTCATTTTAAAATTTCTGAACATATATCCACTTCAGATATGCGGTAACTAAAATTAGACTTGACAAAATCAAACTTCAGACACAATCTCTGAAATACATAAAGCTGAAGTTAATATATTTTTGTCTGAAGTTCAGGTAAAAATGGTTGGATTTCCGTCATATCTATACAAAATTCAGCCATTTTTGCTTGAACTTCGGATATAAATGACTGAAATTAATTCAAAACAACTGAAATTCGAGTAAAAATGGCTGAAGTCAGGCAAAAATGACCAAACTTTTAGGCATTTGAAACTTCATCCATTATGCATGTAATTAAACTTTGCCGAGACTAACTTCAGACAGCGTATATATGCTATTTGCTGATGGATCCTTTTTCTGTTTACTTTTTTTCTATTTCTTTTGCAGCTATACGCTTTTTGCTGTGATCGCAGGAGCAGTGTACAATTTATTGCACATTCCTTTTGCAATATATTTCCTCATAAGAAAGAAACGTCTGATAAATCACAAGGTCTTTCGACAAATTGAACTCTACGGTGACAAGGTTAACAACAATTTCCACTCATTGCGTTGATTTATATATTTACATATAAAGAAATATAAGAAAGTGAAATGTGCGTCTTTTTTCCTCTTTACCTTAAGAATTAAAATTATATACGCTAATAGTGTGAAGTGAATATCTATATTATTAGTGTAAAAAATCAACATGTTATAATAGGGTGTGACTCCACCTATTATGAACAGTTATATGTAGTTAGTTATCTTTTAGATAAATCGATATTGGTAATCTTTTTTTCCACTTATGTCTTGTTTTCTATTTTCTTTTTTATTTTCATGGGAACTAGAATTTTAAAGGTGTATTCTAAATCGATTCTGGAAAAAGCTAAAAAAGTGAATTTTCTTTGTTCACCCATCCTATGCCGATACCAAAAGTTTATGAAAGCTTCACCCTTTAAATTTTTTTTATTTCAATATTCCAACTAGTTATCCTCTTAATTAGTTTTATCTCCTTTAAAAGCAATATAACATAGAGTGGTATTTGGTATGGAGGGAAATCTTTTTTAATTTTATCATGTCTGATTGGTCAAAATATTTTTTTTATGAAAATAAGTTCCTTAAAAATAAGAAAGAGAAAATAACTAAACAAGTTCCGCATTCCAGCTAATTGTCTCCTCCCTCTCGTTCCACTCCCAACACCCCACCTACCCCACTCCCGCCCCCACTCCCACTCCATCCCATCACCCTTATAGTGTTTATATAATTGCTCATGGAATAATATTTTCAGCTTACTTACCAAAGACTAAAAAGAGAATAAGAAAATCACTTACTTTTTAGGAAAATATTTTCTTACTTTCTTTCATACAAAACACCTATAGGGTGCACTTTTTTCCCCACTAGGTGCATTATATTATTCTAGAAAAATAAAACTAAAAAAGATGAAGGTCTTTGAAATTGTAGATTAATTTAATTTCTTGAAATTAATGCAGATTATATTTGGTGTACTAGCAACAGGAGCTGGTGCAGCATTAGGTGCAACTATGGATTTAAAGAAAATTGTTTATAACGATGATAACTCAAAGTATCATGATTTCTTGAACCTCATGTACATTCCAGCTGCATTTCTTTGGGCTGGACTTGTGAGCTCTGGGATTTCTTCTATCTTATCATCTTTGAGTCTCCATAAGACTGAATGATGATCTGTCGCCCGGTGCACTAAGATCTCGTTAAGTGCGGAGATCGTAAAAGGGTCAGACCACAAGGATCTATTATAGACAGTCTTACCCTGCCTTTTAAGACTGAATGATGATCATCAAGAAGAAGAAAAAATATTGCTTTAGTTCCCCTATTTGTTTTGATAATTCTAGTTCTAATAAAATTAGAATAGTTTGTATGTTTGTCTGTTCTAGATTGTAAAACAAAATTAAATTGCTTTTATATGCAGGTATTGTAATTTCAATTTTGTGATAATTAGCAATTTCTTTTAGTCGTCATTGATCTCTTTACTAGCATACTACACTATAATAATTTATAAAGTGAAAGAAACAATTGTCTTTAATCAACGAGAGACTCTTCTCTTTTGAGATATTATTCATATGTTTATATATCAATTGTATAGCAAATCAAATAAGCTTTAAAAGGATATACGCCAAAATAATTAATGGCTAGTTGCTTACACAACACCAGTAGTGGAGCCATGTAGATTGAAGGATGATCGTCAATCGAAATTATATCGTGTATAAGTCAAAGATCACTTTTTAAACATATATATTAAATCTTGAATAATAATCTTAGCAAAATTCCTGACTTTCTCAGTTCATAACATTTGTACATATACCAACGGAAAGAAATAATTCCTTAATTATTTTCATTAATTGAAAGAGTATATATACAATTTATATATTTTTATAATAAGAGAATCCTATTCTACTCTGTCCCTAAAATCTTCAAAAAGGACCGAGAGAAGACCCTTTGTAAAGATGTCTGCTAAGGGTGGGCGTATATCGGTTCGGTTCGGTATTGTATCCGAAAAATATGAACCGAATAAAAATCAATTTTTTTAAAAAAAACGAATACAACAACTTTTTTTTTAAAAACAATTCGATTTATATCGCCGAACGTATCGGATTATATCGGTTTTGTCTAGTTGGCCGGGTCGAGAAATTTTTTATTTTAAAAAAAAATGAATTTCCAAAACTGAAATTGACATTCACACCTACACTACCATGAAATTTCGACGTTGAAATCTATTGTGTATCGTGAGATGTTTACTAAAGAAAAAAAAAATTATAAACTGATTTGGGGGAAAACATGAATTGATTGGGAAAACGGACATCCGAGCGTAGAGTTATGACCATTTAAAGTTTCACCAATTTACAACTACTTTCTCTCCCTACATTTTATGTCAATGCTTCCGTGATATGTTAATCAAGTTCATGCCGCATTCGACTTCCATAAAAGCTTCATAGATTGACTTCAATGGCTATGATTCAAGAGATAGTAGTAGCCTAATAAAAAATAAGAATAATTATTTATTTAATTCGGTTTTTTCTATTCGGTTCGTATCCAAAATTTAAAAATCGAACCGAATCACTAAATCTTGATTCGTTTCGGTTTTTCCAAAAATCGGGTTTTTCCCCCACCCCTAATGTCTACAATCTGATATCTGGAAGGGACATGGCAGACACGTACTTGTCCTCGAGCAACCTTTTTCGCGAACAAAGTGAATGTCCATCTCGATATGTTTAGTGTGATGGTGTTGAATCGGATTATCAGAAAGGTAGATGACACTAATATTATCACAATAAACCAATATCGCTTTTTGAATAGGGCAATGAATCTCTCACAACAAATTACGTAACCAACATGATTCAGAGACCACATTAGTTACCCCTTGATACTCAGCCTCTGCACTGGAACGGGATAAAGTCGACTGACGCTTCGCAGACCATGAGACCAAGTTATTACCAAAAAATATACAATAGCCAGACGTAGACCGTCTGGTGTCCAGACAGCCACCCCAATCAGCATATGTGTACGAGACAAGTGTTGACGTTGATGAAGGATATAAATGCAAGTCATAGTCAAGTGTACCCTGAATATATCAAATGATGCGTTTGAGCGCATTCATGTGCTCAACTCTGGATCATGCATAAACAAACACACATGTTGTACGACATACGTAATATCTGGTCTCGTGAATGTAAGATACTGAAGGGCCCCTGCAAGACTGCGATAGCGGGTCGGATCCTCGTATGGTGCGCCGGCCGCAGCCCCAAGTTTGGGCTTAGTATCAACTGGAGTGGAAGTGGACTTACAGGATGACATCTCAGCCCTCTCAATGATCTCAGCTGCATACTTCCTCTGGGATAAGAACAACCCACCTGCATGACGAGTGACATCAATCCCCAAAAAATAACTCAAGGGCCCCAATTCTTTCATAGCAAACTCAGAGTTGAGCATTGTCATGATAGACTGGCGTAAGGCATCGAAAGAGGCAGTCAAAATAATATCATCTACATATAACAATATATAGGCCAAGGACGAACCACGACGATATATGAACAAGGAATTATCCGACCTGCTGTGAGTGAACCCAATAGTCAAACATAGTCGACAAACCACTTATACCAGGCCCGTGGAGACTGCTTAAGCCCATATAAGGACTTCTTCAACAAACAGACATGATGAGGATGTTTGGGATCCTTAAACCCCAAAGGCTGATGCATATAGACTGTTTCCTTGAGATCCTCATGTAGGAAATCATTCTTCACATCTAACTGATGAATGGGCCATGCTTTCGAAAGAGTCAAGCTGAGCACAGTGCGAATGGTAGCCGGCTTGACCACCAGACTAAACGTCTCACCACAATCCACACCAACCTGCTGAGTTTTACCATCACCCACAAGCCGAGCCTTATGCCTTGCAAACGAACCGTCTGAATTGTCCTTATGGGCAAAAATCCACATAGACCTAATAATATTAACACCAGATGGACGAGACACCAACTCCCACGTCTGATTATCAATAAGAGCATTATATTCATCGATCATATCAATTTTCCAATTCAGGTCATTTAACGCAAACACATGATTACGGGGTAAGGGTGATTTAAGAATATTAGAATGTAAATTAAAATGTCTTTTTGGTTTAAAAATACCCCGTTGACTATGAGTGACCGGTCTATGACTCGGGGAAGAATTGAGCGGATTTTGGGAATTTTCTGGACTCGGGATGGACTGGCCACCAGGCAGTGGGCCTGCTAGCCCAACATGGTAAACAGAAGCAGGAACTGGACCAGTTCCAGAATTGGGCTGGACTGCCCAATTGGTGAAACTGGCCCAGTGACGATACTGGGAATTGTTGCTTGTGACGGACCAGTAGGACCAGCGAGCAGTGGGCTCGCTGGAGAATTTTGGGTGCGGGACATGTCCGAAAAATGGTGACTAATATACAGGGATATACCATCATCCAAAAAATTATACAAACTAGGCACGGGATTACTCACCTTATCAAATGGAAATTGGGATTCATAAAAATGACATGGCGACTAATGATGATTCTATTGGAGGATAAATAAAAACATTTTTAACAACGATGATTAGACGGAAAACCCAAAACACACATGGAGTAGACCTGGCCTGAAGTTTGTTAGTTGTGGTGGATGGAAATAACGGATAACACAAGCACCCAAAGATCCTAAGATGTGAATACGAATGAGTCTTATTATATAAAATTTAAAGGGGGAAAGAATATGTCAAACCTTTGGAAGAAATTATGTTAAGGAGATATGTAGCCATTTGTAGAGCATGTTGCCAAAAAAATGGGGGTAAGGAAGCATGAATCAATAAAGTTCGGACAATGTTATTAATAGTACGAATTTTGGGTTTGGCTTTCCCATTTTGTGAAGACGTATGAGGACAAGAAAAATGAAAATTGATCCCTTTATTAGCACAAAATTCCCGAAACACCCCATTGTCATATTCTTTGCAATTATCACATTGAATATTTTTTATTTCCCATTCGAATTGGGTTCTAATGAATGCTCTAAAGTTTAAGAAGATAGAAAAAACTTAAGATTTCTTCGCTATCGGAAAAGTCCATAAAAACTTAGAATAATCATCCAAAAAGAGAACATAATACCGATGACCTAAAGAACTAAGAACATGAGACGTCCATAAGTCGCTATGAATAATATCAAATGACATTAAAGTATGAGAATTTGAGGCTACAAATGGCAACCTAACATTTTTTCCTAAAGAATAAGACTGACAATTTTGGAGTACTGCGTACCCTTACATGGAATAAAATTATTTTTATCTAATGACGACAAAATAGACGACCCCGGATGACCAAGACGAGCATGCCACAAGGAAGGAGAAAGGGCTGCAAACGCTGACGGCAAGGCTTGACTCGATGGACCGGAACTGGGTGTGATAGGATAAAGATCTCCCCTACTATCACACCTCATGAGAGGACTCCTTGTCTTGAAATTCTTTACAAAGAAACCAAATGGATCAAATTCAATAGAAACAGAATTGTCAGTGGTGAATTTACGGACATACATTAAGTTTTTAATCAATTTGGGGGCATTTAAGGTATTTTTCAAGATAAGGGGCGGATTGGGGGAGACAAAGTTTTATGACAGTAACCACGAATTGGAATAGAATTACCATTACCAATAATTATGCCACGAGGGTTGCTCAAACGATGCTTCACATTCTCCCCCTCTATCACTATGAATTCCTCAATCCATAGGCTTAGTTGATTTTCAACTTCTGCTTTGTAGCGCTTATCTGCTTCAACAACTTCATCTTTGCTTTTCAACAAACAAAGGATGCAATATGTTGTACCATCGTCAATGAAGGTCATAAAGTACTTGTCTCCCCTCTATTTTGTACAAAATTCAAATCACCCATGTAGGTGTGACTAAGTTCTAGAGGAGCGGTGCTTTTTTCGTTATTCCTTTGATGGAACGGAAAGGTGATTTTGCCTCTTCGCCCAATTCGTGGTAATGAGCTGTCGTTTAATGAATGATGCTTCACATTCTTCCCCTCTATCACTACAAATTTCTCAATCCGTAGGCTTAGTTGATTTTCAACTTCTGCTTTGTAGCGCTTATCCGCTTCAACAACTTCATCTTTGCTTTTCAACAAACAAAGGATTCCATACGTTGTACCATCATCAATGAAGATCACAACGTACTTGTCTCCCCTCTCTATTTTGTATAAACTTCAAATCACCCAAGTAGGTGTGACTAAGTTCTAGAGGAGCAGTGCTTCTTTCGCTATTCCCTTGACGGAATTTTGGAAAGGTGATTTTGCCTCTTCGTCTACCTCACATTCATTTTGAGGGTTTATGTCGACAGAAGGCAACAATCTCAACTTCGTTAGCTTTTGAATGACTTTCTATTTAACGTGTCTTAATCTATGATGGCATAGATGCACGGATTACAAATATATCATTCATTTGGCTACAGACATATTGTACCATTGTTAGTTATTATAGACTTGTTGGACTAGTCTCAAACCAACTTGACCAACAACGTCCCTGAAACCAAGTTTGGGACATGTATCACCTCCTTTTAGAGTGATCCCATTCCCTAAAGTCATTTTAAGGACAACCTCTCCAACCCCTTCTACTTTAGAGGTGGCGTTGCTTCACATGAACAACATCTTGCCCGTGGTTAGGGCGTAACTGGATCATATGTGATCTGGATACTCTGGCCCACTCCAGTTGCTTTGGCAGACTGAGTGTCCAATTTCTTTTCTGCCTTTCTTTTGGCCTTCGGATCATTTAAGACTTGGAAACTCTGGCCCACCTCACTAGGTGTCCATTACTTTTCTGCCTTTCTTTTAGCCTTCAGATCTTTTAAGACCTGGAAATTCTGGCCCACTCCAGTCGCCCATAGGCTTTGTACGACCGAGTGTCCAATATCATCCTATCAAATGAAGGATCTCATGTCAGATAGTGTGACATGTTCAACTTCTTAAGATAAGTCATTATTTTTTAATCTTCTTCCCTTGAGATTGGTGCCCAGACAATTCCTAGCACTTGCTTAAGAGTGGTAACAATATTCGTACAGTTAGTGGATCTTTCTCCCTCGTATGTGCGAACATACTTTACACACTTTTAATAATTATACCCAAAAGAACGAATCTTCTAAGTTTTGTTTTCCAATATCCAATCTTTAACCGGGAAGAAAGATGAGATAAAACTTCTAATTTTAAAGCGTAAGGAATATAATTTTTCCTGGAAAACATTTTCATATTCCTAGTCTTACTTTAAGTCCTTTTAATCAGACACCATTTAATCTCATTTTTGACAATGAAGAAAAATAACTTATCCCAATTTTGGATTTTGGCCCACTTCGTCGAACTGAGGGTCCATTTCCTCCTTACCATAATTTGGATCCTTTGTCTGGGACAGATATAGGCCCTGTGCTACATGATAGAACAATATATTCAGCCTTCTCCACTTGTCCCAGTTGACATCCTCAGTCTCTTATGGGCGCTTGTTCCCACCACTCTCAGGAGCGGTGACACCATCAACACCTTGACCGTCAACAACATAATCAGAACCGTCTTCTTCCAGAAAACCACAACCATAGCCAGATTTGGTCACACAACTGTTGACTGACATCTTTCGAATACTAATACAATCTTGTCTTAAAATTGTTGGATATAATTGTTGGAATCAAAACAGTACGGGAAGTAAATAAATATTACAAGTGTTTGAAAGGATAAACAAACAACCAAGATTATCATTGCCGCAAGCTTGTTGAGTCTTGAATTTTGAATCTTGATAACCTGAAATCAAGAAATACCTAAATCTGGATTGTTACAACTGCGGCTAAGTCGAGAGATAACTCTCTGTCTTTAAGACAAGATTGCCTTGTATATATGCTTTTACGTTAGCGGACAATAGTCTCCTAAGATAAAACACAACTAATCAACACTACAAAGCAAATAGGTTGATTCTGACGAAAAAAACAAACATGAAACGACTTGCGGAAGAATGGAAAATTTAGAGGAAAAGGAAAAGTTTCTGTTCTTTTCTGCTCTCTTATCTTTCTTCTTCTTGTTCTCTTTTTTCTGTGTTCTTTTTTCCTTCTCCCTCAAATCTGTTTCAGGTCTCAATATATAGTGTTTAGGAGGAGGAGAGGTGTTAAGAGGTCCTTTAAGAGATGTAGTCATGGGCAGAAACGTTTTGTAGTAAGTGCAAAACATTTCAGATGGTTAATGCCATAAAACTGTTGTAGCCCGAGACCCGAGACTCGAGCCCCAAGCTCGGACCGGACGGGCGTGTGGGGCTAGCCTCGAACCCATGCACACCTAGGTCTTCCCTCCTTCAAACACATGGGTTACCCCTTGGGGTCCCAAACCCTTATCCATTTTTTAGACTTATAAAAAGAACAATTCTTCATTTTCCCACCGATGTGGTAGATTTGTCCCACACCATATTTTCATGCCTCAAACACCTTACTTAGTGGACCAATATCTCTTTCATTTCTTAACGAAATTTGACTATCCTTGGTCCTACGGTTATCTACTCACTTAGTAGATTATGCACGTGTGAAGAACCAAAGACTCCAACATGCGAAACCCGAGTGTTTAAGTTATTAAAGATGGGTAGACGCAACCCCCATCAAAGGCAAATTTCCAACAGACTCCGTACCTGATAGGGCTCGAACTCGAAAACTCTGATTAACTAATTATCATTCTACTTCAACCCTTCTTGGTAATTTTAGAATCTTCAACACTGGTAAATGAAGTATTGGAGGTGTTAATTATTCACAATAGTGAAGGTGAATTACAAGTCGTTAGACTATAACATAAATTAAAAAAATCAGCAAAATATTAGTACTACGTTTTGATGAACCACCTAGGTTCCTTTTGGATGTGTACTTAAAAGGCTTTTAAAGGGATTATGTTCCCCTACTCCCTAGTACTCAGTCACTACTCTCCTTTGTGTAATATTCCTATTTAATATCTTTAGTATATTGTCCTTTTTACAACTTAGATATTACAAGAAAAAACACTTTAGTTGTTACTTTATAACTCAAATACTAAAAAAAATATTTAAGAAATTATAGGAGAAGATAAATTGCTTGATTCTGTAAATAGTTATAATTTGAGATAAAATGCGACAGAGCAAATCCCTGGGACTTTTTAGAGAAAAAAAAGAGAGACATTTGAGGCCCAATTGAAGGGGAGAAATAGGGCCAACTTCTTCTTGATTTGGGCGAAATGCACAAACCTCCGCAATTGGTATTGCCTCCATTTTTGCATATGTTAGCAAAAATAGGCATGTTTGAATTTATGGATAAGGCAAATAACATATGTATCCTTATAATAGAAGTCGATATATTACAAGTTTCCAGGAGAAGCTACATCCGTGTCTACCACAAAATTTATGACGATCCGGTATGATTTGTAATTAATTTAACAAGGGAGTTAGGTTGAATATATAACAAGAAGTTATACCTGTTTGTCATGACTTACATGCCATAGGCTTCTTCATTTGTAGCTTTGAAATCATGACGATCATGTATATATTTTCCGTGAGTTATCGAACATGACTGATATGCTGAATATACCATGAAGCCATACCAGTCTATCATGACTTGTACGCCACAATTCTAAAATATTTTTTTCTTTTATACCTTTAAAATTATAAAAAAGATAACATGAATAAAATGAAATAAATAAAGGAGAGAGATATCAAGAGTGAGTTAATAAAATAAATAAAGGAGAGACACTTAAAAGAAAAAAATGGAATGCGTTTAAACAAGATATCATGAGTGGAAAGTTGAAATAATGATGATATAGTATGGTTTGTGCGTTATTCAACATGATTGCTAGGTTAAATATAGCATGAAGTCATGTCGGTTTGTCATTACTTGCATGTTACTATTTGAAATGTACTTTTCCCCTTCTTTTTCTGTAGTATTAGAATCATGAATGTATAATTTTTGAGTAATCCAACAAGACACATCTACGTTGAATATAGCATGAAGTCATATTGTAAAGAAATTGATCTTAGGCCTAACTTAACCCCAAAAGCTAGCTTATGAGGGGAGGATTGTCCAAGTCCATATAAGGAGTCCAAATCCTCATTCCATTTCCGATGTGGGACTCTTAACACTCCCTCGCACTCCCAGACCCTGTTAACTGGAGCGTGGATGACATAATTTGGCGACTCAACATCGGTGAACATAGAATTGGAATGAGTTTGGCTCTGATATCATGTAAAGAAATGGATCTTGAGCATAACTCAACCCCAAAAACTAGCTTATGATGGGATTGTCCAAATTCTCAATTCATTTCCGATGTGGGACTCTTAACACATACCAGACTATCATGATTTGCACACCATAATTTTAAAATATATTTATTTTCTTTTTTTGTTTGTAACTTTTGAATCATGATAATCCAATATAATTTGCGAATAATCCAACAAGACAACTAAATTGAATATAACATAAAATTATATCGATATGTCATGACATGTACGCCACAACTCACCGGTTTTGGTTCTTCTTATCCCCATCTTTGTCATTCAATTTAAGAACATTTAGTCTCATTTTTTAACTAAACTTAGAAAGGTTATTTTCGCACAAATGTCAAAACTGTGGATAATATTTAAATAGCAGCGCAAAAGTAACCCTTTATGCAACTCATCCACAAAAACCATTCTTTGGTCTATCATTTATAGAATTAACCGATATTTACAACTTTTTAAAACTTTAACCATCTCAGAATCAAGTCTATTTTGAAGTCTACAGTAGTCGTTCCTAGGACCACTATCTAATTAATGCAGTTCAATTTACAGAGTGATCCCACTTTTATTAAATTTGGCTAAACTTGAAATAGCATTTACAGATTAACTAAAAATGGCATACCTAAAAGCGGCTACCTGGTGCATTTCTACCTTGATTAATTTTTTTGGCCCAAATCTGTTCTTTTAGGCGAGGCCCAACATCAAATTTATGTCAGTTTTCCTTTCTTCTTCTTGCAAATTTAGCAACACTTTCCATCTCCGGCGAACTTTGCTTCTCTCCAAAAAAACAAAAAAAATCGAACTGTAAGTTCCCTTTTTCTCTTTTGGGATAATCCTTTTTTTTTTTCCAATGAATTTTCAATCAATATTTTGAAAATATTCTCAATAGAAAATATATAAGAAAAAAGAGAATGCCATAAAAAGTTGCAATTTTTACTCATTATATTGTTGGTTTTCAGCATGATTTTTAGTTGTAAAACATTAATGTGTGTGAAGTGGATCATTGGACTAACTGGTAAAGTAGCTGCCTACGATTGACCCTTGTGGTCCGGTCCCGAACCCCACGAGCTTAGTGCACCGGGCTGCCCTAAACATTAATGTGAACTTAATTTTACATTCTTGATGTTTAATGTTACTGTTTTGTTATGATTTCTCTTGAACCTCTCTGCCTGCCAAGATAGGGGTAACTGTAAGGTCTGTGTACACTCTACGCTCCCCAAACACCACTTGTGCGATTATAAATGGTATGTTGTTGATGTTTACTGTTACTGCACAAAGAAAACATCAACTTAAATTTCTGATTTTTTCCAAGTTAAAATGTATTTTTATTCGCATTCCATGTGCTTAACAGGAAAGGGAAGGAAAAAAAGAGTATAAGGCTATAAAGGTGTAATCTTTTTCATTATTTTGATGGTTTTCAGCATGGTTTTTATTAGTAAAACACTAATTCAGAATTGGGGTGGTCATGCTTAGTGACTATAGACAGGAAGATTTGGAGGTCGAGGATTAGAATAGAAGGTGTCGCATTCTGTGTGAGAGGGTAGGGGACTAGCCTCTTCATCTCCTCTTCTTCATATCTTTGTAGTATTATTTAGGTTTCGATCACTCTGTGATATTTTGCTTCTTATTTTCCTTGAATTCATGCATTGACACCATAAAAGGTGCCAATATTTATCATTATATTGCAAGTTTTAACCACTTGAATATTTCAACTCATTTAGGAAATCCTTTTAATTATTAATACATCCAAATTAACATATAAAATCAGTCATCCAATCTTGAGTTAAGGTTAGCATGTCAGAAAACTTGGTAAAATAATCTTTAACAAAAAGGAAAGAACTTGATAATTGATCTCTAATATTTACAATTCTTTTGTCAACCAAAGATTCAGCATGAAATGAAGAAGTAGGAATGCTACATGGAGAAAATGATCACTCTCTGGAAGTTGAACTTCGGGATAACTGCTTGCCCTTACTCTTTCCTTTGGTTGTTTGCTGTCAATGGTGATTATATCATTTTCAGACACGCAATTCAGTCTGATTGGAGTAGTGAGATTGTCGATCAACCACTTGGCTTCTTTTGGGGTAATATAGAAATTCATAGTGGAGTCGGTCGCACTGTGTTTACTCAGACTGCTCCATTTTCTACGATTGCTGGGACAATCCTTGTCCAGGCTCAAGACCTTGGTAAAATGTCTGAGGAGTTAAATGTTATTGATAAAGATAAACTTGACGATGCCTAGGATTTGTATGAGCGGCACATACAAATGGCAGGGTTTCCTAGAAAATCAATTGTTAGTAAACTTGTAGCAGCTTTTGGTGAAAGCTCAGATCTTGGACAGCTGGAGAGGGCTTATGGCTTGGTTGAAAAGGCATTTGAGGAGAACAAGCATGACTTGCTTGAGAGGAATACTCTTATCTATCTCTCTTTAGCTTTTGCCAAATGTGGATTACCTATTCCTGCATCTACTCTGATAAGGAAGCTTGTGGAAACTGAGCAGTATCCACCTGTGAGTGCTTGGTCTGCGATCCTGGCTTATATGTCACAAACCTCTACTGGAGCATACCTTGCCGTTGAATTGGTTCTTGAAATAGGTTACTTATTTCAGGATGGAAGACTTGATCCGCGTAAAAAGTGCAACGAACCTCTGCTTTCCATGAAGCCTAATGCTACCTGTTTTAACATTGCTTTAGCTGGATGTCTTCTGTTTGGAACTACTAGAAAAGCAGAGCAGCTTCTCGATATGATGCCTCGAATCAACTTGAAAGCAGATGCTACTTTACTAATCATAATGGCTCATATTTATGAGAAGAATGGACGAAGAGAGGAGCTCAAGAAGCTTAAGAGAGACATGGAAGAGGTCACTAATGTGACTGAGATGCAGTTTCGTCAGTTCTATAATTGTTTGCTTTCATGCTATCTGAAATTTGGAGATCTCGAATCTACATCCCACATGGTTCTAGAAATGCTTCGCAAGGCAGATGAAGCAAAAAACTTAGTATCATTTGAAGATCTCTCTAGAGACAGAAAGTTCTCAAAGCTGCAGACTATTGCTAAAGACTTACTTGATGTCTTGGTAATTAAGTTGCAGAAGCAAATTGAATTTATTACAACTGAACGTGGTATTCTCCAGCCTACTGAGAAATTATACATTAAATTGGTAAAGGCTTTCTTAGAAGCCGGGAGAACAAAAGATCTTGCGGAGTTTCTAATTAAGGCCGAGAAAGAAGATTGTCCAGTTTCAATTGATGATTCTGCATTGGTTCATGTGCTAAACTCTTGCATTTCACTCGGATGGTTAGATCAGGCACATGACCTTCTGGATGAAATGCGCTTGGCTGGGGTTAGAACTGGTTCTTCTGTTTATACGTCTCTTTTGAAAGCGTACTGTAAAGAGAACTGAGCAGGGGAAGTTGCATCATTACTTAGAGATGCTCGTAAAGCTGGGGTTCAGATAGATGCAAGCTGTTATGAAGTATTGATCCAGTCCAGGGTGATACAGGACTCTCAAGGGGCCCTTGACCTGTTCAAGGAGATGAAAGAGGCTAAGATACCAAGAGCTGGTCATCAAGAATTTGAGAAATTGGTGAAAGGGTCAGCTGAAGGAGGTGAAGCTAGTTTAATGGTGACGCTCTTGCATGAAATCAAGGAAGGGCAAAAAGTAGATTATGGAGTTCATGATTGGAATAATGTAATTCACTTTTTCTGCAAAAAGAGGTTGATGCAAGATGCCGAAAAGGTTTTCAAGAAGATGAGGAGTTTGGGACATGCTCCAAATGCACAGACTTTTCATTCTCTGGTCACAGGTTATGCCGCCATTGGTGGAAAATATGTCGAGGTGACGGAACTATGGGGTGAAATGAAGTCTATTGATTTTGCTAGTGGAATGAAGTTTGATCAAGAACTGTTAGATGCTGTGCTTTATACATTTGTTAGGGGTGGTTTTTTTTGTTCGAGCAAATGAAGTTGTGGAGATGATGGAGAAAGGTAATATGTTTATTGACAAGTACAAGTATCGTACCCTCTTCTTAAAATACCACAAAACACTCTATAAGGGAAAGGCTCCAAAATTCCAGTCAGAAACCCAGATGAAAAAGAGAGAAGCAGCATTGAACTTTAAGAGATGGGCTGGGTTATGCTGAAGATCTGTTGTCTATATCCTCAAGGATATGACCCTTCAATACTGGAGCTTGTTACCCTGATAATTCCTAAATGGGTTGACTAGCGAAATGAATGGATCTCCATGTTAATCCAAATGTTCCCGACCCATCACTTGATGCTAGCAGATCACGACATCTCTGTGGTTTTCTTTTTATTTATCAATTTCTGATCATTCACTCCTTATCGTCATAAATGCCTTGCAAAATAAGTCTTAATTGTGAGATGCATCTCTGTGTGTGCTTTTAAGGAAACGTGTTAATGATGGCTGATTTTGAAGGTCAAAACTGCTTTGTTCCTCAACTTGGTGTCCTTTATGAGTGAAGTCATGCCTGAAGATCATCTGTTTATTTTTGTGCTCTGGAATGATTTTGACCCGAGGTTCAGAGTGAAGCATTTGTTTTGCTTTATAATAAGAAATTCATCCATTTAATGAATGGATGCATTAATCTTCTATTGAATGGTTTGAGGCCTTAGATGCCTGCATTATTCAACATCCAAAAGAAGGGTTTATTTTCTGATAAAAGTGGTGTATCACATAGCATCACAAAAGTCCTGCTACTCATCGTGACTCCTTTTGAGGAATCTTCAACATATACGGAAAATTGCTGAAGTGAAGTATTGCCAGCAGATGATTCTGAAAGCACTAAAACAGACAGGCAAAAGAGAATTCATTTGAACCTCATAACTGCTGGATACTATTTGTCCGTAGTGGTTAGCATAACTACTTTCTTATTTCTGTGGCTTCCTGATTTTCTTTTTCCAATGATGTAATCTGAACTTACCATTTGACGCATTTTATGTTTGTTTGTTCAGTTACCAAGCAAACAAGCCCTTCAAATTTAGATGTTAAAAGCATTAGCTTGACTTATCAAAAAAGTTAAAAAAGCATTACTTCAACAAGAAAAATCGAAGCTCTTCAGATTTAGATGTTAGCATGTGTTTCTGGAGAAACTAGGGAGGTCTCTATTCCAGAGGCCCATTAGTTATGTGACATGTTGAAGCTTACATGTTATGTCTTGAATCAGTAATTCCTCAAAAGTCATTGCTAGTACGTTTAATACAGTTACTGGCGTACTGTTATACCTCAGGCCTCAATTGGCCGATTATATGATTTACACACATTTAGTTATATGTATTTTAGTTTCAGGCTGTGCTTTCAACCTCATGTGATCTTTAAGATGAAGTCTAGTCTCATTTTTGCTTTGTTTCTGTTCTTGTGAAAAGCTTGACTTAGAACATGACTTTTGTGCTTTGTTCTATCTGTTCTCGTAAAAAGCTTGACTTAGAAAACTGTTGCTCCCCTATGTGTAGAAAACTGTTGCTCCCCTATGTGTACTGAAAACACATAAAAAGCTTGACTTAGAAAACAGTTGCTTCCCTCTGTGTACTGAAAACAATTATTGATATCAAAACAATGATCGTTAGTAGTTAACATTTGCAGTGAAGAGTTTATATCAAAAGCTAAAAGAGCAGGTTTTGATGATAAGTGTAAAATGGGATGGTAACTTTGCTACCGGAAATTGAGAGGAACTATCTGAATATCAACAGAAGAAAAGGCTAGCTCAGATTTAGAGTATGGGAGGGCATAAAATTAATTAGTTTATTATTGATCAATAGATTTTGACATCATTGCCTTTGATAACGGAATAAGAGAGAGCTGCAGGGCTTTGGTTTAATGGTAAGAGCTTAGCGTGTGATGGGTGGGTTAGGCGCATGCCACGGATTTGGTATCTAAGTGGAGAAAGGTAGAGTGGCTGGCCCATTATCACCGAGTTTTGAACTGTGCACCACTGGATCTCGGGATTTCTCAGTTATAAAAAATACGAAAAAAAGAAAATGGCATAAGAGAGACATTTCAATTGTTAGTTCATTCTTTTTGGGTTACAATTTTCTTGTGGTTTTCTTCTATTGGTTGCTACGTTGAACAAATCAAATTGGGTCATAACAAAAAAATTGACATGTTTGCTTCATATTTTTCAACTAACTAAACTCCACAAACATCCAACACAGATTCTAATTTGAGCCACTGTACTGATTCTGGTTACTTTTGATTAAATTAGATTATGAGAATTGTAAGTAAGACTGGAAGATTTGAAAATTTTGGGCCTTATACTTTTAACATGTAAACTTCCTGCTGATAGTTGTCTCTTCCTCATTCACTTGTTTACATCTTGTTTATCGTTCTATTGATTTCAGCTTATTTCTTCGCGGGTCTATGGGGCTGAATCGCTTCTTTGCCATTCCTCAAGTCAAAGATGAGAGATCATTGCAAAAGATGGAAGAAAGAGCTGCCTTGGCTAGAGACAACCCGCTGAATCTGGAGGGCCTCCTGCAATATATGTAGTAGATCTCCTGCTTGGAGGTGAGCATTTTTCGCCTTGTTCTTTGGTGTGTTTCTAAGCTTTAATGCCTATCAGAATTGTTTACGATCCTATCAAATATATGTAAGATTTACTTCGACTTATGGTTTTATGTAGGTAAGACGGTTCCAAACATGATGCCATAGGGAAGTTATTCTGAAGTGATATGGTTGAACATCGAAGTGGAATTTTATATATCTGCTAATTAATATGCAAGATTTGTGCACTATTGTAGGTCTGAGGGATTCTGTATTCTAGTTAAACTCGTTCTCTCATATATTTTATTTTCTATGGATTAGTTGGCTATAGTTGATTGTTGTAGTTTGAGTTTGGTATGGACTATGAAGGTGTTGTTGTAATGTACGACCTCTATAACTTTGTCGTTTTTGTAATATGATAGTACAATATGATATGCATCAGTGTTATACCAAATTAATGAATGTCAGACACGTGTATTGCATACACACATTTATTAATTAACCATGGTGAAGTGATGTGCATTCTCGCTTTAATTTTTAACTACTAAACTTAAATTGTTTGATTTGGTGTAAACACCCTATGCAAGTAAGTATTTACTGGGGTTGGGCTAGGAGAGAAATCGGGTTTATACTTTGGGGTGTGAAAGATAAGAGAAAATTGTAGTTTGGTACGGAAAAAAAATGAGCATTAGACATTCTCAAAACATGTCAAAAGTTCTAAAACTCAATAGTGCCAAAAGACTGGAATTTAAGTCTTGATGGTATGAAGGATTCAAAGGAGATGTTAACAACTCCCATTTCCTTGACATTTGCCTAGTTGTGATCCCATTTAAAAGGACACATTTTGCATTGTTTATTGTTTGTGATATTTCTCTGGGGTTGACAAATTAAAAATCCAATTTGTGACTTGTGATAGTGGACTTTGACAACCTATTTTGCTTTGTTACATATAGTTGAGCCAAAAGAAGTCTTACAGTATGGTAATAGGAAGGCTTAGAAAACCAAAAAGGATGACCAACAGTAGCAGAAGTCTGCAACACTTTGTTCATGTAATTCTTGTTATTCTTCATTGTTTCAATACAGGAGTTTGCGCAGAAGTAGATAGCATTACCAGCACTCAATCTCTGAGAGATCCTGGATTTTTATCTTCAGCAGGAGGCATCTTCAAGTAGGGATTTTTCAGCCCTCTAAACAGTACTAATAGGTATGTTGGTATTTGGTACAATTTTTCTGAAGCAATTGTCATTTGGGTGGCTAATAGGGACAAACCTTTAAGAGATTCTTCTGGAAGATATCTGGTGATTGAAATGTCGTCGTTATGAACGGAGAGGAAAAGGTTCTTTGGTCATCAAATGTTTCAAGCTCTCAGGTAAACGCAATTGCGCTTCTCCAAGATTCTGGAAACTTTGTCCTTGTAGATCATCTGAACAATGTAAGCACAATATGGCAGAGTTTTGAACATCCTTCTGATTCAATTGTTTCTGAAATGAGAGTAAGTGAAAACACAAGGACGGGGAAGAGGATAGAAGTAAAATCTTGGAGAAGCCCCTGGGATCCTAATTCCGGGAACTTTTCTGTAGGAATGAGCTCTGTAGTCATTCCTCAGGTGTATATCTGGAAAGGCAGCCGTCCCTATTGGCGAAGTGGTCAATGGAACGGCCAGATCTTCATCGGAGTGCAGGACATGTATTCTGTGTCGATTGATGGATTTAGTGTAGTGAACGATCGCGAAGGTACTGTATATCTTACTGGCCCTGTTGGTTTTAATTTCTTAACAAAATTCGTCTTGGATTGGAAAGGAAACTTGCTTCAATCATATTGGGATGAGAATGAGACAAATTGGAAGATAATATGGTCAGCTCCCAAAAATGATTGTGAAGTTTATGGAACGTGTGGTCCATTTGGGAGCTGCAATTATTTAGAGTCGCCGATCTGTTTTTGTCTGAAAGGTTTCGAGCCAAAGCATAGGGAAGAATGGGAAAGGGGAATTGGACTAGTGGTTGTGTTAGGAGGAGAGCTTTGCAATGTGAAGTTAGGAATAACTCAGGGGATTCAAGTAAAGAAGACGGATTTCTGAAGATGGAGTTAATGAAATTGCCTGATTTTGCAAAAAGGTCATCTACTACAGAAGACCAATGTAGAAGCCAATGCTTGGGAAATTGTTCCTGCATAGCGTATGCATATGACTCAGGTATCGGCTGTATGTCATGGAGTGAAAACTTGATTGATATTCAGCAGTTTCAAAGCTGGGGGAAAGATCTCTATATTTGCGTGGCACATTCAGAGCTTGGTATGTATACTGGTGCTGCATAACAGACTCATTTTCCACCCACTGTAGCTTAATCTGTCATTTGAGATATCATGGACTTAATTGAATTCCATGTGTATACTTTAAGTTGTTTACTGTAAAGAACTGATATTTCTTCACCTTTTATGTTTGCTCAACATTGCAGAACATCATAAAGACATAAAGAAAATTGTGATTCTAGTAATCTTTGGTTTTCTTATACTCTGTTTGTCTATTTCTTTGCTGTACAAGGATGGTCCGACGTAGAGGTAAAACAGGCTATAAAGTTTTTGTATTCTACATTTAGAAGCACTTTGTTAGCTATAGTTAACTTGTATCCCTGCTGATATTAGGAGTGAATAGAAAGGAGGTAGTTTTACTTGGTAACAGAAGTACTGCAGTTCATATGGAAGAATTACCAGTCTTCAACCTCGATACACTTGCAAATGCAACATCCCAATTCCACGAGGATAATAAGCTTGGTCAGGGTGGTTTTGTTCCAGTTTACAGGATACGGTTCTTATCTCTCTCGATCACTTTCCAAATTTCAGTCGCTGAAATTGGTGCCTCCTTGTAGGGAAAATTGGAAGATGGGAAAGAAATAGCAGTCAAACGGCTTTCAAAAGCCTCTGGACAAGGACTGGAGGAGTTCATGAATGGTGATCTCTAAAGTCCAACATAGAAATCTTGTTAGACTCTTGGGATGTTGTGTGGATAAAGAGGAGAAGATGTTGGTTTATGAATATATGCCAAAGAAAAGCTTGGATGTGTTTCTCTTTGGTTAGTCCTTATTACTTCTCATATGCAATTCTTAGTCATTCCACATTTTCTCTAAAGCAAAGTTAATCCCTTGTGACTGAACAACTATTATTGAGAAAATTAAAAAGGTTCTCTGATCCTCTTCTTTATGTTATGTATTCATATTTGACAAACATTCAGATGAAGGACACCGAGGCATATTGGATTGGAGGAAACGTTCCACTATAATCAAAGGAGTTGGTCGAGGGCTCCTTTATCTACACAGATTCAAGATTGAAGATAATTCATAGAGATCTAAAGCCAAGTAACATTTTGCTTGACAATAACTTCAATCCAAAATTTTCAGATTTTGGCATGGCTAGGATTTTCGGATCTGACCAAGATCAAGCAGACACAAGAAGAGTAGTTGGTACTTAGTAAGTAGACATTGAGCTATCTATAATATAACTTTGCATAATTGTCTCTCGTAAAATGACCATATCATACATTATACATATATTTACAGTGGATACATGGCCCCCGAATATGCAATGGAAGGAAGATTCTCTGAGAAATCCGATGTTTTCAGCTTTGGAGTTTTAGTGTGAGAAATCATAAGTGGCCGAAAAAGTACAAGTTCTTGGAATGAGACATCTTCTTTGAGCCTTTTGGGATATGTAAGAGGAGACTCCTCTTTGAGCCTTGGAATGAGACTACTCTTACTAAAAAAACTATGCAGTCAAACCTCTCTATAACGATGTTATTTGTCTAGATATTTTTTGACTGATATAGTAAAATGTTGTGATAGAGAACATATAATATAATATAACATGAAAAATCAGTTCCAAAGAAAACTTGACCATTATAGTGAAATATTGTTATAGAGGATGACTGTTACCTTATATTTTTACCTTATGATGGTAGAATTGCTTTCCTGGTCATCGCTATTTATGCATCTAGCTATTTATGCATCTACTAGTTTGATGATCATTTTTTTTTCTGTTTTCAGGCATGGAAGTTATGGAAAGAACAAGATTTATCAACTTTTACTGATTCGTTCATATTGAATCCGAGCACGAAAATGGAGATTAGAAAATGCATGCAAATTGGTTTACTGTGTGTTCAAGAATTTGCTGAAGACAGGCCAAATATTTCATCCGTTCTTGCAATGCTTACCACTGAAAGTACAAGTCTTCCAGCACAATTACAACCTGCTTTTACTGAAAGACATGCTAGTTTCTTCAAAATGTCCAACGAGAGTAGAGAAACTAAGTGTACTTTGAACAATATCAGTATCACAAACTTTACTGGTAGATAACATGAACTTGTGAAATTACTTTTTTTAAGGTATATTCAATTTTGGAAATATTTCATTTGTTTTAGTCAATGTCTTGAACATGATAATTTATCTGTCTCAATTTGTATGACACTTTTTTTGTTTGAGATGTTTCAAAATGTTTGATAGCGTTCATTTCTACTCTACTTTTGTAATTTTGAATTATTCAAATTCATTGAACTACTCAAGTTTTGGATTTTGCTATGGTATTTCCTCTATTAGATCAACTTTTCAGCCATTAATGTATTCCTATGTTATCATTATATAATGTTTTAGTGAAAATAACATGTTAAATATGTGTTCAATCAAATATTGTAATTTGAAATGGAATAGTGGGAGTCACCATAAAGGGTAATATGGATTTGCAAATGGAATTAGGGAAATTATAACAGTGTTGTTTTGTAGGATAGGTATAAATACGTTTTCGTTAAAATAGTACATTGAGTGGCAAATATTATTTTCATAGTGGATCAAAGTATATGATGAAAGCAAGTCACACAACGATCATATTTTCTCAGAAGTTCTCATCCAGTGATTATTTGCCTAAGCTTTTGTAGGTTGATAAAATAGTTGAGATGCACGCAGGTTGGCTCGCACACCATCGTTATCTAAAATACTTTTTATCATTCAAAACACCAATAGTTTTTAAAAAAAGAAAACTAAAACTAAACTATATTAAAACCTAAGAGATTGGTTTTAAAGCAAAGGATAAACTTATAACTGATAATTGGAAATTGTCTATGCAATTGCAAACGAACTGTGGGAAATAAACTTGTACCAAACAAAAAAGCTGTCGGAAATAAAGAACTAATTGAATATTTGTATCAGAAATTCCTTGAATCGATTTGCCATTTCGATAAAGAATATAATTGACAATTCAAAAAATTTTAAATAAAAAAAGAATATAATTGACAATTTGAAGATTTCCAAAAAGAATAAGAAAATCTTTATTTATGTTTAGGAGTTATATATAAGACTGTTCTTGTGGGGACATCGGATAAGGTACGTAATGGAAGGTAGCATTTAGGATTAACTCGTTTTGTAGCTGGTTACAAATTTATTTTTAATTTTATGTTCTTTCTTATAAGAAGTTTATTTTTACACAAAAATATAAAAATAACACACGAGAAATTTAAAAAGATTATTTTCTTCTATTTAAAATTATAAGTGATTATAAGATAGCATTATCTCGCATTTTTACCATGAAAGCTATAATACAAAATTTTCTTGACTAAATTGTTATTCTCGTTGCTAAAATTTTCTTATATGTGAATGGCGTGACAACAAGAAAATAACAAAAATTGGTCTCTTATATTTAGGAGTCGGTTTAAAGTAGTTTCTTAAATATACTTTAAAGAATAATTGGAGATGAGAAATTATTTTTTTGTCATATCAATGTATTTTGCGTAATAAGCATATTGAGTGAAGTTAGAATATCTAATAAGTATAAATCTCATTTAAAATTATCAAGGGAATACAATAATATACCCCGTGAAATCCCACAATGTGAGGTCTGGAGAGGGTAGAGTGTACACAGACCTTACTTCTATCTTAGTAGTTAGAGCGGCTATTTCCGAGAGACCCTTGGCTCAAGACAAAACACAAGCTCAAGCAAAGTATCACAAATAAAAAGAGAAAAAGAAGCAATAATTAATGCAAGTAAATAAGACAAACAAACTACACATAGCAACATAAATTAAACCACAAGTGACTATAAAGAAATACTGTGTCTAGTTGTATGATAGGCTAAGTGAGCCTACAATAATAATATTACAACTACCAGTTTGTAAGTGTAGGTAGAACTACGCTGGACTATTTACTATTCTTTTACCTTAATATGTGTCCTCCATACCCCTATCTAAGATCACGTCCTCAGTAAGTTTCACTAGTCCATGCCCTTCTACCCTAATAACTAAGTGAATGTTATAACAAATTTAAGAAAATCGTCTATGTATTTTACCTTTTCTTTATCAGTAAAATGTGTTGGTACTCTATCGTACTTTATAGAGCAGTACGGGAAGTAATAACTATTACAAATGTTCGAAAGGATAAATAAATTGTCAATCTTCAAAACTGCCGCGTGTGTGTTGTGTCTTGAATCTTGATCAACTTGCAAAGCCAATGTTGAGAACTGCCGCAAGTTTGTTGTGCCTTAAATCTTGATAACCTGAAATCAAGAAACAACTAAATCTGGATGGTTACAACGTTGTGTGTTGAGTCGAGGATAGCCCTCTATCCTTAAGACAAGATTGCCCCGTATATATGCTTTTACGTTAGCGGGCAATAGTCTCCCAAGATAAAACAACACTTTAATCTCAACGCTACAAAGCCAATAGGTTGAGCCTGGCGAAGAAAACAAATATGACTTGACTTGTCGAAGCTATGGAATAGGAAGGAAGAGATTCTCAATACTCTTCTCTTTTGTCTCTCGTGTATATAATGTGTCTCTCGTAGTGTATATCTTGTGTATATGTGTGGGTTTGCTCACCGATTTTCGCCACGCTTTGGTCACCGTTTTCGCCGCTTTTCGATTTTCGTTCAATTTTCTCGGTCGTTTCTTGCCTTATTTCACCCGCCACCCCGTATTTTCGTCTATTTTCTGGCTCCGTTTCTTCCTCCCGAATTGAGCCGAAGAAGGCTCAATATATAGCAAGGAGAAGGGGCTGTACAACCGCCCAAAACATGGCTGTTAATGGCCATTAGGAGGCCATTAAAGCAGCCCAAGTAAGGGCGTAAATGGCCATCAAGGAGGGCCGATTTAAGGTTGTTCATGGCCAAGTAATTGATCGTTAATGGAGGAGTTAATCAGCCAAGTAATGGCTGATTAATGCCTCAAAAACAGTCCCACGGTAGGCTTTCTCGCCTTCCGTCACCTTCCCGTAAATTTTGGGGACCAAACTCGTAAATATTGAAACTTCGGGGACCAAATCGTACATATAAAAGAATTCGGTCCAAACCGTACATCCGAAACTTCGTGGATCAAACCGTACATCCGTCGAGTTCTCTCGGTCCAAAAAGATAATATCGTAAAGGCCCACGCCCCCGCGCCCACGACCCGTGACCCGTGACCCGTGACCCGTGACCCGAGCCCGAGACCGACCGGACGGGACGGGCGGCGGCGGCGCGCGCGCGTGTGGGCTTAGCCTTGAACCCAAGCACATCTAGGTCTTCCCTCCTTTAAACACATGGGATACCCTTGGGGATCCAAACCCTTTACCACATTAGAGACTTATATAGAGAGCAATTCTTCCTATTCCCACCGATGTGGTAGATTTGTCCCACACCACATTTCCATGTCTCAAACACCTTACTTCGTGGACCAATATCTCTTTCATTTCTCAACGAAATTAGACGATTCTTGGCCCTACGGTCATCTACTCACTTCGTAGATCATGCATGTGCGAAGAGACAAGGTCTCCAACATGCGAAACACTAGTGTTTAATTCATCAAAGATGGGTGGACGCATCTCCCCGCCAAAGGCTAATTTCCAACAATCCCCTCTATGAAAGAGAGATTGTGGTGCACGCACAAGGTGCCTACATTTCAGCAATCTTTCAGCGAAAATGATATTGCATCAGGAGAGGTAGCTTTCGCTTTGAACCTTCCCTAGTTGAAACCATCGGACTTACTTACTGCGCGGTGAACGTGATGTCTTGAACCGTCAGTGTTTAGTGTAAGCCAAGACAACGATATCAACATAATAACTCTTCTTATTCATTTTCCTTCTTACGTTTCTGTCCGTTGTGGCCATGGACACACTTGGATTCTTAAGTGCGTTCATTTGAGTCGGCCATCCTCACACTTAAATAGGTGATCTCCTACAAGGTATCCTGCTATACCCCACTTCACAAGTGTTAGGAATCATTAAAAGTTCCCCCCAACCTTAACCTCAACCGTTTGAGGATCTTTTAAAGGTTTGGAAACTTAACCTTTACCCACCATGCAGCAAAGACTTTAATGTCTATCGCGGAACAACTTTGGATTCATGTTTCCGTACGTAAATCATCATCCGAAGTGCTTCTTGCTTCCACCGAAGCGCTCAACCGAACCTTTTGCCGCTTAGTTTTCCCATTGAACCACATTCTTGGGATCTCCAATCGCATGGTTGGGTTTCCACCGCAAAGGTTCGTATTGTTTGGGTTTTAAGCCAATTCCCCTAGACAGCAGTAACACTTGATCTCCGGGTAGCCCCTTAGTTAGTAAACAAGGATGTGACACCCGTGATGATCAACCGCCATACGGTCTTATGTCTCCGACGGATCCTAAAAGATATGTCCGTACGCCGTCATCCGTGTCCTTCCCGAAGCCGACCGGCTAGCCACAAGTGTATAACCGCCGAAGGCACGGTTTCTCCCAATAAGGGACGTCCTCTAAAGAGTCGTGAAGTCACTCAACTTCTTTCGTGCTTTGTATAAAGAGATAAACCCCGATTCCATCATGAATCGGCCGATGCAAGTTTGCTTAGAGGATTTTCCAAGAACCACCATACACATTTACTTGTGGCTTTGGTGTTCTTCATAACCGATGTCCAGCTTTGCATCACAATGTTCTCTCGTAATCGCCGGACATCCGTAATACTATAATCCGTAGATAAGTGAATAATTCGATATCGTCATATCCGACTTAACACCTTTCTATTGATCATGTATTGAAATCATCGGTGAACCTTAGTTCAACCGATCTCGCTTTGTAAGACGATACTGTGTCGGTTGTAGTGTGTACAATACATTGAACTACACGTGACCCGAGCATATCGCTCCTTGTCTATGGGTGCACCATGATTCCAATCGCTCTATGATTCATATCCATTGGTGGCTTCAACGAGACTGTCAACTATCGACCAAATCCGTTAGATGTCTTAGAAATCCAATTCCAAAGATGTCATCTCGTGATACCCATATCTTTCATATCGAGACTTTGTTTCAATATGACTTTTACTTTTAGATCGTTGATTCTCCAACTCGTTGGCATTCTAACTTCGCAGTCAATGTTTCGTGGTCGATTCATTGTTCCCGTTTTATCTCGAAACTTTCAGACCAAAATGTAAACATTTCGTGGACCAAAATGAAAGTTCGGGAAGAAGCCCAACAATCCGCAAACCAAGTCCGATTCTCTTCTTCCAACTCTACGGTTGGGAAGGCTAATTCAACATTCATGCCACGCAAGACCGCAATGGCCCCGGATGTGAAGCTACTCACAGGGAGCACATCTTACAACCCAAAGGTTCTTTTCCCGGAGGAAGATCAACCATTACGCAAGTATGGTTCTATATGATAGAGTCTATTTCTCTCTTTGTAGCTTCTTTCCAAAGCGGCGCTTTTGGAGATGACAATTATTTATTAATTGTCCGTGGTTTGTTCTCAACCATACAAGCTAGAAGGTATGGAACAAGTCTTTGTCCCCTCTTTGCTCCTTTTCGGTTCAACATCTAGAATCCCCGAGTTCTCAGATCGGAATATTAAGTTCCGGATAGCCGCAACTTTCGAGTCCCGTAGATACGGAACGTCCGCCCGGACAACCGAGCCCTCGCGGGTTCTTGATAACCTTGAGCAATTACTCCTTTTTCCTTTTTCAAGGAAAGCTATCTTAAAAGAATTTAGCATTCTTTGATGCCAAGAGGCGATCAAGACTATCGTTATTTACGCATCCAAAGGGATATGCAATCTACAGCCTTAGGTCGAACTTGACCCGTCTCGTAGTCCAACTTCTACCAAGCCATCCCACATCACAACTTTTGTATGTGAGATCATTTCCATGTCTCACACGGAGAGTTATCCTTATCCTTATCCTTATGCGGAGTTCGTTAAGAATCGCATTAGCGGTAAGGATCGCCTTGCCCTACATAATTTAGGCGTATGGGTTTGCGCTTGGCTAACACCGTTAGACTGAGGTGAGTAATGAGCAGTCGTTTAATGAACGATGCTTCACATTCTCCCCCTCTATCATTACGAATTTCTCAATCCGTAGAATTAGTTGATATTCAACTTCTGCTTTGTAGCGCTTATCCGCTTCAACAACTTCATCTTTGCTTTTTAACAAACAAAGGATTCCATACGTTGTACCATCATCAATGAAGATCACAACGTACTTGTCTCCCTCCTCTATTTTGTATAAACTTCAAATCACCCAAGTAGGTGTGACTAAGTTCTAGAGGAGCAGTGCTTCTTTCGCTATTCCCTTGACGGAATTTGGAAAGGTGATTTTGCCTCTTCATCTACCTCACATTTATTTTGAGGGTTTATGTCGAAGAAGGCAACAATCTCAACATCGTTAGCTTTTGAATGACTTGCTATTTAACGTGTCTTAATCTATGATGGCATAGACGCACGGATTACAAATATATCATTCATTTGGCTACGTACATACCGTACCATTCTTAGTTATCACGCTGCACTGTTGGACTAATCTCAAACCAAACTTGACCAACAAATCGTCCCTTAAACCAAGTTAGGAATATGTATCACCTCATCTTTGAGTGATCCCAATCCATGAAGTCCTATTGAGGACAACCTCTCCAACCCCTTCTACTTTAGAGGTGGTGTTGCTTCACATGAACAACCTCTTACCCGTGGTTAGGGCGTAACCGGATCATATGTGATCCAGATATTCTGGCCCACTCCGGTTGCTTTGCGCACCGAGTGTCCAATTTCTTTTCTGCCTTTTCTTTAGGCCTTCAGATCATTTAAGACCTGGAAACTGTGGCCCACCTTACTAGGTGTCCATTATTTTTCCTATGAAATGAATTTTGGCCCTACTCCAGTCGCCCGGAGGCTTTGTATGACTGAGTGTCCAATATAATCATATCAAAGGAATTTTGGCCCACTCCAGTCGCCCGGAGGCTTTGTATGACTTAGTGTCCAATATCATCCTATGAAGGATCTTCTGCCAAATAATATGACAGCTCAACGTCTTTAACTTTTAGACTCCTTTCGTTAAGATTGGTGCCCGATAATTCTTGGCGCTTACTTAAGAGTGGTAACGCTTTCGCACGATCGGTGGATCTTACTCCCTCGTATGTGCGAACATACTTTACACACTTTAGTAATTACACTTAAAAGAACGGATCTTCTTAAGTCGTTTACAAAATCCAATCTTTAAACGGAAAAGAAGATGAGATTAAACTTCGATTTGTTAAAGCATAAGGAATATAAATTATTTTCATATTCCTCCTTACTTTAATCCATTTTTAATCGACATAATTTAATCTTTATTCTTGACAAGTAAGAAAAACTACTTATCCCAATTTCGGATTCTCGCTCACTTCACCACTTCATCGACCGAGTGTCCATTTCCTTCTCACCATTATTCGGATCTTTTGTCCGGGATATATACGGGCCTTCTGCTGCAAGATAGAAGTACATCTTCGCCTTCTCCTCTTATCCCGATTGACATCCTCGTGCTCTCGAGAGCGCTTTTTTCCACCGCCTTGGTAGCGGTGACACCATGAACACGTTCATCATCATCACTCTCTTCTACCGTAAAACCATTGCCATATCCGATTTGGTCATACAACTTTTGACCGACATCTTTCGAACACTAATAGTAATACTATACATTCTTGTCTTAAGTTGTTGGTACTCTATCGTACTTTATAGAGCAGTACGGAAGTAATAACTATTACAAATGTTCGAAAGGATAAATAAATTGTCAATCTTCAAAACTTGCCGCGTGTGTGTTGTGTCTTGAATCTTGATCAACTTGCAAAGCCAATGTTGAGAACTGCCGCAAGTTTTGTTGTGCCTTAAATCTTGATAACCTGAAATCAAGAAACAACTAAATCTGGATGGTTACAACGTTGTGTGTTGAGTCGAGGATAGCCCTCTATCCTTAAGACAAGATTGCCCCGTATATATGCTTTTACGTTAGCGGGCAATAGTCTCCCAAGATAAAACAACACTTTAATCTCAACGCTACAAAGCCAATAGGTTGAGCCTGGCGAAGAAAACAAATATGACTTGACTTGCTGAAGCTATGGAATAGGAAGGAAGAGATTCTCAATACTCTTCTCTTTTGTCTCTGTGTATATAATGTGTCTCTGTAGTGTATATCTTGTGTATATGTGTGGGTTTGCTCACTGATTTTCGTCACGCGCTTTGGTCACCGTTTTCTCGCCCGATTTTCGTTCAATTTTCTCGGTCGTTTCTTGCCTTATTTCACCGCCAGCCTGTATTTTCGTCTATTTTCTCGGCTCGTTTCTTCCTCCCGAATTGAGCCGAAGAAGGCTCAATATATAGCAAGGAGAAGGGGCTGTACAACTGCCCAAAACATGGCTGTTAATGGCCATTAGGAGGCCATTAAAGCGACAAGTAAGGGCGTAAATGGCCATCAAGAGGGCCGATTTAAGGTTGTTCATGGCCAAGTAATTGATCGTTAATGGAGGAGTTAATCAGCCAAGTAATGGCTGATTAATGCCTCAAAAAACAGTCCCACGGTAGGCTTTCGCCTTCCGTCACCTTCCCGAAAATTTTGGGGACCAAACCGTAAATATTGAAACTTCGGGGACCAAACTCGTACATATAAAAGAATTCGGTCCAAACTCGTACATCCGAAACTTCGTGGGATCAAACTCGTACATCCGTCGAGTTCTCTCGGTCCAAAAAGATAATATCGAAAGGCCCACGCCCCACGCCCCGCGACCCGTGACCCGTGACCCGAGCCCGAGACCCGACCCCGAGACCGACGGGACGGGCGGGCGGCGGCGCGCGCGTGTGGGCTTAGCCTTGAACCCAAGCACATCTAGGTCTTCCCTCCTTTAAACACATGGGATACCCTTGGGGATCCAAACCCTTTACCACATTAGAGACTTATATAGAGAGCAATTCTTCCTATTCCCACCGATGTGGTAGATTTGTCCCACACCACATTTCCATGTCTCAAACACCTTACTTCGTGGACCAATATCTCTTTCATTTCTCAACGAAATTAGACGATTCTTGGCCCTACGGTCATCTACTCACTTCGTAGATCATGCATGTGCGAAGAGACAAGGTCTCCAACATGCGAAACACTAGTGTTTAATTCATCAAAGATGGGTGGACGCATCTCCCCGCCAAAGGCTAATTTCCAACAATCCCCTCTATGAAAGAGAGATTGTGGTGCACGCACAAGGTGCCTACATTTCAGCAATCTTTCAAATAAAATGATATTGCATCGGGAGAGGTAGCTTTCGCTTTGAACCTTCCCTAGTTGAAACCATCGGACTTACTTACTTGCGCGGTGAACGTGATGTCTTGAACCGTCGTGTTTAGTGTAAGCCAAGACAACGATATCAACATAATAACTCTTCTTATTCATTTTCCTTCTTACGTTTCGTCCGTTGTGGCCATGGACACACTTGGATTCTTAAGTGCGTTCATTTGAGTCGGCCATCCTCACACTTAAATAGGTGATCTCCTACAAGGTATCCCGCTATACCCCACTTCACAAGTGTTAGGAATCATTAAAAGTTCCCCCAACCTTAACCTCAACCGTTTGAGGATCTTTTAAAGGTTTGGAAACTTAACCTTTACCCACCATGCAGCAAAGACTTTTAATGTCTATCGCGGGAACACTTTGGATTCATGTTTCCGTACGTAAATCATCATCCGAAGTGCTTCTTGCTTCCACCGAAGCGCTCAACCGAACCTTTTGCCGCTTAGTTTTCCCATTGAACCACATTCTTGGGATCTCCAATCGCATGGTTGGGTTTCCACCGCAAAGGTTCGTATTGTTTGGGTTTTAAGCCAATTCCCCTAGACAGCAGAGAACACTTGATCTCCGGGTAGCCCCTTAGTTAGTAAACAAGGATGTGACACCCGTGATGATCAACTGCCATACGGTCTTATGTCTCCGACGGATCCTAAAAGATATGTCCAGACGCCGTCATCCGTGTCCTTCCTGAAGCCGACCGGCTAGCCACAGTGTATAACTGCTGAAGGCACGGGTTTCTCCCAATAAGGGACGTCCTCTAAAGAGTCGTGAAGTCACTCAACTTCTTTCGTGCTTTGTATAAAGAGATAAACCCCGATTCCATCATGAATCGGCCGATGCAAGTTTGCTTAGAGGATTTTCCAAGAACCACCATACACATTTACTTGTGGCTTTGGTGTTCTTCATAACTGATGTCCAGTTTGCATCACAATGTTCTCTCAGAATCGCTGGACATCCAGAATACTATAATCCGTAGATAAGTGAATAATTCAGATATCGTCATATCCGACTTAACACCTTTCTATTGATCATGTATTGAAATCATCAGTGAACCTTAGTTCAACCGATCGCTTTGTAAGACGATACCGGTGTCGGTTGTAGTGTGTACAATACATTGAACTACACGTGACCCGAGCATATCGCTCCTTGTCTATGGGTGCACCATGATTCCAATCGCTTCTATGATTCATATCCATTGGTGGCTTCAACGAGATCGTCAACTATCGACCGATCCGTTAGATGTCTTAGAAATCCAATTCCAAAGATGTCATCTGTGATACCCATATCTTTCATATCGAGACTTTGTTTCAATATGACTTTTACTTTTAGATCGTTGATTCTCCAACCGTTGGCATTCTAACTTCGAGTCAATGTTTCGTGGTCGATTCATTGTTCTGTTTTATCCGAAACTTTCAGACCAAAATGTAAACATTTCGGGGACCAAAATGAAAGTTCGGAAGAAGCCCAACAATCCGCAAACCAAGTCTCGATTCTCTTCTTCCAACTCTACGGTTGGGAAGAGGCTAATTCAACATTCATGCCACGCAAGACTGCAATGGCCCTGGATGTGAAGCTACTCACAGGGGAGCACATCTTACAACCCAAAGGTTCTTTTCCCGGAGGAAGATCAACCATTACGCAAGTATGGTTCTATATGATAGAGTCTATTTCTCTCTTTGTAGCTTCTTTCCAAAGCAGCGCTTTTGGAGATGACAATTATTTATTAATTGTCCGTGGTTTGTTCTCAACCATACAAGCTAGAAGGTATGGAACAAGTCTTTGTCCCCTCTTTGCTCCTTTTCGGTTCAACATCTAGAATCCCTGAGTTCTGCAGATCTGGAATATTAAGTTCCGGATAGCCAGCAACTTTCGAGTCCTGTAGATACGGAACGTCCAGTTCCGGACAGTCAGGCCCTCGCGGGTTCTTGATAACCTTGAGCAATTACTCCTTTTTCCTTTTTCAAGGAAAGCTATCTTAAAAGAATTTAGCATTCTTTGATGCCAAGAGGCGATCAGCACTACTGTTATTTACAGATCCAGTGGATATGCAATCTACAGTCTTAGGTCGAACTTGACCTGTCTCGGTAGTCCAACTTCTACCAAGCCATCCCACATCACAACTTTTGTATGTGAGATCATTTCCATGTCTCACACGGAGAGTTATCCTTATCCTTATCCTTATGCGGAGTTCTGTTGAGAATCGCATTAGCGGTAAGGATCGCCTTGCCCTACATAATTTAGGCGTATGGGTTTGCGCTTGGCTAACACCGTTAGACTGAGGTGAGTAATGAGCAGTCGTTTAATGAACGATGCTTCACATTCTCCCCCTCTATCATTACGAATTTCTCAATCCGTAGAATTAGTTGATATTCAACTTCTGCTTTGTAGCGCTTATCCGCTTCAACAACTTCATCTTTGCTTTTTAACAAACAAAGGATTCCATACGTTGTACCATCATCAATGAAGATCACAACGTACTTGTCTCCCTCCTCTATTTTGTATAAACTTCAAATCACCCAAGTAGGTGTGACTAAGTTCTAGAGGAGCAGTGCTTCTTTCGCTATTCCCTTGACGGAATTTGGAAAGGTGATTTTGCCTCTTCATCTACCTCACATTTATTTTGAGGGTTTATGTCGAAGAAGGCAACAATCTCAACATCGTTAGCTTTTGAATGACTTGCTATTTAACGTGTCTTAATCTATGATGGCATAGACGCACGGATTACAAATATATCATTCATTTGGCTACAGACATACTTACCATTCTTAGTTATCACGGACTGTTGGACTAATCTCAAACCAAACTTGACCAACGGCGTCCCCTTAAACCAAGTTAGGAATATGTATCACCTCATCTTTGAGTGATCCCAATCCATGAAGTCCTATTGAGGACAACCTCTCCAACCCCTTCTACTTTAGAGGTGGTGTTGCTTCACATGAACAACCTCTTACCCGTGGTTAGGGCGTAACCGGATCATATGTGATCCGGATATTCTGCCCACTCCGGTTGCTTTGGCGTACCGAGTGTCCAATTTCTTTTCTTTTCCTTTTCTTTAGGCCTTCGGATCATTTAAGACCAGAAACGTGGCCCACCTTACTAGGTGTCCATTATTTTTCCTATGAAATGAATTTTGGCCCTACTCCAGTCGCCCGGAGGCTTTGTATGACTGAGTGTCCAATATAATCATATCAAAGGAATTTTGGCCCACTCCAGTCGCCCGGAGGCTTTGTATGACTTAGTGTCCAATATCATCCTATGAAGGATCTTCTCGCAAATAATATGACGGGCTCAACGTCTTTAACTTTTAGACTCCTTTCGTTAAGATTGGTGCCCGGATAATTCTTGGCGCTTACTTAAGAGTGGTAACGGTTTTCGCACGATCGGTGGATCTTACTCCCTCGTATGTGCGAACATACTTTACACACTTTAGTAATTACACTTAAAAGAACGGATCTTCTTAAGTCGTTTACAAAATCCAATCTTTAAACGGAAAAGAAGATGAGATTAAACTTCTGATTTGTTAAAGCATAAGGAATATAAATTATTTTCATATTCCTCCTTACTTTAATCCATTTTTAATCAGACATAATTTAATCTTTATTCTTGACAAGTAAGAAAAACTACTTATCCCAATTTCGGATTCTGGCTCACTTCAGTCACTTCATCAGACTGAGTGTCCATTTCCTTCTCACCATTATTCGGATCTTTTGTCTGGGATATATACAGGCCTTCTGCTGCAAGATAGAAGTACATCTTCAGTCTTCTCCTCTTATCCCAGTTGACATCCTCAGGCTCTCGAGAGCGCTTTTTTCCACCAGTCTTGGTAGCGGTGACACCATGAACACGTTCATCATCATCACTCTCTTCTACCAGAAAACCATTGCCATATCCAGATTTGGTCATACAACTTTTGACCGACATCTTTCGAACACTAATAGTAATACTATACATTCTTGTCTTAAGTTGTTGGTACTCTATCGTACTTTATAGAGCAGTACGGGAAGTAATAACTATTACAAATGTTCGAAAGGATAAATAAATTGTCAATCTTCAAAACTGCCGCGTGTGTGTTGTGTCTTGAATCTTGATCAACTTGCAAAGCCAATGTTGAGAACTGCCGCAAGTTTGTTGTGCCTTAAATCTTGATAACCTGAAATCAAGAAACAACTAAATCTGGATGGTTACAACGTTGTGTGTTGAGTCGAGGATAGCCCTCTATCCTTAAGACAAGATTGCCCCGTATATATGCTTTTACGTTAGCGGGCAATAGTCTCCCAAGATAAAACAACACTTTAATCTCAACGCTACAAAGCCAATAGGTTGAGCCTGGCGAAGAAAACAAATATGACTTGACTTCTGTCGAAGCTATGGAATAGGAAGGAAGAGATTCTCAATACTCTTCTCTTTTGTCTCTCGTGTATATAATGTGTCTCTCGTAGTGTATATCTTGTGTATATGTGTGGGTTTGCTCACCGATTTTCGTCACGCTTTGGTCACTTTGTTTTCGCCCGATTTTCGTTCAATTTTCTCGGTCGTTTCTTGCCTTATTTCGACGAGTTTTCACCGTATTTTCGTCTATTTTCTCGCTGTTTCTTCTTCCTCGAATTGAGCCGAAGAAGGCTCAATATATAGCAAGGAGAAGGGGCTGTACAACTGCCCAAAACATGGCTGTTAATGGCCATTAGGAGGCCATTAAAGCGACCAAGTAAGGGCGATAAATGGCCATCAAGGAGGGCGATTTAAGGTTGTTCATGGCCAAGTAATTGATCGTTAATGGAGGAGTTAATCAGCCAAGTAATGGCTGATTAATGCCTCAAAAAACAGTCCCACGGTAGGCTTTCTCGCCTTCCGTCACCTTCCCGTAAATTTTGGGGACCAAACTGTAAATATTGAAACTTCGGGGACCAAACGTACATATAAAAGAATTCTGGTCCAAACCGTACATCCGAAACTTCGTGGATCAAACCGTACATCCGTCGAGTTCTCGGTCCAAAAAGATAATATCGTAAAGGCCCACAGCCGGCCCCCACGACCCCACGACCCACGCCCACGGCCCCACGACCCGTGACCCGTGACCCGAGCCCGAGACCGGACCGACGGGACGGGCGGGCGGCGGCGCGCGCGCGTGTGGGCTTAGCCTTGAACCCAAGCACATCTAGGTCTTCCCTCCTTTAAACACATGGGATACCCCTTGGGGATCCAAACCCTTTACCACATTAGAGACTTATATAGAGAGCAATTCTTCCTATTCCCACCGATGTGGTAGATTTGTCCCACACCACATTTCCATGTCTCAAACACCTTACTTCGTGGACCAATATCTCTTTCATTTCTCAACGAAATTAGACGATTCTTGGCCCTACGGTCATCTACTCACTTCGTAGATCATGCATGTGCGAAGAGACAAGGTCTCCAACATGCGAAACACTAGTGTTTAATTCATCAAAGATGGGTGGACGCATCTCCCCGCCAAAGGCTAATTTCCAACAAAATGCTGACATAGTGCATAAGCACCCAAAGCGAGACAATATAACTAAATTTAATAAACTTTTGAAAACAGTCTTTTGGACAGACAACCTATATCCAAAGATGGAAACAATAAAATTTGCTTAGAAGGAAAAAAATATGTTGTTTTAAATTTGTAAAGTGGGTACCCCTAGTTTTGAATAGGGATAGGATAAGAATGGGTTCCAAAGTTTACTATGCTTCAAGGTATCCAAGTAGTAAACGTAAAGATAATATTCGGCTGTTTTTGTTTTATTAAATTAGAGAAAATGACAAAAATGGTCCTTATATTTAAGGCTTAATACATATGCGCTCCCTTAAACTTGTCACTTTTTTTCATTTTAACACTTCAACTAAGTGTTGTTCCTATTTCTGAACTTAACCTCAAGTGTGTCATTCAACCACAATCCGACTTATATATCATCTCACATGATGGATCCTTGCAAGTTAAGCTAATATATGTATGTAATTTACTATGTTGATAAAGAATAATGATATGCTGATGATGTATTCATATGTGAATTCTTGGTTCTTTGTAAAATATGTTTTAATTTTCAGTTATTTTTAGTTTTACTTTAAGTTATTGTGATTTGTAAGGTCTCGTGTCAGCCATATTTGAGTAAAAAAAAATGAAACTTACCATATATGCTATGTAAGTCGGATTGTGTTTGATAGACACACTTGAGGCCAAGTTCAGGGTTCAATAGAAACAACACTTAGTTAAGGTGTCAAAATGAAAAAAAAGGCAAGTTTAGGAGGACGCATATGCATTAAGCTGGTATTTAAATGCAGATTTAAATTAGTCCCTTAAGTATGCATTGAATGGTTTTGAGTCATCTAAATTTGCCAAAAATTGATATTTTCAGTCTCCATCAAGTATTTCACAATTTATATTTGTTAGATTTAACGAAAATAGTGTGTGTGTGGGGGGGGGGGGGAGATATTTAACCATAAACATAAAACGAATTTCATCAAATCTTAAGTATGCAACACAAAAAAAACTACACTAGACACTAAAAGAATATAAAAATTTAGCAAAAATTACACCTCAAAAGACTACCCCAAACTCTATAAATAAGTCAAGAATAGCAGAAATTACAAAATTTCTTACTTCAAAATGTGAGTTCTCCCTAATTTTATTTCTTTATAGTCCCGTCAAATCTAACAAATACAAACAATAACAAAATACTCAATGTAATTTCACAATATAGGGTCTGAGATGGTAAGATGTATGCATGACCTTACCCCTACCTTTGTGGAGTAGAATGATTATTTCCGATAGACCTTCAACTTTTTAAAAAAATAAAAAAAAAATAAAACACAAAACAAATGCAACAACAAACAGAAAACACGTTGAAGAATAAGAAACTACGTGATAACTAAATAATACTACTGAAAACAAGACATTACACGATAACTAAATAATACCACTAGAAAGGATGTTGGAGAAGAGAGGAGTAGGCTAACCCCATCCTCCCCTACACAAAGTGCGATAACACTTAGTTACCTACTAACCTTCAACTCTAATCCTCGACCTCGGTACCTTCTTATTTAAGGGCATGTACTCAGTCAGCTTGCTGTGACCTGTTCTGTTTAATCACCTCTCCCAACTCTTCTTCGACCTACCTCTACCCCTTCTGTCCCCTGCGACAGCCAACCTCTCACACCTCCTCACTAACGCATCGTCGTACCTCCTAACTAGCGCATCGTTGTACCTCCTATTCACATGTCCGAATCATCTTAATTTCGCTTCCTTATCTTGTTCGCCACTGATGCTACTCCCTACTTATCTTGTATAACTTTATTCCTAATCATAGCTCTCCGAATAAGCCCACATATCCATCTGGACATCCTAACCTCTACTACCTATATCTTCTGGACGTGTGCGTTCTTAACTGGTAGCACTTTGTCCTATACAACAATATTGGTCTAACCTCCACTCAACTCATCTTTAAACTTTATCAATACATTCTTAACGTACAATACTTTGGAGGCGAGCATCCAAAATCAAACGAATAGAGTTCGATAATATTTTATGAAAGGCTAAACTTAAACAATCAAAATCATTCCATGCATACTTAAGAGACCATTTTTGTATTTTTTATTTTTATTAAATTGTATTGTATAATAATTTATTAGGAGTAATTTACTAATTTATAATGCTTTCATCGGAAGTTGAAAGAAAAAACAATTCATAAAAGGGTCTCTCTCCTCTCTCCATCTTAAAAGGGTTTCTGTCATCTCTCTCCTCTCTCCTCTCCCCTCTCTTCTCTCTCCTCTCTCTGTCTCTCTCTCTCTCCTGAAGGAAAAAAAACCCTAAGAGCTGTTTACCAACAAGTAAGTTTCTCTCTCTCCCTGTCTTTCTCTTTCTCTCTCTATATATATCTCTTTCTTAAAAAATCTGAACTTTTTCTCTTTCCTCATTTGATTTTTTCTAAAAAAAATACTAATTTTGCATGCCATTTTCATATTCTGACAGTTTTTCTTAGTTTCCCCTTTAGTAATATCTTGGATCTGTCTATTGTGCATCTGATTTCTATCAGATCTGTGTTGGATACCATAAGATTGTATTTTTATTTGTGGGTTTTCATTTCTATGTGTTGGAAACCTTAAAGATTGTGTTTTTATTTGTGGGTTTTCATTTTTATTGAATTATATGTTGATTTTGAGTATACCCATTTTTGGTTTTAGATATTTGTGTTGGATATCATAAAGATTGTATTTTTATGTGTGGGTTTTCATTTTTATGGAATTATATGTTGATTTTGAGTATGCCCTTTTTTGGATTTTCAAATATTTGAGTTGGGGAGTTTTAGATTTGGCAATCTTGTATTTAGTTGTTTCATAGCTGATTTGGAAACCCTAAAGATTCTAACTTTATTTGTGGGTTTTCATTTATATTGAATTCTATGTTGATTTTGGAGTACCCATTTTTGGATTTTCAAATATTTGAGTTGGGGTTCTTTAGATTTATCAATTTTGTATTTAATTGCTTGATTGGTGATTTGGAAACACTAAAGATTCTAACTTTATTTGTGGGTTTTCATTTCTAGTGGTTGCAATGTTGAATTTGATGAGTTTTGAGTGCCCAATTTGTTGTAGTTTCAAATACTTGAGTTGGGTTTATCGAGATTTGTTTATTGATATTGAAAGGTTGATGAAATTGCGCGTGAATTGGAATGATGGTTATGGGTAGATTTGATCCATTTGGTACTGGCATTGACTGGTGTATATTTAGGTTTGGGTTTCTGGATCTGCTCATTAATTATGCTCGGTTGACTTGTGTTTATTATTTCCTATTCCATTTCAAATCTTGATGGTTCTGTTATGTTTGATATATGGAGATTAGGAATTTAATGCATTTTTGTTGGGCATTTCTAATTGTGGCAAAAAATTTAATGTTAAGTGGTGATGTTTTGCATTGATCTGTAGTTTATTGATGGATGACGACGGTTTGAACATGAGGAACTGGGGTTATTATGAACCTTCCCTTAAAGGGCATCTAGGTCTTCAGCTGATGTCATCGGTGGTTGATCGAGATACAAAACCTTTCCTTACTAGGCGTGAGAATCCAATTATGCTCGGTGCTAATGGGGTGTACCATTCTCGGGATTCTATCATTCCAGAAGCACCTTTATCTCACATTGATTATGTAAGGGACAGTTGGATAAATCACCGAGACAAATTTCTTCATATGTTTCCGGGGAATCCTTACACTACAGTTCTCCCTGAAACTTCTGCGAGTCATTCCATGCAAATGGTACAGCAACCCGATGCAAGTAAGGATGTTAGGGTGAATGCAGAGGAACCAGAACTTCTAAGTGTTAAGAAAGAAAGTACTGGTCCTTCAAAGAGGAAGACCGGTGGCGTGACTCCCAAAGCTCCTAAAGCGAAGAAGTCAAAGAAAGCCTCGTCCGCACCTAAGGAAAATGGGATTCAAAGAGCAAAACCAGCAAAGAAGAGCATGGACATTGTAATAAATGGAATTGATATGGACATTTCTGGCATTCCTATACCGGTTTGTTCCTGCACTGGTGCTCCTCAGCAATGCTATCGATGGGGATGTGGTGGCTGGCAGTCAGCTTGTTGTACTACTAGTATATCAATGTATCCGCTTCCAATGAGTACTAAAAGACGTGGGGCCAGGATTGCTGGAAGAAAGATGAGCCAAGGTGCATTCAAGAAGGTTTTGGAGAAACTTGCTGCAGAAGGATACAATTTTGCTAATCCAATTGATCTGAGGACTCACTGGGCTAAACATGGCACCAACAAGTTTGTGACAATCAGGTAGACTTACATATAGAGGGTACCATGTCTGTTTACTTGTATATCCCTGGGGCCTTTGCAGAGGTTTACTTGGTACCCATTTTGTTGTCCGTGACGATACATGTTTAGACTTTGATATTTTAATTTCCAGCAACAGTTGTTTAATCTTTCATTTTGTTGTTTGGTGGCTGGCACTCTGTTCTGGCCCCCACCAACAGTAGGATGTTGAAAATTTCTTTTCTTGATCGGATGTTTTTAAGATGAGCATGTTCATCCATTTATTTTTACTCCTGTCAGTTATCTCTTTCCAATACCTATTTATCCAAAAAGAAAAAAAATCTCTTTTAAACACCGTCCACTCTGTTTGATCTTCCTTCCTATGCTCCTTTAATCTTATATAGTTTTTTTGTCATGAGTGGATGGCTTTGTTCAGATGAATTTCTTCTAATGCTTTTGCTACATTCTGCTGGAGATCATTTTTTAGATGACTTGTCTTAGCTTGACAAATCATTATTTAAGTCGTAGATAATGTGAAGTTTCTTAATTTGGGGTGAGGCTGAAATTCAAGTTTAGGACCAATGGCTTCTTGAAAAGAAAACACATGTGACTAGGGGGGAAGACTTCTTGATCATCATGAACGTGCAAGTATGATTCATCCTTTTTTTGGAAGTTTAAAAATATACTTGTCTCTGCCTGTTACGTAGGCTTGGTTACATTTATAACTTGAATTTCATTTCGTTGCATAGGCATTCTTTTGTTCACGTGAAATCTCATTTTGATGCAAAATTCTTATGATTAATTGTATGCATGCTGGCAAGTCACTGCGGAAATATTATTCAACTGAAACTATATTTAGTACAGAAGTGATGCAACAAGCAAAATAGCTTCTAGTGTTAGATGTGTATGAATTTGTCATGACATATTGATGTTATTGTTCCGAACTAACCTCTTAAGCTATTGTTGCTGACTTCTTGGAGGTACTTTTCAAATATATTCTATTTTCAAAATATGCAAATAGAAGACTGTATGGCAGATTTGCATCATTTTCATTTCATAGTAAAATATTGAACTTGTTGGTCTTGGAACTGGTTGTCTTGGCTGATTTACAGACTCCGGATGCCTCTTAAAATGTCACGGATTATACTTCCCTCTTGGCTTCTTGTTCAGGTTTGATTTGGGTGATTGGGTCGGGTGGGGATTGTTTGGAGATAAGATTCAATGTGTGGCTAGAATGTCAAATTAGAGCTCTAGACGTGGTCTAAAGTTGCTCTTTTTGTAGATGTTCTTGGTTTAGCATTTTGAATGTGTGAAATGCGTAAATGACAGTTGGTGACTATTTTGTAGTCTTAGTCACATGCCTCTTATCAGGTTGTGTGACAATAGTAATGTTCTTTTTTTGGTAATAGAGATGAATCCAGATTTTACAATTTCAAAATTATTACTCAGCCATTTTTAAGTCAATAGATGATAAGAAGCTTCTTTATTGGAAGAGCTGAATTTTGCTAATCACAAAATTCCCAAACATGAACTCAAGTTAGGCTGCTTAGCTTCTTGCAAGAAATTAAAGTGATTGGGAAGACTTGGTTTTCATGAATGTGCAAGTATGACTCATCCTTTTCATGTATTGGCTTATGTTTTCTTGTTTTCATGTGCATTCTCTATTATGGAACTGTTGTTGATGTTTGAAACAAGCATAACAATCAGTTATTTTATCCATGGAATCACGGGCTTTATCTTCAAAATTTCATTTCATTATATTATTCAGTATAAAGATGTGAATGCTGGCAAGATAGTGCTAAGAATTATATGCATAATAATAGCTATCATCTACTAAAATTGTGATGACCATGTAGTGCAGCAAAATGTGAAATCCAAATTAGTCTCTTGAGCAGTGTCACTGCTGGTGACTTGTTGGACTAGACTGTTCTGTTTTTTCTAAGGGTGGCCAGTGGGCCGGGACGGCCCGACCCCGCCCCGGTCCCGCCCCGACTCCGCTAAAAAAAAAATGGTGGCGGGCCTCGAACTCGGGACGGGACAATGTCTCGTCCCGCCAGACCCGAGCCCGCCCGACCCGACCCCGCCTCGACCCCGTCCTGAGCCCGACCCCGCCCTTTGTCCCCCCTTTGCAAATATGACCGTTGCACCAACGACCATTTTAGATTTTGACCGTTGGCCAACGGCCATTTTAGGCCTCCCCCCCTCCCCCAATCCCCTACCTCTTAATATTTATTTTTAACTCATAAGTTATTATATTTACACTTTAACCCAATTTTCCAACTATAAATAACTCATTTTTTCTTTATCTTTCTCACAAATCTTCCTACAATCTCTCTAATCTCTCAATATATCTCTCTACAAGTCTACATTGTTTACTAAATATTCAATTTTATTTATTCATTTGGGAATTGGGAGTGAAGTTGGCAACTAGCTTGAGGATCTTCCATCGAGCAAAGTTTCAATTTTCAACCTCTCGATTACACGTCGACGTTTAGTACATTCGTTCCTTCATTAAATTATTATTGTCTGTTTATTTTATTTAGCGCACTTAATTTTATTGTCTTTAATTATTTATTATCATAATTAAAATGGAAGGATTAAAAGGTATGTTTAAGGGTAAGGGTAAGGGTGCTTCTTCTAGTAGGGGCAACCAGGGCAAGGGTACTTCTTCTAGTCATCTTATTCCTACACAGGATGATTTTGTTGATACTCAACGTTTTCCTACAATACCATTAGATTTAGACGAGGAGCTATTTTCTAGAACTCAAGAAGACTTTAATTTAGACGATGTTCTAGATGATACACCCACTAATGCTGATGACAACACACCCACTAGTGCACTTTCAACTGAAATACCTCTTATTCCCCCTAGTATGAGACGAGGTTCAGCAAAACGACCATTAAAATCAGATGCATGGACATTTTTTGATAGGGACGTAGAGAATCAAGTAGCTATATGTAAAATTTGTAAAAATGTTTTAAAATTTAAAACTGGAAAAGGTCACGGTGGGACGGGAGGTTTAATTAGATACGTAGTAAGTGCTCATCCAGCTAGGTATGCCCAATACCAGGCTTCAAAATCGGGTGTGCAAACGCTCGCTCCATCAGGACAAGGTTCACATACTGATACTGTCTCGGACCAAGTACAGGGTCAAACTAACCCTATGACGGGGGGAATTGTAGGCTCTAAATACAATAAACATAGAGACAGGGAAGCAATATCAAAATTAGTTGCTGTGGAGGGTTTGCCTTTTTCATTTCCTTCATCTCCCGGTTTTATTCATTACATTAGAGATATATATATAATCCTGCTTTTAACGATTTTTCTAGATCAACTGTTAAGAGAGATGTATTTAAATTCACGCATGAATATCAACAATATTTACGTTTTTCATTATATCATTTTAATGGCAAAGTATCTATCACGTCTGATATAGGTCGTAGTACTAACGACCATGATTATTTAACTTGTAACTTGTCATTGGATATATTATAAATGGTCTATGCAAAAACGTATTTTAGCGTATAGATATATAGATGATAGGCACACTGGTACTTTTATTGCAGATAATATTTATCAAGTGTGCCATTATTACGGAATAACCGATAAAATTATGACTATTACATTAGATAACGCTTCTTCTAACAATTACACAATTAAAATTTTAAAAAATAGTTTAACTCCATTTTTTCCAGATCATTTTCATATAAAATGCGTGTGCCATATATATAACTTAATTGTAAAGGATGGTCTATCACTTTTTGAAGACATTCTTAGTAAAATATAATTTGCTATAAACTTTATTTTTAAAAGTAATAAAGTACAACGTAGAAAAGAATATAAAAAAACTTGTCACGATTGTGGACTACCTTATAGAAAAATTTCACAAGAAGTATCCACTAGGTGGAATTCTTTATACGAGCAACTACTTGTTGCTTATGACTATAGAATACCTATAATTTTATTTTTTAACTCTCATAATAAAAATCCAGCTGATATGATTTTAGATAGTGATCGGGTAAAATTTTTTGAACTTATTGTATTTTTAGAGAAATTTTTTCAAGCAACAAAAGAATTTTTCGGTATATATTATCCTACTATTCCAACTATGTTGTTTTATATAACTCTAATATTTTTATTACTTAGTGAATATATGAAAAAACCAGCTTATATGGCAGCTATTAAAAAAATGTTTACCAAAATAAAAAATATTTTATTTTTATTCCCACTATTTATATTATTGGTTCTGTATTAAATTCGACTATTAAAATAGACGGTACTAAATCACTAATTGAAACTATTTACGATTGTATAGAAGTACTACCACCTCCAAGTCCCAAAAATCTAAATCACCCACCACCTATTGAACAAACTAAAGAAGAAGTGTTGTCTAGCGTAGAAGACCAATGCAAAAAAATATATAGGTTTTATCAACAAGAAAATGCTAGTAACTTACTGGCTTCCATACCATCTTCTTCATCTTCAACACAACCTCACAAAAGACATGTTGTTTCTGCGGCTAGTATTGAAAGCCTCAGAAATAGAATGTGCGGCCGTACCTCTACTACTAACCAAATTAGCGAGTTGGATATTTTTATTTTGCAGGGTTCTGTACCGTATCAAGAAGTTATCAATGAAGATGGACATGAAGACTTGTTTGAAATACTTTGGAGAGGGAATGAGAAGACCTTTCCGACACTTTCATTGATGGCCCGAGATGTTTTGAACATTCGGGCGTCATCAACTGCGTACGAAAGAGCTTTTTCTGCACGCGCAGATATCAAATAGGAGACCACAGACACTCATTAGCCGGAGACAGCTTGGAAATTGCAGTATTATTCAGAGATTGGATACGAGCGAAGCGGAGAAGGTGCGGTCAACCGGAGATCAACGAAGAAGAAGATGAAAACTACAACGAAATCTTAACCGAAGGTAGTGGAAGCGACGTAGATCAATTTGACCAACAAATATCAATTCCAACCGAAGAACCACAGGAAATCATCAAGCAATTAGAACATGTTTTTTTGAAAATGTAATTTTTTTAATTGCAATTTTATTATGTAATTTGCAACTTTTGGACAACACCACAAAGTTGCAATTTAGATTTTAGACAATTGTATTTGTATTACAAAAAAATCATATGTCTATTAAATAATATAAGAGGCACAAAAACAGCATTGAGATGTTTCTATTACACTATCTTGTTTTGTTTATTGAGTTTTTTTTTATACATATGTTATTTAAAAAAAAAAAAAAAGGAAAACCTGCCGGACCCCGCCCCGCCCCGATACCGACGGGATCGGGACGGGACTGGAGCAAGTCCCGCCAGACCCGACCCCTTCTCCCGTCCCGCCCCGACCCCGACCCAGCCAGACCCGAGCCCGGCCCACTGGCCACCTATAGTTTTTTCTGTAAATGCAAGTAGAGACTGTAAGGCTTAAGTGAGTATCATTTGTTGGACTAGACTATTCTATTTTTCTGTATATGCAAGTAATTCTAGTTAATAAGATCTTAGCCATTTGTTTGCAATACATTACCTTGAATATTATTGTAAAAAAATTATTTATTAATATGAAGACTTGACTCTTTTATTCAAAGATCTAGAATATTTCTGATAAAAAGTAGTAGATACTTTTCTTTCTTTCCATTTTAATAAATTTATAATATTTAATATTATTTTAAGTGAAAATAAAATTATAAAATTCACTTTTAGAATTTATGGGCCTAAAGCAAATGCTTTACTAGCTTCACCCTTATTTGAAGCAAACAATTATATATATGTCTATTAGTGAAGGCGCTTTATCTAAAGCAGGAGAAGACTAGGAAAGCGATCAAATTATATAGTAAGAGATCAGCTTCTGTAGCAGTCTCTAATGCTTAGTTCAAGTGGTGAAGGATGAGAAACTTGTGATTAGGTTACAGGTTCGAGCAACATGAGTTGTGAACTAAGTTTGGTAATTAAGTGAGAAATATAGATGATCAGTCCATTATTCCCAAGTTTTGAAAATTGCGGTTGGTCCAAAAGGTTGACCCAGACTTATGGCAGATTGAAGATTTTTAACTCATGGATGCTCAACTACCTTAAATCTCGAAATGCTACTTTCAGATTGTGTGCTCAGCCAATATTTTAAATATTCGTGTGATAATAAATCATTTCATGAAAAAATAAAAATGAGAATTATAAAATTAAATTACTTTTAAATAATAAGGATTAATTTGGGTTATGGGTCGGGTTGAGTTTTATTGCCATGTGGACAGAAAAAAAGAGAAAAATCATGTGAAATAAATTAAATGTCATGTTATATTTTGTTGCACAAATATTAATTGGGTGACTTTTGATGTGATCCATGAAAAATTGAGTGATCTTATTATTACAAAAAAAAATGACCTTGAAAGATCACTACCCATAGTTGGGTAACCTTTTGTGTTACTACCTCCTATTAATTTTGACAGAATATACCGTGATATACACGTGATATACAACAGTGTATATCACGGTATATCTTTGGTATTCCAATGGTTTTGGACCGTGATATACACGGCTTATACAACTGTGTATATCACGGTTTTGAAGCTATTTTTAGTTATCATAATTGTATTTAATTGTAATTACTTAGCATTGTACACTTGTGTATTTTTGAGTTATCCGTCTAATCATTGTGGTTACAAATGTTTTGATTTATCATCTAATAAAATCATCCTTATTCGCCATGTTATTTTTTATGAAACCCAATTTTCGTTTGCTATCGTGGGTAGTCCTGTGCCTAGTTCGTATAATTTTTTGGACGACACCGTCTCTCCATATATTATCCACCATTTTTCGGACGTATCCCGCACCCAAAATCCACCAGCGGGCCCACTGCCCGTTGGACCTCCAGCTACTGTTCGGGTCCATCGACTGGAACTGGTCGTGCCACTGTTCCATGTCCTCAGCTCAGCTCTTCCGTCTTGGGCCCAACAACTGGGCCAACTATTGAGCCCAGTACTACCCATGCTTGTACTATCGGCCCAGTCCTGGTTCTGCCTGTTTCAGTTTCCCGTGTTGGGCCGGCAGGCCCACTACTTGCTGGCCCGTCTGTCACCCTTCCCTCGTTGTCTCAAAATCTACCCAATTCTCCCACTAGTCACAGACCGGTCACTCGGAGTCAGCGGGGTATTTTTAAACTAAAAAAATATTTTAATTTAAATTCTAATGTTCTTAAATCCCCCTTCCCCGTAACCCAGTGTCCGCATTAAATGACCCGCATTGGAAATTGGCTATGACCGACGAATATGATGCTCTTATTGCAAATAAGACGTGGGAGTTGGTACCCCGTCCTTCTGGTGTTAATATTATTCGATCTATGTGGATTTTTACTCATAAGGATAATTCTGACGGTTCTTTTGCGAGACATAAGGCTTGTCTTGTAGGTGATGGTAAGACTCAGCAGGTTGGCGTGGATTGTGGTAAGACGTTTAGTCCGGTGGTCAAGCCGGTAGGTGTGGGCAAAAAAACCGGAGAACCGAAAAAACCGAACCGAATCAGGATTTAGTGATTCGGTTCGGTTTTTTAATTTTGGATACGAACCGAACCGGAAAACCGAATTAAATATATATATATTATTTTTTATTTTAGGCTACTACTATCTCTTGAGTCATAGCCATTGAAGCTAATCTATGAAGCTTTTATGGAAGTCGCATGCGGCATGAACTTGATTAACATATCACGGAAGCATTGGCATAAAATGTAGGGAGAAAAAATAGTTGTAAATTGATAAAACTTTAAATGGTCATAACTCTGCGCTCGGATGTCTGTTTTATCCGATTTTTTTTTGGCGTATTTTTCGAGACGGGTCCGGTCAAACTGCCAAAAGGGGGTTTGGCGCAGCCAATTTTTAGAAAAACGTCCATTTTCCAATCAATTTGTGTTTTCCCCTAAATCGATTTCTAATTTGCCTTTTTCTTTAGTAAACATCTCATGATACAATAGATTTCAACGTCGAAATTTCATGATAGTCTAGGTGTGAATGTTAATTTCAGTTTTGGAAATTCAATTCTAAAAAAAAAACTAAAAAATTCCCCAACCCGACCCGACCCAGCCCACTAGAAAAAACCGATATAATCCGATACGTTCGGCATATAAATCGAACATATCGGTTCTTTTTAAAAAAAAGTTGTATTCGGTTCATATTTTTCGGATACAAAACCGAACCGAACCGATATACGTCCACCCCTACAACCCGGCTACCATTCGCATTGTTCTCGGTTTGGCTCTTTCGAAAGCTTGGCCCATCTATCAATTAGATGTGAATAATGTTTTCTTACATGATGATCTTAAGGAGACTGTTTACATGCATCAGCCTTTGGGTTTTCGCGACCCCAATTATCCTCATCATGTCTGTGTATTGAAGAAGTCCTTGTATGGGCTTAAGCATGCCTCACGGGCTTGGTATAAGAGATTTGCAGACTATGTTTTGTCTATTGGGTTTTCGCACAGCATGTCTGATCATTCATTGTTCATATATCGTCGTGGTTCTTCCCTGGATTATATTATATTATATGTGGATGATTATCTTGACTGCCTCTACTGATGCTTTGCGCAAGTCTATCATGACCATGCTCAGTTCTGAGTTTGCTATGAAAGACTTGGGGTCCTTAAGTTATTTCTTGGGGATTGCTGTCACTCGTCATGCAGGTGGGTTATTCTTATCACAACGAAAGTATGCCGCTGAGATCATTGAGCGAGCTGATATGTCCTCATGCAAGTTTACTTCCACTCCAGTTGATACTAAACCCAAGCTGGGTGCTGCGACTGGCTCGCCGTAGGAGGATCCAACTCACTATCGCAGTCTTGTAGGGGCACTTCAGTATCTTACCTTCACGAGACGTGATATTACCTATGCCGTCCAGTAGGTGTGTTTGTTTATGCATGATCCTAGAGTTTAGCACATGAATGCGCTCAAACGCATCATTCAATACTTGCAGGGCACATTTGAGTATGGGTTGCATCTATATCTGTCGTCGGTCTCTACCCTTGTCTCGTATACAGATGCTGATTGGAGTGGTTGTCCGGACACCAGATGCTCTACGTCTGGTTATTGTATGTTTCTTGGTGATAGCTTGGTCTCATGGTCTGCCAAACGGCAGACTACTTTATCACGCTCCAGTGCAAAGGCCGAGTATCGAGGGGTGGCCAATGTGGTCTCTAAATCATGTTGGTTACGTAATCTTCTATTGGAGCTTCACTTTCCTATTCAAAAAGCTACCTTGGTGTATTGTGATAATGTTAGTGCAGTCTATCTTTCTGGAAATTCGGTTCAACATCAACGCACTAAACATATTGAGATGGACATCCATTTTGTTAGCGAAAAGGTAGCTCGTGGGCAAATTCGCGTCTTACATGTCTCTTCCAGGTATCAAGTTGCGGACATCTTTACAAAAGGTATTCCGTCCGTTCTCTTTGAAGATTTTAGGGACAGTCTCAGCGTATGAAGACCGCCCGCTATGACTGCGGGGGTGTGACAGAATATACCGTGATATACAACAGTGTATATCACAGTATATCTTTGGTATTCCAGTGGTTTTGGACCGTGATATACACGGCTTATACAACTGTGTATATCACGGTTTTGTAGCTATTTTTAGTTGCCATAATTGTAATTACTTAGCATTTACACTTACCATTATTGTAGAATTATTGTACAAGTAGAATAGGGTTTTGAGAGTAGAATAAGATTAAGATTTTACTATTATGGAAAATTGTAATTATATATTTACTCTTTCATTAATGAAAATAATCAAGGGATTCTATTCTTTCAATTACAAATTTATTGATTTAATTATTCTTGATTGTTGTCATTTTATCAGTTTTCCGATTTTGTAATTCGACTTATATTTACTAGCTTAAAATTTTGATCAAACAGTTAGAAATTTAGTTCATAAATTGTTTTACTATAACTGCATCAAGATTGACCAAATCGAATTAGCTTCTTCACAACCATAAGTTGGATTAAAACAGATCTATTCGAATTTGATGCAAACAGGAGTTACTGGCATCCATACAGTCTAATGCTCTACATGAATTATGAATGAAAAAGGACCAAAAATGCCCTTGGACTATCGTTCACCTTTTTGACTCACTTTTGCCCTTAAAACTAACAGACCGAGGTTTCAATATTGACAACATGAACATAACTTGATGAGGACTAACTAAAAACCTTTAACGTCATTGGAGACATGATAGATAAAACAAATTGTAAGACATACTTGTTCAAGATGGATTAGCAATTTAGCACATCAAACTAATCTAGTGGGTGCCATCAAATTATTCCTAGTGTAACTACTGAGCTGATTACAGTGACTGCAATATACAGTCTCAGCAATAATTAGTGAACTGAAATTCAAAGATTTCAAAAGTCTCAGCAGTCTCAGCCTTCCAAGTATTAATATCTGTTTGTTCAAGATTAATTTATTGTTTAAAAATCGTGGAATGGCCTGGGAGACCCTTGTACTTGTTCTGATTGTCATCCCGGTCTCTATACTCCACGGGGTTTCCTCCAGACCCTTAAACTCAACCCCTCTAATTTGTGTATGAAAGAAATAATTCCCTTGATTATTTTCATTCATTGAATAGATATATATACAAGTTACAAAATAGGAGAATCCTATTCCTATTCTATTCCTAAAACCTTATTCTACCATAATTCTAACTATACAATTATGGTAAGTGTATATCCTAACTTAGGTAACAAATACACTACAATATACACAATATATATATACCATATATACAAGATTGTATTTGTCAACAATCTGTGGCTGTTGGCCGAGAGGCCCACTGCCGAGGCCCAACACGAGGCCCACTACTTCCCAGCCCACTGCTTTGTATACCTGTGATATATATTGTTGTATATTCTGTGTATATCACAGGTATATTACCTTTGTTTAACACACCCCCGCAGTCATAGCGGACGGTCTTCGAACGCTGAGACTGTCCCTAAAATCTTCAAAGAGAACCGCTGGTAGACCCTTTGTAAAGATGTCTGCAATTTGATAACGAGACGGGACATGGCATACGCGAACTTGACCCTTTGCAACTTTTTCACGGACAAAGTGAATGTCCATTTCGATATGCTTGGTACGTTGGTGTTGAACTGGGTTACCTGAAAGGTAGATGGCACTAATGTTATCGCAATATACCAAGGTTGCCTTCTGAATGGGACAATGAAGCTCCAAAAGCAGATTACGTAGCCAACATGATTCGGAGACCACATTTGCTACCCCTCGATATTCTGCCTCTACACTTGAGCGTGATAGAGTTGCCTGACGCTTTGCCGACCAGGAGACCAAGTTGTTGCCAAGGAACATACAGTAGCCAGAAGTCAACCGTCTGGTGTCGGGACAACTACCCCAATCAGCATCCGTGTAAGAGACAAGTGTGGATGTAGATGAAGGATACAAGTGCAACCCATAGTCCAGTGTCCCCTGAATATACTGAATGATGCGTTTGATTGCATTCATGTGCTCAACTCTGGGATCATGCATGAATAAACACACATGCTGAACCGCATACGTAATATCCGGTCTGGTAAATGTAAGATACTGGAGGGCCCATGCAAGACTGCGATAGCGGGTCGGGTCCTCGTATGGTGCACCTGCTGCGGCACTCAGCTTGGGGTTTGTATCAACTGGCGTGGAAGTGGACTTACAGGATGACATCCCAACCCTCTCTATGATCTCATCAACATACTTTCGTTGAGATAAAAACAAACCACCTGAATGACACTTGACGACAATCCCCAAAAAATAACTCAAAGGCCCTAAGTCTTTCATAGCAAACTCAGAACTGAGCATGGTCATGATAGACTGGCGCAAGGCATCGGAAGAGGCAGTCAAGATGATAGCATCCACATACAGCAGAATGTAGGCCAAGGACGAACCACGGTGGTAGATGAACAAGGAATTATCCGACCTGCTGTGAGTGAACCCAATAGTTGAACCAAAGTCGGCAAACTTCGTGGACCAGGCCCTTGGAGACTGCTTAAGCCCATATAAGGACTTCTTCAACAAACATACATGATGAAGACGGTTTGGATCCCTGAAACACAACGGCTGATGCATATAAACTGTTTCCTTGAGATCACCATTTAGGAAAGCATTCTTAACATCCAACTGATGAATTGGCCAAGTCTTTGAAAGAGCCAAGCTAAGCACAGTGCGAATGGTAGCCGGTTTGACCACTGGACTAAAAGTCTCACCACAATCAATTCCAACCTACTGAGTCTTACCATCACCCACAAGTCGCGCCTTATGTCGAGCAAATGACCCATCTGAATTCTCCTTATGAGCAAAAATCCACATAGACCTGATAACATTAATACCATATGGACGGGGCACCAACTCCCACGTCTTATTATCAATAAGAGCATTATATTCATCACTCATAACAATTTTCCAATTAGGGTCATTTAATGCGGACACAAGATTGCGGGGCAAAGGAGATTTAGAGACATCAGAATGTAAATTAAAATATCTTTTAGGTGTAAATATGCCCCGCTGACTACGAGTGACCGGTCTATGACTCGAGGAGGTATTGAGGGAATTTTGGGAATTTTCTGGGGTCGGGACGGACTGGCCAGCAGGCAGTGGGCCTGCTGACCCAAATCGGAAAAATGTGTCATCGACTGGACCAGTTCCAGAATTGGGCTGGAATGGCCCAATTACTGGGATAGATCCAGTAACTGGAGCTGCTGCTACTAGCGGTACTGGGGGTCCAGCGGGCAGTGGGCCCGTTGGAGGATTTGGGGTGCGGGAGATGTCTGAAAAATTCCGAATACTATACGGGGATATTTGGTCATCCAAAAAATTACGACTTAGGCTCGGGAGTATGAACTTTCGTAAAAGGGAATTGTGTTTCATAAAAAATGACATGGCGATTAATTATGATTTTCTTGGAGGATAAATCAAAACACTTATAACCATGATGATTCGACGGATAACCCAAAAATACACACAGGGTAGACCGAGCCTGAAGTTTGTTAATTGTGGTGGATGAGAATAATGGATAACACAAGCACCCAAAAATCCGAAGATAAGAATAAGAAGGGTCCTTATTATATAGGATTTTGAGGGGGGAGGAATATGTCAGACCTTTAGAAGGAATTATGTTAAGAAGATATGTGGCCATTTGTAGAGCATAATGCCAAAAATATGGAGGTATGGAGGCATGAATTAAGAGAGTTCGGACAATGCTATTTATGGAACGAATTTTGCGTTCGGCTTTTCCATTTTGTGAAGATGTATGAGGACACGAAAAACAAAAATTTATCCCATTATTAGCATAGAATTCCCGAAACTCCCTATTGTCATACTCTTTTCCATTATCACATTGAATATTTTTTATTTCTCTTTCGAATTGAGTACGAATGAACGCTCTAAATTTGATGAAGACGGAAAACACTTGTGATTTATTCGCAATTGGAAACGTCCACAAAAATCTAGAATAATCATCTAAAAAGAGAACATAATATCGATGACCCAATGAACTAAGAACAGGAGACGTCAATAAGTCGCTATGAATAATATCAAATGGCATTGAAGTATGAGAATTGGAGTCTACAAATGGCAACTTAACAATTTTCCCTAATGAACAAGACTGGCAAAGTGGAGTACGACTCGTACCCTTACAGGAAATAAAGCTATTTTTATCTAAAACTGATAAAATAGAAGATCCCGGATGACCCAAATGAGCATGCCACATGGAAGGAGAGATGGCTGCAAAAGCTGATGGCAAGGCTTGACTCGATGGACTGAAACCAGGCATGATAGGATACAGATCCCCCCTACTATCACACCTCATGAGATGACTCCCCGTCTTGAAATCCTTCACAGAGAAACCAAAAGGATCAAATTCAACGGAAACATAATTGTCAGTAGTGAATTTTCGGACAGACACTAAATTTTTAATCAATTTAGAAGCATGTAAAGTATTTTTCAAGAGAAGGGGTGGATTGGGGGGAGACAACGTTTTCTGACCATAACCCTGAATTGGAATAGAGTTGTCATTACCAACAATTATACCCCGAGGGGTGCTCAAATTGGAATAAGAGGAGAGAGTACCTGATTCGGAAGTCATGTGAGTAGTGGCCCCAGTGTCCATATACCAATTTGGGTCCGGTTGAGTCAATCCCAACGTGTGCATCGCGGCCTCGATATCGGTTTGAGTGGGGCCTGCTGCATGATGGGCTTGCGGAGGTCGGGGCCCAAGAACTTCTGTCCGTGATGGAGCTGGGTCGTAGCTGCTGTTGCTGCCGCTGCTGGGCCACTGGCCAGTGGGCCGCCACTGCTGGGTGTTGGGCCTGGACTGTTGGCCAGTCCACTGCGGCCGCTGGAATTCACTGCGTGATTGTAAGGGCTGTTGGCCCACGGCCCACTGCCCCAGCCCCACTACCATGGGCCCCATTGCTGGGCCCCACTGCTGGGCCTAGGGGGGTGGTGGGCCACTGTTCACTGTATGGGACCCACCGCCTGCTTGCTGACCACCGGAACCGCCGCGTTTGCCCCCGCGATTTTTGTTATTATTCTTGCGATTATTCTTGCCGCCACCATTATTATGGTTTTGGCCCGAATTATTAACAAAACTCGAAGAACTAGGAGAGGACGCCACCATGACGACTGGGCTTTCTCCGGTAGCGGCCTTTTTAGCCAAACTGGCTTCTTCCAACGTAAGCATGGAGCGGGCTTGATAGAAGTTGGGAAGAGGGTTGCTTTTGCGAAGGAGAGTTCCAACACCATTATAGGCCTCCGAAAGACCGGTAACCTACTGTAGAACGAGACGATTATTAGTTATCGGTGCGCCAACATTACGGAGTTGATCTGCCAACTCCTTGAGTTTCTTGCAATATGCAGAAACGTTTGGAAATTCGTCCATTCAAACTAGAGAGAATTCCTGCTCGAGTGTGACGACACGTGAATGTTGGTTGTCTTGGAATATGTCACGCAATCTATTCCATGCAGCCATAGCCGTGGTATCCAGCTCAATAATCGTCTGTAGAAGGTCCACCGAAATAGTGGCGTAGATCCACCGGAGAACGGTAGCATCAAGAGTAATCCATAACTCAGGATCCTCCGCAGGAAGGGGTCTAGCGGGAGGAATGATGTGATGAAGAACTTGATAAGAGATAACGTGAATTTTAAACAACTCCGCCCACGTCGCATATTGGATGTTTTCCATCTCAAGGACAATAGGGATACAACTCTTGATATTGGAAACCATGAGGGCATGGTGATAATTGTTCTTAGACATATTGAAAGAACAAAGAAGGAAGGGAAATTTAAGAGAGGTGTTTTTGAGAGCGGAAGACGAATTTTGGAAGAGAAACCCGAGGGGGGTGGGTGGGGTGTCTCGGCCAAAGAGAGGACAAAAGTTGAGAGAAAAACTTTTGTTTAGACCTAGTCTCTTGATACCATGAAAGAAATAACCCCCTTGATTATTTTCATTGATTGAATAGATATATATACAAGTTACAAAATAGGAGAATCCTATTCCTAAAACCTTATTCTACCATAATTCTAACTATACAATTATGGTAAGTGTATATCCTAATTATGGTAAGTGTATATCCTAACTCAGGTAACAAATACACTACAATATACACAAAATATATATACCATATATACAAGATTGTATTTGTCAACAATCTGTGGCTGCTGGCCGAGAGGCCCACTGCCGAGGTCCAACACGAGGCCCACTGCCGAGGTCCAACACGAGGCCCACTGCTGCCCACTGCTGCCCAGTCCACTGCTTTGTATACCTGTGATATATATTGTTGTATATTCAGTGTATATCACAGGTATATTACATTTGTTTAACAGTGTAGGAGCCTTATACAGAGGACATCATTAATGGACTGCCTGAGTGGTACCGCTCATTTGTGGGGACTTTGTTGAGTGGCACATGGTGTCATGCGTCCTTTGGATGGCGCAGGCTGCCCGAGTGATCCTCACAATGCTTTGCAAACTATCGTATTTTTTCTTTCACTTGGAGAGCTCATATTTCTTTGATGGCTGAACATTCATCCTCAATCATTTTGGCAGACTTACAGGAATCCTTGGCATCACTTTGATGATGATCAGCAGTAATCATACCTTTTCTTCCACTTGAAGAGCTCATTATGTAGAAGGAAGATTTAGCAGCAAGCGGGATAGACGCAGGAAAACTGGATGAAAGAAAATGTGACAAGCCATCTGTGTCTGTTATAATAACAGAAAAATCAAATTTAGTTCCAATGTACCAGTGTCAGATGACTCGTATAATTGATAAATGGTACTACTAGTATACAACACTGGACATTTCAACTGACATACAACAGATTGCATATTGATAAGTAACTTTTCGTGCTTCTTAAAATTGTAAATATTTCCTCAGATCCCAGGGTACACCACAGTTAAAGGCACCTTAGCTATTACAAAGTCGTTTTTGTCCTGCCAAAACCAAACATTTGTCCGTCATTATTGTTTAAAATCTCAAGCTAAATGACTTGAAGGTTTTCAATGAAATCTTTTGGACATGAAACGACTATTTTGTACATTTGATGCGATTATGTTAGGGCCAAGCCCATCATTTTAGAACGAGTTAATGATTATTATTCGCTATTTTAGTTCCTTTTAAAAGCCAGAAATGTAATTGAGAATGACTTAAAGCTAAACAAATTCCATTTTGAGAAGCATTATGAAGAGTAAACATTCTCAAGCAAATAAATTTTTAAACTACAGAAGCAACTCACAACCATATAAAAGGAATAAGATGAAAGAAAATGCAGAGAGAGATGAGCTTTACCGAAAAGATATGCTCCGATATCTGTAAGGACAAATAACACCAAATCTAGCAGTTGAAATTAGAAAGGATAAGGCTTGTTTTGGTACTCACATTTTAAAAAATGAAAGATGAAATTGCAGGCGTCTGAAGGAGAAAACATCTTTTTCTCTAGCTTGTTACGCCATGCAACTCCTTACCTTTAAAATCTTCACTCCCATGGAAGATTTTTGAAACATAGTCAAGCTCTTTAATTAGGATTTCCTGACCCCAGTTTTTTGCACAACATCTGTACATTTCTTTAGCGAACCTAAACATTTCACTAGCATGACCACAACCAAGACAGTGAAATTGCATCTCAGTTGTTCCAGATGGCCTGTTGATACTTGGACCGGGCTTTATAATATTTCTCTGAATAGCACAGACAACGTGACACCAGTGTACGCATCGGTCACAGCCTACCCAACTGCAAGTACCATTGGCATAATCTAAGTTCAAACATACTTGACACATGCATACATTGCAGAATCCTTTGTTTCTCGAACAAATTTTGCACTTACAATTATCAACATGTAACACCCTCTTGCAGTTAATATTTCGACACCTTTCATAAGCGAAAATCTCCATCAATTCAGTGGCTTGAAGGTAGTTTTTGAAAGATAAGAAGCTTCCGAGACTCATTTTTATGGCAACAAGTATTTCCAGTTGAGTCTTATTACACTTCGAGAGTGTCTCAACGGTAAGATCAGATCTCCTAGTAAGCCTGTTCTGAAGGCTAACCAACAAATCTTTCTTATAGGGACTTGCAATTAGGCTTCTCAAGTATTCCGTTGTTGATTCAACTACTTCATCAGGAAGGTCTTCCACAATCTGACCATAAGAGGAATAGACTCAGAAACTATTTCTCCAAGGATTCTCTCAGGCACAGAAAATTGACCATCAATTGTTGGTCTTGCAGGCAACTCGAACAGGAAAAACGAGTTGCTATCGGAGCTACTAATCCTATCAATATCATTATCACATATTTCCTTATTGACCAGTTGACAACTTAGAGCTAAACTACTTCCATGGATGACCTGGCAATGTCATATGTCCTCCTTCAACTGGCCTAAACCGGCTAAAAACCGACCAATTAAGTCCCTCCGCAGACTCACTATCCTCTTTTGAACTCGGTGCAAGTGAGTAGCTAAGGTTGTGAGAGAAGGGATGGGAATAGCACTACGACAAGGAGCCGTTCCTGAAATACCCGATCCCCATGTTGTTATTTGATAGGTCAAGTGATTGTAGATCACCATCAGGTAAAGCCGAAGAAAGATTCAAGGTTCCAGGTTTTCGCTTCTTTTCTGCCTGAATATCCTCATTATCAGCTACCCTTTAAGAGGAATTCCCTCTACACTCATTCAATTGCAGGAAATCCCTCTCTACCCATACGTTGCTTTCCTCATTGTGATCCTCAAAAACAACGATTTCTTTACCCTTATAACTAACTATTTTCTCAGAGGAATTCAAGAGATCTTGACAGCCACAAGTCTCAGCTTTTCGGGTCCGAAAATCAGCCATAGAAAAGTCATCATAACTCGTTTTCATTTGCAATGCTGATTCCTCAAGAAAATGAACACCCTTTTCTTGAAACTTTCCAAATCTATGCTCATCAATGCTATCCATATTTTTCTCCATAGATTCACTACTGTTATTTCCTCTTGAATTGTTTATACAGTTGCTTTTGAAGGAAGAAATGGAAAGTCAAAGAGGGACTAAAAAATATAGAAATAGAGAGGTGACTTCAGAAACCAAATTGAACAGCACCTTCAGAGAAATTTCGACTCTCCCGCGTTTCCACTCTCTTTGACAAACAGTTTGTTTGGATGGTTGTTACTTATTGTGTCATAATGTATTGTATTATGGTTCTGTATTGTTTTGATAAATATAACGTTTGAATAGATTGTATCGTTTTCCGTCGTTACATAATATAAACAATTTGAAGAATAAACGAGCTACTATAAAAATGTAGGGTAAATGATAAAACAATATATTATTTAGTGAGTAATAAGTAAAGACAAAATGAGAAGCAAAAAAAAAAAAGGTAACAACGCGATCACACCAAATCAGTCGTTACACAAAATAGGACTTTTTGTCGTTACATAACGATGGATCTAGCGATACGATACAATAAAATTTAAACTAACACAATATGATACAAATTTATACCATAGGTAGCAACCATCCAAACTGCTAGTTGCAACTGCTTCATGGTTGTACCTGAATCATATTACCTCCCTTTTTGAAAAAAAGATTGACGGGATTCAAAATACAATAGTCAAAGAATGTATGTTTTTTAAGCCAATTTCATCATGATTTCTTAATTAGTCAAAATACAATTTACATATTTGTTAACTACATAATGGATAATGTAATCATAATATCTTACAACAACAACAACAACATACCCAGTGAAATCCCACACTGTGGGGTCTGAGGAGGGTAGAGTGTACATATACCTTACCTCCACCTTGGTGGGTAGAGTGGTTGTTTCCGGGAGACCCTCGGCTCAAGACAAAGCATAATCACAAGCAAGGCAATCAAAATAAAGCAAGAGTAAAGCAAGAGAAACGGTAAGGAATTAAAACAGTATAAAGTAGGGCTGTCCAACGGGGCGGGGCGGGGCGGGCCAGGTCCCGGCGGGATGGGGGAAGGGTCGTGAACGGGTCTCCGGCGGGACTGGCGGGCCGGGCTTAGCGGGACAGGCGTATGTCCCATCCCGTAATGTTGGATATTTTCAGCAAAATCAAAAGCCATCATTGATGTGATGCCCCTTCAAATTTAGGAGGAGTCTGTTAACACAATTCATATTTATTTTGAATTTAAACAGACGCAACATTTTCCAATAGCCACCATTAATGCCTCTTGGAGGTGTCAGTTGGTGATGAAAAGGTATCACCAAAGGATGTGAAATCTCTATAAGTAGTAAAGATGTTTTCTCATTCAATCAATAGATATGAAAAGGAATCAAAACTTTTGATGAAAAAAAATCAAAACTTCTGATGAAAAAGAATCAAAACTTCTGTTGAGAAAAGAATCAAAACTTCTGTTTTCTTTTCTTCCCTAAGCATCATCAGAAACTTTATACTGTGTGTTCTTGGTTGGATCAAGGGAGTACAAATTTTGAATTCAACATCGTTGTTTGGGATTCATTGTATCCTGAAGGTAATATTTCTGTGACCGATTGTGTTGGAAATTTGCCTTTGGTGGGGAGGTGCGTCCACCCATATTTAATGAATTAAACACTAGTGTTCTGTATGTTAGAGGCTTTATCTCTTCACACATGCATAATCTACTAAGTGAGTAGATGACCGTAGGGCCAAGAATCGTCATATTTCGTTGAGAAATGAAAGAGATATTGGTCCGCGAAGTAAGGTGTTTGAGGCATGGAAATATGGTGTGGGACAAATCTACCACATCGGTGGGAAAAGGAAGAATTGCTCTCTTTATAAGTCTCTTAATTGGATAAGGGTTTGGGACCCCAAGGAGTAACTCATGTGTTTAAAGGAGGGAGGACCTAGATGTGCTTGAGTTCAAGGCTAAGCCCACACGCGCGCCACCGCCGCCCGCCCGCCCCGTCCGGTCGTGGAACTTTCTGATATTATCTCTTTGGACCCCAAATTGTTTAATATTTACAGTTTGGTCCCTAGAGTTTCTGGAAAGTTGAATTTGAGAACGACGGAAGGCATAAAGTTTCTGCCTACCGTTGGAGTTGATTTTTGGGGCGTTATTGTGCATTACTTGGCTTATTAACTCCTCCATAATCAGCCCTCCTTCAATGACCATAATCAGCCTCCCCAATGGCTATTAACAGCCATGTTTTGGCAGTTGAGGAGTCCCTCCCTCATGCTATATATTGATGCCTTTTGGCTCAATTGCTAGTGACGAAAAATATACAAAAACAGTATAGAAAGACACAGAAGAAGAGACAACATTTATATACACAGAGACAAACATAAGACAGAAACTCTTCATTCCTTTTCCATTTCTTCAGCAAGGTGTTTCGTATTTGTTTTCTTCGTCAGACTCAACATATTTGCTTTATAGCGTTGAGATTAAAGTGTTATTTCATCTTGGGAGACTATTGCCCGTTAACGTAAAAGCATATATACGGGGCAGTCTTGTCTTAAGGACAGAGTGCCATCACTCGACTCAGCACATAGTTGTAACCATCCAGATTTAGTGTTTCTTGATTTCAGGTTATCAAGATTCAAGACTCAACAAGCTTGCGGCAGTTCTGAACATTGGCCTATTTGTTTATCCTTTCGAACACTTGTAATATTTATTTACTTCCCGTACTGCTTTACAATATCCAACAGATTGTACTCGCCAATTTATTGGGAAGGGTCGAAATAATTGTCTAAAAGAATCTGCATAAGAGTCTTGAAGTCAGAGAACAACAATTAGATGTCTGTGTTTCATCCTGTTAGTACCATATTTTTACAACAATTTTTAGACAATTATCGACATAGAGGGTGAAACTTTAATTACTGCTCAATCATTGCAAGTAATGAACCAGACTTTGAATCGTTTAGAACGTTTTGATGGTGAGGGTTTCACTCGTTGGCAAGAGACTATCAAAATTTTCCTGATGACTATCAAGTTATGGTACATCCTTGAAGATGGTTTGGAGGAAATTCCTGATGCGACTCCAATGGACAACGATGAATTGAAGGCCAAACGAAAGAAACGTCAAGAGGATGATTTTATGTGCCGTGATCATATTCTGAATGTTCTAGGAGCCAATATTTACAATGCCCATCGAAGTCTTGAAACAACAAAGGAGTTGTGGACTGTGCTCGAAAACAAGTACAAACTTTCTGAAGCGAGTAACAAAAAATTTATGATCTGTAATTTCATGGATTTTAAGATGGTTGACAGTAAGTCAATTATTGCCCAGGTCAGTGAACTTTTACTCATTGTTAATCATCCTAAAGATGCTGGAATTGACCTTGTATCTCCATTCGTCATTGGGGTTATTATTTCTCGTATTTCCCCTTCTTGGAATGATTACAAGAAGAAACTTAAGCATGATGAAACTGACTATGACTTAGAAGGTTTACAGCGTCATCTTCGTATTGAAAAAGATGCTCGTAAATGAGAGATTAAGGATAGTCAGCAAACTGAAAATCATTCTAAGATTAATAGTCTGGAAGAATCGAAAAAACCAATTTTTTTGAAACCTAAGATTGATACTCGATTTAATAAGAAAGATCCTAACAAGAAAGATAATAAGAAGGGAAATTGCTACTTCTATAAGAAGCCCGACCACTATGCTTGTGACTGTCGTCAACGAAAGAAACAAATGAAAAATGAAGCGAATGTGGTCGATGACAAAAGCAAGCTTATCGCTATAGTGCAAGTGGCCAACATTGTTGCAGATCATGGTAGTGGATGGTGGTACGATACTGGTGCAACCATTCATATCTGTAAAGATAGAAATCTTTACAAGACATACGAACCGGTTAGTGGAGAAGAAAACGAAGTTACTTCAACGAACAACCAAAGCAGCAAAGTGGTTGGCAAAGGCACTGTTGATCTCCTGTTTACTTCGTGAAAGATTGTTACTCTTAATAATGTTTTACATGTCCCTGACACTTATAAAAACCTTGTTTCTGGAGTTCTTGTTAACAAAGCTGGATTCAAGGCTACGTATGAGTCTGATAAGTTTGTATTGTCCAAGAACGGAATGTTTGTTGGACAAGGGTACTCTTGTAATGGGATGATTAAGCTTAATTTAATAAATAATGGTTCTACTTATATTATTGAGTCTGTTGATTTATGGTATGCTAGATTAGGACATGTGAATTATGGTTCTCTTAGAAATATGAAAAGATTAGGATTGATTTCTGATTGCAATTTTGGTAATGTTTCTAAATGTGAAATATGTGTGCAAGCAAAGATAACTAGAACATCTTTTAAATCTGTAATAAGAAATTCTGCCTTGCTTGAATTAGTACAAGTGATGTTGGTGATCTGAAAAATCATATGACTCGTGGTGGAAATAAATACTATGTCACTTTTATTGAAGATAGTACTAGATATGCCTATATTTACTTGATGAAATCTAAGGATGAAGTCTTTGATAAATTTAGAATTTACAAAGCAGAAGTAGAAAAACAACTAGGACAGAAAATTAAGCAGAAGTAGAGACACTTTTATTCAACATATAACTTATGAAAATATAAACCTTTGTGTTCTTTATTTTTTCCGTTGCATTTTACTCTTAACGTTTTCTGTTTTATCGAGTGTTGTCAACAGACGACATTGTCGCTTGACATTCGGAAACAAAATTGACATTCGATTTATTTCATCTCTTGATTTTACTTTCAATAGCTTTTGACACCCTACAATTACCAATGGGGTTTCTGATAAATCCGAAAAGATTGATGAAATGGATCGAGCTATCGTGATTCACAAGAATCTTGGAGGGAAAAAGGACTCCGAAAGCAAATTGAAGACGATAATTACTGATCGTTGGGAGACTTTTGATGAAGGAAATGGTGGCTACTCTTCTGCAATAGTAAAACTTACACCAAGAATAAATCCTTTTGAAGATTATTCAGTACCTACTAGTTCGACTAATAATGTACATGTTCAACCTCAAGAATTACCGGACCTAATTAGCTTCTAGTAGCGGTGATCACTGAAAGATTCTTGATTTTCCATGGCTGAACATCATATGCAATGTGGAACAAAAGCTTATAGTATCAAACAATGATAAAAGAGGCATTTTCTAAACTTCAATATGTACATTTATTATAATGTATGAACTTATGTAGATAGAATTTTTTATGTTATATGTGTTATAATGACTTCTTCGTCTTCCATCTAAGCTGGCGTCTGTGATAATCTTGTGTTCCATGGCGATGGAACCAATAATTTGAATATGGTGAGCTATTACGAGCTCTTTCAAGGGTCGATGCTTCTAGGCAATTTTGAGTATTGAGGGATGCTCAAAAATTAATATTATTACGAGGGTTTTGCGGGTCTAATCTAGTCTACCATAGTTTCTACTCTTGCGGGTAGTGCATGACGTTGATTCACAAGAAGCTCAAAAACTCTTGAAAAGAGATTCTTTGCAACCACTTTGTCAATTAGATAAGTATTGTCAAAGACATTTGATCTTGGGTTAAGATGTTGACCACGTTCGTGGTTTAAGGAGGTTTTATCTTGAAAAGATGGCTCACAAGTTAAGAAGAACCGGAAAGTAATGTTGGTTACAATGATGCAGAAAACGAAAATAAATAACTGATAAGTATTACAAGCAACTGAAATTACAATTAACTTAAACAATAAACTGGAATTACAATAAACTTGAACAATAAACTGGAATAGTTTTTGGTATGCTGAGTCGAGTGATTGCACTCTGTCTTTAAGACAATATTGCCCCATATGTATCCTTTCTACGTCCTGGACAATTGTCTCCCAAGATAAAACAACAAATGAACAAATGAGCAAAGGAAACTCAAGTGCTACCGTGAAGAATTTTGAGTAATGAAATGATGCTGGAAGGTAATATGAAGAATTGATTTCGTTTTTTCTGTTTCTGTGTAGCTCAACAATGGTGCAAATGGTCATTTATATAGTTGAAGGAGAGGCTTACCAACTGCCCACATAATTGCATGTTACTGGCCAAGTAATGACAATTATAGAGGTAGTAATTCACCAAAATAAATTGTGAATTGATGTGCAATAGATTGGCATTTAGGAAGATTAATTCAGCCAAAATAAATGGCTGAATTGAGTGCTGGTTGACGTTCCAGAAACCACAAAGTTCTCTGCCCAATTTGACTTTCTTAAAACTTCAGAGACTAAACTGTACATATGAAACAATTCTGGTCCAAAAAGATAATATTAGAAGAAACAGCCCATGATCCGAACCAGACGGGCGACGGTGCGCGTGCGGGCTTTCCTCGAACCGAAGCACATCTAGGTCCTCCTTCCTTTAAACACATGGGATACCCCTTGGGGTCCCAAACCCCAAGCCAACCTTGAGACTTATAAACAAAACAATTATTTCTTCCCCCACCGATGAGGGAGAATTGGTCTCAATACCACACTTTTCCATGCTTCAAACACCTCACTTCGTGGATCAATATCTCTTTCATTTCTCAACAAAATTTGACGATCCTTGGCTCTACGGTTATCTACTTACTTAGTAGATTATGCACGTGTGAAGAACCGGATTCTCTGACATGCGGAACACCAGTGTTTAAGCCGTTAAAGTTGGTCGGACGCAACTCCCGCCAAAGACAAATTTCCAACAAGTAATTATAAGTTACCTAAGATCGTCGTATTTATTTATTGTGGGGAAGTGCTTGTACAAAGTCTTACAATCATTTGGAACTGAGTCGTACTATCAAAATATCTAAATCTATAATGTTGAATCATTTTTTAGATTTTGTAGCTATAAATCTTTTGGAATCAGATGGCAAATGAATCTATAATATTTCTATCTTAATCTGCAAACTTTGGCTCTGATTTTGACTATATGTTTGATTTGTTCATATTCCATAGACTATGAGATATCATTTTTTGTCTTCCAATTATTTAAATTCACTGATTGATTTAAATAGAATTTTACAGTCTGCCTAGTTTTTTCACTAACTTCTTTCTTGTTATACATATTTGAGCTTATGATGGTTAAAGTATGTCACAATTGCCGTACATAAGAAAATGAGGCCTTTTAAGTTAATTTTTTTCTTGAAAAGTTCTAAGACTTCATTTGCTCTGCCTCTCAGCTTTGGGAGCTAAGGGTCCAAGTGATACCCTTTTCCAAAAAAATTCACTTACTCTCTTGAGCAACTTCTCTCAAGTTATAACGTAAAATTAGGGATTTTTTCATAATTATTTAGGCAGAGTAGATTTATTTGTTTATACCTATTTACGTTCGTAAAATATTACATCGCAATAGTCATGTACATTGTACACCTTCGTGCTGCAACAGTCATGTACGTTGTATACCTTCGTGTCGTAGAGGTGAATTTAGGATTTTTAGAACATGAATGTACTATAAAGTGAGAATCGATCATTGTTCCTCTTGGTAAATAACTAAGCTTTTAACTAAGTGCATCATTAAGCCTTCTTGTAGCATGAGTGTCATCATGTAATATTATATCAATTTTAGAAAATGTTTACATAAAATATCTAATTTTACAGAAAGACCATGAGTTCACGTGTCCCAAAAATTTCACATAAATTCACCCGTGCTTCGGGGTATACAATACATCAACATAATAGTATAATATGAGGATTGTGTACCTCGACGGCATATAATGTATATACCTTATGTATAATATGAGGATTGTGTACCTCGACGGCATATAATGTATATACCTTATGTGCACTTCATAAATACATTTTTTAAAAATAGGCTTTAAAATTACCTTTGCACATAAAGTTTTTTGGTCGCCAAAGCAAACCGTGTAAATGTCCTAAAAAAGTACTCATTAATTTAGGAGTCATTTGGTTGTTGATTACAAAGTAAATTATTACAACAGTGAAATCTCATAAAGTGAGATCTGAAGAGGATAGAGTGTACACATTCCTTACTCCTATCTTGAGAAGTAGAAAGACTGTTTCCGGTAGATCCTTAGCATAATAGAAAGTGAATTATTAATGTATTAAAATCAATATAACTAGTACCATATTTGATAGCATTTTAGTTGTTATGTATAAAGTTCAAAACAAAGGATTGTACAATATTTGGTTGTCAATTTACAATCCCACATAATTAGAATATGTATAAGTTATGTATTATTTTATAGGAATAAGGCACGGTTACCCTCTTAAACTTTGGCCAAAGTTGCTACGACACACCTTACATTTTCAGGGGTCCTATTACCCCCTTGAACTTTTTAAAAACAGAATAATTACCATCCTGAAACTGAATACCTACTCTCTTATGGGAGAGTGACATACACTTTCCCTGCCACATGTATATTTTTTATTTTTTTAGTTCTTTTCGCTTAGGTGGCAATTTTTTAAAATTTGCAAAACTGAATTTTCTTTAAAAAGAATGAAATGGATTTTTTCAAAAAAATCTGAAAATTTGTTTTTTTTTTTAAATCTGGAAAATTGATTTTTTTAAAATATAGAAAAAATGGACTTTTTTAAAATATGAAAATTGGATTTTTCTTAAAATGTCCTAAAAATCTAGATTTTTATGATTTCATTTTTAGGACACTATTATTTTTCAAATAAAATATGGATTTTTAAAAAAAATTTGGAAAAAGTGTTTTTTCCTTTTTATAAATGTGAAAAATTTGATTTTTTATAAAAAAAAATGGAAAAACTAATTATTTTTTTAAATGTGGAAAGCCCCAATTTTTAAAATTAAATCTGAAAAACTAAATTTTGTTTTTCATTTATAGAAAAAATATAATAAGTTTTTCACATTTTTCTCAAAAAAATCAGTTTTTCAGATTTAAAGAAAAGTCCAGATTTTTATTAAAAAACTCAATTTTTCAGATTTATTTTCTAAAAATATGAATTTTCCACATTTAAAAAAAACATTTTTTCATATTTTAAGAAAGTATTGATTTTTAATATAAAAAAAAGTTTTCCACATTTTTTAAAAAGAATCAATTTAGATTTTTTTTAAGCCTTAATGATAATTAATTAGGTGTAATTAAATGTGAAGTACCCAAATAAAAACTGACACGTGTCAGATTTTTATGATTCTCACTCTTCCGAAGAGAGTGAATACACTCTCCTTGCCACATCAGTGTTTAGGAGGGTAATTTTCTATTTTAAATAAGTTCAGGGGTAATAGGACCTTGAAAAGGTAAGATATGTTGTAGCAATTTGGCCAAAGTTCAGAGGGGTAATGGTGCCTTATCCCTATTTTATACTCCATGATTTAGATCTTGCATAACTAATACATGTATTATAATACTTGCTTAACTCCTCGCAACCAAGCAACATTCGCTTGGTGAATAAAGTGGGCATCTTCTTTTTGGCTTCGGCCAAACACTTTTTCTAGTTGGTCGAGTTTAAAAAAGAGCGATGCGAAAATATATTCTTTTATCTAAACTTCTTTTCTGTGCATTAGCTCCCCACCGCAGATGGTTCAGTCACGACCGACGCCACGAAATAATTAAGAACTACGTACGACGGGGTTGAAATATATTTTATTCTTTATTATTCAATAAATATTACATGACCGAATAATTTTTAAAAATTGAACTTAGAAAAAAATTCTTTTAAGTATATGATTCATCGGGTGATCGAAGCAGAACTTCTTTAGAATTTTCCTACTTTCATAGAAAAAAATGCAAAAAGTACTATCTTGTAGTAATCTAATAACTTAATTGGTTGACTACTGAACTTTCATCTTATCATCAGGGTTTGAATCCCATGTTATAATTTCCTCTCTATTTTCTCTTGCCCTCCTGCACCCTACTTAATAATATTTTTTTTACAAAAAAAGAAAAGCAAAGTCCCCCTTCCAAGTATAGTACTTTTCACTCCAACTACCACATGCTTTGAGAAACTTCCTTTTATCTACCCAAAGTCTAATCATTACTGATTTTGACACTAATAAGCACCCAATTTCTCATCAATGATCATAAAATATATATAATAAAATAAAATACAAAAACATAGTACTATGAACACTCACTATGTTATCCTTAAATTAATTACTACCTTTCTGCAATTCTCAAAGGACCAAACTCCATTGCTCTTACACACTTCAAACCCCTCTACAACAAATATATACTCCTATGGATGTAGTAACTTTTGGCATCATAATAGGAATAATAATACTTTTCTTTTGTGCTGTTTGTGTCATCACCATTGAAGGCACTTGCAAAAACCGTAATTCTTGATTTTTCCCAAACACGCCCTTATCACCTATCCTCCATATATTTAGGGGTTTTCCAAGATTTGAGGCTTACCCAAATCGTCAAAATGTCAACTTTGGTGAAAAAAATGTGCCTTTTCTTGATCTTTGCTAATATTTTAGGGTTAGTGATTTTTGGGTCTTGTGTTGAAGGGAAGGTTCTAGAAGATTCACATCATCATCAGTGTAACCATGGTCATGAGGGGCATCATCATCATGATCATGATCATGGGTTAAGTGAAGTTAAGGAGAGGAAGCTTCTAGAAGAATTGGCAGAAGAGGAGGATCTGAAACTGTACGGATCTGGTTCTCGTGATAACATGGATGAACATCATCATCATCATCATCACCATGATGGACATGGAGCCAAGGATCTTACTGGTCTTGGTAAATTATATTCTTTTTGAAAATTATACCCTTTCAAACTGTTTAGCTCACTGTAATTGAGATTGAGATATATGACGAAAAATGTGGCATATTCATATTAGTATTGCTCATCCATACAACAACAACAATAATAACAACATAACCGTATATTCCCACACCTCTCTACCTCCGTGAGGTAGGGGTAAGGTCTCGTACACTCTACCCTCCCTAGTTGATTTGTGCTTGGACTTTAGCATACCCTAAGTATTAAATATTGGAATGTCAGGGTCTGAATAGAGTGAAATGAATAGTGAGGATTCATAGAACTGATGAAACAAGCTTAGGATTGAGGTAGTTGATGTTGTTGGACAGCTCAAACTACTAAATATTGGAATGTAAGGGTCCAAATAGAGTGAAATGAACAGTGAGGATTCATAGAACTGATTCGACAAGCTTAGGATTGAGGTAATTGTTGTTGTTGGACAGCTCAAACTATTAAATATTGGAATGTAAGGGTCCAAATGGAGTGAAATGAATAGTGAGGATTCATAGAACTGGCGAGACAAGCTTAGGATTGAGATAGTTGTTGTTGTTGGGTTTTAGCATACATCGATTTTGGTAATGTTGTTTCCTCTGGACTATGGTATTGCTTAATTTCTTCTTTAAAAGGGTTAAAGACCACCTTTTCTCATATTTAATATTGAAAGCAATTATCTTTGTAAGTATGTTGCGAAAAAGGATGTTGCGAAAAAGGATGTTGTTTTTCCAAAACCAGAAGAGGTCGCCTGTACCACCTCGTATTGTCTTGTAAAGGCTAATAATAGCTCCAGTTTGAGGCGGGAGAGGCATTGAATGTGTCTGATAGGGTTTTTCTCTTGGTATGGTAGGACAAGTGGGCGTGAGCATGTTATCTTAGATATGTATTTCAATTGCAAAGAAGGCATCGATGGAACTGAATCACATCTAGAATATAGTGCATGCTGTAATGGATTCCTGGTTTTGCCATAGGGCTGCACAATGCATTAGCTTGCAAAGATAGTTGCTTTAGGAAATTTGATCATAACATGATTATGTCTTTCAATAAGTTTTAAGCGAAATGTTGATGTCAAGTGTCATGTTATTTAGAAGTCAACTCACAATGCAAACTTCAATAATTTACAATTGCATCCTCTTGTCTTGTGCGCACCGTTGGTCTTGTGAGATTCGTAGATATGTAGTTACTGTCATCCATCCATTGCTTATTTTTGCATCAGGATGCAAGATATCTTTGCTTGTTTTAATTGCGTGTTTGACTGGAATTGGATGATAGGCATTTTGTGATGTCTCGGTCTCCACAATTGCTCAATATATGTCAAATTATTTTTTAATGGCACACAGCATATGTGACACTTTTTGATAGATCTCTGAAATGGGCGTCATTAGTTGTTACTGAGAGCTTTTCTCTGGGTTCATTGACAGGTCTATGGGTCAACGCAATGGGTTGCTCACTATTGGTGAGCTTGGCTTCCCTTATCTGCCTAATTCTTTTGCCTATAATATTTAGTAAGTAGCTCAAATTCTTATAATTATGTTTCTGCCTTGTGCTTTAAGATTCATTGCTTATCTTCATTCTGAGATTTCTTTCTGCTAATGGAATCAGAATGTTTTGTCTCCATGCAGTACAAGGGAAACCCTCAAAAGCAGTTGTAGATTCTTTGGCGTTATTTGGGGTGAGATGATCTCTTGTTGATCACAATTTCCCGAAGGTGGAATTGTGTGCGCACATACACTTCACTAGGAAAAAGTTAGTGAAAGTTGAACATTTGTGAGAGAAACCAATATTTTACTTGAAATACACCGTCAAACCAGTATTTCAATGTTTTGTATCCTTAAGGATCATTTTGCAAATACTAGACAAACTAGTATTTGCAAATACTGAAAAACTAATATTTATGCCATAGTTACAGTTTTCTCCGAATCGATAATAAAAATTAAGTACGGTGATTAACTTAACAATTAGAACAAGTTGTGATTGCATGGATAGAAAGGATTATATCCTATATTAGAAGTTGCTTTTCTTTTTTCCATAAGCAACTTATTTTTCTACATAATTATAACAGCTTAAACGGTATTATGACTTTATATGTCTCTATGAATAGTTTATTGTAAGTTACTCCCTCCATCCCAATTTATGTGGCACCATTTGATCGGGTACGGAGTTTGAGAAATAAAGGAAGACTTTGCTATGTTTACTAAATTGTCCTTACTTTTGTGCCTACTTTTATTGACTTTTCTTCACAAGTACATCTTCAAAATTAAATGGGACCCAATAAGGGTAAAATAGGGATGATGTCATTAAATAGTTTCCAAATAAGGAAATGTGACATTCTTTTTGGGAAAAACTGAAAAGAAAATGGTGCCACATAAATTGGGACGGAGGGAGTACATCCAAAGAGAACTTCTGTAAATTTCTTGATCAATTATTTGAAAATCACTTTCTTAAATAATCAGAAGCAGTTTTAATCATGGTAATCAGAAAGGTCCTCCTGTTGCTCATATTCCACTGCTCCCAATATTAATTGGTCTCAATTTACTAGGCAGAGGTATCAAAGGTAAAAAATAAAGTTTTATTGCTTTTAAGAAACCGAGTGCAAAACTGCAGATAAGTTAACTTGTAGTTTTAAATTTTGAAAACATAATGTAGGTGATGTTTCTCTTTGTCAGGGGCTGATGTTGTAAAGTATTGAAGAAGGTAGGAAAAATATATTTCTTATCTGGAAATGGACTTTTCCAGGAAGGGTTAGAAAGGGAAGTAGGAAATTTGATTTATGACCAGGAAGTTTTCTGTTAGCTATAATTATATCTCAGTACAACAACATACCCGGTGTAATCCCACAAGTGGGGTCTGGGGAGGTTAGAATGTACGCAGAACTTACCTCTACCTTTGTGGGGTAGAGAGGTTGTTTCCGATAATTATATCTCAGTAGCTAATTTACAGTTATTTGAAACTAAATCTTCTCTGAAGGTTCTGTGGAGCTTTAAAAGGATGATCATGCATGGACTTCCTTTTAAGTTAATGATCATTTATGTAACGTAACCAATGGCTTCAGTTGGTGAGATGGTTATAGAGCTTCTATATGAGGAAGGTCTGAAAGGATTATTTTGTTTGTTGATAACGAATAGACGATCTTCTGCTTGTGAATTAACTTATTTGTTAAAATGAAGCATTATACTGGCAATTTGAATTTTATTTGAATTGTTATCTTCCATATATCTGAAAATGATCCTTAAATTATCGGGATATATGTCTTACCATTCATACAAATGCTGCCTACTAAATGGATTCTATTCCTGATTTTGGAAGTAATACTAATTCATTTTTATATGCTTAGTACAGTTATTAGATGATTGTTTCTAAAATTATTTACTAGGATAAAAGTTTACTCGTTCTCTTCTTCATGATTTATACAGGCAGGAGCCATGCTAGGGGATGCTTTCCTTCACCAATTGCCACATGCTTTTGGTATGATTCTTTTTCTTAAATTACGAAGAAGTAACATTGCATATTGCTTTTTGGCTCACTTACATTAAGTACCATAAATTGTTAGCTCTACTCTATCATAATTTAGTTTTACTCAGCTTAATAACTGTTAAGATGACATAAGCGAGATGTCTTTACACCAGGCATGCTTCTCTCACCATCAAAGGCAGGTTTGCCTAACTTGCTGGTTTTGAATGCCTGGGTAACTCCCTTTTCCACCTTTCACTACTCTCAGTTCACTTGTCTAGTTCATGTTGGAGAGACTGAATAACGTTGTTGTGCTCTTGTCCATGTCTTGTCTATGTCCCAATCTTGTGCTTATGCATGTTAGCAGGAATATTATTCTCCTGAGCTAAGACTGAAAGTCGGTATGAGTATCGTTTTTCTGAAAAGAAAAAAAACTCTCCTTCCTTCCCAATTTGTTCCAATTTGTTTGGCACTATTTTCTTTTTTTGTCCGTCCTTATAATATTGTGCTTTTCTTTATTGAAATCCTGATATCTTCTGCATTCCTATTCTGCCATTGCATGACTCGCTTGTGGACCCGACTGACTACAAGAACAAATTATTTGGTAAAAGGCTGCCTTTGGTATCTTATGAATATTTATCGGATGCTCCAAGGAGTCTATTTTCTTTCTTAAACTCGTGTAACATGTCAAACTATGCCAATTTCATTATTCGGTGTGCCAAAAGTCTTCTTTCTTGCAACTCAACGTCCAGTGAACCTATAGCAAATTAATTGGTATGGAGGGAATAATAAAGTAATAAGTAGGTATGAGCATCCTTAAAGATGCTGTTATAATATAGGTATTCATTTGAGGGAAGGAACGTGCTGGATCAGAAATAAATGCTGCCTATATCAGTATATCCCACCCCAAATATTATTGGCTTTAACTATATGTGCATTAAATAATTTTACCAAAAAAATCACTTCTTTTAGGTGGTGGACACTCCCACTCGCATGATCACCATGTGGAACATGATCATCTTCATGATCACTCCGGTCCTTCACATGCGCATTCCTCGGAGGATCTTTCCGTTGGATTGTCCATTTTGGGTAAGTTCTTGGATATGATCTTGTTTTTAAATTTCATTGTTCATTTTGTGAAATTATATGTTTATTTTTGCATTTGCATGAATCATATCGGGAGGTTTTGCTTCCCATGGTTACAAAATTACAACTATCGGAAAAAATTGCGTTCGGATGTTCCAATGGAAGTAAATGCTTTATTATTATTATTATTATTATAAATATCATAATTCCACCTAATACTTTGCAAGATGCTCTCTGGCGTGAGCTTGATGATGCTGACTAAGGATGACATGACAACAAATGTAAAAGGATCTGAGTGTCCAACCTAAAACTTTTTTTTAATTAAAGAAAGCAATGTTTGGAAGCCTTTACACCTAATATATATATAATATAATACAACATACCCAGTGAAGTCCCACAACGTGGGGTCTGGAGAGGGTAGAGTGTACACAAGCCTTGCCTGCGGCTGTTTCCGAGAGACCCTCGGCTCAGGACAAGCAAGGCAGAGAAAAAACAAGTCAGACCCGGCCAAAAATTTAAAGCAGTAAGAAAATGCTGATAGCAAACGCGAATACGCCATGATAGCGCATCCTGAAAAGTAGTAACTACGATGATAAATGAGATAAATCAAGTATATTAAAAAACGCATAGTAGAAGAAATAAAACTACAGAAGACTATAGATCGATACTACGCCTACTTGTATGATATGCTAAGCATGCCTATCGTAATAACACTACACCTACCAATTTGTAAGCATAAGTAGGACTACGCTCGACTACCTACTACCCTAATCTGTGACCTCCACAACCCCCTATCTAAGGTCATGTTCTCAATGAGTCTCGCCTGCTCCATATCTCGTCTAATCACCTCTCCCCGATATTTCTTCGGCCTAACTCTACCCCTCCTGAACCCGTCCATAGCTAACCTCTCACACCTCCACACTGGGGCATTTGTGTCTCTCCTCCGCACATGTTCAAACCATCTCAACCTCGCTTTCCGCATCTTATCCTCCACCGAGGGCACTCCCACTCGGCCCCGGATATCGTCATTTTTAATCATATCCTTCCTTGTATGCCCACACATCCATCTCAACATCCTCATCCCCGCCACTCTCATCCTTTGGGTGTGCGACGTCTTGACTGACCAACACTCCGCCCCATACAACATAGTCGGTCTAACCACCACCCTATAAAACTTGCCTTTTAGCTTTGGTGACACCTTTTTGTCGCACAAGACTCCAGATGCAAGCTTCTATTTCATCCACCCTGCCCCAATACGATGTGTGACATCGCCATCAATCTCAAAAAGTTTGGAAGCCTTTACACCCCCTGTGAGAAAAATATAACTCAAAAAGTTTTCATCAATTTGAAGGGGTGATCTCTTTTTATCATTTCTCATTTCTCATGCAACCCATAATTGATTACGTTTCTTTTGAGCCGATGGTCTATTGGAAACCACCTCTCTACCCGCAAAGGTGGAGGTAAGGTCTGCGTACATCCTACCCTTCCCATACCCCACTTGTGGGATTACACTGGGTATGTTGATGTTGTTGTCTCTTTTTATATTTTCTTGGGGGGGGGGGGGTTAAATTCTGATCTTGACAAGTTGGATTAACTTCCTTCTACTGTATTTTGATTTCTTCAGATAACTCCTATGTTTTGCTTTCTAACTTGTATTAAACATAAATTCATCTTTTAACTTCTAAGTGCCTGAGATTTGATTCACTTCTGGTAATGTCATTGACTGTACTGCTGCTGTTGCCACACTGCTGAATGTTTCATGATACTTTTGTTTTGGCAGCTGGAATTGTGCTCTTTCTTATTGTTGAGAAGCTTGTGAGGTATGTTGAAGAATTTTCTGGGGGAGTCGATGAATGGAGTCATGGTCATCATCATCGCCACACGCACATCACAAAATTGAAGGATGACAATGATGCTAATGGCAATCTCCAGGAACTGTCTCAGGAGAAGAGTGGAAGCCTATCAGATAAGACAGCTGGAGGAAGTGGAGTGGATGGAGAATCTGCTGACTCTCCCAGTGGGGGAAAACCAAGTGGAGGAGCTATTCTCCGGAAGGTAGAATCTACTCATGCCCCATAATTTGCTATTCCATATTTTTCCAGGCTGAGTTCCAGTGAAGTGTAATTCTTGTCAGGATGATCTAACTTCTGAACTTTCACATAATACTAAAACAAATACTGGAAATAATAAAATTATTCAGAATTTGGAGGGTCCTGTGACCCTTTCCTCAACATAACATGCTGTGAGGCACTGACTGAAGCACAAACAACTACTTTGTCAAGACAAGGTTTCTCAATGTAATTGTTGTCATATTGTTTCTTTCCACACTCCATACTTGACTTGAACTAAATTAAATATCGTGATACAGTATCTCACGTCAATAACCAGTTGCTAGTTGCATAGCTTTAATGTTATAAAAATTTTGCAGCTTAAATTAGTCATTTCAAACTGGGCTTCAATTTCATGCATTACATGCTCATTAGAAGTTCCGTAAAATTATGTCTTTGCATCTGAAAATTTTCTAACCACTGATCCTACTTTTGTAATTAATTAACTACTTAACATAAGATACTGGTTGACTTTTACCTCTTGTTCTGATATGGTATGAGATTGAGTAAGACTATAGGTCTAATGTATCTTTCATCCTTTTTAACAATTCTGCAGTGTATCTGTTCCCTGTTTGAAAATCTCTTTTAACAGTTTGTCTTATGCAGTCATTGAAATAGTTATTTGCTTGCAGTTATTTGTTATTGCTATTTGTCTCATATGCTAACTATGGCAGAGGAATACTGGCTCCGTTGCTGCTGAAGACAATACTGCTTTAGATGCTGCAAATTGCTCTACCAATTCTGGATCAATTGGAGATGAACAGGCTAAACCACGGTCAAGCCTTGTCTTTGGTTATCTCAATCTCTTCTCCGATGGTGTTGTATGTGCTACATAAGCCTTCATCTTTGTTTATGATTTCTACAAACAACTAGACATATCTGGCTGGTGAACATTGATAGATTGAGATAATTTATGTTATGCTGCAGCACAATTTTACTGATGGAATGGCTTTGGGAAGTGCATTCCTCCTTTATGGATCAGTTGGTGGGTGGTCAAGAACTTTGTTTCTTCTCGCTCATGAGCTCCCTCAAGAGGTCTTTTATATTTTTTTTTCTAATATTTCTACATTACCATGTCAAAACTGTTGCATGTTTTCAATTAATTGCCCATATAAGCGGTTGTGTGTTAGCTGCCAGAAGTTACTCTCTTTCTTTGAATCAGCAAGTTCAATCAAGTAAAATGCGATTGCAGTATTCACTTCTGATTATCACTCTCTATTCTATGTCTCTTACCTGTGTTTTATTCAATTGTTTGACTCATCCTTTTAATGCTGTTTTGAGCTCATGTAGGAACTATAATATATTAGCTCAATTGGTCATTTTAGCAACTAGCTCACATTTCTCCCTGATTCTGCGGCAACATTTTCTGTCTTTTCGATCTGTAAATCAGTTAATTTTTTGTCAGGAAATGGAAGCCAGACTTGATGAATCATTGTAGACAAGGAAAGCTTTGATAACTTTCTTATTTGTCCAAGACACCAACTGGATTATTTTTGTGCTGCTTCGTTTCTCAATTATGCTGTGTCAAGCTAATCATATCAAGTGAAATTGAAATTAGGCCAGAAACTAAAAACAATAGTCAAGTTACTAATCTTTTCTTTTTTAATGTAACACTTCTTCTGGTCATGTTATTTAACCCCAAACATGAAAAACTTTCTCCATTATAAGTCCCCGACATTTTAGCTTAGCTTCCACTCAAGATAAATTATCTTTTTTTTCATATCTTACATATCATGTGACGTGACATTCTTTTTCCCTCCTGAATTCATGAGTTCATGTTCATTCTCATGTGATTGTAATGATCCCTAAAGCTTATTATGTGTTTGCCATGCAGATAGGGGACTTTGGAATCTTGGTGAGGTCTGGGTTCAGTGTCTCCAAAGCCCTCTTCTTTAACTTCTTATCTGCATTGGTGGCACTAGCCGGAACTGCACTGGTTAGTATAAATCTGTTGGCACGACCCAAGATTCTGCTATTCTTATCGCATTTGATTGAACCAAATTTTTGTTATGCTATGTAGGCATTGACGTTAGGACAAGATTCTGGTCATTCGTCATTAATTGAGGTGAGATTCTTATACAAGCTATCAGTCAGATACTTTTTTTGAGTTCGTAGAAGACTGCCTCTCTTATTTCTAATATAATCTTGCAGGGATTTACTGCTGGTGGCTTCATGTACATTTCGGTAGCTGGAGTGTTGGCTGAAATGAATAATAGTGGGAGGACAACGTTGGTGAATACAGTAATTCAACTTATCTCGTTGGTATCAGGGATGGCTGTTGCTCTTTGCATCTCCCTTGTTGAATGACGATATACGGCACTTCTCATGTTTGTAGAGAGGAGAGACAGTTGGCGTCTCCCCTGACAGTTATGAGAACAGCCTTCGGGGGTTTACCTGTTACGACACATCCGGCCAGACAATACACATTACTTTGTATCATGAATTGATCTTGTTCATTTATTTTCTTCTCTTTTTGCTTGTCATGATGGCTGTATAAATCAGCAAGAGAGGATAATATGATGTCCGACTTGTAAACTTCAGCTAGTAGATGCATAGCTAACTTACATTCATTAAGACTAGTGTTAGACAGCTGAATATTTACCTGAAAGTTATTTGTGTGAAATCAATAAAAACATGGACCCAAATTTTTAGTGAAATTGCCACAAATATGCAGAAATAACTATTTGAGTGAAATCAATAAAAACGTGTAGTGGGTTGGTGTTTACTTGAAAGTTATATTTGAGGAGGGTAACATTAAGATATTCTGTGAGTCCTCGAGGGCGAGTGGACAATGAACATGCCATTTTACTCTTTATTTGCAGCAGAATTTGAACTCGTAATGTATACTTAATTGACACAATACATGGTATGCTCTTCTAGTATTGATTTTGATTATAGCAACCACTTCACTTTGTAGAAAGACTGGTTTAATTTTAAAAAACAGAAGAAAAAAGTTGTAGGACTAACCAAATTAAAACACTCATGTAGGATGAGAATCCACGTGCATCATGTAGCCTTAGGATCTCGCCACGTGTTTTATCATGACTTTTTAAAAAGTTTGATCCTTCATTCTTTTCCATAATATTCAATGATATTTGCTACTCACGTGTTTCTTCTAGTATATGTAACACATTCGTCCGTTTTCAAAAATAAGATTACACTCTGGACTTGTACAATCCTCACCCTACAAATTAGCTTTTGGGATTGAACTATGCCTAAGATTCATTCTTTATGGTGATCACAAGAAGGAAAATCTGACAGCCTAAGATGTTTATATTTGTATGTATATATATAACCCCTTCAACTATAAATTCCATGTAAGGCAATCACCAAAGTCTTCATCAATTTACTTTAGTTCAATACAATAACATACCCACTAAAATTTCAGAACGTGGGGTCTGGAAATGGTAGAGTGTACGCGTATCTTACTCTATCTTAGGAGTTAAATAGGTTGTTTCCGAAAGACCTTCGGCTCAAGAGAAATTTACTTTAGTTTAATATAATTCTCAAAACCTTTTTTTTCTCCATGGATAACAGCATTGAGAATCTTGAAAACAACTTGAAAAAACAAGAAAATGAAGTGGCTATAGTCATGGTTTCATTTCCAGCACAAAGCCATCTCAATCAACTTCTTCAACTTGCCTGCATATTCTCCTCATCATATAATCTTCCAGTATACTATGTTGCCTCAGCTACTCATAATCTTCAAGCTCGAGTTCGAGCCAATGCCTTAAATCCATTAGACATGGCCAAAATCCACTTTCATGATCTCCCAACACCTGATTTTGCCTCCCCTTCACCTGATCCTAATGCCCCGAGCAAATTCCCTGCTCAACTCCTACCATCTTATAATGCTTCCATGCTTCTTCACGAGCCCGTTGCTTTGTTCCTTAAAAGACATATCATCTAAATCAAGACGAGTTGTTGTCATTCATGATGTTTTAATGTCCTGTAATGTTCATGATGTTTGTTCCTTGCATAATGCTGAGTCCTATATATTTAACTGTGTTTCTGTGTTCTTTATGTATTGTAGTTTCATATGCATACCTAAAGGAATGCCTATTCCACTTGATCAAGATTTACTTAAAAGGTTACCCTCACTTGAAGTTGATGCACCAGAAGAAATATAAGTTAGTAACTTTTCAACTTCAGTATAGGGGTATAAGAGCTGGTGATTTATACAATTCAAACAAAGTACTTGAAGGTACTTCTCTTGATTTGATGGCAGAATATGCAAGTACACAAAACAAGAAGCAATGGGAAATCGGACCAATTTTGCATACTAAACTAGATAATGTATCAAATAAGAGAAACAAATGTTTAGATTGGCTTGACAACCAACCTCCAAGATCAGTTCTTTATGTATCTTTTGGATCATCGACTACATTTTCTGATAAAGAAATCATGGAGCTCGTGATGGGGTTAGAGCGAAGCAAACAAAAGTTTGTATGGGTGTTGAGAGATGCCGATAGAGGAGATATCTTTACTGGGGAAGCTAGAAGATTTGAGTTGTCAGAAGGGTTTGAAGAAAGTGTAAAAAGGATCGGATTAGTGGTCAGAGAATGGGCGCCAAAACTAGAAATATTGGCTCATTCGTCCACAGGGGGGTTCATAAGTCATTGTGGATGGAATTCTTGCATAGAGAGTATTACTATGGGAGTACCAATAGCTGCTTGGCCTATGCATTCTGAACAACCAATTAATGCTTTCTTTGTGACAGAAATGTTGAAAATAGGCCTGATTGTGAGGGAGTGGGAAAAACGCGAGGAGCTTGTGAATGCATCCACCATTGAGAATTCTGTGAGGAAGTTAATGGTGTCAGAAGAAGGCGATGAAATTCGGAAAAGAGCAGAAGAATTGGGAGCAGCAGTAAGGCAGTCCACAGAGAAAGGGGGTGCTCCTCAACTGGAGTTAGATTCTTTCATTGCCCATATTACTAGATAGTATTAGCAGGTGTACAATGTGGAATCCTTATACAACAAGGGATCCTAATTCTACCATAATTATATAACACTAAATATGGTTGGCTAGGTAAGGGTGTTGATTGTCGGGTCAGGTGTACTGTGTGGGGTCGAAATCGGGGTTGTGTGGCTGGGTAAGGGTGTGGGTTGTACCGGTCTGGGTGGGTCGAGGTTGGATGCAGTGGCGGGGTTGTGTGATGTCGCCGATCTGGGTAGATCGTGACTGGCGGAGGTCGATGATATGGGGTATGGAGTCGGTGGTGGGGAGCGACCGGTGTTCTGGTGTTTGATGGGGTTTCCGGTGGCTGGTGTGGTTGCGGGTGGGTGTTAGGGATGCGGTGGCGACACAGAGTAGGGGATGGTGACCGAAGATGGTGTTGAGATATTGGGCTGATTTTCGGTGGTAGTGGCAATCGGCAGTGATGGTGACGGAGACCAAGCGAGTGGCAGAGACGCAGAGTTGCGTTCTGTGGTGGCGGTAGTAGGTGGTGGCAGTGGCAGAGACGCAGAGTTGCCTGACAGACCGCCGGTAGCGGCAGTGGCGGGAGGTGGTGGTGACAGAGTGCTTACTGCTACCGGAACAGTGCTAGCATGACAGAGAGCTTGATGGACAAGCGATGATGTGTCCGAATCATCAAGAAATTTGTAATCAGTGACTCGGAATTTTTGAATGTTGTCAAACGGGAAAACATACTCAACAAAGGTCATGTGGCGAGAAATTATGATTTTGTCAGTGGAAAGCTAATAGCACAAGTACCCGCTATGGTTTGACGGGAAATATAGGAAGGCGCACGGAGTAGATCTGGGTGCCAATTTATGGGGGGCTGTGGATGTCAGATTAGGGTAACACAGACAACCGAAAATTCTAAGATGATCATTGGTAGGGATCCGACGGTAGAGAATTTCGGTGAGTGTCCTATTTTGAATCGCACGGGTAGGTAAAATGTTAAGAACGTGTTCTACCGTTTTTAGTGCATATACCCAAAAAGTAAGAGGGAGAGACGCATGAAAAAGGAGAGTACGAATCATATTATTAATGGTTCGGAGAATTCTTTCGGCTTTACCATTTTGCGGGAGGTATATGGGCACGAGAAACGAAAAAACATGCCGTTAGCCGCACTGAATTTATGAAATAAGGAATTATTAAATCACGACCATTATCACATTGAAACGATTTTATGTCTTTTTCAAATTGAGTTTTAACAAGTTTACGAAACTCAACAAATTTGGAGAACACTTGAGATTTGAGTTTGAGTGGGTATATCCAAAGAAAGTGACAGAAATCATCCAAAAATACCAAATAATATTTGTGGCCTAAATTGCTAGTTATGGGAGATGTTCATAAATCAGCGTGAATAATATCAAATTGAGATAAAGTAGTACTCATAGAAGTCGTAAATGGTAATCTAACGTGTTTCCCTAACTGACAAGAGGAGCAATTATGAGAAAGGCTCCTTTGTTACATTGAATTAAATTTCGGTTTCTAAGAGAATCAAAAACGTGAAAACACGGATGACCAAGTCTACTATGCCACGTTGAGGGATATATGGTTGTTAGAATGGTGGGAGGAGTGACACTAGCAGCGAATGTGGGTAGGAAAGGATATAGGTCCCCTCACTATTGCATCTCGTAAGGAGTTTTCCGGTACGGAGGTCCATTACAGAAAATCCAAACGGATCAAAATTAATTGAGACAGAATTATCGGTGACAAATTTTCCAACATAAATTAGATTTTTGATGATGTGTGGAGCATAAAAGACGTTTTTCTGAGAGAAGTGGGGATGCAGTGGTGGGTAAGAGTCTGGCCAAATCCTTGAATTGGAATGCGATGACCGTTACCGATCTTAATAGACTGCGGAGTATTTAAATTTTGCAGTTGAGTAAGATTAATAGAATTATTGATAAGGTGAGACGGTGACGCCCGTATCCATATACCACGCATTATCAGGCTGTCGAGGAGTTAATGTGGCGAAAGACTGGCTCAAATTGGATTGAAGAGTGCCTAGAGCAGACTGATAGGCTCCAAGAAATTGGACCCAAAATTGATTTTCAGAATAAGATGGTGTGGGAGAAAAGTCATTATAGTGGATTGTTTTTTGTGAAGAAAGAATAAAGAGGATAGAACTTGTCTTCTCGGATTAAGGAAAAGCACCAAAAGAAAAAGAATTTGTGCTTATGACAAGTTGGGCGAAAAGCACTCTTTGTTTTCGGGTAAAGGACAGAATATATTTGTTCTCGGGTGAGGAGAATGGAGAGGAAACAAAATTAAATGAAGGGCACAGGTCTGTTTCTCGGGCAGAACAACGAATAGACAGAGGGGTGTGCTCGGTTTTCGTGTCAGAGAACAGAAGTAAGCAAAGAACAGAGGACTTTTGTTGGTCTGTTCGAGAAAGGAGGAAGTGACAGAAAGAAAATAGTTGTGCAGTGACTTGTTTGTTCTCGAGAAGGACTGTTTTTCGAGGAAACCGATGATAGAAAAAATAGGGTTTAGGTTTTGCCTTCTGATATCACGTAGAATTGTATTAATCTTCCTTGGAGAGCCTTTTTCATTAATATAATATATATATAGGTGTACAATGTGGAATCCTATACAACAAAATATCCTAATTCTACCATAATTACATAACACTAATTATGATAAATATAAACATGGTACACTTGCTAATAGATAGACTTGTTATTCACAATAATGTTGCAATGGTTCTTGCTTTCCTCCAATCAGTATTTTTCTCTTTTTCATGTTCTTTTGTTACTTCAAAATTCCTGTTTTTAGTTTAGACAAGTTCATGCCTAAAATTTCTTAAATGATCTTGTAATGCTCCAGTACTACAGAATAACAGGAAACTAACATTGTTGTCTTATGTAGTACCTTATTTCATCATAAGTGAAAATGAGTTTAAGGATTGCTTCCCAGACGAGGAAACTGAAACTAGAAGAAGGAGTGCAGGAGCTAGTTTGTTATTTAAAAACTGGACAAAAAATGAGACTCTAATGTAATGATACACATTATGTAAAGTTTTGGGGACAGAATGTCATCCAAAGAAAGTTTGCAATACCACACCCTCCATGAGCAATGTCTGACAACAGCGCTGCTGAAGTAGTGAATCTATCAGCACCATATCAGTGAGTGGAGATTTCCCTGCAGAGAGCCGGATGAGGGGAAGAAAGGGTGCACTTCTGCAATATATATGTAGAAGAGATTTTGGCATTATCACAAGTCCAAAGCACATAAGTAAAAGATTTAATCATGTTCATTCCTAAGAAGTTCTAGAGGACAAGTATCAAAACTGTTTCCTAGTAAACCTTTCGACAGACATAGGAATCTATGACACACTGTCTTTTGTCATAACAGTCTAATACTGAGAAATGTATACAAAGATCATTCTCCACATCAACACTGTACTCTGCATAGTTAGAACCAGATTAATTAATTATCTATTAAGAGAGAAATACAAAGCACTGATAGCCATAAAAAATTTCAGATACTGAACATTCCTAGATCAAAGAAATATAAGGTAATTTTAACTAGTCTGAGCCAAGAAGCAGATAAATGACAGGTTAACTTAAATGAAAAATAACCAAAATACTTGAAAGTTCTGGTGAAAAGCAAGTCTATCTTGTGATATGTGCGATAAAAGAATCCAACTCTATTCGAGAAGCACCCCCTTTCTCTGTGGAACGCCTTACAGCTTCTCCCAATTCTTCTGCTCTTTTCTTAATTGCATTACCTTCTTCTGATGCCATCAACTTCCTCACGACATTCTCAATGGTAAATGCACTCACTAGCTCCTCGCGTTTCTCCCACTCCCTCACGATTAGACCTGTTTTGAATATTTCCGTCACCAAGAAACTATTGTTTGGTTGATCAGAGTGCATAGGCCAAGCAGCTATAGGCACTCCCATAGTAATACTCTCTATGCAAGAATTACATCCGCAATGACTCATGAACCCGCCTGTGGACGGATGAGCCAAGATTTCTGGTTGTGGTGCCCATTCTCTTACAACTAAGCCTACTTCTTTTACTCTTTCCTCAAACCCTTCTGGCAGCTTAACTTTTCGAGCTTTTCCAGTAAAGATATCTCCTTTATCGGCATCTCTCAACACCCATATGAACTTATGTTTGCTTTGTTCTAATCCCATTGCGAGCTCCTTGATTTCTCTATCAGAAAATGAAGTTGTTGTTCCAAAAGATATATAAAGAACTGAGCTTGGAGGTTGCTTGTTAAGCCACTCCAAACATATGTTGTTCCTATTTGAGATATGATTGAGTTTAGTAGGCAGAATTGGTCCAATTGCCCATTTTTTCTTGTTCTGATTAATTTCTGCCTGTGCCAGCAAATCAAGAAACTTGCCTTCAATTACTTTGCTTGTATTATGGATATCACCTGATCTAATATCTATATACGGATTCTGAGAAGTTGTGAAGTCCCTGACTTCATCTGGCATAATTCCTTCAGGGGAGGGTAATTTTTTAAGCAATTCTTCTCCAAGTTGGAGAGACATCCCATAAAATAAGCATATGAAACAGTACAAAGTGAAAGCTGAAATGCAATTAAATATATAGGATTCCACATTGGGCAAGGAAGAAACATCCTGAACATTGTAGGACATTAAATAATCATGAACAACAACTACTCGTCTTGATTTTGGGGATATATCGCGTAAGAAAGTAGCAATGGACTCACGAAGAAGCATAGAAGCATCCCATGATGGCTGAACATGTGATGGGAATTTGCTCATGGCATTAATGTCAGGAGGTGGTGAGGAAAATTCAGGTGTTGGGATGTCATGAAAAAGGATTTTGGCTATGTCTGCGGGATTTAAAGCGTTAGCTCGAACCCGAGCCTGACGATTATGTGTAGCTGAGCAAACATAATAGACTGGAAGATCATATGATGAAGAGATTAAACAGGCAAGTTGAAGAAGCTGATTGAGATGGCCTTGTGCTGGAAATGGAACCATGACTATAGCTACTTCATTAAGTTGTTTCGACTTGCTAAATTCATGGTTTGGTAACTCACAGCTACACATGGAAGAAGAGAAACCGGAGTTTTGTACTTCTGTTGGATCCTCCATGTCTCCTGATTGAGCTTGTGTCATGGTACAAGGTTATATATTGTCATATTGAACCTTTTTGTATTTCTTCAAGGTAACGACTTTGAAGTCTTTGAGAATTCAACAAAAGTAAACAGAAAGCGGACTTGGAAACTGATTACCATCCATAAAAGTTGTTCTCGAAGTGTTTATAAGTTGAACAAAAGATCTTTGTCCAAGTTAAAGGCGGACTTGGAAACTGATTACCATCCATAAAAGTTGTTCTCGAAGTGTTTGTAAGTTGAACAAAAGATCTTTGTCCAAGTTAAAGCATATTCAATCGAACTCACCAATGCTTTTGACTTACTTGAATCATGTGAATCATGTGTCAGTGTGTATGTATGTAAGAGGATAGGATAGCAAATCCAGACCTTTGAAAATGTGTGGAGGTAAGAGAGGATAGATTGTAACTACTAAAAGTAAGTATTTTTTTAAAATATTGAATCGTGGTTATGTACCTTCCACCTTGTTACAAGACAAAAGGACCAAACATGACAAAAATTTGGAGGTGAGGAAAGAAAAGCATGTGGTGTAGAAGTATTGTGACCATAATTTTGGAGGATTCAGTTTTGCTTTAAGGTAATGAAGTGAAGTCTATGAGATTTGAACCAAAGCAAGTAGATGATTTTAGAAGCTTATAGCTAGTCTTCTCTCAGCTTAGTTGTATGTCCTTACTTCATGCAACTCATTCAATATATAATACGTGTGCCAGATCTCAAGTTATGCTGACATATACATACTACTAATTTAAGACTTTAAGTAGAGTTAAAATGCTCTATTCCTGATAGAAAATTATCCAGAAAAGGTACTAGGTTAGGTATACTTTTACCTTTCTGTTATTTTTGAATAGTTCTTTTACCTGATACTATATATAGGTGAATCCTAGCTAGACTACTACAGCCTAAGCTAAAAAGTAAAGAAAAGCTGCTAAAGAACATCTTGAAAATTTAGGATTTCCAACTTATAAATCAAGTCATAAAGGTGTGTCACTCGCTCTCGAAGTTTTCTCAGTTATTAAGAAAAATAATGGAGTGATCATTGACTTTCTTTTAGTAACAAAAAAAGTGAAAAAAGACTTAATGATATCAACCAAGTAGAGAATCAGATTAGACATTTTCATAAATCATAACCTATCAGAGCTTATAATAACATTGGAGAAGTCCCACACATGAGATTAACTTAGTACTTTTGTTGTTTCTATCAAGAACAGAATGATTTAACTCTACTATATAATTTAGTAGTATGTGTCTATTATGTTGGCTTAGCCATCTACAATCATCATATTAAGCTCCGTGCCAACGCCTTAAATCCTTCGGACATCACCAAAATCCAATTTCATGACCTCCCAACTCCTGTTTTTTCCTCTTCTCCACCTGTCCCCAATGCCTTCATGAGCAAAATTGTGCTTTGCAACGATAATAAATATTGAACGTATAGACTCATCATTCATCAATTTGAGCAGACATTTTTTCAGATCAAATTTCATATAACTCATTGCTATCGTTTCTACTGTTTAAAGAAGTTTATACTAATTGATTAGTTTGAAATACATGTGTTCGAGAACTAGTTTACCAATATGGTCGAACTATACAAAATCTATATATTGATTATGTAACTTATATGTATAGGTATGTATGTTATGTGTATATTATATCTATCTTCTACGTATAAATATACAAAATCTACACATTTGATTATATTTTGTAAACTAAATTACCCAAAGGCGTTGGACTATAATTTTCCCTTAATAAAACCAAAATAGTACACATGTATTAGTAGAAAACCATGTGTTCCTCAAGTGGGCCGAATTAGCCTTCGACCAACCCGACCCAGCTCATTAAGGGCCTGAGATCCACCATATTGGTGGGGATTAAACGACAATTACTGGAATTTTAGGTTGAGCGCATAACACCTTTTCGTCAATATTTTGAGTTTTGGCCTACTATAATTTTTTATCAATATAGTATTGAAAATGAGTTTAAGTTCTATGTACTGACGGTATAAAAGATACATATATAATCAGGTTACAAAAAAGGTAATTGCATGCAATTTCATTTAACAGAATTGATCGATAATTTAAAATAAATGGTACGTTATATAACAAGTTAAATTACATTGATGATATAAGAATACTTATACTCTTAAGTATAGTATAATTTAAATCCTTTGCAAATAAAGTTGTTATTTCTTTTTTCTTGTATCCATATACATATTTGTTTCTTCTCAGCTTTTGTGTGTGTCTGTTTTCTTTTGGGCTGAGTCCAAGTCATAGTCATTTGATGTGTACATCTCTTTGTATATTTATCATATTTAGTAGGGGTGACCATAGATACAGGGTACCCAGATACCCGACCGGAACCGATACTAACGAGTAGGTTCCGGGTAGATATATTATAATAACAGGTAGGTTCCGGGTAGTAAAATTAGGAACCGATCAATGTCTGGTTCCGACAAATAGATACAGGATACCTGGGCCCGGAACCGATACCCGAAACCTATGAAATATTAAATATTTTTACTTTTTTAATTCCATTATTTTTTAGATAATAAAAAAAAGAAAAAAAAGTCATACTAAAGTACACTATTTAAGGGGGAAAAAACCAAATGCAGAACAATCACTTTCACCATCAAGAAATAAATCAAATAATACAAAGTGACAATCATAAGCAGAGAAAAAGCCAAAAGCAGTAGAAAACTAAAAAATTGAATTTTTTAAACTATGTACTCCTTTGAGTTATTAAAAAAGAAAGTTGAAACGAAAACCAAGCAAATCCTTGAAACATTCTTGGGATATTTGTTCCAAAAGGATTCTTTATGGGTTTTGTGGCACTGGCTTTCAGAGTATAAGCAGACGAGTTTATTTCTAAACCAAAACTGTTATACGAAGACATTATTTTGCACAAAGAAACACCGATTCTGGGTACCCGGGAACCTACTCGGAACCGCAGGGTCAGGGTAATGATTGCTATGGGTAGGTTCCGAGTAGTAAATTTAGGAACCGATCTTTTACTGGGTAGGGTCCGGGTAGTTCAAAAAAGTTAGGGTACCCGGACCCGCTCACCCCTAATATTTAGTGATATGTAATTATGGTAGAATTAGATCCCTATTGTATAAGGATTTTACGTTGTACACCTATATATATTTGATATTAATGAGGAAGGCTTGGATGAGATTAATACAATTCTGCCGTAAACACTTCAATAACAACTTTTTTGGAAGGTAATCAAAATTTACAAGTCTGTCTTCTTTTCAGATCTCTTAGACTTGAAAGTAGGAAATTCCAAATCTTTCATGACACAAGCTCAAGATGGAGGATCAAACAGAAGTAGGAAATTCGGATATTTCCACTTCCATGTGTGGCAACTTAAAACAAGATGAAGTAGCTGTGGTCATGGTTCCATTTCCAGGTCAAGGCCATCTCAATCAGCTTCTTCAACTTGCCTGTTTAATCTCTTCATCATATGATCTTCCTGTCTACTATGTTGGCTCAACTACTAATAATCTTCAAGTTCGGGTTCGAACAAACGCCTTAAATCCATCAGACATAGCCAAAATCTGTTTCCATGACATCCCAACTCCTGAATTTGCCTCACCACCACCTGATCCTAATGCATTGAGCAAATTCCCGTCACATCTCGAGCCATCATGGGATGCTTGTATGCTTCTTCGCGAGCCCTTTGCTTCCTTCTTACGCGATATTTCCTCAAAATCAAGAAGAGTTGTTGTTATTCATGATTCTTTAATGTCCTATAATGTTCAGGATGTTTCGTCTTTGCACAACGCGGAATCCTATATATTTAATTGCATTTCAGTGTTCACTTTGTACTGTTTGATATGCTTATCTGTGGGAATACCTGTCCAACTTGAAGAGGAATTGCTTAAAAAGTTACCTTCGCTTGAAGGAATTATGACGGATAAAATCAAGGCACGTGGAGCTTCTCAGAGTCCATATTTGGATATTAAATCAGGTGATATACATAATACAAGCAAAGTAATCGAAGGCGAGTTTCTTGATTTGCTGGCACAAGTAGGAGGTATACAGAACAAGAAACAATGGGCAATTGGACCAATTCTGCCTACTAAACTAGATCGTGTCTCGAATAGGGAGAATATATGTTTGGATTGGCTGAACAAACAACCTCCGAGATCAGTTCTTTATGTATCTTTTGGAACAACAACTTCATTTTCTGATAGAGAAATCAAGGAGCTCGCGATGGGATTAGAGCAGAGCAAACAGAGGTTTATATGGGTGTTGAGAGATGCCGATAGAGGAGATATCTTTACTGGGAAAGCTAGAAAAGTTGAGTTGCCTGAAGGGTTTGAGGAAAGAGTAAAAGGGGTCGGGTTAGTGGTGAGAGATTGGGCACCACAACCAGAAATCTTGGCTCATTTGTCCACGGGTGGGTTCATGAGTCATTGTGGATGGAATTCTTGCATAGAGAGTATTACTATGGGAGTGCCAATAGCTGCTTGGCCTATGCACTCTGACCAACCGAAAAATGGTTTCTTGATGACAGAAATATTGAAAATAGGCCTGATTGTGAGGGAGTGGGAGAAACGCGAGGATCTGGTGAGTGCATCCACCATTGAGAATGTCGTGAGGAAGTTGATGGCATCGGAAGAAGGTGATGCAATTAGGAAAATAGCAGAAGAATTGGGAGAAGCCGTAAGGCGGTCCACAGAGAAAGGGGGTGCTTCTCGAATGGAGTTGGATTCTTTCATCGCGCATATAACAAGATAGACTTGCTTTTCACCATAAAATTTCAAGTACTTCAGGTACTTCTCATTGTCCTTTAAATTAACCTGTCACTAGTCTTCTTCTTGGCTCAGACTAGTTTATATTACCTTAAATTTCTTTGATTTCGGAATGTTCACTATTTGAAACTTTTTATATCTATCAGTGAGATGATTGCTTTGTATTCTCTCTCAAGTCTTAACTGACAATTAATCTTGTTCTAACTATGCAGAATAAAGGATTGATGTGGGGAATGATCTTGTATGCATTTCTGAGTTGTTTGCAAGCAAAATAATGTGTCTCGTGAAATAATTATAATTCATTGTTAACTTGCATTACTTGTATTACTTAAACATAGACAAACATTCTAGGAAAGACTTTTAACAATTGGAAGTCTAAGTCTTTGTTGAAATCAACAATTTCACTCCTTCCAAGAGGTCTTTATTTTCATTTGAATATAACATACTACTTCAAATGCTGCAGAAACTGCATCAGATGTTGTATAACATTAATTTCTGATATTCACCATTTTTACTTTTATCTATGTGATCAATAAAATTAAGTTCATTCTGTTAGTAACTAGAGTTCAAAAGACTTTCTTGTACCCATATACACTTGTACTGCAAAAAATTTAAGCATACAAATAGCTGATAAATGCACTTCAAAAGTTGCTATAGTCATGGTGCCATTTCCAGCGCAAGGCCATCTCTTCACCTCTCTCGACTCGTTTTCATGTACATATCCCTGTACATTATGTTGGAACCACTTCTCACGTTCAACAAGCGAAAGCTTGGGTTCACGGTCTTGATCCTCAGACCATAACAAACATTCAGTTCTATGAAAATCAAACACCTTTTGAAACTCCCCTTCCAAATCCTAATGCTCCTCACAAATTTCCAAACCAACTAAACCCTTCATTCTGCATAGCATCCCATCTCCGTGACCCCGTTTGCTCACTAGTACGCGAACTTGTTAGTACTGATCATAACAAAGTGGTTGTTATTTATGATACTTTGAAGAGTTGGGTAGTTCAAGTTTGCCTGAAGTTCCAAATACTGAATGCTACTGTTTCAATCCCATCTCAACTTTTCATTGGTATTCGTACTTTTGGGAAGTTAAAGGAAAGCCTGGTATGCCTGGAACTCAACATTATGAGGACATTACATTAATTTATTTATTTTAAGTACATAGGGGTAAGGGAAGGGGAAATGGGGAGGGGATTACAACGTGGAGATTCGAACCCTCACCAATAAGGTGAAAGTTCAGGTAGCCAACCAACTGAGCTACTAGATTCCACCACTACATTAATTAATAACTTTTTCCCTGAAGAGTTCTGGAATATTTGAAGAAACAAATTGTGTCCTTTGATGGGAAAATCATCTGTGGTGAACTTATCCATTCATCTAGAGTGATTGAAAGTTTGTACCTTGATTTAATGGCTAAAGAATTCTATGACACGAAACTATGGGCCATATAGGTCCATCCAATCCCCTGGTGCTAATGGAGACGAACAAAGGCTCCAACAAACGCCGCGAGTCCCTTGATTGGCTTGACTAACAAGAACAAAACTCAGTTATTTTTGTGTCACTAATTAGAACGGCTACTTCGTTGTGTGATGAAGAAATCAAAGAGATTGCACTCGGACTAGAGTAAGAGATTGGGCACCATAAATGGAAATTTTAGCACAAAGTTCAACGGACGGTTTTATGAGTCATTGTGGATGGAACTCGTGCATGGAGAGTATGTCCTTTGGAGTTCTTATAGCAGCATGGCCAATGCATTCGGATCACAGCCAAGGAATTCTCAACTTGTAACAAAGCATCTAAAATTGGACCAACTGTTAGGCCATGGGAGCGTAGAGATGAACATGTTACATCAGAGATGAATGGAACTGCAGTGAAAACTTTGATAGCTTCAACAGAGGGAGATGAGACGAGGAAACGATCAGCAGCAAACTTGAGCAATGCTATAAAGAATAACAATGATTGATGGGGGCATTAACCGTACTGAGATAGATTCTTTCGTCGCTCACATTAATCGTTGAAGTTAGATCTATTCATAACAATATATGAAGTTAAAAGAATTACTGCTCTTATAAAAGTGGTATAATATATGAAATTATATCAGTAGTCTATTAAGCATGCAATGTCTTGGCTATCTTTTACTATTGTGTTTATGGTCAAATAGTGGGGAAACTAAATCACTTTCTTAAAGATTGCAAACTGTGATGTATAGTCTTGACATGCTTCATATATTCAACCATTGCATCAAAATAGCTATAGCACCATATACGTATAGAAGTACGGTCTCTTTTTCCATTATAAGATGTAAATAGGAGGTAAATCAGTCTTCAATGAATGTAACAATCGTTTGGACATGCATCACAGGACAACCACAGCAGCAATGACTGCATCAATTTTTATCAGTCGTTGTGAGCTAGAAGATGGTAACTGCGATTCATCCCATTTCTGTGGCAGCTCAGAACTTGATGTAGAGTCGATATGGCAAAGGAAAAAGGCAATAATCATGATAACAAAGATGATATTTTTTGGCATGGCTCAAGTTTTTGGAGTGAAAGATAGCTAGGTGTTATCAAATTCTCACTTAGAATAAGGCTTTAACAAGTGAATGTATATAATAACAGCCTGCTCATGATACTATTTAATTTGTTGTCACCAATTAGAAACTATGATTTAAATATAAAGTTCAACGCTAATTTTAAAACACATCTAAGAGGAGTAAGATCCTAACTTTCAGTTGTTATTGAGATTTAAACTTGCTTATTATGTTGGATATTAGAGTGGGTTAGAGTCCAATATTGGTTAGGGAACGGACTTGTTCTCTGGACTTTGGATTATCATTCTTTTATAAGATAACTTTTGAGGTTAAGTTAGGTTCAAAAGCTATATTTTTAGATGGTATAGAGTCTTGTTGGATTTGAAGTGGTGGTACGTCATACTTCACTGTGGTCTCTGGAATTAGCAAATTCATTATTTTCGATTCTTGTAACTTCAAAAATAATTGTGACCACCTGTCTAGGGGAAATCATCTCTCACTGATCAGCCATTACCCAATTTTCATACTTGTAAGCTTGTCTTGTCACATCTATGCTCACTATCTCATCGTCTGACAAGCAATTTCCCTCATCTTTCTCTTTCGGAAAAGCCTACTTTCGACTATGGTTTCGTCACTATCGTTCTTGGCCCAGTTGCCCGAGTAATGCTATTAAAAAGTCATTGATGGATAGGGATATCAATGTCCGAATTCAGATTAAATTTAAATTGTTCGACTCTCAAAATTTTAACTGTGTCACATAAATTAGTACAAAAGGAGTATGAAATTATGTCAATAGTCTATTAAGCATTCTATGTCATGTGTCATTTATTGTCTCTATGGTCAAATAGTGGGAAAACCAAACCCAACTATTTTTGTTGTTCCTATATTTATTGAGGGGGGTAACGAAATAAAAAGTTGATGATATTGTTTAATTCGCCACTAAGAGGGAGTGGTTGGGAAAGATATAAACAGGTGAAAACGATGGATTAAGACATGTTTTAGTTAATTAGTTAATTTCTGCCACTGTCTTTTGTTTATGGTAAAATTAAATTAAACAAACATTTTCAAAGGTTTAAATTTGCTAGCCTATCCTTTTTGCTTTTACAACACACATTGTGTAAGTCAATATGTGATAAAAAAAAATTATGTTTAGGAATTACGTAACAAACTTACATGTCAATCTCGTAGCTAATTTTTATAAGGGAAGGTGACCATCGGTTAATTATTTCATAATCCTGAATAATTATTTTTAAAATAAACAGCGGTCTCCATCCGTTTTTTAGTAGTGACACGTATCTATTCTTGTTGATTAACTCAATGCGTGTCAAAAAAGTACATTTAATTTATTGGACCACTCAAATGATAGATGCATGGACAAATGGACATTATTGTCTCATGAGATAAAACAAATTGTGTGACGCAATGATATACGACATTTTAGTTGTCCATATTATTAATCATTGCCAGCTTGAAAGGTAAAGGAAATGCAGAGTAAGTTGTTGTTTTTTCTTATGTATATTTATCGATAAAATATTACAAAAATATTTTCGTATTATTGTATATCTTTTATATTATGTTAATTTATATTTCGATTGTAATTAGAAAGATTAGTTACCTAGTTTGTAGTTATGTAAATAATTATGTAACACTATCTATTGTACACAATAAAAGGACAGTTCAGTGCACTAAGCTCCCGCTATGCGCAGGATCCGGGGAAGGGCAACCCAGTGCAATAATCAATGAAAAGGCAGGTGAACATATTCATTTATGGTGTCAGCAGTCAAACCCTAAAATTTCTTACACTAAGTCGTCGGTCGCCTCACCCTCGTCGCCGACCTCCTCGTTCTCTTTTCTTCAATTTCTCAACAACCTCATTTCCTCCTCTTCCCCAAAATTTTCAATGGTTGAACAACCCAAATTTCATCCTGCTCTTGTTGTTAACAACATCAAGAACTTCATTCCTATTACCCTTGGGATGGAAAAAGTCTAGTATTCCTCCTGTGCGAAATTATTTAAGATCCATTGTCGTGTGTACAAAGTCATCGACCACATCACCCTTCCTAAATCAAAACCCACTGTCGAGCCTCTGGGGACACGTGATGGTCCTGATGATGAACTTTGATCACGCCTAGATGCAGTTGTTCTACAATGGATCTACGGAACAATCTCGAACGATCTATTACAAACGATTATTGAAACTGACGCCACTGTACGACAAACGTGGGAGCGATTGGAGAATATTTTCATGATAACAAGACACGACGTGCCTTGCATTTGGAAAATAAATTTAAAGTTATTCAGCAGGACAATTTTCCTAATGCGTCGGCCTATTGTCAAGAAATTAAGATGATTGCCGATCAACTCTCAAATGTTGGTGCATCGATCACAAATCAACGATTGATAATGCAACTTATTGCGGGTTTGAATGAAAATTATGATGGCGTCGTTACCATCCTCCAACAAAGCACGACATTGCCTTCATTCTATGAAGCTCATTCAAGAATTATCCTCGATGAAACCCAAGAAATCAAGTGGGTTGCGTCTAACGCGAGCACAACTGACGTCACGATCGGCGGCCCATCCACCGCGAAAAGGGCCCGAGTTTCGGTTCACACTATCGGCAACCCAACAACCCGAAATGCAGCTCGCCTTCCCAGAATCACCACAAATGGAGAAATTCCGACAAAGGCCGCGATAGACATGGAGTAAGCAGCAGCAGTAGCGGGAGGAGACAACCACTGCCGGCTGACAGACATCCGCAGCGGCAGCGGTAATGGCATTAACCTCCGTCGTAGACTGCCTACCCGCCATGGGATGCGTGAGACCAGCTGGCTTAGGCTGCTCCACTTTGCCCCTACCCGACGTCCCCATGGGTCCAAGCTTTGGCCCGACAACCCCAACCCGGCATCCTCGGCGCACGTCCACAACAGGCATACAGTGCACAGGTCTCTCCTCCTTCAACCTACGCACCGACGGATAATGAGGCGGCTATGAACATGATGTCTCTCAACGTTCCAAACGATAATTGGTAAATTGATACTGGCGCCACATCTTATATGATGGCATCCCAATGTACTTGTTGACACCCAATTTTGTCCTATCTTTTCTGATTTTATTTGCAATTTAAAATTTTTTTGACACCTCAAAACAATTTTAGAATATAGGCATATATATATATATATATATATATATATATATATATATATCATTATTATTATTATTATTTGCATTTTTTACTGTCATTTTCATTTTTATATCATAATCATACTTTATCCTAATATTATATGTTATTTTATTTCGCAAAACGGCATCGTTTTTTTATTTTTTATTTAAGCATCAAGCATTTCACAAATATTATATTTTTATCATGTTGTCATCTTTGCAATTTTATAATTTTTGCAAAGCTTTTTTTTTATATATAACAAAAACCCTTTTATTATTTTAAACTCATAACCCATTTATTTTCCAACCCAAAACAAACCACCCCATTTTCGGACCCCATCCAAGGCCCAAGTCGGCCAACCCGACCCGAGCCGGCCCAAATCCGAGCCCAACTCCCCTTCCCCTTTATTCCCCCCCCCCCCCCAAAACCAAACAAACCCTAAAAACCCAAAATAAAATGACCTTCCCTCTCATTTTTTTAGGAGGAGCCGCACACCCAAAAAAGGGAGACTCCCCCCACACTTTTTCATTTCCCCCAAAACCGACATCACCGAAAAACCCCACACCCTCTCCCAAAATCCGGCGAACCACCAGCACACCCCTCGCCGACATCGCCACCACCCCATACCCGTGACCCAGGCCTTGCCTCCATCACCTCTACCCCACTGCTCCGGTTTGGAGCTTCTAGCTCCGATGAATCGGAGCGAACCACTACCACCATCACTGCTAGCCCATCACTGTAGGAACTACGATGATACTTGGTTTTTGTTGTGCTCTTCACTTTTTCCAGATCTGACCGGAGGTCGAGCTCCGGCAACACTACGGTCGTTTCTATTTCTGTTGTTGTTATATTATTGTGTGTTTTGTTGGATTGATTTAATCTCATTTTGACATACTCCGGCGAGTATGTTTTCCGGCGTGCTAGCTTATTTCGGACTTTTCTTAATATTTTGCTAATATGTGATAGTTTCTAACCGGATAATTACTTCGGCGTTTGCCTCTGTTTGCTCTGTTGATTATTGCTCTTTTTTGGGACTTTGCTATGTTTTTTTGCTATTTTCGTCACTGTTTTACCATGGTTGTTGTCCACTGCCATCTGCCTAGTTTGGTTTCAGGTCGGGTCTTCGATTCGGGTAAATTTCCAGATTTTTATATTTGATATTTTGTTGTTGGTTACCTGAAATTTGGGAGAAAATTGATTCGGGCCGGAACCACTGATTCGGATCAGGTCGGGTCAGCCCGATTTGGTTAAGATTTTCATATTTATGTGCTTGATATTTTGTTGTTGCTTATTTGAAATTTGAAAAAAATTGATTCGAGTCGGAACCTCTGTTTCGGGTCGGGTCAATCCGATTTGGGGAAATTTCCAGATTTTGTGTTTTATATCTTGTTGTTGGTTATCTGAAAATCCAAAAAAAATTGATTGATTCCGGGTCACCACTGTTCCGATTTGCTTTTCTCGGGTCGGGTCGACCTAAATAGCCCAAATCCGGATCATCTATTCGGGTCTGTTTTTTCAAAACTAGGTCGAAATACCTAATTCCCTCTACTGTTTTGTCGAAATTCGGGTCGGGTCGACTCGAAATCCAGGTTGGGTCAAATTCCAGAATTTGGGTCGGGTTTTCATGAGCATTTCAAGTCCGATTTAGGTTCGAAAATTTCAGAATTCAGGTTGGATATTTTTTATTGCGAATTGTTGCTGTTTTTGGTATTTAAACATCTGTACACTGATATCTTATTGTTTTACTAATTTGAATAAATACTACACTTAGGCCAATGAAATTGAATTAGAGGTCGTGCCCCTTCGGAAAATGCTCTTCTGTTTCAGTTTGCTATTTTTGGCATTTAAACATCCGTACACGGATATCTTACTTTTTTACAGATTTGAACAAATATTGCACTCTAGCCAATGAAATTAAATTTGAGGTTGTGTCCCTTCGAAAATTATTTTCTCAGTTTCTGTTTTCTTTTCTGGTTTACTGATTTAAATAAATATTCGTACACGGATATCTTACTGTTTTACAGATTTGAACAAATATTTCACTATGGCCAATGAAATTAAATTTGAGGTTGTGTCCCTTCGAAAATTGTTTTCTCAGTTTCTGTTTTCTTTACTGTTTTACTGATTTAAATAAATACTCCACTCTGGCAGATGAAAAAATATCCGTCAATTTTTTAGGCCTCCACAGTTGGAAAGACGGAAATAAAACTTCTGGACAAGGATAAAATTTAAATCTTTTTTTTCACTCAAGAGACCAACACGTTCGGTAGGCAAGGCAACTAAAATGACCAACGAGTCATATGTTCGCAACCACGACGTGATTGGAATAATCTTTTCAAAATTTAAGTCTGAGCCCTCCGTAATTTAAACATTCATTGTTTTGGATATGGATCCGAAGTTTATCTATATTCAACTATTTCTAACCGTTTGTTCTTGACAGCTTGGAAGGGATAAAGTCAAAGAAGGCAAATACCCCTCGGAGATTATTTATTTTGTTGTTTTTACTTTCTTTAATTCAGCTTTATTTCATTCTGTATTGTAATATTATTTTATTTAAAATAGGTAGATTTAGAATTAATTAATAGGGTAGTCTAAAGCTGGAAACCCATCGCTAGTTTATTTATTTTTTAGGCTCGACTAGTTTTAAAATCGGAAATCGCTAGTTTATCTATTTTTAGGCTCGTCGCCCATAAAAATCACCTTGCATATATTTTTATCAATTTTTATACAAATGCATACTTTTTTTCAACTTTACATGTATTTTTAATGTCATACAAATGCATACTTGTACATAATGTATCCTTTTGTTAACTATTTGCAACATTATTTTTAAACTTGTAAAAAATACATTTTTTTCTAGCATGATAATTAACCTGAGTTTAACCGGATAATCGCAAGTTAGCGGATCTTAAAGTATGTCTAACCCTTTTCCTTTAGGATATTAAAGAACCCTTATCTAGAATCTCATTAGTTTCGTGGACCAAAATTGGAGTTATTTTGCAGCTTTTAGTTAGCATTTAGGTGTCCTAATTCACCTTTGAATAATTAGGTGGCGACTCCTCAAAGCAAGAATTTTTATCCAATCTAGAGGGAATTGACCCATTCCGTCGCAAGCTGCGGGTTAAAAATGGGTGCGACAGTACTCTCATCTTATTTCAATTTGAGCAATTTAAATTGTAATATTATTGTCGGTAGTGGACAAGGCATTCCCATTCGAGGTTATGGACAATCATCACTCTCCCCGCCACATCCTCGTTAGCTTTGAAAAATGTCCTTCATGCCCCGAAACTTATCAAAAATATAATCTTTGTGCGTCGTTTCATAACTGACAATAATGTTTTCCTTGAATTTGATCATTTTAGTTTTTCTGTGAATGATCTTATGATAGGGATGCGAATAATGAGATGTGACAGCACCGGAGATATTTATCCTATCACCACCACAATCGGCCATCCATCCTCTTCTCCATCAACCTTTGCAGCTATTTCGTCTATTTTATGGCATAATAGATTAGGACATCTGGGAGATTTTGTTTTACACGCCCTTAGCAAAATTAAACTTATTAATTGCAAACATGTTTCTTATCCTCTTGTTTGTGAATCTTGCGTTTTTGGGAAACATGTCAAATTGTCATTTTATTCTTCATTCACATGTACTTTAATGTCATCTGATATCATACACAGTGATTTATGGACTTCTCATGTTTTAAGCACGGTCGGGCATAGATATTATGTGTTATTTTGGATGATTATTCCAACTTTATACTTTTCTCATTTGTAATAAGTCGCAAGTCTATTATATTTTTTCGTCCTTTAGTGCTTTAATAAAGGCACAATTTGAAAAGAATATCAAATTTTTCAATATGACAATGGGAGGGAATTTGATAATCAACAATTCAAACTCTTCTGCGCCAAACACGACCTTGTTTTTTTGTTTTTTCATGTCCACACACCTCTCCACAAAATGGAAAAGCCGAATGAAAAATTAAAACCATAAATAACTTAATTCGTGTCCTCTTTGCCCACATCTCTATCCTCTCTATTTTTGGCATTACGCTCTCTCAATGGCAACCTATCTCTTGAACATTCTCCCAAACAAGTCTCTCACTCAAGTTCTCTATCTTCAGGATCCTTTCTATAAGCATTTATGAACTTTCTCATGTCTATGATACCCCCTTCATCCCTCCACTCAAATCAACAAGTTGCAACCTCGGTCATCCCCGTGTGTCTTTCTTGGTTACCCCCCTAATCATCGAGGTTACAACTGTTACGAATTGTCCAGCCGAAAAATAATCATTTCTAGGCATGTCATATTCGATGAGTCTCAATTTCCCTTCTAATTCATCATTTACAAAATCAGTCGCTTCCATCACCGGCGCCCGACCCAATGCCCGTTGTCTCGAGTCGGGCAACCCACCCAGCCCCGCAACGGGAGCCTCAAAACACACCCTCTCGACTTTCCGATTCGGCTGCCGCCTCTCAGCCAGCGTCCCCAATCCCTCTTCCCCCACACCACTGCCTCGTCTCCGCCCCATCTCCTCAATCCCAGTTCTATTCCCGATCCCGCTGTCTCATCTCAGCCCCACCTTCCCGATCCCATCCAACCCCCCGCGGTACCCTACGGACAATGGAAACCCATGTTATGCACGACATTTCCAAACTCAAACGACTATTTAACTTGTCCAATTCGGTTGCCCCTTCACCTCTTTCACGCAACCCGAAAGATGTCGTGTCCTGATCAAAATTGGAAAAATACAATGATTGACGAATATAATGCTCTTATTGAAAATAAGACGTGTGATCTTGTACCCCGTCCTCCTGATGCATCAGCCTATGGGATTCAGGAATCTGGTTCATCCAGATTATGTGTCATTTGAAGAAATCACTCTATGGACTAAGACAGATTCCTCGTGCATAGTACCAATGGTTTTCTGATTTTGTATACTCTATCGGTTTTTCACATAGCAAATTTGATCATTCACTTTTCATCTATAGCAAGGGTAATTGTTGACACCCAATTTTGTCCCATCTTTTATGATTTTATTCGTAATTTTTAATATTTTGACACTTTTAAAATAATTTTAAAATATAGGCATATATGTGTATATCCTCGTATTATTATTATTATTCGCATTTTTATATCATTGGCATCTTTATCATAATCATAGTTTTATCCGAAATTCTATGTTATTTTATTCTCGCAAAATTGCATCGCATTTCCTTTTTATTAAGCATTAAACATTTCGCGAATATTATATTTTTTTTTATTATCACATCGATATGTTATTTTAAATAATTCACATCTTTTACAAAAAATATATTTTATTGTTAAACTCCTTTTTATTTTAACCAACTCCCCATTTTTTCATTTTTTCAACCCAATACAATTTCTACCCAACCTAAATTAAAACCCATTTTTTTCGTCCAAGCCCAATCCCCAAATTAAATTCCCACAAGCCCAATCCCAAAATAAATTCCCAAGCCCATTCCCTTATTTCACCAAGCCCAACCGGCCAACCCATCACCCTTCCAACCCAACCCGAATCGGCCCACACCAGTAACCCACAGCCCCGAACCGGCCAGACCAAACCCGCAAGCCCATTTCCCCTTACCCCTTTTAATTCCCCCCAAACCAAAAATCCCAAACGAAAGAAAAAATCAAAAAACCCTAAACCTAAAACCTCTCAAGCCGCCGACCCCACACCCCCCATACGGGCGACCCCACGTCGCCGGTCACCTCGCCCTGCCAACACCAACCCCCTGCCACCACCAACTCCCGTCACTTCGACCCACGCTCATACCCCCTAAAATCCGCTTCCAAAATTCAGAAATCTTTACCTTTAATTCGAATTTCAAACTCGATTCTTGGGGGGGGAATCCACCTATAAATACCCCATGTTGTTCTTCATTTCAAAAAGGAGATTTTTCGGGATTGAAACAGATTTTTTGAAGGATTTTTCGGAAGATTATTCCATATATACATAAAATATTTGTTGTGTTCTTGATTTTAAAACATTCGCTTTCTTTGTTGTTCAAGATACAAGTCCGAAATAGGCCCAAGATTCGAAAGAAAGGAGGTGAGTTTCGTTCTTGAACTTGGGTTTTAAATGCCTCTATTCGGTTTCTGAAAAACCGAGTCCGAAAATCTGTTTTGCATTTCTTGTTGTTCTTCATCGATTTCGGGTCGGGTCGACCTTGCTCGGGCAATATTTTCAGAATTCTTGCATTTTCATGTTTCGTATGTTGGTTATCCGAATTTGGTGGATATTTGATTTCGGGTTGAGTTCCGATTCGGGTCGGGTCATCGACCGGCTCGGGTCGACCTTGGTTTGAGTAACATTTCCGAAATTCTTGCATTTCATATTTATGTATGTTGGTTATCCGGAATTGATGGAATTATTTGATGTCGGGTTGAATCTCCAATTCGGGTCGGATTGACCGGCCGGGTCGGGTCGACCCGATTTGAATTTCCAATTTTCTTACATTCATTGTCGCTTGTTGTTATCATTGGTTATCCGAAATTGATGAAATTATTTGATTCCGGGTTGAAACTCCAATTCGGTCGGGTCATCGACTTGGTCGGTCGAATTCGATTTGAACATTTTCGAATTCTTGCATTTCATATTCTTGTTATTGGTTATCCGAATTTGGTGTTGAAATCGATTCGAGTTTGGGTCATCGATTCGGGTCGGGTCGACCCGATTTGAATATTTTAGAATTCTTGCATTTCATATTCTTGTTCTTGGTTATCCGAAATTGGTGCTTTGAAATCGATTTCGGGTTTGAATCATCGACCGGGTCAAGGCGACCCGATTTGAATATTTCCGAATTTCGAACTCGGGTCGGATACTTTAATTGCTCACTTGCTCGTTGCTTTTACTGTTTTATTATTTTATTAATATTCATTAAGGCCGACGAAATTGAATTCAAGGTCGCGCTTTTCTTTCGTTTCATTTCTCTCGTTTTTCAAAGATTGTTTTAAGTATCCGGCAACGGATATTTTACTTGTTTTTTACCGTTTTGAATAAATACCGCGTCTTTTCGGCACGCTTCTATTTCGGTTCATCGCTTCGGTTCAAAATTACCGTTCTCTTTGTTTTACTTTTTTAAACTAGACACCGCATCATTTTCGGAAACTATTTTTTTCTCGCCTCTGTTTTTCTCGCTTCTTTGCCATCGCCATCTTTTCTTGTTTCAATTTTAATTTTACTTGATTTGAACACGATACTACACCGGCCAATGAAAAATATCCGTCGATTTTGAGGCCTCCACGGTTGCAAAGACGGAAATATAACTTCGGGCAATGATGAAGACTTAAACCTTTTATTTCATCCGAGATCAACATGTTTAGTAGGCGAGGTGAATTATATATTCGCAGCCACGATGTGATTATAGTGATCTTTTCTATTTCACCCGAGAGACCAACACGTTTAGTAGGCGAGGCAATCAAAATAAACCACATTAGTCATATGTTTGCACCACGACGTGATTGGAATGTTCTTTTCAAAATTTAAGTTCGAGCCTCCGTGATCAAAACATTCACCGTTTTGAATACGGATATGGAGTTATTTGTATTTAACTGTTTCTAACCGTTTGTTCGTGATGACTTGCGGGGATTAAAGCAAATAAAGACAAATATTCCTCGGAGTTTATTTATTTTTATTTCTTTCTTTAATTCAACTTTTATTCCGCTTTGTATTGTAATATTATTTATCGCACTTATGTAATTATTGAAATGCTTAGAATAGGCAAACTTAGGATTAATTCATAGGTTAGTTTAAGATTTGAAACCCGTCGCTAGCTTATTTATTTGTAGGCTCGGTTGAATTCAAACTTAGAAATCCTTCGCTAGTTTATTTATTTTAGGCTCGTCACGCGTATTCATGATTTTCAAAATAACTTTTGTCATCTTTTATTTGCTTTATTAAATCATACCGAATAAGTTTATCTTTTGTCAATTTACAATTCATTGATTCCCCAAATTTTACTTCTTTGGCGTTATAAATAATTTGTTTTACTATCAATTGTCAAATACATATTTTTGTTTTTTAACTCTACATGTATTTCTCTTTAAATACCATACAAATGCATATTTAAAAAATCTCTACATGTATCTTTCTTTTTAAAATGCATCATTTACTAATTATTTGCAAACATCTTTAAATCTGTTATACTTGTAAAAACATATATTTTTCTAGTAATAATTAACCTGAGTTTGACCGGATAACCGCAAGTTAGCGGATCTTAAAGGATGCCTAACCCCTTCCCTTTAGGATAATAAAGAACCCTTACCTAGAATCTCACTAGTTTCGCAGACCTTAAAATTGGAGTTACATTGCAGCATTTAGTTTAAATATCTAGGTGTCCTAATTCACCAAAAAAATAATTAGGTGGCGACTCCTCAATTCTTTACCCAGGAATCACCCTGAACACGTTTGTGCTCCGCTTTTGACCTCGAGCCAGGTCAAAACAGGCCGCGACAGTAATGACATGACATATATGTTGATGATATCATCATAACTACATTTTCTGATGCACTTCGCCGATACATTATGTCACTTCTTGCCTCTAAGTTTGCTATGAAGGATTTGGGTCTCCTAAGCTATTTTTTGGGCATTGCTGTTATGATACATGCATGTAGCATATTTCTTTGTCAAAGGAAGTACGTCGAAGAGATCCCACACCAGTGGACACTAATTTCAGACTTAGTGCCTCTTCGAGTTCTCTATATGCCGACCCGACTCACTATCGCATTTTAGCAAGAGCATTGCAGTATCTCACTTTCATGAGACCAGATATATTCTATGTCGTGCAATAAATATGCTTACATATGCACAGCCCGACGGATGAACATATGAATGCACTCAAACGTATTTTGTGATATGTACAAGGTACTCTTCACTTCGGCCTACACCTGTACAAGTCCTCATTCTCTGGTCTCACCTCTTATTCTGACGGTGACTGGGGTGGTTGTCCGAACACTCGTCGATCCATGTCAAGTTACTGTGTCTTCCTCGGAGATAACTTGCTTTCTTGGTCTTCTAAAAGACAACCTACTCTGTCTCGATCCAGGGCCGAAGCCGAGTACAGAGGAGTAGCGAATGTTGTTTCTGAATCTTGTTGGATACGCAACCTTCTGCTGGAACTTCACTGCCCAATCCGCAAAACTATATTGATCTACTGTGATAATTTAAGTGCGATATATCTCTCCGGCAATTCCGTTCAACATCAGCGCACTAAACACAATGAAATGGATATTCACTTTGTACGTGAAAAAGTGGCTCGTGGACAAGTTTGTGTCCTTCGTGTTCCTTCCCGGTATCAAATTGCTAACATATTTACCAAAGGACTTTCGCGCATACTCTTTGATGATTTTCGAACCAGTCTCAACGTACGAGAGCCTCCCGCTTCAACTGCGGGGTGTGATAGAATATTACAAGTATTCCCGTATCATTTTATAACTTTTATATTAGGTTAATTTATATTCCGATTGTAATTAGAAAGATTAGTTACCTAGTTTGTATCCATATAAGTAATTATGTAACACTATATATTGTAGACAATAATCAATGAAAAGGGTGGGGAAGATATTGCTTTATTTATAAACACTTCAAGAACAACTTTTCTCAAAGGTGATTAATCAAAATTTCCAAGTCTTTCTGTTTACTTTTGTTCAATTCTCATAGACTTCAATGTGATTACAGTTGAAGAAATACAAGCTCAATTAGGAGACAGCGAGAATCCAACATAAATACGAAATCCCATTTTTCCTACCTCTTCCGTGACATAAGTTCAATCATGAGACATGAAGGATCCGACAAAAGTACAAAATTTCGCTATTTCTAAATCTTCCATGACACGAGCTCAATCAGGAGACAGTGAGGATCTGACAGAAGTACGAAATTCCGAAAGCTATACTTCCATGTGTAGCTATGAGAATATACCCAACCATGAACTTGCCAACTTGAAAAAACAAGATCATGAAGTAGCTATAGTCATGGTTCCATTTCTAGCACAATGTCATCTCAATCAACTCCTTCAACTTGCCTGTTTAGTCTCCTTATCATATGATCTTCCTGTCTATTATGTTAGCTCAGCTACACATAATCGGCAAGCTCGGGTTTGGACTAACACCTTAAATCCCTCAGAAATAACCAAAATTCATTTTCATGACATTCCAACACCTGAATTTTCCTCACCACCACCTGACATTAATGCCTTGAGCAAATTCCCACCATCATGGGATGCTTCTTCGCGAGTCCATTGCTTCTTTCTTACGTGATATCTCCTCAAAGAGCTTGCTATAGGATTAGAGAAGAGCGAACAGAGGTTTATATGGGTGTTGAGAGATGCAGATAGAGGTGATATCTTTACCGGGGAAGCCAGAAAAGCGAGTTGCCTGAAGGGTTTGAGGGAAGAGTAAAAGAGATCGAGTTAGTGGTCAGAGAACGGGCCCCACAGCCGGAAATCTTGGCTCATTCGTCTACAGGTGGGTTCATGAGTCATTATGGGTGGAATTCTTGCATAGAGAGTATTACTATGGGAGTACCTATAGCTGCTTGGCCTATGCATTCTGACCAACCAAAAAATGGTTTCTTGGTGACTGAAATGTTGAAAATGTAGGTATAGTTGGTGTCAGAAAGATTAAACAGAACAAAAGCTGAGTTGAGAGATTGACTTTCTGTCTTTAAGATAAAATTATCCCGTATATATGTTTTTACGGTAATAGACAATAGTCTCCCAAGATAAAACAACAACAATCAACAATACAATGCAAATAAGGTTGATTCTAGCGAAGAAAATAAATATAGAATAAATTGTTGGGAGTTTTTGCTCTATGGTACTTTATAAAGCAGTACGGGAAGTATATAACTATTACAAGTATTCAAAAGGATAAACTGAGATTCAATAATTCAACATGAAATCTGAAATTACAATTGTTACACAAGAAAAAACTGGAAATTCCAGTTTTGTAGAAGGCGGAAAAATGTAAATTGTTTTTGCTGAGTCGAGTGTAGCACTCTGTCCTTAAGACAATATTGCCCCGTATGTATCCTTTATACGTCCTGGACAATTTGTCTCCCAAGATAAAACAGCAATGGAACCCTTGAGCAAAGAAAACTCAAGAGCTACCGTGAAGAATATTGAGTAACGAAATGATGCTTGGAAGTTGTAGGAAGAAAACTATTTTCGGTTGTGTATTTTCGTGCACTGTTTTTGGTGTTCTCCTTGGTCATTCTTGGTGCTCAACAATGGTGTAAGGGGGTGTTTATATAGGTGAGGGAGGGGCTGAAAAACTGCGCTCCATAATAGCCAAATAATGGCCATTATGGAGGTAGTAAAGCCACCAACATAAATGGTGAAAGACCAACGGATTTGGCCATTATAGGAGGAGTAATTCACCAAAATAAATGGTGAATTGAGTGCTTGGCAACTGCTTTGACTGTCCAGATTCTGGAAACTTGAGGGACCAAACTGTACATCTGAAAGAATTCTGGTCCAAACTGTACTTCTGGCAAAGTTTTCTGGCCCAAAAAGATTATATCAGAAGACCCACAGCCCGTGACCGGAACCGGACCGGACGGGCGGGCGGCGGCGCGCGTGTGGTCTTTTCTCGAACCAAAGCATATCTAGGTCCTCCCTCCTTTAAACACATGGGATACCCCTTGGGGTCCCAAACCCCAAACCAATTTCGAATCTTATATACACAACAATTCTTTCTTCCTCTACCGATGAGGGAGAATTACACACAATACCACACTTTCCATGCTTCAAACACCTTACTTCGTGAACCAATATCTCTTTCATTTCTCAATGAAATTTGACGATTCTTGGCCCTACGGTTATCTACGTACTTAGTAGATCATGTATGTGTGAAGAACCGGATTCTCCAACATACGTTACACTAGTGTTTAAGCCGTTAAAGTTGGTCGGTCGCAACTCCCGCCAAAGGCAAATTTCCAACATAAATTGCTGAAGAGGAGAGTTTCTGTAAGAGATTGGGCATCCCAATTGGAAATTTTAGCACACAGTTCAACGGGCGGTTTTATGAGTCATTGTGGATGGAATTCATGCATGGAGAGTATTTCTTTGGAGTTCCTATAGCAGCTTGGCCAATGCATTCAGATCAGCCAAGGAATTCTCAACTTGTAACAAAGTATCTGAAAATTGGACTAAATGTTAGGCCATGGGCTCGTCGAGATGAACATGTTACATCAGAAATGGTTGAAAATGCTGTGAAAACTTTGATGGATTCTACAGAAGGAGATGATATGAGGAAAAGAGCAGCAGATTTGAGCAATGCTATTTAAAAAACAGTGATGGATAGGGTCGTAAAACGTGTTGAGATGGATTCTTTCATCGCTCACATTACTAGTTGAAAGTGGATTTATTTATAACAATAAGTATATGAAATTATAAAAATATAGACATTTGTATTGACAAAGGGGATTAGAATTTGAGTATTATGTTTTTTGAAGCCGCCCTTATTGGAGACTTAGTTGATACTTTCATTTATGAAAAAGATATTACTTCACTCAAGCTGTGGAAACAGCCTCTTGCAGAAATGTAAGGTAAGGCCGCATACCATAGATCCTTGTGGCCGGGCTGTCCTTTTATAGTACTTCATTGGATAATATTAGTAATTCACAAAGATCAAATGAGTTGAAGAAATAATTTTCTAGGAAATAGGGGAAAGAACTAAATGAAATAGTGTAGCAAGCTGGAGAGATAATAGGGGTGAGCGGATCCGGGTACCCTAACGTTTTTTAACTACCCGGACCCTACCTGGTAAAAGATCGGTTCCTAAATTTACTTCGGAACCTACCCGTAGCAATCATTACCCGGAACCTACCTGGACCCTGCGATTCCGGGTAGGTTCCCGGGTACCCTGTAAATAAAAAAACACAGATTAAGCAACAGTTTTTTAGCCTATGAGAATCAAAAAGAGTTCTAAAATAATTTCATCCAGTAGTTTTTTAGCATGCAATCAGAGTTTTTAGTACCTTTATAAGAAGTTTTAGAAAACTTAATCATTGTAGAAAAGTTAATTCTGTAACCAAAACCTAAAAATGCAAGCCAGATTTGACACTCAAATAATTGAACGTGTTGATTTCAAAATAAATTTGGAAATGTCTGAATTAAACTTATTTTCGTGTTCATAAGCTCTTCGATACAAAAGAAAAGCTTTATTATACTAGTAAATCCCTAAATTTCATCTTCACAACTACAAAAATATACACAAATTTTAAAAATAGATTTACATTTCAAATAAAAAAGTAATACAGATGGAAGATGAGTATCGCCTAAAATAGAACAGAAGCATAGGATATTAAAAAGAAATTGAAGAGTTAGATATGAACTCATATGCATTTTATGAACGACGTGAACACAACCAAAGGAGAGAGAGGCAAAGGTGAAGCTTCAACGACGACAACGATGAAAGTACCTGAGAAAACGCTTCAACGACGACGACGATGAAGATCGGTGATGTAGCTAAAATGTCATTGTTATTGAGAGAGTTTCGGGTGTTTTCTCTTAGGGCACAAAGAGCATTCTAGAATAAAGGGGTGAAAAGCTGAAATATTTGCGTCTTGGAGTGGGGAAAATCAATGTGCAGGCGTGCAGCAAACAATTTTGGAGAAAGTTAAAAGTGGTCCAAATGTTTCTCAAAAAAGTAAAAATATTTAATATTTTATCGGTTCCGGGTCCGGGTATCCTGTCTCTATTTGCCGAAATCGGACCCGACATTGATCGGTTCCTAATTTTACTACCCGAACCCTACCAATTATTATAATATATCTATCCAGAACCTACCCGTTAGTCGGTTCCGGTCGGGTATCTGGGTACCCTGTATCCGTGCTCACCCCTAGGAGATAATAATAGAAAATAGTGAATCCCTCAACCCTTTTTTCAATCATTTTCCTATGGTCGCAACAATTGTAACAACAGTTAACTATTCCACTCCGTATTTTGTAACCGCTTTGGGGCTCGATTAATCCAAATTTGCCTGAAAAGTTCTACTTCGGATGTAAAATGCTTACTACCAAATTTCAACCGCGACAGCTGAAGAATTGAATTTTGCTCCTTAGATGGGTTTCAAAATTAGGGTTGAACTTCAAATTTTAATTCATTTTCTCTAATTGGAGAGAAAAAATAATGAGCAGTCTGGCATTAAAATATCAACAACACCTACTACTGCTCATGAATTCCAAACAAATAGAGATCGGATATATGAATCTCAATATCTTCATTTAAGCCCATATTATATCATCATCACACTGGCATTGTAATATCAAACACTATTTTTTAACTTTAAAATAATGCATGCTGACTTCAATGGTGATGAAACTTCAGTTGATTGACAAGTTATCCAATATAATAAAACTGAGGTGATCATCCAATAGTTTCTTGTAGAAATACTATATTATATCTTTGTAGTCATTAGTGGTAGGTAAATTTGTTGATTTTTGTCATTTTGAAATCCCTGAAGTAATGACTGGTTATTCAAAAATAAATTCGGTTAGGAAACCCTTTAAATATTCAGGCTTCCCTGACTTCAGGCTACATTTGAATTGCATCAAAATGGTCCAAGTTTATTAAGAGTAAACAAATGTGTAGAAATGATAAGTGAGAATTTGAATGGTACAAATTTTATTGGGAGCTAGATATTTTAGAGGTCCTACATTATACAATCCAAAAATGAAGGGTTCCTAATCAATTCATAACAATCAGATTCCACTACACTTACATGCAAATGACCAACAAAAAAAGTTCAAGATACATATTGGTCAGTGAACTTCTATTTAAAAAGAGGACTTCCATGTTACTAATAATATCCACAGCAATCTCTATAGTAACCACTAACCAGCTTGTAGCACCTACAATGTCACCTACAGCATTACAGCAATGTACACTCCCTTTAGCACTCACAAGTTTTGAGGTATCCTTTTATGTTATGCAGGCTTGGAATAAGGAGGATTATGTGACCATTCCCTTGCAAAGGCATTTACATGGTGACGTGTAAGCGACCTGAGGTTGGAATAAGACATCAAGTATAACATGAGAAATTAAGAAATCTTTAAACTTATATGCACTTTGCAAGCACTTCAGAGTAATAAAAGAGGAGATAACAGAAGAGGAAAGAAAACAATGACAGGATCGATTACTCCTTTTTTGATAACTGAGAAATCCTCGAGGGCCAGTGGCGCATGGTTCATAACTCAGTGGATAATGAACGCGATCCTTTACCCTTCTCCACTTAAATATCAGGCTTTAGTTTACGGGAGGAGTTCAAACTCGTGATGTGAGCCTAACCCACATATCACGGGCCATTACACGGGCCATATTTTCTTCTGTTCTTTCTGCAGACGACTCAATTTGTAATCCTCCAATATTGAAACCAATCTCACCTACAAGTAAAGCCAAGTTCACTTGACCAACAGTACAAACAAAAGACGTAATATAGAAACATCTTGCTGCAAAAGAACTCCCCCATCATACAGAAACAACTTCTGTTTCTCATCTTCCCAAGCTAGTGCCTTGTTAACCAAATTGCCAACGATAACTGAGCATAAGAAGCCATTGACTTCCATTTCTGCCGATGATCCAGGATTAAATGACACCACTGAAAAAGCTAGAGCAGAATACCTGGAATCTTAGTCACTGTAATTCTTGCTCATTCTGCTCTCTTCAAATTGTCAGGAATCTGGACAAAATTCAGGAAGAAAGAGGCCTAACAGAAGAAGAGCAATTGCAAAAGAACTGAATATTTGCTAAAATTACATTGAGATTTTCCAGATTAGAGGAGATATCTCCGAGGCAAAAGTCAAACGATCTCTAGCTTAAATTAGGGGATAAAAACACCAAGTTTTTTCAGAAGATGGCCCAAATTTTACATCAGATGTGTGAGAAATAAAGACTCGGGAAATATTATTAAGATACGTAAACTACATTATTACACTGAGCCCTACTTCTAGACAGTATGCTATAATCTTTTTCCACGTAGGCCACTATATACAAACTTATTCTAGCACTCCCCCTCAAGCTGGTGCATATAAGTCATATGTAGCGAGCTTGTTACATATATAACTAATACGAGGACTAGTGAAGGACTTGGTTAATCAATAGATGCTTTCAAGGGAGAGATGTTTTCAAGGGAAGGCTGACACTGTATATGAGTTAATCAACAGATGTTTGTATCAATTAGACATGTGCGCAACCTCAAGAATGTATATCAAGTAGACATTTTCATCGACTTTATAACAGCTGTAGGAATAAATAGGGATAGCACATCTCTTTTTCTTCTTTTTTCTTTTTTTGGATAACCAAGAAATCCCCGAGGGCCAGCTGCTGCAATGTTCAAAAGTCGGTAGCTGCCTTTTCTACTTAAATACCAGGATAATTTGTTCGAAGCAGAACTCAAACGTGTGATGTGCACCTAACTAACACATCATGAGCTACGCTCTTATCATAGAACCAAAGCCCTGGGAGTAATAGAATTGTTAAGGATAAAACACATCTTTTTGTTCCTTCCAACACTATCATAGTGCTGGTTTTTCTCGATCAATAAGATTCTTCTTATTTATCATAAAACAATTTACTCCTTTTAATACCAAGATATAAACAAATCATTTCTGCAAAATTTAAAATAAATTGCAAGCTTTGCTAGACACAATAGGCTGATGGCACCTGAATTATAGATGTCTCTACATATTTGTCCTAGAAAACCTAAGTCTTGATACATATGAGTGTTCACTCCCATATCCTATTTCCTTCGTTCACAGAATAAAAAAAAGCGGATCATTTCGAAACAAAAAATCGCAACTAAAGCTAGTGAAAATGACTTAGACTAATCCAACTAGATTGAGTTAGAAATGATTCAAGGAAGCCCACATACCAACATATGTAGAAGATTAACAATGGGAAACTGCAGCAACAACTGTGTTATCAAGAACTTCCTAAAGATTAGCGGGAACCTGCATAATGGACATACCAATTACTAACCAATCACTAGATCTACAAAGATTCTCAAATAGACTTATCACAAACCAAAAGTTTCTTTTAAAGTTTGAATTGGCGTGAAGTTTAAAAAAGAAATGAATACTTTTGAAAGATAAGTTCTACAAAGTGGTGGTTAGACCAACGTTGTTGTATGGGGCAGAATGTTAGTCAGTCAAGAGCATCCACGTTCAAAAGATGAAGGTAGCAGAGATGAGGATGCTCAGATGGATGTGTGGTCATACTAGAAGAGACATGATCAGAAACGAAGTTATACGGGACAAGGTCGGAGTGCGTGGCAGACAAGATGAGAGAAGAGAGACTGAGGTGGTTCGGGCATGTGAAGAGAAGGTATAAGGATGCGTTGGTTAGGAGGTGTGAGAGACTGGCGATAGCAGGAGTTAGGAGAGGTAGAGGTAGGTCGAAGAAGAACTAGGGAGAGGTGATTAGATAAGACATGGCATAACTCCAGCTGACTGAGGACATGATCTTAGATAGGAAGATTTGGAGGTCGACGATTAGGATAGAAGGTTAGTAGGTAGTTGAGTTTTGCCGCATGTGCGAGAGAGGGGTAGGGGGCTAGCCTCTCCTCTTCTTCTCCCTTTCTTTGTAGTATTATTTAGGTTTCGTGTAGATCCATACTCTTATGTGAGTATTCCTATGTGTTGCTTTATTTATTTTTTTATTGTTATCTTGATATCTTATTTTCCTTTAATTTCTGCATTGACTATGTTCTTTTGAGTAGAGGGTCTATCGAAAACAGTCTCTCCACCCCACAAAGGTAGAGGTAAGGTCTACGTACATCTTACCCTCCCCAGACCCCACTGTGTGGGATTACACTGGGTATGTTGTTGTTGTTGTAGTCTAAAACATGTCATAGCATCTGTGTGATTATAAAACTTTTGAAACTTGTGGCCTTAAATAGGTCATAACATTTGTGGTTATAAAAGCTTCACAATAAGTATAAAATGAGAAGTATAAAGTTAATTATTTCCAAATTTAGAAGTATGTCATTCTTTTTTAAACGGACTGCAAAGAAAAGTATGTCAGGGAAAACTGTCCGGTTCTCTTAATTTCCATGAGACCCTCAGTTTTTGTGAAAACTGTATACATTACCACGGCCTCTAACAGTATTTGTTAAAGCAACAACCTCATAACTCCGATAATAATTTATCAAATGGTGCATAATAAGCACTATTCTACCTATTTTTCCTTGGTAAGATTCTTGGGTATCTTCATCAAGCCCAATCCCATTGTGAGCTTAATGACCCATATATTTTCGACGACAGAAAGTTATATTCTACAAACAGCAAATGGTGGTGAGAGTCAGGAATCTAGTCGTGTTCTACTGAGGAAAGTTAATACAACGGATCACAAGTTCCTGATGTGAAAGATTGGCTAAAACACTGCCGAATAGTACTTGTAAATTGTGGCAAAAATCATGTCTACATAGTCGCGCTAACAAGAAGAAATACCTACTACAAATGCTCGTAGGGATATCAAATTTTTCATGAAGGGCAATCCCTACTTGTGCTGGTAGTTAATAGAACATGATGCCAATGAGAGATAAGATCCAATAGTTTTTGAAGGAGAAGAAGGATCTACTATGAAATAGCAAATGACTTTACAGGTTTTCGTCTATTTTTAGACTACACATGACACAACACTTGTAGAGTTAGAGTATCACTTGGAGACTTTTTTGTAAGAAGTGAATGAATGTAAATGAGATACTTTCTTCAATATTACAACGGAGGAGACTTAATTTGCGGTCAATAAAGGACGGTACAAGTTCCTTACCACATAACCAGCTGAGGTAAGTAAATCTTTAAATTTCCTAGTTGACAAGTGTTTGATGTTCTCTAGCCATGAAACAAGCCCCAATATCCCAAAGAGGAGTCTTAGTTGGAAGTATCGGAAACCAGTCTTCAATCTAAGCCGCATGACTCCTATGGCAGAGCCAGATTTAGAGTCAGCCTTCAACAAAAGTCCATATAGTGCATATTCAGCATATGCTAGTAACCGGACACGCAAGGGAGCACCCAACTTGCTGGTCAGAGATCTTAGAAGCCCATCAGTCCGCAATACTGTGAGAAAATCGGCAGGCAGAGATTCCATGAAGGAAGATATATCTTCCATTTTAAGAGACTTCAATTCTTGCTTCAAGTTCTTCTTTTCTTCGGCAGACATTCCACTCCCAAGTGCCGATTTACTGTCAATAGTTCTCCCCGTAAATATAACAGGGAAGTATCTCGAGTACTTTCCAACACCAAAGTATTCTCCTATCTGCTGAATTTTCGTCGAGTCCTTAATTACTAAAGCCTCCCAAAGCTCACAATACTTCAATCTGAATTCCTCATCCAACTGTTTACAAATCCCAAAATCCAATAGTACTAAACTAAACCCATTCTTCCCTTCAGCGGAAACCAATATATTACCAGGATGTAAATCCCCATGCAGAAAACCATGAACAAAAATCATTTCCGCAAACACTTCCGCCAAAGCTTTCGCAACCTTAACCGCACTAATTCCTCTTCGCTTCATAAAATCCACGTCATCCACCTTAAAACCTCTACAAAACTCCATCGTTAAAACTTGCCTCGTCGTAAGATCCCAAAACACATTCGGAACCCTAACCATACAATTATCCTTAAAATATTCCCCAATTCTCTCCAAATTCTTAGCCTCTCCAATAAAATCAAGTTCACAAGCAATAGATTTCTCGAATTCCGATACAAGCCAGTTAAACCTGTATTCAGGAAAGATCAATCCAACTAATTTCGACAACAAAGACATTGTAACAAGATCAAATTTCATTTGATATTCCAATCCGGGATACTGCACCTTAACTGCAACTTCCTTATAATTATCAACTAAAACAGCACGGTGTACTTGCGCAATAGATGCAGCAGCAATTGGTTGTTCATCGAAGTATAAAAACATCTCAGATAAACAATTTTGACCTAAATTATTGATTAACACTTGTTTAATTGCATTAAACTGATAAGGAACAACTTGATCATGTAATAATGAAAGTGAATTTGAGTATTCTTTAGGTACTTGTTTAATAGATGCAACAAACTGACCTGCTTTGATATAAATACCTTTATTTGCATCGCACATTGTTAGTATTCGCTTTGCGGATCTTAGATGTAGTTCGGAGAGAGCTTGGCGATATTCGTTAGTGTTAGGGTTGATGTTGTGTAATGAGTATTTGTAGTCGATGATGTTGGATGTGATGGTGATGAGAGCTCGGGAGGAGCGAACGACGCCATTTATGAAAGGTGAATCGACGGAGTTAGGTTTTAGAGTTTGGAATGTAATGGCGGCGGTAGAGAAGGCGGCGCCGGCGATTAGGTACTTATTGAATATCCGACGCCGAGTCGCCATGGTTATTTTGGGACCCGGGAGCTCGAGATTTTCTGGCCTATTAAATATTTAATTACTTATCAGAAAAGAATAACCATGATGCAAAATTTTAAAAATGGAAAAGGGCAAAAATATTCTTATTTATTTTTTATTTCAATTTAATAATACTCTCTTTTTTCCGATATCAATATCTCTCATATTTATTGAGTAAGTATAAAAGTGAAAACTAATAATTAATTATATATTAATTTTTAAAATAATTGTAACGACAAGTAAAATGAACGAAGGGAATAAAATTATTATAAATAAACAAAAAATATCATTCGTTTAATTTTTTATTCAAAAATACTCTTGAATTATTAAAGATCGAACAAAAACACATTTATTAGTGGACCTCCAAGTCTGATATATCCTTTTTTAAAACTTAATTCTTTATTGAGATTGACTCTACCTTTTAAAAAAAATGTTACCCCATTTATTTTTTATATATTGCATTTTCTCCTTTATATTTTCTTTGTTTTGAACTTTCTTCTCCATAGAAAATCAGACTCTTAGTTTTCTTCTCATAAAGTTAGAGCATATATGTGTGAACTAATAGTTATTTCTAATAAAGTGATAAAAAATTATAAAAGAATTCGGATTCAAATTTCACTAAAGACTAAAAAAAAGGTGATTTAACTTTGTATTTATTTGTCTACCTTTCGATGGAGGTAATTATTTGATATTTGTAAGTGAAAGGTAGCATATACTCGTGAAATAGTTGAGTTGCAGGGCTATTAAGTGAAGCAAATGGCCATAACAGTTACTAAATTACTATTCCATGGTCTTCCATGATCTTAGAAAATGATCATTATTTCTTGTAACCACCAATACATGTTTTCTCATGTTCTCATAACTTATTATCTCACCATCTTTCAATTTATTTTAAGGAATAAATCTAATATTATATGAGTAAAATTCGTATTGTACAGCTGGACGAATTCTATTATGACACGTGGCATGGAAGGTGAGTGATGTCCAGATCAGCATCAGTGCTTCCGGAGGTTCTTTCATTGTACAGAGGTATCGAAGGGTCACCAGTACCGAAAAGTAGAATGCGGAAGGGCAAATTCAATACCAAACGGGCAACCGTTACAAAAGTGCTTTTGCGCCTCTCAAAGAGTATTAATGGCACTAATGGTCATCTTTATTGTCTGTTACTATAACAGCATTAACATATAATGTTAATTGGGACATAATTCATGAAATATATATCCTTGAGTTCAAATATAAAAAAGACTAATTATTTCATTGTAAGGACATCGAAAAAAGGAGATACTTAATACATTTGCTACTTAGACTATTTATTGTCATAGTTGAGCACTTCAATATCATAATCAACAGTTTGCCCGGAGACCCTAGCTCAAAGCTTCTACAAGACTTAGGTTATTCTAATCTTTTACTTTCTATTAAATAATATTTATATTAGTTTCAATTGCTAATTATCTTGCTATCTTGATCACTTGAGATCCACGTGCCATTGATCACGTATACAAATTCAACTTACCAATTTACTGGTAAATAGTTTGGCGCCCACCGTGGGGCCTGGTAGAGGTGTCACAAGTGACCCTATCTATTAATCTAACTCTTTTTAAGTTATGTTTTGCTTAAACATCAATCTTCATGTATCACATGAGTTAACAACAATTGAAATTCCGAAAACATTGTCGAGGACGAGCAGATTAGACTGGACGACCTTCCTGTTTGTGATCCCAAAATCGTCCAAGTCAACGCATGTTTCTGATCCATCTTCTCCAAAAGGAGTAGTATCCTCTCAGTACATACTAGAACAAGGGAACAACATCGATGAGGTGGTAGAAAGAATTCTGGCTCGACTAAGGCTATCACAAGAACGCCATCGTCATTCGTTTGTCCATCGATTCAGAGCACTAGAGTTGCTCCAATATTCCCTCTTATCACTCATCAATCCAAACTCTATCCAAGTGATGATTCGTACTAGCTTCCATCTTACTTTGGTCATTTTGGCTACTTTTCGAGTCATTTAGGTTCGAGACTCTATTGCAATGCCCCTAGCCCTAGGGGCGTACGCACGTTATACAAAATGGTGTCATCTTACATTGCTTCGTCTGAAATTTTTAGTGTATATATATAATATGTTAAAGAATGACGCATATACAAATAATAAACATGACACCACTTGGCATAAATAACTCATTGGTTCAATAGTAAAGGCATAGGGTTGTCCAGTGGGTCGGGTCGGCCCGATCCTGACCCGCCCCGCCCCAATCACCCATAAAAAAAATTATCGTTGTCGGGATTCGAACTCGGGACGGGGCCTGGGATCGTCCCGCCCGTCTCGATCTCGACCCGCCCCATCCTGACCCTTTCCCGCCAGCCCCCTCCCCCTTTGCAAAAATACCGTTGCAATAACGATCAATTTCGATTTTGGCCATTGTGCAATGGTTATAACGGCCATTTTTTCCCCCCACCCCCACCCCATAAACTCCCCCTACCCCCTTAATATTTATTTTTAACCCTTAAGTTAATATATATTTATACTTTAACCCTATTTCTCAACTATAAATACATCATTTTCCTCTTCATTTTTCTGACAAATCTTCCTACTATCTCTCTAATCTCTAAATTTATCTCTCTACAATTCTACATTGCCTACTAAATATTATATTTTTTTTGCTCATTTATATCAAAGTTAAAAAATTGGGAGTGAAGTTGGCAACTAGATTGAGGATCATCCATCGAGCAAAGTTTTAATTCTCAACCTCGATTACACATCGACGTTACGTCGACGTTTGGTACCTTCGTTCCTTTTTAAAATTATTATTATTACTTAATTTTAATTATCGCACTTAATTTCATTTACTTTAATTATTTATTTATATAATTATAATGGAACTCTTTGGACGTATGATTAAGGGTAAGGGTAAGGGTGTTTCTTCTAGTAGGGGTAACAAGGATAAGCGTACTTCTTCTAGTAATTCTATTATAGTCCCGATGATTTCATTGATTTCACTCATATAGATTAAACTATTTTTTAATGATATACCATTAGATGATGAGAAAGATGAACCAAACTTTAATTTAGACGATAATATAGATGACACACCCACTAGTGCACCTCAACCTCAGACTCAGACTGAGTCTCAGCCTCAAACTAAAATCGGAATGTCTTCTATTCCCCCTAGTATGAGTCGAGGCCCCATACAACGAAAATTAAAATCAGCTGCATCGAATTTTTTTGATAGGGACCAAGAGAATCAACTAGCTAGATGTAAAATTTGTAAAAATGTTTATAAATTTAAAATCGGAAAAGGTTAAGGTGGGACGGAAGGTTTATTGAGACATGTACAAGGCGAGCACACAGCTAGGTGGAATCAATACCAAACTAAAAAATCGGGTGTGTCAATGCCATTTGAGTCGGGACAAGATTTACATAGTGTCCCTGACCAAGTACATGGTAAAATTAACCCGACGACGGGAGGAATTTTTGGTGCTAAATATGATAAAAACAAAGATAGGAAAAATATGAGGGTTTGCCCTTTTCATTTCCTTCCTCTCCTGGTTTTATTCATTACATTCGAGAAATATATAATCCTATTTTTAATGGTTTTCCTAGATCAAATATTAGAAGGGATGTTTTTAAATTTGCAAGTGAATATCAACAAAATTTACGTTATGCATTGTATCATTTTAATGGCAAAGTGGCTATCACTTCTGACATAGGCTGTAGTACTAACGGTAATGATTATTTAACGGTAACATGTCATTGGATATATTAAAATTGATCTATGCAAAAACGTATTTTAGCATATAGATATATTGATGATAGGCACACTGGAAGTTTTATTGCACAAAATATTAATGAAATTTGTGATTATTATGGAATAATTGATAAAATTATGACTATTACATTAGATAATGCTACTTCTAATGATTATGCTATAAGACTTTTAAAAGTCCGATTAACTCCATGTTTTCCTAATCATTTTCATATAAGATGTGTGTGTCATATTTATAACTTAGTTGTAAAGGATGGCCTAAAAATTTTTGAAAGTATTCTTGATAAAATACAATTTGCTATAAATTTTATTTTTAGAGGTAATAAATACAAAGACGCAAAGAGTATAAAAACTTGTCATGATTGTGGTATAGAAAAATTCCAGAAGAAGTTTCGACCAGGTGGAATTCTCTGTATGAGCAACTACTTGTTGCTTACGATTATAGACAACCTATAAGTTTATTATTTAACGCCCATAATAAAAATCTAAGGGATATGCTTGTAGATAATGATTGGGAATTTTTTTAGAACTTAATAAATTTCTAGAGAAAAATTTTCAAGCTACGAGAGAAATTTTCCGGTATTTATTATCCTACTATTTTAAATATGTTATTTTAGATAGCTCTAATATTTTTGTTACTTAATGAATATATGGAAAAACCATCTTACGAGATCCATCTATTAAAAAATGTTTATAAAATTAAAAAAATACTTTTTTCCTATTCCCACTATTTATATTATTGGTGATGTATTAAATCCGACGATTAAAGTAGACGGTTGTAAAACACTTGTAGAAATGATTTATGATTGTATAGAAGTACTTCCAACAGACCTAACTGAAGAATTAACTCACAAACCAACTAAAGAAGAAGTTACGTCTAGCATACACACTGAATACAAACAAGTATATATGTATTACCAACAACAAAGTGTAAATAATCAACCAGCTTTTGTACCATCTTCTACTACTTCGCTGCAACCTTATAAAAAACATGTAGTTTCTGCTGCTAGTATTCAAGGCCTTAAAATAAAACGTTTAGTGGTTCAACTTCTTCACAAGTTAGCGAATTTAATTTTTATGTTTTGCAGGGTGTTGTACCGTACAAATTAATTGTCAATGATGAAAGACATGAAAACTTGCTGAAATACTGGAGGCAGAATGAGAAGACATTTCTGACACTAGCAAAGATGGCCAGAGATATGTTGAACATTCAAGCGTCATCAACAGCGTCTGAAACCGCTTTTTCTGCTGGAAGATTTCAAATAGGAGAGCACGGACATTCATTGGCGGGAGACACATTGGAGATTGCAGTTCTATTCAGAGAAGAAGAGTTGGGCTCTCCCCTAGGTAAAGCGCATCAATTCCTTATGACGCATCAAGAGTTGGGCTCTCCCATTGTCTGCTAAAGACTGTTTTGAGTGAAGCTTGATCCACAAACTTTTGCTTAAAATTTAACAAACAAAATAGCCAATCAAGGATACATTTGATGTTAACCTAGACTATAATTATTTAAATTAATGGAGCAAGTTCAATCAAACTTGAAACCCTACCTAATATATATTTTTTACCCTTTCTCCTATTTAATTTGCAATTTCGAGGAAAGTTGCAGTAATAGTGACCAGTGAGTTATGTCTCACTAATTAATAAATTTGTTCACTTATTTAAATGTCGACATAGCTTATAAAATAACACTCCACTCCCTAGCATTAGTATACTCATCATCACTCTGTTCTCGGCCCCAATTCCGCTATCTGCCGTTGTATCGGTTGATGAAATCAGGAGATAAATTTATTCCTTGACTTAAGTAATTTGGGCTGAAAACGGAACTCTAATCTCTAGCAATGGGTTTCTCAACTACTCCAGAAAGTGTTAGGACAGTGGTTATGATTAACTAAGAGGTAAGAAACATGAATACATTCGAGTAAAGGAAAAGGATAAAAGTAAATGATAGAAAGATAGATAAGATTTGATTTGTTTGATTGATTGTGTACATCGTATATACAAAGAATGAGTATTTATAGTACAAAATGAAGAAAAATTATACAAGTGTGCCTCCCCCATATCGGCCATCAAGTAACCCACTAAGCTCAACGACTGACTATGGGGGAAGTGGTGCCGATTTTCTCGCCCTCTACTACTCTCGCTCGGATAATGGCCCTTTCTTTTAGTTGTTGTTGGCCGTTACCGCTTTTAGGGGTTTAGAAACCCTTTTGACTTGGTCGTTGAGGTGTCTGCATCTGAGTGGGTCTCAATCGTACCTCTAATTGACAACTTCGGCTAAGATGTCTTAGTAGCCGATGAAGTTCTTATAGTCGAAGGCTAGGAGTAAATTCGGCTCCGGAATAGTTCGACTGTCAGTGAATTCGGCTAAACACTTAAATTATTTTTTAATGTTAATAATTGCCCACCTACATTAACTCGAGCGTGACTGCTGAGTTGATATATCCGAAAGTAGCCATCGTTTTAGTCTGACAGTCGCGCATGTCACTTCAATCATCTTGTCTCCAGTGCATGCAATGATGATAACTTCTTGAGATGTGTTTCCCCTTTAACCGAGGCGTATCCATTACTATGAATTGGCTCTGATGATTTTCGGCCATGCTTTTGAAAATGATAAATTACTCTCAGTCGCGCCTCTGAAGGTTATTTAAGGAGAAGTATCCCCCATAGGCTTCTCACCTAATCTTTGACTCTTTTCTTAGTCGAAAACAATGGCTTTATATGTTCTAGCTTTGTGATCAGGACAAATCATTCTGGCCGATAGTGACCTGACCCCTTCTTTGGCCTTTGTTGATGACCAGTTGGTTCTGACTCCGTACAGTGGACCGGAACGAGGTGATTCTCTCTTGTTTCAATACCTCAGCCCGATAAATCATGTCTTTTTTTCAACTTGTGACTGGTTCACCGACGGCCGTTGTTCGGCTAACCTTCATACTTGGCCGACTAAGGTCGCTCACTGTTCAGGTCGATTAGACCGAGTGAAGTCGGTCACTTAAGCCGAATGGAGGCACTTGGGTCCTTTTGATGCCTCCACACTGTCGAGATTTGATTCCCGCTGTAACGTCGGGCTCGGGTATGTGTTGCGCCTCTGTTTTTGTGCTTGGTTTTCTTGAATGTGAGAATCCAAATCCCACCATTTAACTTCAGCATTGCTCTCGGCATTCTTAAGCAAATTTAGAGTAAACCCCGCAAATTTGATGGGCCAATATCTTTTGAGCACTTGGGATGGAGTTCCTTCACCTGAGCAGTGCGACCAACCTTACAACACAGGCGTGTGAAAGAAGTGGATTTTGTGACCAGGCAGCCGGTTTGTTCCTGTCTTTTAGCCATACATCTCCCGTCAGAGGGAATTAGCTTATTTTGTGCGACCAGACAGTCGGTCTGTGCCTGTCGTTTATTCATGCATGCCCCAAATCGAAGGATAGTATTTTTTTAGATACTTGACGTTTACATTCTTGTCCATTTCATCGTCATGCATGTTTATTAGTCGATATGTGTTGCCGGTGATTCGTTGGCTTACTACGAAAGGTCCTTCCCAATTTGGTGACCATTTGCCGAATTTACGATCTTTCATCCCAATCGGCAAAACGGTTTTCCAAACTAAGTCTCTTTCGGCAAACCTCTTAGGCTTAATATGTTTGTTGTATGCTTTAGCCAATTTACGTTTACTCCTTCAATTTTTTTAGGGCCATCAGTCGATCTTCATCTAGTTGTTCTAACTCCATTAACATTGCCTGTTGATACTCCTCTAAACTGAGAGAGTTCTGTTTGGCCGCCCATAATGATTTAACATTAATTTCCAACGGCAACACTACATCTTGGCCATAGGTTAGCCGATAAGGTGTCATCCCGATAGCTGTTGATTAGAATTCATGATCGCCCAAACGACTTCATCTAGAGTGAGATGCCACATTCCTGGTTTATCCTCCACGTTCTTACTAATTATGTCCACAATAAGTTTGTTGGCCGCCTCGGCTTGTCCATTCGCATGTGCGTAATAACGCGAAGATGTGATCATTTTGATCTCAAATTTCTCAGCAAAGGCTGCCACTTTAAAACCAATGAACACCGTCCCTTGATCAGTTGTAACCGTCTTAGGATACCATAACTATATATGATCTGGTGTTGGATAAACTGAATGACATCTGTCTGATGAACCATTTTCATCGGCTGAGCCTCCACCCATTTAGTGAAGTAATCGGTAGCCACAATAATGAAATTGTGGCCTTTAGCCGATTATGGGTGAATTTTGCCGATGAGGTCCATAGCCTATCCTCTGAAGGGCCAAGGTTTTACGACTGGGTACAGCAACTCGGCTGGTACCCGTTGGATCAGTTCATGTCTCTGACATTCTTCGCATTCTTTTGCATACTAAAAGCAGTCAGTTGTGATGGTGGGCTAATAATAGTTGTGGCGGTAGATCAGCAACTTCATCGCTGGCCCCGCTCTGTGTGATCCACACACTCCTTCATGGACCTCTCCAAATACCCTTAAGGCCTCTGCTTTGGCAATGCACTTGAGTAGCACTCCATTCACGCTCCTTTTATAGAGGTCATCATCAATGAGCACATATTTCAAGGCTCTTCTTTTGACTTTGAGGTCTTTGCAACTTGAGGGATTTTTTAGGTAGTCAATTAGTAACTTCCTCCAAAAGTCAATTTGATCAACGGCTAACACTTCGGCTGGCAGTTCGTCATACTCTAAGAAGAGTAGAGACTTTCTGAAGTCAGAAGCTTCTTGCGCTAAGTCGTTAGCCTCAACATTCATGCCTCTGGGAACATGACTTAATGTAAACGATGCGAACCTACTAAGTAACCTGCTAGCCGTTTCGTAACGGGCCAACATATTCGGATCCTTGCAGTCATATTTATTGACACCCACTTTTGTCCCATCATTTCTGAATTTGTTTGCAATTTTAAATACTTTTAACACCTCAAAACGATATATATATATATATATATATATATTATTCTCATTATTATTATTATTATTCGCATTTTTTTACTGTCATTGGCAAAAAAAAATTATCATAATCATAGTTTATCCGAAAATTCTACGTTATTTTTTTTCCGCAAAAATAGCATTGCATTTTTATTTTTTTATCAAGCATTAGACACTTCGCAAATATTATGTTTTATTATTATCACATCGTTATATCTTATTTTAAATAATTTACATTTTTCTTCAATACATTTTTAATATTAAACCCTTTTTTATATTTTTAAACCCATAATCCATTCATTTCCCAACCCAAAACAATTTTACCCAAAACCCAAACCCCCATTCTCGGACCCCATCCGAGGCCCAACCGAATAGGCCCAAGTCGGCCAAACCCGAGCAGGCCCAAATCTGAAGACCAACTCCCTTCTCCTTATTTCCCCCAAACCAAACACCCTGCCATATACCCCCCCCCCTCTCTCTCCCAAATTGCCGCTGCCCCCATACCCGCGACCCCACATCGCCAGTCACCTCACCCAACACTACCACCAACCCCTTCTGCCCTGACACCACCACCCCCCCTTTTGTTCACTGTTGAAAAGAGGATTTTGGGGGGGTCCGATTCCATCTATAAAAAATATTTGTTGTGTTCTTGATTTTAAGCATTCGCATTCCTTGTTATTCAAGAAATAATTCCAAAATCGAAAGGAAAAGGGGTGAGTTTCATTCTTAAATTTTGGGGTTAAATACTTCTATTGGCTTCGTGAACCCTACTCCGAAAATCTGTTTTGTTTTGTTGTTCTTCACTATTTTCGGGTTCCCGTTGGGTCAATGTTCCGGTCGGGTCGGGTCAACCATGTTCAAGTAAAGTTTTTTTTTCAGATTTTGTGTTTTTATATCTTCTTGTTGGCTATCTGAAAATCTGAGAAGAAATCGATTCGGGTTGGAATCTCTGTTTCGGGTCGGGTTGACCCGATTCAAATAAATTTCCAGATTTTTGTGTTTTAATATTTAGTTGTTGGTTATCTGAAATTTGGGGGGGAAATCTATTTGGGTCGGGTCACCGATCCGGGTCGGGTCGACCCGGTTCGAATAAATTTTCAGATTTTGTGTTTTACATCTTATTTGTTGGTTATCTGAAAAATCAAAAAAATATATTCCAATTCCGGTCACTGCTTCGGGTTGCATTTCTCGGATTGACCCGAAATACGGGTCGTCTATCCGGGTCTATTTTTAGCATCGGGTCAGGTCGTTGTTTCCTGATTCGGGTCACTGTCCAGAATCCGGGTCGGGTTTTCATAAACGTTCTGAATCCTGTTTCGGTTCGAAAATTTTAGAATTTTGGTCGGATATTTTAATTGCTTACTATTGGTTTACTTGGGCACTTGAACATCCGTTATGTGGCTATGTTGTTATTTTGTTGATTTGAACTAATACTGCATTCTCTTCGGAAGTCGCTTCTCTGTTTCAGTTTGGTTTTTGGCATTTAAACATCCGTGCACGGATATCTTACTATTTTACTGATTTGAATAAATACTGCATTTAGGCCAATGAAATTGAAATCGAGGCCGCGTCCCTTCGAAAATCGTTTCTCTATTTCAGTTTATTGTTATGTTATTTATTTTACTGGTTTGAATAGATACTGCATTTAGGCCAATGAAATTGAATTCGAGGTTGCGTCCCTTCGAAAATCGTTTCTGTTTCAGTTTATTGCTATGTATTTAATTTCACTGATTTTAACTAATACTGCATTTAGGCCAATGAAATTGAATTCAAGGCCGCATCCCTTCGGAAATCGTTTCTCTGTTTCAGTTTGCTCCTTTTGGCATTTAAACATCCGTACACGGATATCTTACTGTTTTATTGATTTGAACTAATACTGCATTTAGGCCAATGAAATTAAATTCGAGGTCGGGTCCCTTAGGGAATTGCTTCTCGGTTTCAGTTTGCTGCTTTTGGTATTTAAACATCTGTACATGGATATCTTACTGTTTTACTGATTTGAATAAATACTGCATTTAGGCCAATGAAATTGAATTCGAGGTCGCGTCCCTTCGGGAATTGCTTCTCGATTTTAGTTTGCTGTTTTTGGTTTGTTTTACTGATTTGAACTAATACTGCATTTAGGCCAATGAAATTGAATTCGAGGACGCGTCCCTTCGGAAAATGCCTCTCGGTTTCGGCTTGCTGCTTTGGTATAATTTACTGATTTGAACATGATACAACATTGGCCGATGAAAAAATATCCGTCGATTTTTAGGCATCCACAGTTGTAAAGACGGAAATATAACTTCTGGGCAAGGATGAAACTTAAATCTTTTTTATTTCATCCGAGAGATCAACACGTTTAGTAGGCGAGGCAACTAAAATGATCGAGGAGTTATATGTTCGCAGCCACGACGTGATTGGAATGATCTTTCTTTTTCATCCGAGAGACCAACAAGTTTAGTAGGCGAGACAATTAAAATGACCACCGAGTCATATGTTTGTAGCCACGACATGATTGGAATGGTCTTTTCAAAATTTAAGTCTGAGCCCTCCGTGATCAAAACATTCACTGTTTTGGATACGAATCCGAAGTTATTTGTATTTAACTGTTTCTAACCGTTTGTTCTTGACAGCTTGCAAGGAACAAAGTCAACGAAGGCAGATACTCCTCGGAGATTATTTATTTGTTGTTTTTACTTTCTTTAATTCAGCTTTTATCTCGCTCTGTATTGTAATATTATTTATTGCACTTATGTAATTATTGAAATGCTTAGAATAGGTAGACTTATAATTAATTCATAGGGTAGTCTAAGACTGGAAATCCGTCGCTAGCTTATTTACTTGTAGGTTCGGTTAACTCAAACTTAGAAATCCTCCACTAGTTTATTTATTTTTAGGCTCGTCATGCATATTCAAAATTTTCAAAAAATAACTTTGATCATCTTCTATTCACTTTTTTTATCATACAAATAAGTTTTATCTTTTTTTTTGCAACTCAATGATTTCCAAAAAAATTACTTCTTTGGCATTATAAATAATTTGTTTTTCTCCTTACTATTAATTATTACAAATGCATATTTTTTTCAACGTTACATGTATTTTTCTTTAATATCATACAAATGCATACTTGTACAAAATGCATCATTTATTAAATATTTTGCAAATATCTTTTTAACTTCATATACTTTTAAACATGTATTTTTCTTAGCAATAATTAACCTGAGTTTGATCGGATAACCGCAAGTTAGCGGATCTTAAAGGATGCCTAACCCCTTCCCTTTAGGATAATAAAGAACCCTTACCTAGAATCTCATTAGTTTCACAGACCATAAAATCGGAGTTACATTGCAGCATTAGTTAATATTTAGGTGTCCTAATTCACCGTAAATAATTAGGTGGCGACTCCTTAATCCAATACCCAGGAATCACCAATATATTGTGCTCAGCTTTGACCGCATGGTCAAAAACGGGCGCGACAATATTCCCCGGCCAGCTACTTGATAACCAACTGAGAGTCTCCACGAATCTTGATGTATTTTGCTTACATAGAGACTAGGAGTTTGAGCCATGTGATGAGAGCATCATCTTCGGCTTGGTATTTGTCAAGTCAGAATCTAACCGATAAGAGAACCTCTATGTTTCATTTCTAGGATCGGTTATCATTATCCTAGCTCCGACTCCTTTCTGGGTTCTGGACCCTTCAAAAATCAGTGTCCAAGGGGCGACGTCCATATATGCAGTAGCAGGGGCTCCTGGGTCCTCCGCATCTACACATGGGTGGTCCGTCAATAAATCGACTACCGCCTGGCCTTTGACCCCCCCTGAGCGGCTTATACTCGAGAGAAAATGCGGTGAGCTTGATTTCTCACTTCACTAGTCGTCCTTGCAAAACAGGTATGTTCAATAAGTACCGGACGATATCCATTTTGCACAAAACGTATATAATGTGAGGCATTAGATAATACTACAGTTTTGTGCAAGCATAGAAAAAAGACAGACAAAGCTTCTCCAAAGTAGTATATCTAGTTTCAGCGTTGTTGAGCATTCGGTTAAGATAATAAACTGCTCTTTCAATTCTATCATCGGCCTCATGTGCTAGCAAGCAGCCGATAGATAATTCTGCAACTGAAATATACAATATCAACGGCTTCCCCGGCATAGGAGACACCAATACGGGGGGAGTAGCTAAGGCCTTTTTAATTTTATCAAAGGCCTCTTGATGTTCCGGACCCCATACTAGTTCTTCTGACTCTTTAAGTCTGAGCAAAGGTAAGAAAGTCTTCACCTTGCCAGCCGAGTTGGATATGAACCTCCTTAAGAAATTGATTTTTTCCAATAAGCTATGTAACTCCTTCTTTGTCTTAGGTGGTGCGGGTTCCATTACTGCCTTAGCTTTGTTACGGTCTATCTCGATGCCTTTCTTGTGTACCAAAAAGCCAAGAAAGTTGCCAACCGATACTCCGAACATGCACTTGGCTGGATTCCTCTTGAGATTATGAATCCTCGTTCTTTTTAATGCTTGTTCAAGATCGGCTAAATGATCTTTGAAGTCCTTAGACTTCACTACTACATCATCGATGTAGACCTCCATAATTTTGCCGATCAAGTCATGGAAGATGGTGTTCATTTCCCTTTGATAAGTGGCACCAACGTTCTTCAGACCAAATGGCATAACTAACCACTCGTAAATGCCCAACGCCCCTGGACATATGAAGGCAATTTTGTGAATGTCGTCCTCGGCTACCGATATCTTATTGTAGCCAGAGTATCCATCCATAAAGGTCAATACACTATTAGTGGCTGCTGAGTCGACTAGCATGTCGGCTATCGGCATGACATACTCATTTTTAGAACTGGCTAGATTTAGGTTCATGTAATCAATACATACTCGAACCTTACCATTCTTTTTCTTGACTGGTACGACGTTCGCCAACCATTCCACATACTTAGCCGTTCTGATAAAGCCGGCTTTTAGCAATCGTTCGATCTCATCTTTGATTTGAGGTATCAGCTGAGGGTGATACCTTCTGGGAGGCTATTTTTTAGGCTTGAAACCCTCATTGATTGACAATTTGTAGTCTACCAAAGTACGTGCCAGCCCAGGCATCTCATGATAATCCCATGCGAAATAGTTTTATACTGCAGTAGAAGGATCGTTATGCCTTGTTTGTCTTCTTCCTTCAGCAGACCACTAATATGTGTTAGCCGAGGGCTTTCTTCAGTTCCCAAGTTAATGTCTTCCAAAGGATCCTGAGACTCAAAACTAGGCATAGTCATTCTTATGGGCGATTCAAGTTTCATTGGCAGCTCAACTTCGTCAGTTGCAAGTGTTGGTTCGACGTCGTGATCCTCCATCTACGATGCCTCGACTATCCTTGCCTCAGAGCTTAGAGCGGTCAGCCGATGCCACAGGTCACGTATGATTTGGGTTTTCTCAACCATTTAAATCCTTCAAGGTAAGCTGTGGTTCGGCTAATTGTTTTATTTCAAACCCTCACCAGGTAAGATTACAGAATTCCCAAGATCCTTCTTCATATTATTCCGTGACGGCTATGGGAGCCATATAAGGTGAATAGAGGACAACCTCTATGCTCTGAAACCCCCGATTGGAACAGGTTATCATCCGTTGGGACGATTTCAACCTTGTCTCCTTCCCAAAAATATACTTCTGATGTATGGTAGAAGGGAGACATCGGCTGGTGTGAATCTAGTCCCTACCCAGCAGAATGGTGTAGGACGACTTGCCATCTATAACAAAGAATGCAGATCTGACCGTCTTGGGACCCACGGTGATTTCTGCTACTAAAATCCCCAAAGCTTCACAAGCCTCTCCATAAATCTAGCCATTTTCATGTTAGTTGGGATGAGATCTTCTCTGGTTTTGTTGAGGTTTTTCAAATTAAGTAGTGGAATCACATTCAGCACAGCCCCATTGTCGACGAACACTCGACTAATGATTTTGCCGCTGATGTAAGCCTTCACATAGAGGGGCTTGAGGTGTTTAACCATCTCTTCCATAGGTGCACTAAATGTGGTGCTCAAAGCATACCTAGCCGTGGTATCGGCTATTGTTGCGCAGTCTGTATCTTCTACGCAATCATCATCCTCTAGGCTATCCAGAGTGGAGCGGTTGGCCCAGAACTCACATAGGATTAGGCTGACCATTTCAATGTTTGCCCACATCTCATCAACCAGGCCCACATATCCCACCTCATTGAATTTGGTTGAAGAGAAATCAACACCTTCTATATCTTGGAGATCGATTGAGGATCCTTTGATTGAGTCTTCTGCACGATCTGTGGGATTGCCTCGGTTAGAGGCCCATCCGGGGCCACATTCTCTTGTCAGGGTTCCTCCGTCGGGTTGTCGGTAGGTTGTTCATCTAGCTCTGGTTGACCCGACGCTTCTCCTTCAGGCGACATTGTCCCTGAAGCAACTGATCTGAATGCCCGCTCAATAGCCTCGGCTACGGCAGACTTAGGAATCTCCTGATTTTCGGTTGCCTTGGTGTTAGAAATTAGATGCAATGTCTTTTGCATTTTACACAAAGCCTTGGCACGTTGCATCCTTCTCTTCTGGGTTCTGGATGCGACTCTCGGTGGTGCCTCTTTCTTTTCGAGAGCCTGATTGATTGACCATTTCCCCTCATATGTGTTGGCGGCTGGTTTAATCATTCTCTAGGGTCTCATCTGGTCCTCATTTCTTGCTATGATACGTAAGGACGAAACACACTCGTTCACGTTAAACTCGACCACCGATTGATTGGCATCTGTACTTACCCCATAGGCCTATGTCTGGCGTCGATAGGGACCCTTCTGAACCTCATGGTTTGTTCTTGAAGCTCTCGTTCAAAGTCCCTCGAATAGTTAGGGCGGTTAAGAAAATTGCTCCTAGCCGGCTGCCTGTTATCACGAATGTCATGTAGGCTGCATAACCGGTTGAACACAGAAGTCCTTGTGACCTTCTCCCCTTCGGTAGGTTTATTTAGGACCCACACCATTTTCATCGAATGTTTCCCTTTGGTGTCCATTGACTCATCGGGCTTAGCAAAAGATACCATAAATATTGGTACCGCAGGAAAGGGGCCGGTATCAAAAGACATTTCAGAAATGCTCTTGTCGGCTAACTTGAACCTCCCCTCTTTGATGCCGTTTTGGATCGCCTTTCTGAAGACTACACAATTAGAAGTAGAGTGATTGTATGAATTATGCCACTTGCATTACCTCTTATCCTTGAGTTATTCGACAGGCGGAATCCTATGACTATCAAGCAGCCAAATCTGTTTATCTTTGAGCAGATGATCAAAGACCTGATCTGCCTTCATGATATCAAACATGTAACCAACCCTGTCATCGGATGAACTTATTTCCTTGCCTTTGACGGCTTTCAAGGCTAGGCAAGAGTAAACTTTACCCCTAACAATCTCGCCCACCATTGCGTCTGCCGTGCAGTCGGCTGACTCTGAGTCAGACTCATCCCCTTCAATGATGGATACCAAGTTGGGGCCTCGATTTCTGCTGGCTCTTCTTCGCTCCTTATCCTGGACATATTGCTCTATTTGGCTAGCCTTTTCGGCTAACTGGCTAAGGTCAGAGCAAGATTGTCCTACCAGCTTCTCCTTTAACTGAGGATGCATGTTGTTGATTATCATATGGGCACACTCAGACTCGGGAAAGTGTATGGTGCATTTCCCAACTTTCTTTCTGAACCTCTCGATAAAATCGGCAGCCGATTCATCATCCTGCTACTTGAGATTCGTTAGGTCGGTCACGGTAACCTGAGGTTGGGGCTAATAGAATCTATTATGGAAGCAACCCTCCATGTCAGCCTAGTTTTGCACGGAATCAGGAGCCAAATAGGAGTACCATGCAAAGGATGTTCCCGTTAGAGAGAGAGGGAATAGCTGTAACTTGTGATACTCATTCTGGCTAGTTTTGCCACATTGAGCAGTAAATCTACTGATGTGCTCGATAGTGGATTTGCCGTCGACACCAGAGAAAATAGCAAACTCCGGTGTTTTGAAGCCCCTCGGTAAAGGTGCTATCCGATCTACCCAATCGAGGTAGGGCTTCTTATAAACAGGCATGTCCAAAGGTTTCAGTTGGATGCTGAAGTACCTCCGCATGGTATTAGCAATGATCTCCGGGTTTATCAATTGTAACGTCCTCTACTGATTCTCGACTGGATTCGGTTGGTAGGCGTTCCGCACTGGCGGCCTCCATTCTGCACTTTGTTGGACAGGGTTTTGAATGTTGTAGGTGGTTTGCTGGTCATTACCAATAGGTGGGGTAATGCCCCATGGCTGCTGTTGGGTATGGCCACCAAAGCCTGCAACCTGAGCTCCTGGAACGGCTAACGGAGTCTGAGGATAAGGTGGAACAGTGTTCCATGGCTGCTCTCCTTGGACGTTGGCCGTTCTTAGAAAGTTTACGCTTCCTGAAAAGTATGGATTGAATACTGGTAATGACTGTTGGAATGGTAATCCGCTGCAAACAGCGTCACCAGATAGTCGAGCTAAATCATAGCTAGGGGCCATCAGCTACCAATTCGGTTGGCCAACATCGTTCGCCTGCATCATAAGGCCGTTCGTATAAACGTATGGCATAACGGGCGGCAATCCAAAGTGTCCTAGAGCCTGAACTAGTCTCCGAGCCATGTTGATCTGCCCATACTGCAAACGCATATGGTCAAGTGGCACATTTTGCCCCATGCGACTGAAGAACAACACCGGGAGTCACGGTCTCATGCTGAACAACACTGCTCGTCAGAGGGATGGCAGAACTAGCTGAACATTCTCCTGGGTGCATTCGGTTGGTTTTCCTCTCTCTCTTGCTGAACTTCATTATGTACCATTTGCTTCACAATGTCAGCCAACTATTTAGAAACTTTGTACATAATGTCGTGGATGCCCAAGTCGATCTGTTGTCTAATAAAAGACGTGGTCATTACGGTTGGACCTTCAGATTGGCTAGATTCTTCCACGGCTTGGGTTGATTGAGGAAGTGGAGGGGTATCCACTGATGTAGGCATACCCAAGGAGGATGCTGGTTCGTTGTTCCTTCTAGGAGGATTTTGTTTAGGATGTGGACTGGACTCGAGGTTCATTTTCTTACCGGACCTTAGGCGCATACGCCAAGAATGATCCTGACCTTGAGAATCAAACTTTGCAATTAATTCACTTATGGTCCCACTGGGCGTGCCAAATTTGTTCTCAGCCCCAATTTCGCTATCTGTCGTTGTATTGGCTGATGAAATCGTTAGGACGGTGGTTATGAGTAAACTAAGAGATAAGAAACATGAATACAGTCGAGTAAAATAAAGGATAGATAAGATTTGATTTGTGTGATTGATTGTGTACATCGTATATACAAAGAATGAGTATTTATAGTACAAAAGGAAGAAAAATGTACAAGCATCCCCTCCCCATGTCGGTCATCAAGTAACCCACTAAGCTCAACGGCTGACTATGGAGGAAGTGGTGCTGATTTTCTCGCCCTATATTCCTCTTACTCGGATAATGGCCCTTTCTTTTAGCTGTTGTTGGTCGTTACCACTTTTAGGGTTCTGGAAACCCTTATGACTTAGTCGTTAAGGCGTCTGCATCTGAGTGGGTCTCAGTCGTACCTCTAAATGACAGCTTCGGCTCCAGAATAGTTCGGCTGTCAGTGAAATCGGCTAAACACTTCAATTAGTTTTTAGTGTTAACACACTATGATCATCTCCTTCCAGTCCCCGAACTTTCTTCAGCTCCTGAACATCAGTAAAGAGCTGGGAGAGGCCATCATGTATAGTTGTGGACGCAGCTGATTTCTCTAGCTTGCTCAGGCGTTCATCCATGCTCTTCAGAGAGCCCTCTATCTTCTCCAACCTCTCATCCCGAGCTTTCTCTCTCTTAGCCTGCTCCTCCTTAGTCTTAAGCATCCGCTCAAGCATCTGCATCACAGGGTCTGCGGAGGCAGGTCTACCACTATTTTCATCTATCAGCCTCAATGCGGCTATATCATCCTTAGACACGGAACCAACTGCTTTCTTTGGTTTCTTTGAAGTGGTAGCAGCCTGGCTTTCCTTGAGTTTCATTTGGACAGCCCGAATGGGTCTCTTCGGTGAGCATTGTCCATCTGACATGATTTATGCACCTGAGAATTGAGCCATGTTAGTACTTGAGATTTAAAATAAAAACAAACACACAATTATGAAAACTAAAAACAAGAAAAAAAAAATTGAAACAGTGTACAGGTAGACTGGAGTTCGTGGCCACGGACTTCTGTATTACAAACAGTTCGAGCCCACGAAGTAGGTTTAGCTTAATTCTGCTGAATTTTTGCAAACTGCCAATATTTTGAGCCCTCAATTCCTTTACCATACTGTCTCATGCCACGAAAAAGATTGTGGACACGAACTCGACTATGCCCTGAAGGCTGAAACACAAAAAAATTCGACAGCCCTTCCTTAATGCACATATTTTGTAAGTGTAAAAACTGATTCTTTAAGACCATGATAACACAGTCAGTTGATCACATACCAAACTCAATCACAAGCGAGACAAGAAAGCTTCAAGAGTTTAGCCATCAATACAACAACAACAACATACACAGTGAAGTCCCACAGCGTGGGGTCTGAGGAGGGTAGAGTGTACGCAGACCTTACATCTAACTTGGTAGGTAGAGTGGTTGTTTCCGAGAGACACTCAGTTCAAGACAAAGCATAAGTACAAGCAAAGTAAGAGAAACGGTCAGATCCGGACAAGAAATTTAAAGCAGTATGAAAATGCTGGTATAGTTTAGCCATCAATACTAAGATAAATTCAGTCATTAGCAATCTTAACTACCAGTGGGCGCATTCAGATGAACTAAACAAAAGTCAAACTCACAACACAAAATCCCAGCAGTTATGCATGCTTTGAATCCTAATTTTGTTCAATATCACAATTTCTCAAGACTTAAATGGAGACAAAGATGCATATACCCAGATGAACACATCAATTCAATGAACAAATGTGCATATGATGTGATTTTGGTAAGCATGACTCCAGCCCCTACACTTCTCAGGTACTCCCTCCGTTTCAATTTGTCTGTCTTTAGTTACTATTTGGACAGTGGGAGGATTTCTTTTACCACAATTTTTCAAATACTTTCTAAGTATTTTGAATTATTTACTATTGTAACTTCTATCCCAATTTATGTGATACAGCTCGGATTTCTCGAGTCAAATTTGGATAAAAAGTCTTTAAGTTTTTAAATAAAATTTATATTTCTGTAAACTACGTAAAAATCACTATTAAGTCACAAGAATTGATAATTTAAAATATTTAAAAGACGTGATAAAATTATGATCAAAGAAAAACTTGTTTGAATCTCAAAACTCAAAAGGTGTTATATAAATTGAGACAAAGTAATAGTATTTTTTGTATAGAATTTAAATATGTAAATTCTAAAAAAAAAAAAAATGAAAGGTTCTATATCCAAATTCACACTAACATTAGTTATTTTGACCCTCGAACTCCTAAACAAGCCACATAAATTGAAATAATGAGAGTACAAAGTATCTAAATCTTTGAGAAAATTTATGTGCGAATCTGAAGTTCCAAATGACAAGTGACTGATCTTAGGGAACAACCAATTTGTTTCACAAAAGCTTCGACTTTGAATCAATGTGTGAGCGAGCTCGAATTGTGACGGGCGAGGGAAAAGAGGAGAGAGAAGATCCTTTTACCACTTTGCCCTTAAGTGATCACTGTAGCCTACTCCAAAAAAAATGTGTCATTTGCACTTTTGTCTTCTTTGGTGCCGGTCTTTATATTTTTGCCTCATAATATCCACCCTTATTGAACTTATGTCTCATAGGCATAAGTCCAATTTTAAAGGGCAAAAATTAAAGATCAGCCCATCCGAAGGACAAACCATGCAATCTCTTCAAAAAAAAATTTAGATTGCCCAGGTCAATGATTTTTTTCGACGCTACTAAATACTTCGTGGCCACAAACATAGTTCGTATCCACGAAATTGTTAGGGTTTAGTTCATGGAGTGGTTCATGGAGCCAAAATAGTTCGTGGACGCAACTCATTTTATGTACATGCAAATCACCAAAAAAAAGACATTCAAGGTACATATTGGTCAGTGAACTAATCAAACAGAAAACTTTCATGTTACTATTATATCCACAACAATCTCTATAGTAACCAGTAAAGTCACTAACAAAAAAGTTGCTAGAACTGCCTAACACATTAAGATCATTACAGTAGTGTACACTCCCCTTCAGTATTCACAAATTTTGAGCCATTCTTCTGTTATGTGGCCTTGGAATAAAGTAGATTATGTGATCATCTCCCCTGCAAAGACATTAACATAGTGAGGTGCAAGCGATATAAGGTTCAAATAAGACATCAAGTATAACGCGAAACATTAAAAAACGTTAAAACTTTTACGCAGTTTGTATGCACTTCACACTTTAAGCAGAGATATTACAGCATAATAAAATAGGGGATCACAGAAGAGGAAACTAAAAGCAATGACAGAATCGGTTACTCCATTTTTTACAAGTGAGAAATCATGAGGGCCAGTGGTGCACGGCTAAAAACTCGATGGATAATGGAGCCACCCCTCTACCCTTCTCCGCTTAAATATCAGGCTCTGCCGCCTGCAGCAGGGGTCGAAGTCGTGACGTGTGCCTAACCCACAAATCTCGTGTTGCCCGCTTACACTAAACCAAACCCTTACTCCTTGTGTTTGCTTAAGTTATCGAAGCTCATCCCTTCGACATCCCCTCCCCGCATCCCCAAAAAACACAGATAAACATTTAAATAATGATTTGTGAATAACAAATTCCGTCAGAGTAATTGTGGCTAAATTGTAGAGAGAACAAAAGAGCCTTTACAAGTGATTCTATCTTCAAATATCTCAAAAGATGATCTTGAGTTTGATAGCGGATTTTGGAATGCTAAACTTTCCAAAGTACAATGAAATGCAGCAAACAGAAGTCCCAAAGTTTGGGATTTTGACATGCAAAAATTTCCAAAGTTCAATGAAATGCAGCAAACAAAAGGAACAAGCTTACCAGTTAAAGTTGTGAATTCAGCCTTGAGGTGGGGATTCGGGCTCAGAACCGCCAATGGAAGAAAATGACATTGTATCTTCCTTTGCTATAGCAACAAAGTTGAGAGGGGCAGTTGATAGTCTTCTCATTTCCTTGAAATAGGTATTCTGTCGCCCAGCGTAAGAACGGGGTGTTTGAAGCTCTGGAGTTGCACAACCAACTGAGTTCCGGCGTGGCGAGGGGGTGACTGACCCGTTTCCATTTGCATGGTATCCATTCGTCTTCCTAAAACTGTTGCTTCTTCTTGGACTAGGTCTAGAACCATATATAGATTCCTTCTCTGCCAGTAACATATCTTGGAGTTTCTTCTGATCCTGTGTAAAAGAAAAGATAATTTTAGATCATTACTTGCAGTATGAAATGGTTTAAGATTCTCCCTAGTTATCAACTACTAGCTCCGTCCCAATTCATATGAAGGTGTTTGACTGGACTATGCCTGAGCATACAGCAGACCTCTTAAGCTGTTGGATTAGGAAAGGGGGCAGTAAGAGTCAGAAGAAATGGTGGAGATTTATTCCATCATGCATCTGGTGGACAATTTGGAGGGAGAGGAATGGAAGATGTTCTGATGACAAAGTTAACAGCATTCAGAAAGTTAAAGGAAGATGCATTGCTACTTTTTATTTTTGGTGTAAAGAACATTGTATAGAAGAAGCTGAACAGTTAGTAGATCTTTTAGGTTCTCTGTAAGTACTATAAGCTGTTCGTAACAACTTTTTGGACGTCTCCAGCATGTCCTGAGGAATACAACTTTACCAGTTTCAAAATAAAAATAAGAAATAGATATTTGTGTGGCGATAAATCATCTCATTAAGGTTAAAATGGGAAATTTAAAATCAAATTGTTACTAAATATGAAAAGGTGTCATTCTTTTTGGGACGGACTAAAAAGGAAAGTGTGTCACATAAATTCAGACGGAGAGTATTAATTATATCCCTTATCTGATCTCAGAAAGTAGAACTTTGTTATTATACATCAGAAGAATTCGGTGAGTTTTTGATATCATGCATTCCCCTGCATACATATGTTTCATATAACAAATCAGCATCAATTAGTAATAAGGGTATTTGAAAGTACCCGGGCCCGTTTCTTCTCCTCTTCTTTCTGATGTCGACTCACTTTGTAATCCTCCAATATTGACACCAATCTCACCTACAAGTAAAGCCAAGTTCACTTGACCAATAGCATAACCAAAAGAGATATCTAGAAACTTCTAGCTGCAAAATAACTCACCCCATCGTACAAAAACAACTTCTGATTCTCATCTTCCCAAGCTAGTGTCCTGTTAATCAAACTGTCAACCATACCTGAGCATAAAAAGCCAGTGAGTTCAATTTGTGCCAATGATCCAGGATTAAATGACACCACTGGAAAAGCTAGAGTAGAATACCTGGAATCTTAGTCACTGTAATTCTTGCTCGTTCTGCCCGCTTTAAGTTTATGTGAGCACCTCTTCCACCACTGTAACGTGTATGATCCTGACAATTTAAAACTAATCAAACTTTTACCGATGTAAAGTTACTAGAAGGGTCAGTTGGTAGGAAATGGAGTTTTTAGATCAGCTAACATCATTGGCTACAGAAATCAAATACTTAGTTTTTACTTACCAGGTTATAATCTTCAAGCCAATTTTCATCATCACATGCTGAAAGCCACCGCTCTATCTTGTCCATAATTTCTTTTCGGCTTAAAGCTTCGTCCTTCGCTTTGTTTATTTGTGCTTCAATATTTGCCAGGAGTTCACAAGGGTCCACAAGACCTACAAATGGAGATTGGAGTCATTTCTCTTCATTGAAGTTTTAGATGAACATGGCATTTGATGAATCCAAGATTCGACGTATTACCAGAGTCAATCATTGCACTGGATTTATCAGCAGCAGTACTTGAATCAGGTTGAATATGGGTTTTGTAACACAAATCCTCCAGTTCTGCCCTCCTTTTCATCACCAACTCTTTCATCCTGCTTGCTTTCAATTTGGTAAGCCTCTCAACTTCTGCTGATACCTATCAATGTCAAACACAATGTAACAGAATAAATTAAATCTCTCTAGTCAGCCTGAGAATTCGTCAACCTCAAGTGGTCACTACTAGAAGATTAGCCATTAAGTACAAATGTATATAGGCACATATTAGTGGTCGCAGTTCTGCAAAATTAGTCCAGTAAACTAATAAATGTACTCTCTTCTTCAATAGTCCCTCTCATTGGAATCACTATTTGTGTCAAATCACTAGAGGAAAAAACAATGAGGGTGGAAATGAAATTGGAAAAAGAAAAAGAACAGAACAAGAGATAGGGAAAAATTAAAAGAGGTAGGAATTGCTTGCATACCTGTTGAATAACCTCCAATGTAAGTGCACCTGGTTCCACAACCTTTGATTCAGAAGTATCAAGAACGGAAATGATCCTTGATAACTTCCGCCTTTCTTCTCTCGTTGTATCCATCAAGTTCCAAAGACCAAACAGCGATCCAGCCACATCCTTTAACTGCATTATTGATGAGATTAGATAGCGAATAAAGAAAAGACAGTATCACAGTACCATATCTAGGAAAATAATACCTTCTGATATCGAACTTTTCTTTCTGTTTCCAATTTAAGGATGGCCTGGTCTAGACCTTCCAATGTGCTGTCACTGATGTTTGTGTACTGTGCCAGGCTTGTCTCATGCAAGCTTGGATGCACATTATTTACAGTTTCGGCAAAATCCAGCCCAAGTATACCGCACATTGTGTGAACCTCATTCACACTGTCCAGAACTCTTTGGATCCGCACAGACTGCATGCAGAAAAATATCATCAATTACTATTAAATTTGCTAAAAGAACGATAGCCGCCTAATGATAAAACAAAAATGCACCATTTCTGATGGTTAAGAATGCCATGCTGAACCATAAAAACATGCGAAAGGATCTACAGTAATATACTGCATTATTTTTAAGAGTACTGAGGAAGAACCTAATAGGAGTGGACTAATAAGACATATGAGACACTGGGAACTAAGCTACATCATGGACGAAGTTGACAAGGTAACTTACAGCATTATATACATCAACAGACGCACTGGATACTAGCACAGAAACGATATTTTTCAACATCCAAAGCATGCAAATGCATTAACAGTTGTATAGCAACTATCACTACAGAATTCTGGGGGGGTATCTAAACAATTAGCTTCTAGTGGCCTTCGTTAGAGGAACGTCTTCAGTTGAGGCTAACTATGTAACATAAAGAAACATGGCTCTCGCAATGTTCCAAAGATACCTTCAGCCGAAAAAGGGAAAATAAAGAGAAACAAAATACAATTTAGTCCACGCGTACCTTCTCCTTTTGGAGAGCACGTAGATGGGATTGGCATTCTGAGAGCTTTCTCGTCGACAAGTCATGTTCCTCCAAGTTTAAGGTACTTAGGGAATTGATAATATTACAACTCCCTGAAATCTCACCACTTATTTTCTCAATTTGAGCCTTTATATCTGCGAACTGCTTAACTCTTTCGTCTTTCTTTGCTTTTAAATCATCAACAAGAGGCATGATTAACCCAAGCTGCTTCTTCAATGAAGCTGACTTTTTCTCTGGCTGTATCTGTTGTAACCAGAAAAGTTTTGAAAAGGTGTGCAATAAGTGACATCAGTTAAATATAACAATAACCCGAACATATTCAGAAAGATCTAACAAAATAATCTACTTCTAGGAAAAGTAGATGACAATCAACATGTCCAACAAAAGTTGTATTATGAAAACCCGGGTACTAGGATAAGTGTGACCTACACATTGAAGTTTTTCTCTGTCAAAAAAATTCAAGAAAGGACTCCAAATGCGAAACAAAGCAGCACACTGCTTAAAACTGGAGATTGCCATAAATAAGGCTACAGGAACACAATCAGTTTATAGATTTTTGGAGTATTTGATCAAAGAAGTACCAAGTCGCCAAAAAGAGGAAGCAGTACCAGTACCATATGAAAGGAAAAATATAAACAGGGAGAAGAGGGGTTTGGTAGATAAATCATTTATGAGAAAAGTTTCCACACTTGAAAGAATTGTTCATTACCGGTGAATTAATGGTGTGTTCGCCAAGAGCAGCCATTAAGGTTGCAAGCTCAGCTTCTTTAGCTGCAACAGATTGATGAAGACGTGATTTTGCATTGGCAGCTTCTTCAACTTTTCTTCGATAGACTTCCATACACTCTCTTTCTAGCTCCAACAGCATACGGTCTCTATCAGCTTCACTCTCTCCGATGTCTGTCCATATTTGCTGGACATCACCAACCAAACAGAGTCAATATATATTACATAAATCAGGGATCAATATTGCAGTCTCTCACATACATGAGAAACAGCAAAAACTAACTGCTTCTTTTCCCTCCCCGTTCCCAGCTTAATCGCCCAGAAGGCAGAAATCCCCGTATGGATTCCCATATAATTCACCAAGAAATTCTATGTAGGAACTACATGAAATCTTGGACACAAAATGTTATCTTTTCCACTAATTGTTGTAAGATGCCAATTGAAAAATCAAACTTGAAATAAGCATTTGTTGACTGCCATGAGAAAGAAAAAAACAAAGGAAATCCCAGAATAAGTAACATATTCCAAAAAATGGTTATTACATAAAGCCATCAGATTTCAACTCACTTAAAACCCCAACAACAGAAAAAACTACTTCAATTTACTTGAGCAGCCATGATAAACCACAAAGCCATTAAATATACCACACAGTATATAGTTCCTTAAATCATAGACTACCAAATTAGATGCCACGCACCAGAAGCATTATTCACCATACTGACCAAAATCCCACCTCAAATTAGGTAAAAGGGCCAATCTTTTTCCAACACCAAAGGCAAATAAAGAGGAATAAAACCAAGAAAACATAACCCCTTTACTATAAGTACCAAGAAATACAAAATTCAAGAACATTCAGTCAAGAGGATTTCAAGTTTCAGACCAACACAACATAAAGGAGTAAAAAGAAATCATGTACAGTAAAGTCAAGAAAGAAAAGAGACCTGCAGTTCTCTAAGTAAAGTGTGGCAAGTAGAACTTGTAAGAGCATTATTGCTACCAGGACTTCCAAAAGCCAGCATTTTTACTATTGATGAATGATTATTATCACTACCCCTCCTAACCAAAAGGTGAGTCTTGAAGAATTTGTCCCTCAAAGCTCAATAAAGAACTACTCCTTAGTTTATACTTTTATCTTCACTCATTTAAGTCAGCGACAAATAAAAGAAGGACCACGAAAGGAGCAACACTTATTATTTTTCTTCTCATCAGATCTGAACCTTTCATACACCAAGAACCTCAAATTACACATACCCACTATGCTAAACAACTACCAAGAACACAACTTTACACTTAGTTTTTGTATATGTTCTTGTTTTTAGGCTCTTTTTTTGCCTTATACTTCAAGAACTTAAGAGTTACAAAAAGGGTTTGAAGTGGGTACGAAGGAAGGTACTAAAAAGGACAAGTAACAACAACTATAAAGGACACAAATGGATTCTACTTTGTTTCCTTTTTTCCTTTTTTTTAACCAAAGAGAGAAATAGAGAGTGCTGAGGAAGAAAAGAGGTATTTTGGGTTTGTGGGTCGGGTTAAAATGTGCCAATGCAAACGGATCTACGGGGCATTAGCTCGGGTTTCAATGGTGGTTGGGTCTCTCTCTCTCTCTCTTTTTCTGTGTGTGTGTGTGTGGAAGAAGGAGGGAGTGAGCAGTGACGCTTCAACAGCTTGAAATGTTCTGTATTTGTTAGGACTAATATTTTATTACAGACCCTAGTGGTAAGATATTTCTCCGGACTCCGCCAATAGCGGGTTAGTATATCGAGCTGCTTTTTTTTTTTTTTTTTTTTTTTACACTTGTGGGGGATTTATATTAAAGTTCTGCTAAATTAGGATTCGCGTCAAAAAAATCCATTTCTAGTTAATATCAATATTTCTTGGTGATAAATTGGTGTCTTGGTAAGCTAAACGTCAGGCTACATTGTCGCGCTCAAGCGCGGAGGCCGAATATTGAGGGGTCGCCAATGTGGTGTCTGAGTTTTGTTGGTTGCGTAACCTCCTCTTAGAGCTTCATTTTCCTATTCGGAAAGCTACCCTGGTCAGTTGCGATAATGTTAGTGCGATATATCTCTCCGGAGATCCTGTACAACATCAGCGCACTAAACATATCGAGATGGATATTCACTTTATTCGCAAAAAGTAGCTCGTGGACAAGTCTGTGTCTTGCATGTCCCTTCACGTTATCAAATTGTTGACATTTTTACTAAGGGTCTTCCCTTAGCTTTGTTTGAAGATTTTAGGGACAGTCTCGGTATACGACAACCGTCCGCTATGATTGCGAGAGTGTGATAGAATACTTGAATATACACCGTATATTCTTGTGATATCATTAGTGATCTTGTACATCTGTAATTATGATAGTAATATTTTTTATTAAATAAATATATATTTGATTTTCCTAATTATAATCTAAAATGACTATTAAATATATATATATAAAATTATTTACGTTAATAAAATCATCAATGAATTATTCTCTTTTACGAATCACATACACTGAAGGTTCATTAGGCGCATCTTATGCATACATCCAGGCGCTTGAGGCGTGAACCATGCGAGACAAGAGTCTGATATATTTATCCTAAGAAGTTTTATAGTGCACCGTTCAAGAGCAAGTTCTAATTTTACTTTTTAAAACATTGATAATATATAAAGTGTTGTTCAATAATAATCCAAGCACTGTTATTCACGTAAATATACTCTTCTTATTTTGAAGGCAAAATAATCCAATTTTAATAAGTTGATCAAATAATCCGAGAAAATTGGGTTAGGACAGAAATTTAGAGGGAAATTTAGAATTTTAGAGGGAAATGGTGTCCCTATCAAATTTTAAAGTTTTTTTTTAAGCCAATGATATTAGTATAAACTTATAAACCATGTGACTTCTCCAATTTCCAGCGTGAAATTCAGAAGCTTTGAAAAAATTCAGAAAAAGACACAATTTTGCAGTTTGGTCCCTCTCCTTAAATTCGGGTGTTGTACAGATCCCAACCTATAATAAGAGCTTCACGTACCATATAGCGCGTGAGTGATAAAAAATTATTTGAATTGCAATCCAGTTGTGATCCAGCTGTTAAGAAGTACACTTCAAGGCCGAAAGTCTTAATAAATTATACTTTAAACCCCCAATTAATTTTGAATATACTTTTTTTCTTAGTTCATGGCTAACAAACCTTTGCTTGGTGTTTCTCAAGAATATTTTTTTTCTAAAAATTCATTTTATTGTATAAGAGTAAAAAGGTATGCGCACATCATACTCTCATTATATCTCATTTATGGAAATATACAGTATATTGTTGTTGTACATGGGAGGAAAAAGGAAAGAATTGAGAACGAGGATTAAGAGTTAAATTCAAAATGATTATGTAAAATATAGTTATTAGCATCACTTGACTAATAAAATTTGGTAGTATGACTCTCGAGACTTAAAATGATGAATCATAATCTACTGAATGATTCAAACTTATCTAATTATAAAATATCAAGAATCTTTAACTCTCGTTGAAAAAGGTTCATTTAGTAGTAAAATAGAACTTGAAGCATCATCTAGTAATAAATCAAGAAGAAAGTGTAAGAAAAATATTACTCCTATTAAAAGCATTCATCACTAAATTTTCTTAAATATTTGTTTTATCCAAATACTAAGCAATGTCTTTGTTCATTATCATTAAATACAAGCTTATAAATTTATTATAGTTAGAACAATTACATTTATCTTTATTTTGTCAAACTAAAAATAAATTAAAAAGAAACCAAACCATCTATATCTCTCAAGTCCACAACACGAATAAACACATGTCAAAAGGTCGATATTTTTCTTAATTCATGCCAAACGTTGTGTCAAAACACAACTCTAATTTTGTAATATTTAATCAAAACGACTTAGGTTAATACTAGCATTTTTTAAACATTTACATTACACTATTAAGATCATAGTAGAAAGTTTGATCCCATTGTTACACTTTCAACATTTGCATTACACTATTTAGTAACTATGATTTTTACTACTTATTCCACTAATAAATATATATATATATATATATATATATATATATATATATTTGCATTACACTATTTAGTAACTATGATTATTACTACTTATTCCACTAATATATATATATGTCTCAAGATTTTTTTTTATTTGATAACATCTCCCCAAGTGGAATATTTACCTTTTGATCCCATCTTTCGTTAAAGGTGTAAAGTTCCTAATTTATGGTATATGCAATTATTTCCTACTTTCTAAGACACCATAATCTTTTAGTAAATGATTATATAGCTAAAGTTATTTTACTTTTTTACCAATCACTTTTTGGTTGTTCCCTTTTAGCTTTTTAATTTACTTTCTAGTTTATATAAAGTTAATATTTGCTTGCAATTTTGGACTTGCCTAACCGTGACTATTCTGCTCAGAAGTGAATTTGGAATTTTAAGTTTATAAACTTTGAACTAGATTACTAACATATTAGATGGATGTCTAATAAAAATACAAAATTTAAATCCAAATTATTGAGTTCAGTCAATATGTAACTTTAACTATAAATTTGCCTTGCTACTTTAATTTACCATTTCTTTGAAGTTTATACTTTTTAAAAGTGCTTGAGTAATTAATCATTAATAGTTGTAAAGTCAAAGTAGTGCCATTAAAATGCTAAGGCACATGATTCTCCACCAATCATGATTAATAAGATATAGCCTCAGGTGGCAAAGAATTTTTCTTATTGACATTTATTACTCATCATTTGTAAGCTACATCTTTTTATTTGTTTGTTTTAACTTCAGGGGATAGCGAAGAAATAATTAGCTTTATGTAGCAAAAGTTTTTATTTTTCAAATATCCCTCTTGATAACTAATTGAGTTGTCTAAGCGGACAGCAAAAGTTCTTATTGAGACTAGAAAGTGAAGAGAATATAACTTAAGTAAAGTTATGAAACCGACAGTATAAGAAATAAAAAGAGAAGTTAATAGTTGTAAGGTGTTAAATGCACACTATAAAGAAAATAATAATTAGCTATAAAATCCGTCACTAATATATCGTCAAATAACTCATAGTTAATCTGACGCTAATTCGTCATAAATGAAATTAGCTGTAAATTTCACTATTTAGAGATAGAAAATAATTTGTCGCTAATGCCACAAAAGGTTGGTTCTCGTGGCCTACCATAAAATGTTTTAAATTTGAGCAGATTAGATGATGAGTGATTGTTTATTAGTTCTGCATTCATTTTGTTATTATGCTCTCTTGTCCCATCTATAGTTGATATTTTATATTAATTAAGTTATCATTATTATGGATGACCTAAATATGTGTTTATAATTGCTTTGCTCAGTGTTGTTTCCACTAATTTCCAGATGCAATATTAAAATCTTATTTTTTAGGGTTGTTAAGTGGAAGAATAACTCCTATTATCATATAGCACTACTTTCACTAAACTTATTAGTATGGTTTTTCCTTTAATTTAAACATATTATTTTGGACATGTAACTCCTTCAAGATATAACATGTAAAAATAGAATATTTCAAGCATGCTTTTACCAAAGAAGAAGAAAAAAATTCACGGGGTACTGTATTTGGACACCATTATTTAACTTGTATCAATTTTTAATTATTTCTTGTACGTCTATCTATTTTAAAATAATTTCAAATATGCGGTGTCTATAATTTCATATAACTGAAGTTCATGCAAAATGATTGAACTTCAGATAAAAATATTTAAATATTTGTTTGAAATTAGACTTTATCAAGCTTAAATTCAGATACTGCATGTCTGGTTATTCCGAAGTGTGCATACTAGCAATTTTCCTATACACTACCGCTATAACTTAAATGGTGGTTGTGGTTCCAAAATCAATTATTTGTGCACTTCGGCCAGGAGGAACCACCTCTCTCCTACCAACCAAACATAGTATAACGGTCAGAACCTATCATTTATTGTTATCAGTGAATATAACTTTAATTCTTCTTCACATTTTGTTATTTTTGTGTTATAGTTTTATACTTTCATATGCTTTAATTAAATAACCCCTTCGACCAACCAATCCGGCATGATGGTCTACGTACAGTCTACAAATTGCGACTTTTCAATGTTGACCAAGTGAAGTTCTTTAATTAATTGTCAAACTTTTGAACTTCAAATGTTTTGATATTCTCATTCGAACAAACAAGCATGGTCAAATGCCAGCTCATTTTGCTTATTATGTTCATGCAAAAATAATGTAAGTTTACTTATTTAATGTTACAAAATATTGATATGACCAGTACACATGTTTAACAAGTAATTACTTTATTTAGCTAGCAAGTACAAATTAATTGTGCATGTCAAGTGTCAACTTTCCGTTCTTACCTGCAACTTGCTGTTGTTCCATCCATAATATTTGATATAATCGGGAAAGGATTTATATAGTTAGTTACGAGTTCAACAAGATAAGAGACTAATTGAAGATTTAAATTTAGTACGATCAATTTTTAAAGTTTTTAGTATTTGACTGAGGGTTTAGTAGAACCTAATAGCTTTAGCTTAACTCTGTATTTGTATTAAGAAATTTATTTAATATATACAAATAGTATATCCAAGAGAATAAATAAAAAGAATTGTAATCTAAAATTCATAAATTAAAAATTCTAACTCTACCTCTATTGAATTAATCATATTTTTAAAATTGGGTTCATTTCTATTTATTTGCTGCATTGTTCGCGAACTTTTATACATAAATTTATAGTTTGTATTAAAAGTACTAGAGTCAGATAAACCCGGTATTAATCTCTACATCCACGTTTGAGTCAGTAGCTTTGGACTAATCTTTTACTTGAGTTAAAAAAATTCATATACATAATTAAGTTATTCCGAACACACTAGCCTATTCTATCGCAAAATCTAGAGCCCAGAAACTTAATATAATTGCCTTGTTCATCAAGCTCCTTATTTGTTACTCCATCCGTTCTAACCCAGTTTGAGGAGTCAAACAATTCTTTCGTTGACTACGATTTCATCTCTTTTCATATATTGTAAATTGTTAATTATGCAAATTTATAATATTTTTTATGTAATTTTTAAATAAGTAAATTTTATTATAAATTACTGAAAAAATCTATATTTGAAATTGATTGAAAGAAAAAATTATTTCACTTCTAAAGCTTGTCAAACCATAAACTGGGACGGAGGGGTAAAATTATGTGGGTACTCTTAGTTTCCATTTTCTTTTCCTTCCACGTGTGCTTCTTTTGATCAGCCAAACAAATTAAATTAAATTAAATTAAATTAAATTAATTATCTTAAAAAATCCTGAACTTGATCATATTTTTTCCCTTTCATATCTTCTCTTTTCCTTTTTTTTCTTTCTAAGTGATATCTAATCAGAACTTCAGTAAGGTAAAATCAGGGCGTTGAGATAATGATCTGATTTGTCATTACAACCACTACCTTATGTTATAAGATTATTATATGATATGATATTTTGAATTGACATTTCACCTGCTGAATTAAATTCACTCTTATCCTCTACCTGTTTATATTTCATATGAATGATGATCACTGATTAGTTGGTAGATTAGGACGGAATAATACAATTAGTTGGTGATTAATTAAAGCAAATAGCTTAATACTAATAAACTAATAGTTCCCACTTAATAAGATTAATAAACAATTGTCGTAATAATTAATGCTATGAACGAGGACAAGCGCTATCATCCTCATTTTTCAACTATATAACACGACGGAATGACGTGAGTAAAACAAATACACAATAATGCATGCGTTCTACGAGTATATTTAAGTTGTGTGTGTATACTTAGTGAGGGAAGGTTTGGGAGGGTGGATGTGGATGGAGATGGTCGAGTAGGGGTGTCAAATAGGTAGATTGAGCAGGTTATAATAAGTAGAATTAATAAATAAGCGGGTAAATGATTCATCTTGAATTCAAAAGTAACTTGAACCGGAATGAAATGAGTTAAAATGCACTAAAAAGTGAGTCGTAACAACGTAACTCACCCTGCCCAATTCTTACTAAATTTATTTTTTTATTTCTAAAAATAAATTTTTTAACTACATAACAAAACTTCTATTTCTTTATTACGGTTAAATATAACATTTCAAACAAAATAATAATTTTTTTTGCCTGTGTGATCAGTCTCAATTCTTCTTTGTAATGCTCATTTGGTAAATAAAAATTTAGCTACCAACAAAACAGAATATTTTTCTGAAAATATTTTAACAAAGTTCCTCGTGAGTTAATTTGAGCTACATATCATCCCAATTTTTAGATGGGCTAAATTAATAGTGTCAAAATGACATGATTCAATAAATAGGCGGGTCAATGATCCATCATACTTGAACGAGTTGACAGGATCATGTTTTTATAGGCTATTTTACCAACCCTTAGGCGGAGTTCTTTTTTGGTTTAATACATGGACAGCCCCTCAAACTTACCAACAAATTTCATTTAGACACTCGTACTACGACTTGTGCTAATTGAGCACTTGAACACATAATGAAATGTTCGCATTATACACTTTCAATTTAAAAGTTGAAACTTTTTTTGCCCTGTTCTCAAATGTCATTCAGTAGATAAGTTAACCACTTAATATTTTTTCTCCGAAAATCTTTAGAATTTTCATTGCTTAACTTTCAATTCACCTCTGACCATCAAATGAAATGTGAATAACTCATCCTCCTCTCCATGTCATATCCTTTAATTATACGAATTAGTCTCAGTAAGCCGTAAAACCTTAGGCATGTCCTAATTGAGGATGACGTGTATGATTAGAGGAGATGATATATTTTAAGTAACTAGTTTCTCAGCACACGTGTTGTGTACGTGTTGTGTGTATCCCATCTTAACATGTAATTATATTTAATTATATTTTAGTTATCGATAGTTAAAGACAATAATGTAAGTACAATAATTGATTATTGTTGACTTTATATAGCCAGCTTAATAAAGAAAAGAAATTCTACCAGTAAGTTAATCATCTCAGACAATATATTTAACTTAAAATTTGTTCAAGCTATAATTTCATAATTTCAATTTCAAAAGTTACCATATTTATTTTTTTATAAAAAATATTTTTAGTAAGAATACAAATTCCTTTGAATATTTTTTTGGAAGACTATTTATACAAAAATGATCAGATAACTGACGGGAGATTTTTTTTCCTCACGAGCAAAATGCACAAAATGAAGTTGTTCTACTTCTTTAATCTATAAGAAATACTATGATAATTGTTTTAAACATATTACAGAGAGAAAAAATCAGAATCACCCAAATGAAATTTAACAACTCAATTTTAATTAACCTACTTTTTCTTCATTTTAGGGAGCTTTTTTCTGTCATGTACATAATCACATATCCGTGTATTATATTTTTTTGGGTTTTGCTAAGAATCGAATTTTAGTACTTGGATATTCTTCAAAATTCAGCCGGCCGAACAAGATCTTTTTCCTTAAGAATCAGATTGTTTTTCGACAAAGAACCAAATCATTTTTCGGCAAGGAACTAGATCTTTCCGACGAGAACCAGCACATACAAATTTTTCCCGTTGAACATCAGTACAAGCAGACTTTCGGTGACCCAGTACAAGCCAGGTTCTATCTTTTCTTGCTTCGATATTTGCTGATTACATTGGGACATATTTGCTTGTCATATATTACTTATTTTTGGATTCAATCCGACTTGCATGCCGTTATTGTTGTCTCTAATCATATTGTTGGCCTTAGTTATAACACATCACTTGATATTGGGTTCTACATTTTTGGAGTCCTCCATCCAATTTTTTTTGTTGAATCTGTTAGGTGTTATTTTACCATCTTTATTTTCTTATTAGTGCTACTTTGGCTTTATATCCTTGCTTGATCGTGTTTTAATATTATCCATTTTCCATTCGATTCCTAGATTTACACCCTAACATCCGGGTTCTATCTCTCTGGTCTTCATTCGTGTTGCTAATTTATCTTTGTTTGGCTGTCGAATTTATTTCGTAATATATTGATTCCTGCCCTTAGTATATTACGTTCTTACATTTACTCTTCTTGCATTTAGTTATATCACTTCTGGCGTTCATGTGTTTAGGTGTAAACCATTGATTATCCTATTAGTTTATATCCGCTTTAGTGGCTTTGGTGATTGATGGTAGACTAGGGTCATGTTCTCGGTCGGGGATGGGGGTGAGGGTTAGAGAGGTAAGTGGGGGTAAGGGAGATGCTAGGCTGAGAATAGGGTCTTGGAACATTAGGACTTTAACTGGGAAGTCCATAGAGGTAGTTAAGATTCTTAAGAAGATGAGGATTAATATAGCATGTGTCCATGAGACCAAACGGGTATGAGGCTAAGGATTTGGACATGTATAAGTTATGGTTCTCGGGTAGAACGAGGTATAGAAATGGGGTAGGCATGTTGGTAGACAGCGAGCTAAGGGATCATGTGGTAGAGGTTAGGAGGGTCAAAGACAAAATGATGACGATTAAGTTGGTAGTTGAAGGGTTCATTATGAACATTATTAGTGCTTACGCGCCGCATGCGGGCTTGGACGAAGAGGAGAAGAGACGCTTTTGGAAGGATTTAGATGAGGTGGTGGGAGGTATACCACCCACTAAGAAGTTATTTGTAAAAAGGGATTTCAATAGACATATCGAGTCACTTCTTGGGGTTATGACGACGTGCATGGAGGCTTTGGCCTCGGGGATAGGAACGGAGGAGACGTCTCACTCTTGGAGTTCGCCAAAGCTTTTGGGATGGTGATAACTAATTTGAGGTTCATGAAGAATGAGGAGCACTTGGTGACTTTTTGTAGCTTGGTGGCTAAGACTTAGATAGACTTTTTGCTCCTTAGGAAGGTTGACAACAATTTTTGTAAAGACTGCAAGGTTATTCCAAGTGAGTATCTTACAACCCGACATAAGCTTTTGGTGATGGATTTGGAGATCAAGATGGAGAAGAAGATGAGGGTTGTGGATGACATACTAAGAATCAAATGGGGGAGTTTGACCATGGCTAGTGCAAAGGAGATGAGAGAGAGGTTGATGGATAATGATGCTTGGGATAGTAGTGGGGAACGATCGGTATGTGGGACATGACAGTCAGTTGCATCCGAGAGGTAGCTAGAGAAGTGCTAGGGGTCTCGCGGGTTAGCCGTGGTGGGCATCGAGGGGACTGGTGATGGAATGGCAAAGTTCAAGAGAAGGTGGAAGCAAAGAAAACGACGTATGCAAAATTGGTATAAATCAAAGATGGGGTGGAGAAGTGGATAAATATGGAATTGTATAAGATGACGAGGAAGGAGGCAAAACTAGCGGTTACAGCGGCGAAAATAATGGCTTTTGAATACATGTATGTGGAATTACCCTGTCCTATCATCTTTAAAAAATCCCTAGCTCTTTTCCTTAGTGCAACTGCCCTATTCCTACCATGAGAATATCTATCTTTTTTATTTCTTTCATATCTATAGTTTAGGATAGAGAAAAAGGGTGGGGATAAGAAGTTGTACAGACTAGCCAAGGTGAGAGAGAGGGGCCCGTGACTTGAATCACATGAGGTGCATCAAGGATGAGGACGACAAAGTAGTGGTGGAGGACACGCATATTAGACGGAGGTATCAATCTTACTTTCATAAACTCTTGAACGAAAAATGAGATAAAGACATTGTGCTGGGAGATCTGGACCAATCCAGAAGGTATCGAAATTTGGGATATTGTAGAAGCATTAAGGTTGAGGAGGTTAAGGGTGTTGTTCGCAGGATGCGCAGGGGACGAGCGACTGGGCCTGATGAGATCCCAGTTGAATTTTGGAAGAACGCAGGCATGACAGGTTTGGAGTGACTACTGAGTTGTTTATCATTTTAAGACAGTGAGAATATCCGAAGAATGGAGGTGGAGTACAATGATTTCTTTGTACAAAAACAAGGTGACATCCAGAGTTGCAACAACTATAGAGGTATCAAGCTGCTAAGCCACACTATGAAAGTTTGGGAAAGCGTTGAGGGTGAGAAGAGGCGTGTCTATTTTCGAAAACCAGTTTGGATTCATGCCAGGGAGTTCGACAACAAAAGTCATTCATCTTATTAGGAGGTTGGTGGAGCAGTATAGGGAGAGGAAGAGAGACTTGCATATGGTTTTCATTGACCTCAAGAGAAGGCACACGATAAAATTCCTAGGAAAGTTATATGGAGATGTTTGGAGGTTAGATGTGTACCTGTGGCGTACACTAGGGCGATCAAGGATATGTATGGACAGTAGGAGGAGACTCGGAGCACTTTCCAGTGTTGATGGGGCTACACTAGGGATCAACTCTTAGCCCATTCTTATTTGTTTTGGTGATGGATGGACTGACACGACAAGTCCAATGGGAGGTTCCATGGTGTATGTTATTCGCAGACGACATAGTCCTAATTGATGAGGCTCGCAACGGAGTGAACGCTTCGCTGGAGACAGACTTTGGAGTCTAAATGATTCAGGATGAGTAGGACCAAGACAGAATACTTGGAGTGCAAATTCAGTAATAGGAGAGACCATGAGACAAGCGTGGAGGTGATGCTTGGTACTCAGGTCATTCTAAAGAAATGAAGCTTCAAGTACCTCGAGTCTATTATCCAAGGGAATGTAAAGATTGATGACGATATCACACATCGTATTGGGGCAAGGTGGATGAAATTGAGGCTCGCATCTAGAGTCTTGTGCGATAAAAAAGTGCCACCAAAACTTAAATGCAAGTTTTATAGGGTGGTGGTTAGACCGACTGTGTTGTATGGGGCAGAATGTTGGACAGTCAAGACTTCGCACATCCAAAGATGAAAGTTACGGAGATGAGGATGATGAGATGGATGTGTGGGCATACAAGGAGGGATATGATTAGAAATGGGGATATTCAGGACATAGTGAGAGTGATCTCAGTGGAGGATAAGATGCGTGAAGCGAGGTTGAGATGGTTTAGACATGTGCAGAGGAGAGACACAAATACCCCAGTGCGGAGGTGTGAGAAGTTGTCCATGGACGAGTTTAGAAGTTATAGATATAGGTCGAAGAAGTATTGGAGATAAGTGATTAGACGGGATATGGTGCAGGTGCAACTTACTGAGGACATGACCTTAGATATGGGGTTGTGGAGGACACGAATTAGGGTAAAAGGGTAGTAGGTAGTTGAGTGTAGTCCTACTTACTCTTACAAACTGGTAGTTGTAGTGTTATTATTGTAGGTTTGCTTAGTATATCATACTAGTAGGCGCAATATTGCTTTATAGCTCCATGTTATTTGATTTCTGCTGCTATGTGTTATTTAGTGTACTTTGTTTATCTTATTTACATGCGTTAGTTACTGCTTCTTTTTTCAGAATGCGCTATCATGGCTTATTCGTTTCTGTTACCATCATTTTCATAATACTTTAAATTTCTTGTCCGGGTCTGACCGTTTCTCTTGCTTTGCTTGTGCTTATGCTTTGTCTTGAGCCGATGGTCTTTCGGAAACAACCGATCTACCTACCAAGGTAAAGGTAAGGTATGCGTACACTCTACCCTCCCCAAACCCCACGTTGTGGGATTTCACTGGGTATGTCGTTGTTGTTGTATATTTTTCTGAAAGCAAAAGTCTATTATTGTTATTAAATTACTTCCAATTGATAGATCGTGAAGTTATAAGTAAAAATTATCTCAGAAGAAGTGAAAATATGATATATATATATATCAAATTTAGAATATAGTCTTTCAACCAATTTAGTGTTTTAGTTTTCGTATGCGTTAATAATCAGTTATCAATTAAATTTTGACTTCTGAAAAATAAGTCTGGTTTAATTTGAAAATATCTAGCTTTATATTTTCTAAAAACATATTTTAATGTAAAAATTCTACAAAAATACTCTGCTTGTTTATTTCTAAAGATATTTAATTCAATAAAATTTATTTTGTTATAATTTTTACTTCTTAATTAGATTTTTTTTACTATTGTATTTTCATGTAAAATGTCATATGCTTTGATAGTATATAAATTTTTGCACTAATTTATAATATAACAATTTGCTAATAAACTCACTTTTAAATTATAATTTTTATTTTGTTGTGATCATTTTGTAATAACTTAATTTTATCTTTTTATAAAATCAATTTCATTTATAAATAATAGATAAATATAATTACAAAAATTGATCTCCTACAGTAAGAATTGCCTACAAAGATATCCCACATGCTATTAGTTACTGTATTCTATTTGACGTCTACCTCTAAAAAATTATGAGAGTTGAACATATTTTTTTTTTAGCTTTTTCATTGTCTTTTCTAAATTTATATATTTTCATTCTTAAATAAATTTAATATTAAAGGATAATGTTGATCTATCTTTCTTTCATGAATAAATTCATGAAAAGAGTTACATCTCTGTTTTAATCTTTAAAATAAACTAAGGGAAGAAACTAAACTATAAACTTATTATTGTGACGTAGATACTACCAATATTATGCAAGGTTAGAAGTAAATAAATCAAAATCTTATTTTAGTGTATATCAAATAACGAAGATTCTTCTATTTATCACACATTAAAAAGTACTCAATAATGATAATAATACAAAGTTAATAATACGGAAAAAAGAATGGAATCGTTGTATTGGGAAAAAACTAACTTACCAGTCAAAGAAAAATATTCAATATGTGATCGACTTGTCTATTAATTTGTTTTCTTATCTCCATACATTGTCTAGAGAGAATAAATTAAAAGATAAAGAAATGAAAAAAAGGAAAACTACATACTTTTCAATTTTCTTTCCTCCATTTTAGTTATAAAAATTCAAAAGTCATTCTTTAAATGATACTTTCGTTGAAAAAGAAAAGTCACCTTTTCAGATGATGAGATTTTTTATATATTTATAAATAAGGTAATTAAGTTTTTAAAAAGAATATTTTAGTAATTTAACTTTCAAGTTAGGGAATTTATGCTTTAAATAAAATATGAATGTTATTATCTACGTAAATGGTATTTGAGATCATACGCATATAGTTTTCTAAAATTTGAACCGGAAGTGTATGATATGAGCACTTTATCATATATTCATTTGCTTAGTTGGAACAAGATGTAAAAAATTGAAAAATTACTTATTTCGTTGAAAGAGAAAATAAGGATACTATAGTCCTTAAAAAGAAAAATAAGAATATGTTTTCTTTGGAAAAGAAATTCCCAGGGCCAAGAAAAAGATAGCCCCCCTGGGGGTTAGGTTAGACCGCTTGGCCCCCCCCATGTAAAAATCTTTATTCTTTCCTTCCTTCCCTATTCCCAGGACCATACTTATTGTTCTCAAATATCAATATCTTGCCTTACCAATCAGAGTGGATGCCTTGATGATTAAAATACTATGAAAATCTGTCATATGGGTCCAAGATTTTTATTTTGTCTCTTTTCTTTATTGAAAAGAAATGTTTCTTTGCAATTTCTCTTATGAGTCATACAACCATATATCAAAGATATAGGGATTGATATAATTGAACTTTCAGTTTATTGAATTTATTTTTATAAGGAAAATACTATGGCCTAATAAAAGAAATTGAAAAATACTAGATTTGGCCCCAAAAATACAAGTAGCTAGCCTTCCACTTCAATAACTTCAGTTTTTCTTTTTGTGCGTTGATATAGATTTTCTACAATTGAAGCTATTGAGAGATTATCAAATACTGACGATGGCAAAGGTTATCAACTTTCGATGGACGCGGAATCGACGAGTTCAATCAAACAATATTGAGTCTAAGGTTAAAGAAGCCTTCATCAACTTTGATAGGTTAGCATTACAAGCAAATAAAGCTAGAGAATATTAGAGTGCGGGTTTATTTTAGTCCGTCCTAAAGGAGAATCTTATTAATCTTTTTTTTTTTTTTTTTTTTTTTTTTTTTGCAAATATAAACTTTAAAATGGTGGCGTGGATGAAGTTTTGCCTATGGAGTAGCAATGACTTATGAGAGGGGCAGAGGGGCAAGACATCCAACTAAATATGATCGTAGCCATCAATAGATTCTATATTTATTTCATCATATCCTTTTTATAGAAAAAGTGGATTGCTTTTAAACTAGGCTTCAGTCAAATTATAGATTAAGATTATCTCTAAAATTCTTATCAGCCGTGTACTAGCATCCCATAAAATTCTTATACCGTAATTGAAATATATCCCATATATTCTGTAAATATTTAGTGATGTATGGTAAAGCTAGAATTCTTATTGTATTAGGGTTCTACATATTGTACACTATATATACTTTGTATAATGTGAAAGGTTCTCCAAGGGGAATTGATACAATCTTACATGATATCAAGAGCCAAAATTCTAAAAATCTAAAATTTTCTTTTCTGCCCTAGTCTTGGCCTACAACCGCCACTACCCCCCCCCCTCAATTTTTTTTCCAACAGCCCCACCTCATCTTTCTATCATTTTTTCATGGATTCCTTTTCTCCCCACTGCTTCTGCTTCCTCCCCAGTCGTCCCTCAAACACCACCCACAACACTTTCCTCACCATCGTTTCATCCGGCTCTCGCAGTTACCAACAACAAGAATTTTATTCTTTTAATGCTTGATCAGAAAAATGGCCAATATTGGTCATGGGTGAAACTGTTTTGAATTCATGCATATGTATATCACGTGCTTGATCATATTGACGACTCCATTCCTCGCCCCCATGAAGTTGATGACACAACGTGGCGTCGTCTCGATGCTGTTGTTAAACAATGGAACTATGGCACAATTTCTAAGGACCTACTACACAACATTATGAAAACGGATGCATCCCCTCGTGAGATATAGGTAGCTTGGAAGAAATCTTTCAAGACAACAAACACACTCGTGCCGTCTACTTGGAAGAACAATTCAACAACACTCGTCTGGAAAACTTTTTGAACATATCTGAATATTGCAAGCAGTTGAAACTGGTGGCTGACCAATTATTCAACGTTGGAACGCCCGTCTCTGAAACAAAGATGGTCTTACAATTGGTTGCAGGCCTCCCGAAGGGTGAATATGACACCCTCGCCACTATGATACAGCAGGTCGATCCCTTATACAGTTTTAACAAAGCTCGTTCGCAACTTTTGTTGGAAGAACCCTGACGTGCAAAGCAAGATGAGCACACCCAAAAAGCACTTGCAGTCGAAACGCCTATCCAAAATAACATCACCGCCACCCAACCACCTCCGCCGGAAAATACTCAACCCTGTAACAACCGCGGCGGCAGGGGTGGCAGGGGCCGCGGTGGTGGACGCGACGACAAAGGAAGGGGGAAAGGCCATTGCGGGCATGCTCAGCAATTCCAGCAGCAAATGGGCCAACCCACAAACATTCCCAATTGGCCAGGCCCAGCAGGAAATTTTCAGCAGGTGAACTAGGCTCAATTTCCGGCTACTGCTTCAGCCCAGTCCCTCTATCCTCAACAGAGGGTGCTGAGCCCTGCTCCTGGTTACATACTGGCCCACCAGCAGCTCACTCAGGCCCACCTCACGCAGACCTCCTATCCGCAGCAGTCCAATGGTCTAACCCCTACAGATTTGGGCCAGGCTTTCAGCAGTCTAAACTTACAGCATCCGGATGAAAATTGGTACATGGATTCGGGAGCCACTTCTCATCTCACTCGGTCCACATGTAATCTCTCTAAACTGTTTCATTTAATGTATCCTCAATTTATTACAGTTGGCAATGATCACCGCATTCCAATTTAGGGCCACTGTAACACCCACACTAAACCACCCCACCCACCATTCTCCTTGAATAATGTCCTATATGCCCCAAACATCATCAAAAACTTAATCTCTATTCGGAAATTTACTCGTCATAATTATGTGTCTGTTGATTTTGATCCATTTGGTTTTACTGTGAAGGATCTGCGTACGGGGATACCTCTTACGAGATGCAATAGCACAGGAGACCTATATCCATTCACTCTGTTCTCCACTGTCAGTTCTAGCCCACATACATCTCTTGCTGCTCTCTTTTCGTCAACCTGGCACAATAGGCTTGGACATCTAGGGTCTCCCGTCTTTAATTTTCTTAAAAGTAATAATTTTATCAGTTGTAATGGAAAACTTGCTCCACACTGTGTTTCTTGTCAATTAGGCAAATATGCTCGGCTTCCATTTAATTCATCTACTAGTGTTACGTTTGCTCATTTTGATATTGTTCATGCTGATTTGTGGACATCTCCCATTAGTAGTTCTTTGGGTCATAAATATTATCTGGTTTTGCTAGATGATTACTCTCACTATATCTGGATTTATCCATTAAAATTCAAATCGGAAGTCTTTGCCAAATTTTTTGAATTTTGCACTCTTGTCAAAACACAATTTGAAAGACTCATAAAATCTTTTCAATGTGATAACGGACATGAATTTAATAATTTCGCATTTCAAAGATTTTACAAAGACAATGGCATGGTTTTTCGATTTTCGTTTCCTCACACATCTCCTCAAAATGGAAAAGCAGAACGTATCATTCGTACCATCAATAACATGGTTCGTACTTTCCTTTTTCATGCCTCTTTACCTCCTCCCATTTGGATCTACGTAGTCAAAATGGTAGAATACGTCCTTAATATTCTATCCACTAGCACATTTCATAATATGACCCCCACCGAAATCTTATACCGGCGGATCTCCTCCTATGATCTCCTCCGGATATTCTGTTGTTTGTGTTATCCTAATCATGCCTCTATCGCCCCTCATAAATTGGCACCCAGAACCACTCCGTGTCTTCTTAGGGTTTCCGTATAATCATAGGGGCTACTTATGCTATGACTTGTCAGATTCACATCTCTCGCCACGTTACCTTCGATGAGACCACGTTTCTGTTTTCGAACATTCAAAAATTCCAACAAACAGACTATAATTTTCTTGACGAACCTGACCTCTCTCCCGTCATCCTCCGTGAATTGTGTCAGTCTGCCACCTCCAATCATTGTCCGTCACCTACTGCCACCTCACCGTCTCCCAGCAACTTACCATCTCCTCCGTTGCCGATTTCCACAACCTCCGGCAATCGGCCGACTCCTCCAGTCACTTCTCCGGTCACCATTCCCCTAGATGCGTCACCGCCGATATTACATAACCTTTCTTCTCCAACACTAACTATCGTAAACCAATCCACCAACGACAATGCCTCACCGAAACAGCCTCCCGGTTCCCCACCATACCCCACCACATCGATCTCTTCAACCCCCCTTCCACCCAGATCGATGACCACCCACTGCCGGTCTCCCACTAAGTTTTCGACAGCAACCCTAATCGCCTAACCGCTGAACCCAGTCAACACCAGATTCCCGACAACCACAATGAACCCGTACTGACAACCAAACACCTAAACCAGCCAACCACATCACACCGTATGGAAACCCGTGCTGAACACGAGATTTTCAAACCTAAGGTACAATTTAACCTATCCACACTAACCATATCCCTAGTTCCCAAAAATCCCAAATTAACCAAACAACACCCAAACTAGAATGCGGCCATGCGTGAGGAATTCAATGCTTTAACGAAACAACACACTTGAGATTTGGTTCCTCGACCGGAGGGGGTGTATGTGATCCGATGCATGTGGCTTTTTTGTCACAAATACAGAGATAATTGTGAGTTAGAAAGGTACAAGGCGAGACTAGTGGCTAATGACACTAATCAGCAGGAGGGTATTGATTGTGGTGAGACATTCAGCGTGGTTGTTAAACCGGCTACTATTCGCACAGTTTAAAGCATTGCTATGGGTAAGTGTTGGCCAATTCACCAACTTGACGTGAAGAATGCGTTTCTTTATGGGGATCTGAAAGAAACTGTCTATATGCATCATCCGCCTGGTTTGTCCATCCAGCAACCCCACATTATGTATGTCGTCTCCGTAAGTTACTATATGGTCTGAAACAGGCCCCTCGTGCATGGTATGATCGCTTTGCCCAGTATATTAAGCAGATTGGGTTCGTTTGTAGCAAGTGTGATACTTCTTTATTTATCTTTCATCGTGGTAGTTGCATTGCATACTTATTGTTATATGTGGATGACATTGTTCTTACCACCTCCTCCGATGTGTTGAAAAATGAGATTATTACAGTGCTAAAATCCGAATTTGCTATGTCTAATTTGGGGAAGTTGAGCTATTTTTTGGGAATATCAGTGACTCGGTCTGCGAGTACTATGTTTCTATGTCAGCGTAAGTATGCAGAGGAGATAATATACATGACTAAAATGGCAAACTGCAAGATCGTGTCCACTTCGGTTGACTCCAAATCGAAGCTTAGTGTTGTTGATGGTGATCCAGTATCTGATCCCACCCTTTACAGGAGCCTTGCAGGTGCACTACAGTACCTTACATTCACCAGACCTGACATTGCATATGCCGTTCAGCAAGTGTGCTTGTTCATGCATGCCCCTAGAGAGCCTCATTTTACAGCCCTTAAGCGTATCATTCGATATGTTAAGGGTACACTCGATTATGGTCTGGACTTATATCCTTCCGCACCGAACATATTAATGTCTTACACAGATGCAGACTGGGTTGGCTGTCCTGACACACGTCGCTCTACATCAGGCTACTGTGTGTTTTTGGGAGATAATCTCATCTCGTGGTCTGCTAAGCGGCAAGCCACATTATCCCGTTCGAGTGCAGAAGCGGAATACATGGGAGTTACCAATATGGTTGTTGAGATTTGCTGGCTCTGAAACCTTCTTTTGGAGTTACAGTGTCCGTTGCGTAAGGCGTCTCTGGTGTACTGTGATAACATATCCGCTATCTACCTGTCTCACAATCTGGTTCAACATCAACGAACCAAGCATATTGAGATGGACATACACTTTGTCCGTGAGAAGGTGGCTCTGGGCTATGTTAGAGTCTTACATGTGCCGTATGCATATCAGTACATAGATATTTTCACGAAAGGCCTACTGCGACAACTGTTCGTTGACTTCCGATCCAGTCTCAGCGTTCGTCCTCCTCCCGCTCAGACTGAGGGGGTCTATCAGCCGTGTACTAGAATCCATAAAATCTCCACACCATAATTGGAATATATTCCATATATTTTGTAAATATTTAGTGATGTATAATTATGATAAGACTAAGATTCTTATTGTATTATGGTTCTACATATTGTACACTATATTTACTTTGTATAATGTGAAAGGCTCCCGAGGGGAATTGATACAATATTACAATTCTAGTTACCAACAAAAAAGAATGATGGGCTACGTACAGAAACGTACTTACACTGTTACACAAGGTTTGACTAAATAAACATGTATGCATTAATTTGACAATGTAAGAATTTGTCAACAATTAACAAATAATTAGAATGAAAATAGCTGTCTTTTTTATATGCAGAATTTATAAACAATTTAACAAGATAGATGTTCAAGCTGTGAAAATAGTTTCTTGCAGAAATGTGAGGTAAGACTGCGTACAATAGACCCTATGTGGTCCGGCCCTTCCCCGGATCCCGCACATAGCGGAAGCTTAGTGCATCGGGTGCCCTTTTGCCCTTAATAAGATAGGTAGAATGAAGATAGTATAAAGTTTTGCTCCGATAAAACTTGTGAATAATTGAATAACACATGCAAGATTTGCCACACCTATAAATAATTTAACAAGATAGGTGGAAGGAGATTGTACCAAAGTTAACCTGGCGTAACTTGTAAATAAGGTAAGATTTGTCAATTTAATTAGACTTGTGCATAGTTTAGCAGGATGTGTATAATGAAGATTATTCCAAAATTACATATGTCCTATCCAACATAAGTTGTGAACAAGGAGAGATTCACCAATCTGGTAAAACTTGTGAATAATTTAACAAAATGAATAATGTAGATTGTACCAAATTACTTATGCCCCATTCAACCTAACTTGTGAACAGGCTAAGGCGAGATTTGTTGATCCAACAAGACTTATACATAATTTAACAACATAAGTGGAATGAAGAATATTGTACTATAGTTATGCTCTGTTAGCAAAATTTGTAAGAACATAATTTTTCATTCTTCCAGATGCACAACCCCAAGACTATTTTTGTCCATTTTTTTTTTTAAACGGGGACAAAATTTAAAAAGTAACACGGAATAATACTATTTTATGCACTCTGATCTCCCGAGCAACTTACCTTATATATTATTCTCGTGTAGAGGTGTCAAATGGGAGGGTTAAGTCAAAATGTGTTGGGTCAAAACGGATTAAATTAATGAATGAATCAAAATCCAACCCAAACTAGATATACTTGGGTCAAAATGGGTTGGTTCAAGTTGGGTTAAAACGTAGATTATAACCTAACCCACCCAACTTAACCCAAACATACCCTCACTTGAACTCTTGAACAAAAATTGATGAGAATTTTTTTCTCACCCCCCACCCCCCCCCCCTCATCCTCACCCCCACCCCACACACCACACCAAATTTAACCACCCAAATTTCTCATTTCTTATAAAAAAATTATAAAAATAAAATAAAATATATGAAGTAGAGAATTCGGGAGGGGGGGGGGGTCACGGGGAGGGGGTGTATAAATTCAACAATTGCAAAATAAAATAAAATGGAGGGGTGGTGGGATATTGGGTCGGGGGGAGGGTGGTTGTAAAAAAAAAAGTAAGAAATTTTAAAAACATTTTAAATTTTTTTTTGAAGGGTTGGGTGGTCTAAAAACAAAAAATAAGAACTTTTAAAAACTTTTTTTTTAAAAAAAAAGGCTTGGGGAGGGGGGGGGGGGTCCGGGGGAGGGTAAAGGGGGTGGATGGTGTACAAAATAAAAAAAAAGAACTTTTAAAAACTTTTTTTAAAAGAATTTGGAGGGTTGGGTGGGGTGGCGGTACAACGGGGGTGAGGTCCAATGGGGGGGAGTGGATTTTGTAGAAAAACTAAAAACAAATTAAAAACTTTATTCAAAAAACTATTATTATTCAAAAAGCAAGTCGAAAAAAATTTAAAAGACAAACAAAACAGAGAATTAACCTGTTGGGTCGAACATTTTAACCCAATGTGACCCAATATTTTTATGGATCATTTTGGGTTAACCCAATTTGACCCACCAACTCAATAATTAATGAGGAATTTTTACATGGTGTAGCTAACTATAAGAGTTATTTAAGTATAATAACTATATTTTAAATAAATTACAATCCGTAACTATATTGTGTAATTCAATTTACAACTCATAGATATATTGTATTCACCCATCCAAAAGCTCAAATTCATTTGATAATCCTTTTTCCAGATGCAATGTATTTCCGCCTCTCTCCTCTCTTTTCCCTCGACATCGCCATATTTGAGACACTATGACGACACCACAAGATCCGAGAAGCGCCATTATTGCCGATCAGATCTCTTCGTCGTTTGTTTACTCTGTTCCGATCAAATTTGTTCTCCTACTCTCTCTCTCCCCCAACACCGCCAGATTTGAGGCATCACGATGACACGATCATATCTGAGAAACGCCACTGTCTCCTACCAGATATGTTCTCTTCGTTCCAGCGGAGCTGCCTAGTGTCTCAAAACTCCAAGGTGCACATGTTTTACAATATATATGATCTTAAAGAGGTTGTGGAAGATAATAAGGAGGATCGTTTGCGGAAGAAAATGGAAGTTGAGGTCATCATTGTTGAAGAAGTGAAATAATTTAAAACAAGGAGCCTATATATTATCTCAATCAAGGGATAGTGAACAAGTTGCTACATGGACCAATGCATCATATGAAATGTGATAGAATTGAAAATCGGACTTGTATTTGATATATGAGTGTATTTTATTTCTTGTATCTCCAGATCTTAGTCAATTTGAGTATACTCGTAATTTTTTTGAGTGTAAATATAAAGTATATGTATTTGACTGATTGTATTTTTGGACAAATTAAATATATTTGACTGTATGTGTTGTTTGAATGATCTATATACATATGCATTTTATTTCTTGTATCTCCGAATCTGGGTGTATTCGCCAGTTTTTAGTGTAAATAGAAGGTATATGTATTTGGCTTATAGTATAATTGGGTAAATTAGATGTATTTGGCTTATAGTATTTTTGGGTAAACTAGATGTATTTGACTGTATGTATTGTTTGAATGATCTATATACATATGTATTTGATTCATGTATTTTAAAATTGCATATTTAAATACACTCGAAACTGTATAACGTAGCTACGGAATGTAATTAAGAAAAAGGTAGCTACTATTGGTTAGTGTAGGAATATGTTCCTTGCCTTTCATTGATTATTGTGTACAATATATCTAGTGTTACATAATTACAAACTAGGTAACTAAATCTTCCTAATTACAATTGGAATATAAATTTACCTAATATAAAAGATATACAAAATGTGATAATATTCTATCAATGGTAATATACAAGATATGGTAATATTCTATCACACCCCCGCAGTTGAAGCGGGAGGTTCTCGTACGCTGAGGCTGGCTCAGAAATCATCAAAGAGTATGCACGAAAGTCCTTTAGTGAATATATCAAAAATATGATATCGGAAAGGAACATGAAGAACACGAACTTGTCCACGAGCAACTTTTTCACGTACAAAGTGAATATCCATTTTCAATGCGTTTAGTGCGCTGATGTTGAACGGGATTTCCAGAAAGATATATCGCACTTACATTATCACAGCAAACCATTGTAGCCTTATGAAGTGTGCAGTGAAGCTCAAGTAGAAAGTTGCGTATCCAACAAGACTCAGAAACAACATTCGCTACACCTCTGTACTCAGCTTCGGCACTGGATCGAGACAGTATGTTGTCTTTTAGAAGATCTTCTAAAAGACAACCCACTCTGAATGTCTCGTCAAGGATCTGTTCGGAGTACTTTCTTTGACAAAGAAATAAGCCACCTGCATGTCTCGTAACAACAATGCCAAAAAAATAGCTTAGGGGCCCCAAATCCTCTGTAGCAAACTCAGAGGCAAGGAGTGACATAATGGATCATCGAAGTGCATCAGAAGATGTGGTGATGATGATATCATCAACATATAGTAGGATGTATGCCATGTCATTATCCTTGCTATAGATAAACATTTGAATGATCATATTTGCTATGTGAAAACACGATAGAGGATACAAAATCAACAAATCATTGGTACCATGCACGAGGAGCCTGTTTCACTCCATAGCTTGATTTCTTCAAAAGACACACATAATCTGGATGAATCGGATCCCTGAATCCGGCTTATGCATATATACGGGTTCATGAAGGTCTCCATGCAAGAAAGCATTTTTGACGTCAAACTGATGAATATGCTAAGACTTGTACAAAGCAATACTGAGAACGGTCCGAATAGTTGCTGGTTTCACCACCGGGCTGAAAGTTTCATCACAATCCACTCCCACCTGTTAAGACCTGCCATTACCAACAAGACGGACCTTGTGCCTCTCAAAAGAACCATCAGATTTCTTTTTATGTCGAAAAATCCACATAGAATGAATAATATTAGCATCAGGAAAATGAGGTACCAGATCTCACGTCTTATTTTCAATAAAAGCATTATATTCGTCAGTCATTGCATTTTTTCAATTAGGATCGGACAAGGCATATTTTGGATTACGAGAAACAGGAGAAGGGGCAACCGAAGTGGACAAGTTAAATAGTCATTTGGGTTTGAAAATGCTGTGTATAGCACGAGTTTCCATTGTCCGTGGGTGTGCCGTGGGAGGTTTGACAGGATTGGGATGGGGTGGCCGAGAAGTGGAGGCAGGACTGGGTGGACTACCAGGAGTAGTGGTGGGGGTGAGAAGGGGCAGTGGCGTCGGGGAGGGGGGTTGGCCGAGAGACAACCAAGACGGAAGGCCGTTACGGGTTGTTTCGAGGCTCCCATTGTGGGGTTGGTTAGACTGTCTGCCTCGGGATGACAGTGGTAGGGATGACTGCCGGTGTCGATGACGACTGATTTTGAAAGTGATGAATTAGAATGGGATTTAGGCCATTATTTAGGAATTCATAGGAATTTGGGGATGAAGAATTACGTTTGGCAAAGGGGAATTGGGACTCATCGAAGATGACATGCCGAGAAATGATTATTTTTCAACTTGACAAGTCATAATAATTATATCCTCGATGATTGGGGGGGGGGGTTGTCAAGAAAGACGCACGGGGATGACTGATGTTGCAGCTTGTTGATTTGTGTGGAGGGATGTAGAGGATAGCACATACATCCAAAAGTTCGTAAATGCTTAAATGAAGGATCCCGAAGTTAGAGATCATGAGTTGGAGACTTGTGTTTGAGAGACTTATTTGGGAGAATGTTCAAGAGATAGGTTGCCATTGATACAACATAATGCCAAAAATTATGGGGGGGGGGGGGGGTAGAAGTGTGAGTAAGGAGAGCACGAACTAAGTTGTTTATGGTTCTAATTTTTCGTTCGGCTTTGACATTTTGTGGAGAGGTGTGGAGATAAGAAAAATGAAAAATAAGGCCGTGTTTGACGCATAAAAGTTTGAATTTATTATTATCGAATTCCCTCCCATTGTCACATTGAAAACATTTAATATTCTTTTCAAATTGTATCTTAATGAAAGTGCTGAATGACGAAAAAATATAATAGACTTGGGACTTATTACCAATGGGAAACGTCCATAGGAAGTTTGAATAATCATCTAAAAACAACATATAGTATCGTTGCCCGACCGTGCTTAAGATAAGAAAAGTCCATAAATCATTGTGTATTGTCTCAAATGGCATTAAAGTACAAGTAGATGAAGAATAAAATGGCAACTTGACATGTTTCCCAAATAGGAGGAGAAGGGACATGTTTGTAAGCAATAAATTTATTTTTTGCTAAGGGAGCGTAAAATAGAGTCTCCCGGATATCCTATCTATTATGCAATAAAAGAGATGAAATTGCTGCAAATGTTGATGGAGAGGATGCTGGATGGCTGAGGGAGGTGGTGATAGGATAAAGGTCCCCAGTGCTATCAGATCTCAATATTCGCATCCCTGTCATAAGGCCCTTTACAGAAAAACTAAAAGGATCAAATTCTAGGGAAACATTATTGTCGTTTGTGAAGGTTAGATTTTTGATAAGTTTCGAGGCATGGATGTTATTTTTTAAGGCTAACGGGGGGTGTGGTAGGGGAAAAAATGATTGTCTATAACCTCAAATGGGAATACCTTGTCCACTACCAACAATAATATTATGATTTAAATTGCTCATATTAAAATAAGACGAGAGAGTACCTTGGGATGCAGTCATATGAGATGTGGCATCGTGTTCATAGCTGCCTCAATATCCATCGGTGCGTAGGTTGAAGGAGGAGAAACGTGTGCACTGTATACCGGCTGTGGACGTGCGTCGAGAATGCTGAATTGGGCCTATCGGACTGGAGGGCCTAGGAGGACGTCAGGTAGGGGCAAGGTGGAGCAACCCATGCCGATGGGGGCTATGCAACCTATGGCGGGTAGGCAGCCCACGTCGGAGGCTACTACCACTGTTGCTGCCGTTGTTGGTGGCTGTCAGCCGGCGGGGGCTGCCTCTTGCCACCGCTGCCACTATTTTCTGCGCTGTCTCTATTGCCGCTGTTGTTTCCGTCGCTATTGCCGCGACTGTTCTCAGAATTTCTTCCTCTGTTGTTATTCTGGGAATGTGAGCCACGTGTCAGATCATTGGCTTGCCTGTGGGATGGGGCGGGAGCCGAGCCTCTCGGGTCAGCATGGTTTCCGAGGTGGTTACGAGGGCGGCTTTGGCTGTGCTGGCATTAGTCGCTGCCAGCTTTGTTTTTCGGATTGCTTCAAGAATGTGTCTCGAACGAGCCTCATAGAATGGAGGCAATGACGTGCTTTGTTGGAGGATGGTAACGACGCCGTTATAATTTTCATTCAAATCCGTAATAAGTTGCATCACCAATTGTTGATTAGTGACCGGTGTACTGACGTTGGAGAGTTGATTGACAATCATCTTAAGTTCTTGACAATAGGACGACGCATTAGGAAAATCGTCCTGCTGAATGGCCTGAAATTGATTTTCCAGATACAACGAACATTGTATCTTGTTGTCATGAAAAATATTTTCCAGGCGCTCCCACGTTTGTCGTGTAGTGGCATCGGTTTCAATGATTGTATGCAATAGATCATTCGAGATCGTGCCGTAGATCCATTGTAGGACAACCACATCTAAGCGGGACCAAAGTTCATCATCAGAATCATCAGGTCTTTCTAGGGGCTTTGATTTTGGAGGGATGATATGGTCGATGACTTTGTATACACGACAATGAATCTTAGATAATTTCGTCCAAGATGAATACTGAACCTTTTTCATCTAAAGAGTTATGAGAATGAAATTCTTGATGTTGTTAATTGCAAGAGCAGGATGAAATTTGGGTTGTTCAGCAATTGAAATTGGAGTGGAAGAGAGGAAAGTCGAAGAAAGAAAGGAGAAGGCTGCCGAAGAAGAGGGTTGTCGGGGTGGGGTGGGGGTGGGGGCTTAGGGAGAAAAGAAGTTAGAGTTTGGCTTTGATACCATGTAGGAATATGTCGTTGCCTTTCATTGATTACTGTATACAATATATATAGTGTTATATAATTACAAATTAGGTAACTAAATCTTTCAAATTACAATTGGAATATAAATTTACCTAATATAAAAGATATACAAAATATGGTAATATTCTATCAATTGTAATAAACAAGATATGATAATATTTTATCAGTTAGAAGCCTAGAAATAATAGCTATTTATGTAAGTTACCCAACTAATTACCCAACTCTTTTAAATTCAAACGGGTTAGACGAGTTAGGCTTATCTTTGCCACCTCTATCCTCGTGACACCTCTTGAGAAAGTAAAAAACACCAATTTTAGACCCATTTCTTATAATTACCCCTCCATTCCATAATAAGTGATGTTTTTAACTTATATAGTCCCTTAAGAAATTGCTCATTTCTAGCAAATTATAAGTGTTTTTACTAACTTACCCTAATTAATGCATAAAAAGAAAAACTACTTAATGATTCTTGAGTATGTAAATAAGAGTAATTTTGAAAGAATAAGATCAATTTCTTCTTTGAAATTCTAAAACATCATTTGTTTTGAAACAAAATGAAAAACCTAAAACTCCACTTATTATGGAACTTAGGGAGTATTACAAGTAGGACGCCTGCTTCCTATAGTTTAACCACATCTTTTGAACAAAAAACACATCTTCTTTTGCTCCCTCAATAATGAATACTTGAGTAGCAGATAATTAACTTTCCCCGGATCCTTCTTTAATATGTTGGCTCAACTACCCCAAAAAGTAGAATATATTCATTAAATTCACTTCAATATTCTCTTGGTAGTTATATTCAATTATGAAGACCTGGTGGTCCGTGTGGACCAAAATTAAAGTATCAAATATACTTTTCCAACAAAGAGTACATAATTTCAAGTGCTGCGTGCATCTTTGTATCATAACACACATATATTATAACATTTATATGTTGTGTCATTGAAGAAGGAATTCTAGCTTTTGTTTCAAGTCTTGAGCAGATATATTATTGGCTAAAAACTTATTCACATTCGGTGTTTATACCAACTTTTGTTAAATTAACCATAGAAGGAAATCTAAGGTCTACTAGAAGTCCTATTTTTAATAAATCAAAAAGTTAAATAGGAAGAAAATTCACAATTAACATAAGTTAAAACGTTTTAGGGTTGTGCCCGTTTCTCTTTCTTTTTCCTTCCGTTCTTCTTTTAGTTTTTTTTTAGTTAAACATTGTCTCCATTGATCATTGATGTGTTTCTTCTAGTGTTAAGTGTTCTAGCGAAATTCTGAAATTCTGCATCATTCTTCTATATCTCCATTGAAAATCAAAAGGTTGGAGGTTCAGATTAAGAGCAATAGGCATATAGCAAGAATGGACATATTCAATAGAATAGTTCAGTTTGATTTGTTAATTTGTGCTGAAAATATTTAAGTTGTTGACAAAAACAAAATAGAAATTCTCCTAATCTTTAATTTGTTAACCCTACTAAATCTTGTGTCATCTTTAATAAAATTGTTTAAATATAAATATAAATACGAATTTTCTTTTCCAGATTAAGTTTGATAGTGTTTTTCATGACGTACAGCAGTGTAACTCTGCAAAGCCAAGTGCTATTTTGTGAAGGTTTATGTGGTATTAGTCTATTACTCTTTTGATGAATAACAATAAGGATATACAAAGATAAGTGCTTTTTATCTACTTGACATTAACGTTAGGAACTTAAAGGAGAAAGCAAGATTATTAATTATTTATTGTATATTTGGGATCATGTGCAAAACACATGTTAGTAACCATGGTTAAGTATTATAATTATATATAGATAGAGTGACATGTGTACCCCGATGCCGTTAATTTTTTACGCTTACCATTGTATGTTTTCATAATGTCTTTAGCTTCAACTTTCTTAACACATGCACTATGGTTATTAAATGAATGTTTCTGACATTATATATCCACAAATAACACAATGTCCTCCTCTGGCATGAAGTGACAACATTGATTGGACAAATTTTAAACATTCATATATTAAAATTATATAATGTCCACATATGTACTGAAGTATTTATCGGAAAATATCAGTTAGGAGACTGATGAGTTTCTTTTTGTGGAAGTTGATATACCGCAACCACGACTTAATTAAGTCACAATTATTGAAAATCCTCATGAAGAAGATGAGTTCTCTTAATTTGTCCACGCCCTAGATATTCTCTAAGTGATGCAAAGCGAATTCTCTATGCAAATCCTATCGGTCATATTATGATGGAAAACATGTACTTTTCAATATTAATAATGGTATGTTATACGTTATAGGTACAATGTAGAGTTTAGGAGAAGGACAAACTAATGACTAATAAGAACCCCTTATGGGTGGACCCCAATCCAATAGGTATTTCCAACAGGTATATATGGGCATCCAAAGGGACTTATATTATTGTCTTTATTACTCCATCATTGTTTAAGGTTATGTATAATTTTGATAAACTTGTTCACGCACTCGTGATTTCACTCGAGTCCAAGTATGAATTCCAAGTCTAAGTTAGATACACATTATTTGAATTCCAAATCTAGTTAGATACACATTATTTAAATATGTTATTTTCTTATAGGATCTATCAGAAATTAGCTCGTTTTCGACTTATTTTTATAGGAAATTCCATATTTCTGACCGCGTTCAGACAAAATCAATATCCGACGATAATTGACATTTTTGTTTTTTGCAATGACACGTGCAAACTAGTTTACGGATGTTCGAAGAGGTTTAGGCTAAGAAGGAAGTGCAACATCAATGAATAGATATACCTACAACTCTCATGTCTTATGTCCTTTCAATTAATTGGTAAAAGTTTCTAGTATTAGATGTTTAAATCGGATTAATAAATACGATTAGACGTGTATTTTATACATAAATTTAATTATTAATCATGACTAATGATATGTATTCTTACTTGAATTTTAATTAACTAAAGTTTAAATAATTGGTTGTGTAAATATCCGGTATAAATAAGTATTTAGTCAATTACTATAATATGTATGTGGGGGAGTTTCAGGAATTCATCAAAATAAAATAGATTGATCCATAAATAAGTTAGATCTTTAATTAAAATGAATGTACTTTTATTTTATTTTCCTCTCAAGAAAGCTAGATATAATCATTAATATATTGTCAACGACATGACAAATGGGACACTCGCGTGCTATAACTTAGTGGAGCAGATTTAGTTATTATAAAACAAATATAAAATAGAGCTAATTTTACCCATTTCCCTCATACCCCACGATTATATAAAGTATAATAAGTTTTAAGCAAATAATGATTAAAAGTACTTTAACATGCCTTGCAATTTGCATTGAGCTTAAATAATTTTCAGATAAAACAAAGATAAATAATAGAAGTTTGGTGAAGACATTCATGATTGCAATATGAAGATTATTACAACAATGGTTTACAACACAACTGATTTTTGAGTACAAAAGTTGGAAGAGAATAAAAAAGCACAGCATTATCTATCAATTTATAAAAGGAAAAGTGGAATAGTGGGTTGATATCTATAATAATCATCATTAATAATATTGACTAACCAATAGTGGTTCAGCAGGTCCTTTTCTAATAAAGATGAATACAAAAATGTTAATACTAACAAATCTAAGTGTCATGCAAAAGTTAACGTAACAAACGATAAGTGACGATAAATTAGATAACAAAAGGAGAAGAGGAGAAGTCCATAAGATTTGGTAAACGTTTTAGGTTTCTAACTTATATTTCACCATTTCTACAATACAAAGAAACGACTAACTCCCATGTCACCCTTCCAAAGAAAGTGGTCATGACTCATGAGATTAGGTTCTCTTATTTATGCTGCTGTTTTATTTCTTTGTGTTCCTTTGTTTGTCATCAATGGTAATATTTACAGTTATTTATATAAAAAAAAACGACTAACTCTGATTGTTCCAACACATATTAACTACATGATTTTAAAAATAAAGGAGAATATATATACTGAGTTCTAAGAACTTCTCTTTTAAATTCAAGCTTTCTTACTCATAATCTATTCACAAACCAATTACTTAAATTTACAAATTTATTCAACAAGTACATTTCATTTCATTTGTGTATCATCAAAACATCACACAAATCAATAAGACATGACCTCCTTTTAGGCGTAAGAGCAGCGTATACATAATATAATAGTTGGATGAATTACTTAATTGAAGAAAGAAACAAATAATAATTCTGTAGGATACCTGCTATCTCCATCAACACATGTGTAATTCTGTTTACTAAAGCTTGGACAAATGGGAAGGAATTAATCACCTTATTAGTATTTTTTCTTCCGCTGAAATTTGAAAATAAGACTGTGAATGTACTTCATTGACCATGGCCATACACTCAGATGCCACAAAGAACAATTAATTTCAAGTTGTAACTTGTGATATAGAAAGAGAGAGAAAAGATAAACAAAATGAACCAGATAATGTTTGAGCAACAAGTAACAAAATGGGCACTCATTCATTTTGGGGTGGGACTAAATTTGCCAGACATGGACGTATGCTATAAGATTTATAGACTATTGATCTAACAATTGAGACCAGATATATGCTGGTAAAATTCAATGGATCTATCATCTTTTTGGCTGGATTCTAGAAGTAAGTATTTCCAAGTACAGTTTGCAATCACAGTAAATATGCAGTTTGGCCATATGAAGGATACTGATTCTCCATGCGGATTATTTTCAGCCACCCTAAAGGTATTGTCCCCTTTGGAGAATAAGATGGAAATAGTATATATATGATGTATTTGTCCAATTTTATTTGACATTATTACTACTAGAAATGGCGGTCTAATGGGACGGGATTTTAGCTTATAGTGGGATGAGACGGGCCATAGGATTAGTCCCCTGTCCCGTCCCACTAACATCCCGGTCCCCCTATCCGGTTAAGAAATTGTCCCGCCCCATCATGTTTCACTATAATCGTCCCTTTCCCCATCCCATCCCACTTAAATTAGAAAAATCATGTTTGTAAGTCTTGAATTTATAATGTTATCAAGTTAAGTTTGAAGTTTATTTTAAATTCGTGTTCATTTACTAAATTTGTGTAGTCTTATAGCACACTATTATCTTTTTATAGTTTTTAGTGCTTAAATATTTAAATTAATATAAATTCAAAAAAATAATTAAAATATCCCACTAAGGTCCCCGATCTGTCCCGTCCCCTCCCCTAAATTAGTGCTGGGACGGGCCAAGGGGTTCGTCCCGCTAATCTCAGCCTGCTAAGGTCCCAATCTCCCTTATCCCTTTAAGGAATCGTCCCATCTCATCCCGTCCTCTAAAAGTGTCCCATCCCGTCCTTTAGACAACCTTACTTTTAGATGAGATTTTCTTTGACAAGGATTTTTATAAATACTTTTAAGATGACTTTATTTTTTAAAAATATTCCAAACAGGGCAAATCCTTCATTGCTCCTCTTTATCAACCAAGTAATGACTTTAATTATAAAATATTATGTCTCTACTCGGGAATAATATTGTTTTCAATTATGAAAATGTTACTTTTAAATATTAAGGAATCGAAGTCATACCAAGATTATGTTGGAAGAAATTAGTGGGTATCTTGAAAGGAAGTGTCCTTCATGGATCAGGAAGAACTCATTTTACATTTCGCATGCACAAGAGAGTTGAACCATAATGCAAAATGGGTTGATTTGCCATTTTTGGAAAATTAGTTTTATATCTACTTATTAAATTTAATTTATCTTGCCTTACCTTAAAATGATCAATACCAGCCAGTATAATATTATTTATAAAACTAGCCAGTACAAGTATTATCCTGGTTATTAAAATCTTAAACTAGACATTAGTTAGTTATTAATCCTAAGCTAGCCGTTAGTTAGTCATTAATCCTCTACCTATATACACAAGGTATTTGGGCCTGATTATTCTATCTATTGTGTGAAAGAAATATCCTTAAAGATAATATTATTGACACATTTCTCAAGTTTCATTCAATTCTCCATATAATTTTCTTAAGCTTCATTCAATTCTCCATATATTTTTTAACAGGTTATATTGATCCTTATATTTTGGATCTTGTCACTCTGTTTGAGACGAGAAAAGCACAATGCACGAGGCCAAGAAGCCCAAGCTATTTTATTCTGCCTAATTAGATTAAGAAAATGATGAAACGTGTGTCACTAATGATGGCCTTAATAAAGCTATTGAATTACTGAACTTCGGGCATAAATGCCTGAATTTGCAGTCATATTCAGACAAAAATGTAGAAGTTTGGCCTCTCCCGTCCAAACTTTAAACACATATATCCGAAGTTTGCTTGCTTCCAAAATTGTCTGAAGTTAGGCTTTGGCAAGTCAAACTTCAGACGCGTATGAAGTTTTTAAAACTTCAAATTCGCGCATATGAAGTAATATCATAACGGCTAAACTTGCAAAAATTTAGGAACTTCAGCTATGCCTTATACGGGAGTCCTGAAATCTGCTATCTGTGCACTTCCCTCTAAAACATCTTCGTGGAATAATTTAAAAAGTAGGAAAGATTTTTGGGCCTCATATCGTGAGAGCCAGGACGATTGTGTTAAACAAGGTATATACCCGCGATATACATAGTGTATATCACGGGTACTGTAGGAACTGTTCAGCCCATCACTGGCCCATCTCGGCAGTGGCCCTCTCGGTTACAGCCCTTCAGCCCATCACGCCGAGATGGGCCAGTGATGGGGTGAACAGTTCCTACAGTACCCGTGATATACACTATGTATACCAAGTGTATATCACGGGTATATACCTTGTTTAACAGGTTGCTCTTGAATATAAAGTACATATGATCATAAGCCAAATATCTTGAATTGTTTGGGAAACCAACAAAAAGATTCAATTCTGACTTCCTAGAGCCGGTATTTTTTGTTGCTTGCAAGTAGGGGCCGTTCCCCATTTTGGCGAAAGCTTTATCTAACTTCGCGCGAAAAATCACACTCCCTTTAATGTTACAATAGACATTCTCCCCCTGCTATCTCTAAACCAGTCACATTTCATTCGCAATAGACGGCACAAGTCAGATTTGTTTTACTCATCCGTTGCAGCAAGCCCTGCATATTCATAGGAGCTTTACCATGGAGAAATCACTTTCAAGATTCCTTATGAACTACTTATTGACTACTATGCAGGGTCAAATTTTCCAAAATCTGCAGTTGGAATACTAAAAAACCATGTTTAAGGAAAAAATAAAGTAGAAATAAGTAAAACGTGTTCCAACGACGAGTTTGACTTACAAAATACAATAGATTAATGGAGCTCGCGATTCCCAAACGTATAAGCTCTCCATAAAAGAAGTTTGCAACTGATATGCACTTAGGCATGGGGATATTTTCAAACAGATAGCTCCATTTTTGAAATCAGAATGCCATCAGTATCTGCATAAAGCCACTCACCATCGCAGATTCTAGTCCCGGCAATGGTTATTGGAACATGCTTCTCTCCAATACCCTTCTTATTGGCTTTCATCGGATGCGAAGACAGAGCTCTGACTCCGATATCACAGCCATTGATTTCGTCCACGTCCCTTACACAGCCATTTACTATGATCCCCGCCCATCCATTGTTTTGAGCTTGTACCACGGGGTTGCCACCCAAAATTGCACATCTCAGACTACCACCGTCAACAACAAGAACTCTCTCGTTACCTTTCTCCTCAAGAAACTCACGAACCAAAACATTGTCTTCAAATATTTTCAGAGTGACAACGGGGCCCGAGAAGACTTGACGCCTGCCTTATATTTTGAAGATTGGCTGAAGTGCACGTAGTTCACCAGTCACAATAAGCTGTGGGTTTGCATCGCAAACTTCAGCAGTGGTGACCAAGGCCATCCTACATAAAACACCTACAGCGGATAAAAGATAGATTTGTTTTACTTGTAAGAAAAGAAACCAGATTCCTTTTGTTCTGCATCACTTAAATTATCATTTTTCTTACGATTGAAAACAAGAACTAATCGAACAAACGCTAGAATAAAAGGAAATTAATATATTTTATGCATTTTATGTAATGCTTAGATATTCAAGAACACAGTCAAATTTCACTGCTTTTTAATTGGGCAAGATAATAAACTTCGTGTATGAGAACATAGCAAGAGAAATCCACAGGTTTTGCTCGGTAAAGGATCCTAACTTTAAGAAACATTCAAATTATATTACTTGAAGAAGTATCTCACCACGGCCACCATTTATTCCATGTACACTAAATGCAACAAGTAACACGAAACTTGTCAGATTCAGGTTGCTATTTGGAGATTTAACCACCTATATTTCTTAAATCGTTTGTGTCTATTTACTTAAAGAGGACAGAATTTATCTCAAACATCTTCTAGCTGTAGATCTCTCTGAACTCCCGTATCGGTAATTGGAACGAACACTTAATTTCCTATGGATTAATTCCAGAAATATTATGGATTTGTGGATATTGTTCATGTCATGGTAGGTTGCTGAACTAATAAAATACTCAATGGGTGTTAAAGGGGTAAGCAAAGGGATAACGATAGTGACTTTGCTTTAGAGTTTTTTCATTACATATCTGGAGTGGTCAGAGAAAACCAAAGAAGAAATGAAAGGGGAAAATCTGGAGTTTGAGAGAAAGGACCTCAGTGGCAAGACAAACTTCCATGAATCGACTCAACCTACCTTAGCCCAAATTGATAAAGTAGGAAGTTTGCATAGATAACATTTATGCGATTATCATTAGATAACTTTCTAGGATATGCAGGACTTCTACATAAAGCCTTAAATTTCTGTGACAAAAAAGAAGAAAAAGATCACAACAGCTAAAACTTAATTAATCAACTACAACTGTCCAGCTAGAGAAAACTCAACCATAAACAAGAGGTCAATCACCAGGCACCGCATTCTTCGCATGACAAATGATTTTCATCTCAAGTGATACTCTCAGTCGTATGTTTATCCTTATTAGCCAGCCTATTGATTTCACTGGCACAAGCATCATTAAAACTTGATCACTTTTAGCACAATTTGATGCTACGATCTTGTTCTTAGGCTTCCAAGCCATACTTACTTTAGTTAAAAAAAACGTACTTACTTTAATCCAGTTTCTATTATTGCATAAGCATCATGAAATTTGACTTCCCCATGTAACATGTGCCTTTCAATAACCTATTGCATATCTCAATTGGTCTTTAGGTTGTCATTTCACAAATACTATAATGCATGGGAGCAGCAAAGAGTTCTTAAGAAATAAATGTCGGCAGCACATCGTCAGCAAACAACATGGCTGGAAAGTAGCCTTTGTTTGTCTTTCGATCACTAGAGAGACAAATGGGGAAGGCAGTAGAAGTTTGAGGCTTCTATTCTAGGTGGCTTTTGAAGGGGGTTTCTGGGTTAAGGGTGGGGAAAACCAAACCACTGAGAATGAGTTTCATCATTAACGATTCCCTCACCTGAAGTTGGCCTAATCGAGCCCTATCATGAGCTTACTGATTCAAATCTCTCATGAGATCTCGTTGGCATGCCCTACCAAATGAAAAGGAAATCTCAAGAACAAGTCAATAGTTAGAATTCCTCGATTCCATTCCTACTTATTAGCCTTATTTCTACTTCAACATCAACTTTGTTAGCTAACCAATTGATCCTTGCCCATATTTGGCTGCCTCTTTAGGAGGATTACCTTGGACCTATGTGATCTCATTACAAAGATCCTTTTTTTTTTTATAAATGGAAGCAGGGGGGAAGTATATTAACAAGGGCAAAATAAAAACTAAAAGCACCAAATCAAGCATACTTTTGATCCTCATCCCGTATTTGATTAGATAAAGATTGCTAATAAGTTAACCTGTGGAGACAGATTAATTAAATTCCTTTATAGGACAAATAATCCTGGTAGGTGAAATAAACACATCTAAAAGAAAATCAAACATATTTATGGAAGTTCCAACTACCCCAATTCACCAAATCAAGTAAGTTCTTGATCAGTCTCATAAATAAGCACCAAAATCAACAATTTATTCACACTATATGAAGATTTTCAAGAAACTAAGCAAGTGACTATAAAAGTAACAAACTTTAACTACAAATTAATCCTGGTAGGTGAAATAAACACATCTAAAAGAAAATCAAACACATTTATGGAAATTCCAATAACCCCACTTCATCAAATCAAGTAAATTCTTGATTAATATCGTATATAAGCACCAAAACCATCAATTTCATAAATAAGCACCATATTCATCAATTAACTTACAATCAAGTGAAAATTTTCAAGAAAACAAGCAAGTGGTTATAAAAGTGAAACTTTAACTACAAATCAATCCTGGTAGGTGAAATAAATTAAACATATCTAAAAGAAAATCAATCATATTAATGGCAGTTCCAACAACCCCACTTCATCAAATCAAGTAAATTCTTGATTAAGCTCATAAATAAGCACCAAAACCATCAATTTACAATTCTTGATCAATAACATAATAAGCACCAAAATCATCAATATACTCACAATCAAGTGAAAATTTTCAAGAAACTAAGCAAGTGGCTATAAAAATCTTTAACAACACATTAAACCTGGGAGATTTGATTTGAACGAGGATGTTACCTGGATGCAGATGATGGTGTTAGATGTGTGCTGACTTGTATGAAGCTGAGAGAAGGAGAGGAGGAGATCTGGATCAGTAGATCTTTGTAACTGTTGCAAATTTGCCTTTTGGACGTCACTCATATTTATATTTAAATAATTAAACATTAGTGTTCGCATGTTGAAACAGTAACTGTATTTTAACTATTTGTTCCTCTAATAGCAAGTGCACATCACGTGCCTTGCTTAAAAGAATATGACTTTTTGGCTATACTTTTGGATGTCTGTCTGAGCTTTAGGATAATCTTTTCATTTCTTTTGAATACCTTAATTTTAAATGTTGAATTGCTGACCATCAAATTTACCTTAAACATTGAGTTAAAGAGTAAATGACTTGTAACTTTGAAGTTTTGGTATAAAAACAAAAGATTTCTACTCGTATTATGATATGAAATAGTTTTGTGAATTTATTATTATTGTGAGTAAAATTATATTACTTTTGATGTGATAAATAAGTTTTATGACTACTTTTATTATTAAAAGAAAGTCAAGTGACCACAAGTGAAACTAAAGAGACAGATACTCCTTCAGATAAGCAGAGCCTTGTGGTCCGATTTTTTCCCCGACTTCTCACATAGCGTGAGCTTAGTGTACCGAATTACCTCTTTTACTCCTTCAGATAAGCAGTTAAGGGGCTTATGCACTTTATGACTTTCTAATTTTATGGGTTTTCTCGATCAATTATCTTTCTCCTAATATCTCCTTCCCGTCGGTCAGTCAGTTTAAGATACAACTTCTTTCTCAGTCTTGTCTTGCGACAAATGTTATCCGTTCTTCTCTCTTTCTTTTCCCACGGAGCACTAAGAAGCAAGGACGTAGCGAGACTGGGGATCTTAGTTTCAATCCTAACCTCATAGCTTTTAGAAGCTAAGCAAGTCAAGTGCTACAGGCTAAAATGGGGTTGATGGTGTTGGCTAAAAAAAGGGGAGAGAGGAAAGCCTTAGGATACTCTCACTTCTGCATTTTTGTTTAGGTTATCGAGATTCTCAATTGCTCTTTTTAGTGGGGAGGAATAGTTCTTGAGCTAGCTCGTCTTTTTTACTCTAGATTCCACCCCGTTTAGCTAGCAGCCAAGAAAGCAACGCCGAACTTATCCACCAAGGGATTCGTGGAATTTATGTGGATTGCGTTGGAGAAAATCTAACATGTGACTTTGTTCGGACACCCAACAATCTCTACATCGAACTACATTCTATATGCTCATTATCAAGATTCATGGGTTAATATGGAGATTCACTATGTGTCACCCACATATTACCCATCTCTAAAGTTACAGATACCGATGAGTAGACCGGCCCCTAGACAGGCAAAGACACTAAGTCGGAGCCCACGCTATTACTCTGCCCTATTGTACTCGTCTCACTGAATTATTAATTTTGATATCAATTGTTGAGTTAAAATAACCCAAATATATTCTTAGCATGGTAAGGTGTTGTCCGTTGTGGATCAAGGCCGCATGATTTTTTCCAAAGGGCTTTAACATAGCGCGATATTGTCTGCTTTGGGCCAAATACACATTATTTTTTTCAAAAGACCTTACATTATTAAGAGTATATCTACATCTTATATGTAGCTTCCTTTGTTTTCACCTACCAACATATGATTTTATTCTAATACCCAACAATTTCTACATCAAACTACATTCTACATGCTCATCACCAAGATTCATCGGCTAATATGGAGATTTGTTGTGTGTCACCCACATATCGACATCTCTAAAGTTACGAGGTAAAGATAGTAAACCGGTCCATAGATAGGCAAAAAGTACATTAAGTCAGGCCCTACGCTATCACTGCGCTATTTTTGTACTCGTCTCGCTGAATCATTGATTGATACCCGTTGTTGAGCTAAAATAACTTTAAAATATCTTAGCAAGACATGATATTGTGCGGTTTGGATCAAGTACGCATGATTTTTTTCTCCAAAAGAACTCATACCATTAAAAGTATCTCTGCACCTTATGATAACTTTCTTTTTTTTCCAAATACAAATATGAAATTTTGTTCACATCCAACAACTATTCAACAAGCTAAAAGACATTTCCTTTATTTAATAATAAGGTAGCATAAACCCATACAAAATCGTCACTAAGATACAAAAGGATATAAATCCTAAATATGTTTATATACTTATCAATATTTTTAATTCGTTTTAAAAAATTATCAAACTTAACCAAATAGCCAATATTTTAAAGATATTATGAACCGCAATATGAAGGAGGGGTAACTACTTATTTATATTCAGTGATACAATAACAATTACAAACTAGTGAAATCTCATAAAGTGAGGTCTGAATATAATAGAGTGAGACCATATATCATTTAATATCATAATTACGTAATAAATATATATTAATTAATTAATTTGATGTAAACATCATTTGGACGCGGATAGTTTTTTTTTTTTTTTTGCATTGTTAAGACTTAAAAGGTGAAGAGAGGAGAGTAAAATTTTCCTAGGCACATTTTCTGTTTCTCCGTGTAACGCACATAATCTTTTATGGTGAGACGCGTTTGTAGTTGTACCATTCATGCAAAAAAAATTCCAACTCTAATATTCTCTGAATCACTTACTTTGCATGTCTCCATTAATCTAATCAAGGGATTAATTAACAGATAATATTAATGGCGACCTTGATTATACCTCCTGTGTTAACTTCGCCCCGTGATGATGCCGCCCAACTTTATAAAGCTTTCAAGGGTAATTTTATTTCACCTTATAATTCTACTTATTTGATTAGTAGCATGTTTGGCTGCTAGAAGCTGTTAGCATTTTTTTTATTATGAAAAAGATGGTTATTTAAGAGGATTGAGGTATTTGACAAAGCTATTAGGGAAAAAAATATTTTGAGTAGTAGCCGAAGCTTTACGAAGTTGATGAAAAAAATAATTTGTTTTCAGAAACATTTTTGGAACTTTACCGAGCACAATTTTAATATTCTAATATTGATAAAAATATTTTTTCATATTGATTAACCGAACACCATTTGGCCATAAATTCCAAATATATTTTACTCCTACTTTATTTGAAATTTATGGAGCTGTAGTTGTGTTTGAATATACTTGTTGTAATAAATATTTGGAATAATTCTAATGCTTGAATATACTTTACAAATTTGATCAAAAGTGAAAATAGAGTTGGAAAATAGCTGCTTTTCAAATTTGACATGCAACTTCAATTTGGATTTAAACTTTTCGTAACCAAACATTAATTTTCAAAATAAAGTGAAAAAAGTTATTCTGAAAAAAAAGTGAATAACTTAATACTTTTTAAAATTACTATTTTTCAAATAAGCAGATTTTAAAGATTAGTCAAATAAATTGTTCTTTATCAACCACCAGCTACTTCAAGATCCCTACAGAAATATTTTTAAAATACAAAAATTCAGCATCTTCTCCCGAATTAGTGAATTAGACAGGATTCCTTTGCCGAGAATAAGAAGCGGTGGATCAATTTTTATAAATTTCATCGTAAATGTGAAATACTTATACAAATAAAAATGCGGGAGAGATAAAAAAGATACATGGTTGTTTGTCTGCTTGGCTAGTCAAGCATGGCTAATTCATAGATCTTTGGGCAAATTCCAATTGATTAAATATATATGTTCATATTCAGCACCACATAGCTAGATTTTAATACAATTTATAAGCAAGATAACAACACAAAATAATTATTTTATTACCATCTGCACCGCATTATTGCAGAAATTTATTTATTTTGTTTTTATTGTCTTCGAATTAGTGAGATGTTGAATATTAGTAGAAGTTGTTCTTCCATGTGTTATTAGGAGTTGTAGTTATAGTGGCAGCATTTGCACAAACAAAGGTAAACGTACTTCTCATTTCAATTTTCTTGCCCACAAACTGTTTGTCAAAAGTCTTCATAGTGTTCTGTTTCTGTTTAAATCTAAGGAGTTGCATCCTCTGTTTTTGTTCACATCCCAATTTTCTGTTTTAGGCCAATCCTAGTTTTTGAAAACCAACAGCGCTTAGGGGTCGTCGATAGGATGTATAAGAATAGTACTGAATTAGGTGTATTATAAATGCAGGGATTATAACAGTTTGTTGTATTAAAAAGCACGCATTCATAATTTGTAAATAGTGTTGGATTACAAAGGATGCAGGAAACGGAAATTACAAGTAACTGCTAATGTAAGAATTGAAATTACAATTCAACTAGAAAACTGAAAATTACAAAGATGTTGAACAAGAAAAAACTGAGACTGTTTTTGTTTGCTGAGTCGAGTGTGGCACTCTGTCCTTAAGACAATATTGCCCCGTATGTATCCTTTATACGTCCTGGACAATTCGTCTCCCAAGATAAAACAGCAATGGAACAATTGAGCAAAGGAAACTCGAGAGCTACCATGAAGAATATTGAGTAACGAAATGATGCTTGGAAGTTGTAGGAAGAACTGTTTTTCTGCTTGTGTATTTTCGTGTATTCTTGGTGTGCTCAACAATGGTGCAAGGGGTTGTTTATATAGGTGAGGGAGGGGCTGTTTAACTGCCTCCATAACAGTCATTATTGGCTAAATAATGACCATTATGGAGGTAGTAAAGCCACCAAAATAAATGGTGAGAAAGACCAACGGATTGACCATTATAGAAGGAGTAATTCAGCCAAAATAAATGGCTGAATTGAGTGCTTGGCGTTTCTGTTCTGTCTGCCCAAATTCTAACTTTCTGGAAACTTCAGGGACCAAACTGAACATTTGAAAGAATTCTGGTCCAAACTGTACTGTACATCTGGCAAAGTTCTCTGGCCCAAAAAATATCAGAAGACCCACAGCCCGTGACCCGAGAAACCGGACGGGACGGGCGGGCGGCGGCGCGCGTGTGGGCTTTCCTCGAACTGAAGCACATCTAGGTCCTCCCTCCTTTAAACACATGGGATACCCCTTGGGGTCCCAAACCCCAAACCAATTTTGAGTCTTATATACACAACAATTCTTTCTTCCTCTACCGATGAGGGAGAATTGATCACACACCACACTTTTTCATGCTTCAAACACCTTACTTCGTGAACCAATATCTCTTTCATTTCTCAATGAAATTTGACGATTCTTGGCCCTACGGTTATCTACGTACTTAGTAGATCATGCATGTGTGAAGAACCGGATTCTCCAATATGCGTAACACTAGTGTTTAAGCCGTTAAAGTTGGTCGGTCGCAACTCCCGTCAAAGGCTAATTTCCAACAAATAGTACTAGAATAGGAATTATACTAGTATTGTTAATGCCATAGTTTACTATGTATAAGAATTGTACTGATATACATAGGTTAAAACACTACCAAATGAGGGATTAAATAATACTAAAGCTAATACCAGTATTATTTTCTCTAATACTTCCTACCACCAGACAACCCCTAAGTTTCATATGCGTGGATAGAATTTCAAAAAATCAGATAAAGTGAAACTAAAAGGTTTCACTCATTAACTGATATTTGCATAGACAATTCATTACGTTAAATAATTATTACTACTTGCATTTGTTATACCAGGATTTGGATGTGATACTGCAGCAGTCATTAACATCCTTGCCCATCGTGATGCAAGTCAACGTGCTCTCATTCAGCAGGAATACAGAGTTATGTATTCCGAAGAGCTTACTACTCGCTTATCCAAAGAGCTTAGTGGTGACAACAAGGTAATTTAACTTACACAGGATTGTGTAAAGGAAATTTTACACTAACATATCACTTAAAAGATAACTACAAGTAATTGTCCATAATAAGACGGATTACTGCCTAAAAAAATGGTGGATTACTTGCAACCTAAGGTTGGACAGGGGGATGGGATATCCCGTCCCGGTACCGACCCGTCCCGTCCCGTCCAGTAAGCTTAGTGGGATAGGACGGGACTAGTGTCTTATCCTCCCTATCCGATCCCATTTCCAACCCGGTCTTAAGTCCGAAACCCCTCCCGTCCCACTTAAATCGTCCCATCCCCCTCATGTCCCGTCTCGTCCCCTCCCATCCCACTTATATTAGAAAAATTATGTTTGTATGTTTGAATTTCCAACTCTATCAATTTAAATTTGAAGTTTATTTAAATTTGTGCCTATTTACTAAATTTATGTAGTCTTGTATCACATTATCACCTTTTTATAATTTTCTAGTGCTTAAATATTTAAATAAACTAAGGCTACCGTCGCGTCCCATAAGCTTAGTGAGATGGGACAGGACTAGTGTTGCGTCCCCTCTATCCCCTTAAGTCCTTCCCGCGTCCCGTCCCATCCCATTTAAATCGTCCCATTGGAAAGCCTTACCTACAACAAGTTAAAATAAATTGATAAAGTAAAACTTCTAATTTACAGTAACATTTCTCTGTCAAGTTGTCTTGTGTGTTTGATTTTGTGTATCATTTGGATTAAAATAAATTCAGAAAGCATTCTTGCTATGGATGCATGATCCAGCAATAAGGGATGCCACTATAGTCAGGCAGGCGTTGAGTGGCGTTGTCGTTGATCTCAGAGCTGCTACTGAAGTGATATGTTCGAGGACTCCTTCCCAGATACAATATTTCAAACAAATTTATTATACAATGAACGGTGTTTACCTTGAGCACGATATTGAGTCGCGGGCATCTGATGATCACAAAAAGGTACTGCTCTTTCCTCTACACTTGAAGATACATGAGATAATTGTCGCTCTAAGTTCTTATTTTTCCAGCTTGTTAATCGAAAATCAGACAACTATTTGGACTTGATGAATAAAAGAGAACATTAATGAGGAAGCTTTAATTTGCTAGTCTAGAATTACAGGCTTTTGAAGTCTGAAACATGTATATGATTCTGTATCAGCAATAAAAAGGTTCTGAGAGGACACTATCCTGCAGATCAGGGTATGCAAAGTGACTCGTGTAATTTTATCCTACGCCCTTCAGTGGTGGTGGAGTCAATAATTTTAGTAAGGGGATTCAAAGAAATGAATGAAATCCACGAGAGATTCAAATCTACTACTTAAAGCATTTTTGAGTCACCTTTATCACTATACATTGCTTTATAGTCCCCTGTCGTTTAATTTATGCTGATATGTGTTTTCTAGTGTACCTTGTTTGTCTTATTTACCTGCATTAGTTATTGCTTCTTTTTCAGAATGCGATATCATGACTTATTCGCTTTGTTTGTCTTACATTAAAAATAGTTTTGTGAATTTACTGTTATAGTAGATATAGTTCAGTAACATACGTGAAATTGACCCTTGCTTAGTCCTGTAATTGTCTGTGTACATAATTTAACTCTTAGAACAAAGTGATCCATTCATATTGCTGAGATTTTAACAAAGAAGATATTGATGTATCGGTGTCTTTGCTTTTATACTACAGTTGCTTCTATCATATGTACGTACAGTACGCTACGAAGGACCAGAAGTTGACAGTGTTTTGGCGGAACGTGATGCTAAAGCGCTATATAAAGCAGGGGAGAAGAGATGGGGAACCGATGAGAAGACATTCATACGCATCTTTTGTGAAAGCAGCAGCGCACATTTGGCTGCTGTTAGTTATGCTTATAAAAACAAGTATAAGAACAAATTGAAATCGGTAAATTTACTTACTTTACTCTATAATCAGCTTAATTAACCTTTAAAATGATACACTAGTTTACTATTGGACATGTATACTTGACAATACAGGCAGTAAAAAGTGAAACTTCAGGTCTCTTTAGATTTGGGCTCTTGACTATCTTGAGATGTGCTAAGAATCCAGCAAGTTACTTCGCGAAGGTATTTTTACTTACTCTGAAGTTCTCTTTGATAAATAATATTAATTGGTAGCCTAGTAAAATCGGTAATTAACTTGTGTAATATGCATGTTAAATTACACACGTTGTATAAAAATCTTTGCACTATCAATATATATCACTTAAATCCTTGTGGAATAATGTCGGGTAGTGCCAACATTCAGCTTATTGTGACGCCCAAATTGTGGGTCAGAGCCATGGTCGAACCTAGTGCTTGCTTGATGTACTTGTTTAAGAAATAAAGTTACGTCCTTGCTATCTGCTATAACTTTTGGCATGATGGTAAGCGTATGATCCTAATGAGAGGTAATAGGCGTCAGAGCCAAAGCCACGAGTTTCATTATCAGGAACAACATGCTACATGTGGCAGGTGTTGAGCGGGGGGGGGGGGGGGATTGTTGGGTGATACCAATATCCTGCCTATAGCAAGCCCAATGATGATCGGGGTTAGAGATCGTCGAATATGATGCTTGATTGATGAGCTTAGTTAAGAAATAAAGTTTTGTCCTTCCTATCAACTATGTATTACTTATGGCATGATAGTAAGGGCTTCCCCTTAATCCCAATAATAATGTTTTCTTTTGGAGACTAATAATTGTGTATTTCATTTAAATGCATGCTTCTTTCCATTGCTATAATAATAATCTCTTCTCATTAAACTCTATTGTGTTAAACTTAGTAAAACAATTCTGACTTTAATTTTGTACACATTCAAACTATTTTTTGTTCTTGCATATATTCAGCAATTGCATAAGGCTATGAAGGGCTTGGGAACGAATGATGCAGCTCTTATTAGAATAATAGTAACACGAGCTGAGATCGATATGCAGTACATAAAAGCAGAGTACCGAAAGAAGCACAAGAAGTGTCTGAACGATGCTGTTAATTCAGAGACTTCTGGCAATTATCGGACCTTCCTTCTATCTCTTCTGGGGCCAAATTACTAGCACGCGAAGATGTCATCGTGAAAATCGAGTGGATTATATCAGTGATGCATTTGTGGGGTTCAGTTTTCTTACAAATCCATGCCTAAAGTTGGGAAGTGATATTTGCCATTTTTGGTAAGTCATAGGCCTATAAGCAGCTATGCATTTCCGTCTATGTCTAACTGTTTTGAACTTCATTCTGAATACATCTTTATATGTTCTTTATTGTAATTATGTTATAGGTTTTCTGGTTTTTGGCTAATGCAAATGTTTTCTTCTCTTTAAAAGGTAATTTCTTGTGATAGTATGTTTGTAGAAGGTGCTTTAATGTGATGGTGTAAATTTTCCAAATACATAAACGGGGCCTAAACTTGTCCTCCTTTTATTTTGACACTCTAGCGGAACAACCTCCCCCCCTCCCCCCCCCCCCTCCTAATTAGACACTCTAACCTTTAACCTATTAAACACAAAATGATCAATAATTCCCTAGCTAGTTGTCAACTTCATTCTCAATATACAAATAATTGATAACATATAAAATATTTAATATATATAATAGAGATAGTAGGAAGATTTGTGTGAAAAAAGAAGAAAAAGAAGAACGGGTATTTATAATTGAGAATTAGGAGAGTATAATTTTATAAACTTTGGGATTAAAACTAAATTTGTGTGGAAGGGGCATAGGGGGTGTTTTAGGGGATTGGGGTGGGGGCAAAATGGTTATTTCTACAAAAGGGTCGTTGAGGTAACAACTACTTTTTGCCAATTTTTACATTCTGTTTGGATGGTTGTTATCCATGGTTTCATAATATATATTATAGTATTGTATAGTATCATGTTGTATTGTATTATACTGTATTAATGAATACGACGTTTGGATAGACTTATAGTTTGTTGTGGTTTAATAACATTTTTATTGTTTGATTTGATTGTATGATACTGTATAATAACATGTAAGTTTACTAAATATTCTTAACCCTTAATTACAAACTAGTATATATATATATATATATATATATATATATATATCCCAGACCCCACGTTGTGGGATTTTACTGGGTATGTTGTTGTTATATATATATATATATAAAATTAAGGTAAATGATAAAATAGAAACTTTAAAAAATAAGTAGGTAGGGGTGGGTAGTGTGGGGTGGGTGGGTTTTGGTGTGACGGAGGAAATGGGTGGTTGTGGGGGTGGTGGGTTGGTGGGATGGAGTATAATGAGAAAATGAAGTATGTAACCACGCAAAATTCATTAAATCTATGGTTATAAAAATTAATTTTTTCATGGTTATAGAATCACAGTATTACAACTGATTTACATAACCATACATCATAATTTTTAGAACAATGGTTTCACAGAAAAACAAGACAATAATGAACTACGGGAAACAACCATCTAAAGAGGGGGTTAAATAATTTTCTTAAACTTGATTGGGAGGGGACCAATTCAAATAGGGATTCTGACGTGCTAACCTTGCTGGTCCATCGGGGCCTAATAAACCATCCCTACCCTACCCCGATCTACATCCGCCACTGCTTTATCCCATCCCCTTCCCGTCAAAATGGGACCGAAGCAGTCCGGGACACGAATGCAAGACGCCCGACCCACTTGTACTAGCATATAAAAGAAGAGTAATTTGATGAAGCGATTATCTCTATTTAACTTGCAAAAAACCTTTAATTTAAAATCTTGCGTTAATTCACTATATTACATGAAAGTAAAATGGTAACGAGTGGTTTGATTTAAAATCAGGTTATTTTAGGATTATAATAAAAAAATATAAATCGGATTATTTATCTCACTTTTTATACAAGATATACAATCTCATAATTCACTTTATCTGGTCATATGAAACTGGCATGTCAATCCTGCTCTCGAGACACTTTCATAAATTTCAATAATTTTTGTGGTATAAATTTGTCATGGTGCTATATAGGAGGATTTGGAGGTAGCAGATTAGGATAGGAAGTTAGTTGGTAGTTGAGAGCGACGATTTCCTGTGAGATATGCTTAATGTACCTACTTTCTTATCGGTGTACTTGCACTATTCTTGTAATTTCCTGTTCTTCTATTTCTGTTATCACTTGTGTTTTTTGTGCTTCGGTTATTGCATTATTTCGTTATTGTTACTGTTCTTTTTTCCCGCATGCTATGTACTGCTTTCCCTCTCTCATTATTTCGTTGTTGTTACTGCTTTCATTTTTGTATCTTATTTCAAACTGTTGTGAAATGCTTTACTTGAGCTGATGGTCTATCGGGAGCAACCTCTTTATCTCTACGAAGTAGGAGGAGTATTTTCTATCTTCTTCAGACCCCATTTATAAAATTACACTGAATATGTTATTGTTGTTGTTAGCTAGTACTCTCAACCAAACACATAATAGGTTTAGTTTCAAATTTTATATCGGGATAAACCACTTAATCTCTCCAATCAGGCCCCTGAGATGTTTTACTGGTACAAGTATTTGTTGTGATTTAAAAGCATATTTGACCAAACTTTTAAAATGTGCTTATTTTGAAATATTTTTTATGAGAAGTGCTTTTTAAAAGAAAGTACTTTTGGAGAGTAGTATTTTGTGTTTAGTTAATTATTTTTAAAACACTTTTAATAATATTAGAACAATAGTTTGTGCTTGGTCAAAATTTTAAAAGTGTTTCTGGAGAAAAAACTATTATTTCTAACTTCTGAAAAAACAGTTTTTGCTACTACCTAAAAATAATTATTTTATTTCTAAAAGCTTGACCAAACACCTTAATTCTCTAAAATAAACACTTTAAAAATAACATAATTTTTTTGACTTTTCAAACGCTTGGCCAAATAGATTATAAATCTTGAGTCTACAATATGCCGGTGAGTATTTCTAACACTTCATTATCTTTTCTAGGTTTTATATAAATAAAAGTTTCACTTAAAAAGTTCAAAGATTTCAAAAAATAATTAGTAGTACAAAAACACAAGGGTTTCCTGGTTCAAAATAATTCAAACATGATCCAAAAATCCCATTCACAGTTCCAAAATGAATCCGAATATTATCAGGCTTTAATGTGAATATCGAACCTCGGGGAAAATCCAAATTAGAAAATGCCGGAAATGAACATATTTTTTATAAGTATTCGGGACAATTGAGATATGAGTATAGTTCAATGATGAAACTGATAGTTCAACTAAAAGAAACTGAAATAATAAGAAAATGACAAAAGACACCGAAAGAAATAGTTGCAATAAATTTAATAATGCCAAAAAAAAAGACTTGACTACTGTCTGGTCAGAACTTCAAATAATTGCTCTACATAGAATTATTTCCACCACATTCTTCAGTTTTTTTATGCACCATTGATAGAAAAAAAAAATAGCGGATTTACCCTTCTAATAATCAAAATATCGAAAAATTAGGAATTAAAAACTTATTTTGGTTTTCATTCGGCATTCGGTACAATTTCTTTGGCCTGATTAATTCGAACTCATACCAAAAAGATTCACTTTGAAAGGGAAAGTGTTCATTATCAAAGACGAAGTCATCTTTAGTTAAGGATATTAAGATGTACTTTTCACTTGATAAGAAATTTTTTTTAAAAAATATTTTTCTATTCGTTTAATTGACTTGATTTTATTACTAGTTAAATTAGAAAAAGGACAAAGATCCAGACTTTTCCTTGTACTTTGTGAAAATGTCTAATTTTACTATTGGATGAATTTTTTAGGTGTTTCAATTGCTGTGAAATTGTCACCCGTTGATATTACTAAATCAATCTCTAGCTTCTCCCCAATCTCTCCCATCTACACAATTAATTAAATAAATAAATAAAATTTAAATCAAAACATAAAAGTTGAATCATATGTTCACAGTTAAAAAAATTAAAAAAATATGTACTCACTCCACTTTCACAAAGAAATATGCATAAGCAATACACCGAAACTTCAAAAGCTATCTTTTCAAGAATGATATATATATAATACAACAATAATGTGCCCAGTGTAATCCCACGCGTGAGTTCTGAGGAAAATAGAGTGTGTGCAGACCTTACCCTCACCATGAGAAGTAGAGAAATTGTTTCCAAGAGACTCTCAGCTCAAAGAGATACGTACATAATGTAACAGAATTTGTTTGGCTATAGTCTATTATAAATATTATTTTAATTATATCCTCTTCTCCGGAAAATATCTATAAAAACAACAAGAAAAAATAATAAAGAAAATACATGAAAATTTTATAGTCATTACTTTTATTTAGAGGTGGATGTAGAGATCATTTCTTTCTATCATTATCGGGTTGATACAGTGTTATATATGCATTTTTGTATAAAACGTGCATAAAACCTAAAGCCATTCGACTTTAAATAGGCAATATAAAAAAGCAAAAAGATTTTGTTATTGCTTAAAGTAGTAAAACTTGGATGAATGGCTTTTGGAAGAGTGGGGAATATGCCTTCCAAATAATTATTCCTTTCTATTTGCGTGAAGGAAAAAAACTTCTGTCAACACTCCAATATAATGATTGGTTACGTCCAAAATTTACATTCTATATATAAAACTAAAATTATTTATATATATATATATAGAGAGAGAGTAGATATTTAACCTATTTGATTCTTATTGACGGAATAATTATAACTAATAGAATAGTTATTGTAATTATTTAGTAATTATTATAATTGATATTAAAATCATGTGTATATGGTAGGTAGATTAGATAACATAATCTTAGCTTAATCCTAACTTAAGATGAGGTTGTATTTGTGGTATAATAACCACACTTTTGAAAGATGACAATTGAGGAAAATATTCTTACATGTTATCAATAGATTAGGGGAAAAGATCCTGCCCTAAAAATTATACACTCCACCGTCGGCCGTCGGCCCCCTCCCCTCCTCCCACCAACCGGCCGACCAACCAAAGTATTTTTTTCCATTCTTCTTTTCTTTTTCCGGTCAACAATGTCTGACTCTAAATACACATTTCATCCCGCTCTTGCCGTTTCCAACATCAAAATTCATATTTCCATCACTCTTGAGATGGAAAATGTTCATTACGCAACTTGGGCAGAGCTCTTTAAAATTTGTTGTCGCTCCCACCGGGTTATTCATCACATAATCCCATCGGAAAAAGGCAAGGAAATGTGTTAAAAATCGATGATGAAAAAGAACTATGACTCACACTTGATGTGACAGTTCTTTCGTGGATTTATGCAACCATTTCTAGTGATTTGTTGCACACAATAATGGAACCCAATTCCACGGCGATGGAGGCTTGAAATCGCTTACGGGATATCTTCAAATATAACAAGAATTCTCGAGCTGTCACTTTAGAGCAAGAATTCTCCACCACTGACATGACAGACTTTCCGAATGCATCCGATTATTGTCAATGCCTCAAAGTTTCATCTGATCAACTCAAGAATGTTGGTTCGCCGGTTACAAAAAATTGGTTGGTTTTACAATTGGTTGTCGGCCTTACCGACGCGTATAGTGGCGTGGGGACGCTCATCAGACAAAGCAATCATCTACCATTTTTTTACCAAGCCCGCTCTATGCTTATTCTTGAAGAGTCAGATTTCGTCCAAAAGGCTGCAACCGTCTCAAATTCCACCATGGTTGCCGCCTCAACCAATGAAGCTACTACGCATTTTGAACCTATACCACAAAATCGGGGACAAAAATGATGAAATGGTGGTAAAAATCGGGGTGGTAGTCGCGGTAATGGAAAAGGTGGAGGCCACTGGAATTTTGACGGCGACGGAAATGACGGCCAACAGACAAATTCTAGCCAACAGTGGCAGCCCTGAGCCTAGTGGGGTGGCGGACCACCACATTGGGCATGGCACTGGCCTTGGACTGTGCCACCCTTCCCATTTCCTTCGGGAAATTGGGCCAGGCCCAGTCCAAGGCAAACTGGCCAGCCCACTACCAGCCAGCAACCTATTTTTAGGCCTTAGGAACAGTGGCAGTTCAACGTCATTTGGGCTACTGCCGACCAGTGGCAGGAGGCCCATTTGGCAGTGGCTAACCCAACCGATATTGATTCTGCCATGCACACTCTTGGACTTAATCCGCCCGACGGAAATTGGTACATGGACACCGGAGCAACATCTCATATGACGTCCTTCCAAGGTAATCTCTCATCCTATTTTAATTTGAGCAAAAATAATAGTATAATTATTTGAAATGGTCATTCTATTCCAATTCGTGGTTATGGGTCTACCAAATTATCTCCACCAAACCCACCATTAACTTTAAAGAATGTCCTTCATGCTTCATAATTAATTAAAAACTTGGTTTCGGTTAGAAAGTTTACTACTTATAATTGAGTGTCTGTTGATTTTGACCCTTTTGAATTTTTCGTGAAGGATTTTCAGACGGGGATGCTTCTAATGAGATGTGATAGTCAAGGGGGGCTCTATCCAATTACCACACCTAATCAACGAGCCAGTTTTCGCACCTTCATTATGGCATGAACGGTTGTGTCATCTGGGAGCACATGTTTTAGCCTCCCTTAAACAAAATAATTTTATTTCATGTACTTAAACACGTAATTCAAATATGTATCGTTCATGTCCACTTAGAAAACATGTTCAATTGCCATTTGTTTCGTCTAATTCATGCACACTTATGTCTTTTGATATTATCCATTGTGATATTTGGATATCACCCGTTTTGAGCTCTTCGGGCCATAGATATTAATTGCTCTTGCTAGATGATTACTCTAATTTTGTGGACGTTTCCCTTATCTAAAAAAATTACAGGTTTTCTCAACATTTCTCCATTTTAGAGCATTCATCCGAAATCAATTTGAACGGAATATTAAAAATATTCAACGTGAAAATGGTAGGGAGTTTGATAATAGGCATTTTTGGGATTTTTGTAATGCGAATGGTTTAACCTTTTGTATTTCATGTCCCCATACCTCCTCTCAAAACGGGAAGGCGAAAAGAAAAATTTGAACCATCAATACCATTATTGGAACATTCCTTGCCTATGCCGCACTACCACCATTTTTTTGGCATCATGCACTACAAATGACAACATATATATTGAACATATTTCCCCACAAAAACTTGTCATATCAACCTCCTCTCAAAATCCTATACCTAAGGGATCCATCTTATTCCCATCTACAGGTATTCGGGTGCTTATGCTATCCTCTTTTTCCATCTATCACAATCACCAAACTTCAACCCCGGTCTACTCCTTGCATTTTTTTGGGATATCCTTCTAATCATCGAGGTTACAAATGTTATGACTTATCCTCTAATAAAATAATTGTCACGTATTTTTTTATTAAACAAATTTCCCATTTACCAAAATGCATGAGTCTGGACCTCCTACCTATGATTTTCTAGATGATGGCATACCCCGTATTTGTCCCAACATTTTTTGTATCAATCCAAATCCACTGTTTCGGCTAGCCCAGAATTTTTGGGTGAATTGGGCCCAGAAACAGTGGCCCAGCCGCAGCACACCACTGCCCAACGGTTTGGGCCTCCTTCCCTGAGCCCAATTTTGGTCGAAGGTACTGGACCGATGTCGCACAGCCCACTGCCTGGCAGTGGCTTAGGTCACGACCCGACACCTGGCAGTGTGGGTCACGACACAGTTCACTGCCAACTGCTAGGCAGTTCCGTCACTCTTGTTCGCCCAATTCCAATTCCGGCCCAATGGCCAGTCACCTGTAGTCAACACGGCATTGTCAAACCCAACACCAAATATAGCCTCCACACCCGGATTTCAAAATCACCATTGCCTCGTAATTCTGTGTCTGCTCTTAATCACCCGAATTGGAAAATGGCTATGGATGATGAATTTAATGCTCTTATTAAAAATAGGACGTGGGAATTGGTCCCCCATCCCCCTCATGCTAATGTAATTCGGTCTGTGTGGATTTTCAGTCACAAAGAAAAATCTGATGGTACTTTTGAGCGAAATAAAGCCCGTCTTGTAGGTGATGGGAAGACATAGCAGGTTGGTGTGGATTGCGATGAGACGTTCAAGTCCAATGGTTAAACCGGCAACTATAATAACGGTCCTTAGTTTGGCTCTTTCAAAGGCATGTCGACTTCATCAACTAGATATAAAAAATGTCTTCCTCCGTGGAGAATTAAATGAAATAATATACATGTACCAGCCTTTGGGATACAGGGACTCCACTTATCCAAATCATATGTGCTTGCTAAAGAAATCATTATATGGGCTAAAACAGGCCCCCCGGGCCTGGTACAAGAGGTTTGCGGATTTTGTTTCACATATTGGGTTTTCTAACTGTCGTTCTGATCATTCTCTGTTCATATACCGTCAGGGTAATAATATTGCTTACCTTCTGTTATACGTGGATGATATTATATTGATTGCCTCATCTGATACTCTTCGCAAGTCCATCATGTCACTGCTTGGTTCTGAATTTGCTATGAAAGATCTAGGGCCACTAAACTACTTTTTAGGGATAGCTGTGACACGTCATGCAGGTGGTTTATTTTTATCCCAAAAGAAGTACATAGCAGAGATTGTTGAACGTGCTGGCATGTCATCCTGTAAGTCGTCAACAACTCCGGTTGATACTAAACCTAAGTTGAGAGTCTCTTCCGGCAAGCCATTTGCCGACCCGACACTTTACCGCAACCTGGAAGGGGCCTTGCAATATCTTACATTTACAAGGTGAGACATTTCTTATGCGGTGCAACATGTGTGCCTATTCATGCATAATCCGATGGATGATCATATGCATGCTCTCAAACGCATTGTGTGTTATATTCAGGGTACTCTAGAGTATGGCTTGCATTTATATCCATCGTCGACATCCACTCTTGTCTCCTACACAGATGGCGATTGGGGAGGATGTCTGGACACCAGACGCTCCACGTCTGGTTATGGTATATTTCTTGGTGATAACTTGGTATCTTGGTCCTGTAAACGACAAACAACGTTGTCCAGATCCAGTGCCGAAGCAAAATACCGAGGTGTTGTCAATGTAGTGTCTGAATCTTGTTGGCTTCGAAACCTTCTTCTAGAACTCCAATGTCCGGTTTCGAAGGAAACTTTGGTGTACTGTGATAATGTTAGTGCTATTTACCTCTCAGGGAAACTGGTCAACCATCAACGCACTAAACATATTGAGCTAGATATTCACTTTGTTCGTGAAAAAGTCGCTCGCGGACAAGTGCGTGTTTTACATGTCCCGTCACACTATCAGATTGCAGATATTTTTACTAAAGGTCTTCCACTGGTATTATTTGAAGATTTTCGGGACGGTCTCAGCATACGCTGACCTTCCGCTTCAACTGCGGGGGAGTGATGGAATAATTATAATTAATAGAATATTTATTGTAATTATTTAGTAATTATTGCAATTGATATTAGAATCATGTGTATATGGTAGGTAGATTAGATAGCATAATATTAGCCTAATCATATCATAATCTTAGCCTAATCCTAGCCTAAGATGAGGTTGTATTTGTAGTATAATAACCACACTTTTGGAGGATGACAATTGAGGAAAATATTCTTACACTTATAAATATTTATTTTAAGTTTTTTATATTTTAAATTTCTTTAGTAAAAATTCTAATTTTGTTAGTGCTTCACCCCTAATTAAATAATCAGAAGAAGAAGAAAAGAGAGAAAAAAGTAGGTATTCAAAGGTCAGTAAGAATTTAATTACTAGTACTTAAGTAACTAAGGCATTAATATTGCGTGGCAACCATTACATTTTTAAGTTTGTGTCTCACATGCATAATTTAAAAGTCAAACATTAGCGATAATGCTGAGTAGATTCAACATTAATATCCCATTATATTGCATTGCCTCTTCTATAGGCTATACCTATACATATTCATCAATTATGCCAAATTTTAAACCAAGAACTCAAAAATAAATCCTCTTTATTTCTTCAATAATTTTTTCAGGGTCAATCCGGTATTGATGAAGCACCGAATCTTCAACATTTAAAGTTTTCTATAAGGCGAAAACAAATAGTGAATTAAAGGCTTGTAAATATTATGAAAGACATAATAATTAAAATTTCAAGAAACAAACATGATCTCTTACAACTAAATCTCAACATTGAAGTTCTCTACAAAACGACAAAAACAGCAATGTCTTGTAATTAGTATTATGAGAGGAATTTAAAATTTCAATATCAAGCATGATTTCTTTAACCAAAAAGTTGTTTTTTAACTTACTTTCTTATAATATATTTTTTTTTCAAATTAAAGTCAGTCACCAACTATCAACTTTTAAATATTTCTACAACACCAGAAAATTTATAAATTGAAAAACACCAAAGGGAAGTAACTTGTAAGTATTATGAGAAGAATTTGAACTTCAAGAACACAAACATGATTTTTCATAACTAAAAGAAGAAAAAGAAAAACAAGAACTCAAATTACAGTCAATCTCTCTATAACAGTTATCCTAGTCATTCTAGCAATACCACAATATAAAAGCCTAGTTTCCTTTGAAACCAACTTTCATATTATGTTAAATTATATACTCTATAACATCATCTCGCTCTAGCAATCAAAATATATAAACGATGTTATTATAGAGAGGTTTGACGGTACCCTATGAAGTATATGAAGGAAAAAATATGAAAATGATCAGAATTAAAGAAGAAAAAGAACCTGGAAGGACACATCAGATTGAGTATATTGCCCTTTCCTTCCCCAATCTCCAATAACAAGAAAACTAAGAGAGCCATCAGCTTTTACAGATTGCTTGAAATATGGAAACTCAGCAGAAGAAAGAAGAAAACACAATCCAAAACTAGCCAAGAAAATAATAAGATAATGATAATTATACAGTCTTTTTCTTGGGAAAAATGTTGTCATTTGATATGAAAAATGAAATGACTTTGGAGGGATTAAATATTTGATTTGCTTTTCTAAAGGGGAAATGGTTTTATGAAGGGTAGATATATTAATGGTATATCCAAAAGTTGTCTTATTGTACTTTCAACTATTTGGAAAGGAATATTATAAGAAGTAATTGCAAGAATATGACAGCCTAATAACCATGTTTGAAGCCAAGATATCTTTTTATTTTAGGTTAATCTTTGCTTATACGTATCTCACATGGATATAAGAAAATAAAATACAATGGGGTCACAAAAGGGTGTTTGCTTAAGATTATAAACTTGTCAAATTAGTTTATAGGGGAATTTAATATTTTTGGTCTCTCAGTTATTGGTAATTCTAATTTTAGACTTTGTGATATATGACTCAACATATTTGACCTTCAATTAATTAAAAATTAAAATATGTGCTTTTGATCCCTATATGTAGGAAATATGTTATATTTGGACTACTTTTAAAAATATATTACCCTCAATTATAGAATAACAATACAAGCTTAAGATAATATATAGATAATTAAATGGTGAAATGGTTAATTATTATGAAAAATTGAGAATATCAATAGGAAAAATATGAAAAATGTATATTTCAAGTAATTGAAGACTAAATATACTTAATCAAATATTCCAAGAACTAAAAGTAGAATTTATCAACAATTGAGCTAGGGACCAAAAGCGTTATTAACCCTAGTTTATAAGTACTTTTAAATTTATCTACGTGTTTAGTGAATATAAAAAATATTTATAAATGTAAATCAGCCGAAAGTCATATGCTGATCAAACTCACCTTAGCTTTTCATCTTATAATATATACTTTGATTTAACCAAGACTTGCTATTTTATTTTTAATATATTTGTTTATTCTTGAAAATACCCTTCTCAACCAAAAACAACTCCTAAATCTCTCTTCGTTCCATTTTTTTTTTATAGAAAAATACTTTTAAATTAGATTTTTTGTCAACTTCTTTTAGAGCATTACTGTCGTTTTAATAGGAAAAATGTTTATCATCATTTGTCCAAATTTATAATCACTTATTTATAAAATCAGTTTCAAAACTTTAAAGAAAAAAAAATCAATAGTCTGCTTAATTATGAGTTACTTTTAAACGGCTAACCAAACAGATTAAATAAACCAAAATTAGAAAAGCTTAAGGGTGTATAATTTCCAAAAAAAAAGAAGCCTTTTACAGACTTCACATTTTCAAATTCTCTCAACAATTAATTAATTAATAGTTCACACGTACTTTCATTGCAACAATCAACGGGGATCCTACCCAAAAAAAAAAAATCAACGGGGAAGCGTGGTAATGCTAATCTGATTATTGGTATATTTTATTTTCTAAAGTGTGGAAAAAGAGAAAATTAGGTAATTAACGACGTGTTGTGTTATTCAATTGATTTATATTTGACTGTTCAAGACTTAAAAGTACAATAGAAATTTGAACCCCCGATAATAGATAATGAAAGTCATATATAGTATGCCATTAAGAAAACAACTAATTAATACTTCATTAATAAAATTGTCTGATTGTTGAAGAATGAAAAAAGAGTACAAACAAATTCTCCTAATACTTCATTAATGAAAGGTAAGACCGCGTACAATAGACTTTTGTGATCCGGTCCTTCTCCGGACTCCGCGCATAGCGGGAGCTTAGTGCACCGGGCTGTTTTTTTTTTTCTTGACTTCGTTGACAAAGAGCAAAAGAACCAAGAAAAACGAAAAGAAAAGGGGTGTATTTGGTACGACGGAAAATGTTTTTCTAAAAAATGTTTTCTTAAAAACAAGTATATTCTACTCTTTTCTTTGTGCGTGTGTGTTTAATAAGTAAAATAACATTGTCTCAAAAGCTTATATTTTATTCTAGAAAAATACTATTTGGTGAGGTGCGGAGTGGGGGTACGCGGAGGTGGGGTGATCAATGGGTAGCCGTTGGGGGTAGGAACGAGACTACGAGTTCGGAATGCCATTTATGAAACTAGTTTTCTCTATTTTTACTAGCAAAATCATTTTCCTGATTTTTAAAATATTTATTTTTTAAAGAAATATGACCAATCAAATATGTCTTTGCTCATTGTAATAATCCACAACTATCCCCATTTAAATATTAGAAGGTAACACTGTACAATTATCATTCTCAATATAAGAATAATGTTAAAAGTTTTTGTTCTTGGTGCCGACATTCGGATTAAAGGTCAAATGACGCCACAGAAATATTGGAAAGGGTGTAAAAGTGTCACTTCCCAAACTTCTTGGATTTGACTTCTTCAATTAAAAAAGAAATAATTACTTGACATAATTATCTCTAAGAGTTAATTATTGATAATAACTATCTTTTAATTCATTTATATTTAATAGCTACAGTGATTTTGTAAATTATCATTAATAGTTATACCAAAATACATTAGGTTTATGACTTATATTTCTCCCTCATCCCTCTCTTCTCCCCCACCTCTATCTCCCTCGGCCAGATCTGATTCTGTCACCACCGGTCATCCTCTATGACGAAGCTCTACCGGAGTCCAATCAAACAATCGCCTCTCTCTCTCTCATCTCCACACGTCAAATCTGACCGGAAACTTCTTCCTCTCCACTGCTTTTCACCCTTAAACACCATTGCCACCCACTGTCAGATCCAGATCTGAAATCACGAAGTTGCGGTCAATCCATTACCAATGGCGAAAACAATGAAGGAGGAGGATCGGAGGCGTCACCGGATCTGGATCTGACGGAGATGCCGGGAATCCATGATTTCTTCATCCACCACTGTTTCATTCAAATCTATGATTTCTTCCTCCACCACTGCTGCTGAAAATTCTGAATACAGTCTAATACATAAAAATATGTATATATGATTATATTTTGCTCTGATTGAATTTAAATACAGGTGTATGTAAATCAGATGTTTTTGTGAATTAAAATACATGTATATTGCAATAATGGTTGAATACATATGTATTTATATATGTATGATCGTATTTTGATTTGAATGAATTAAATACAGATGTATTTTAAATTAAACGCATTTGAATCATATGTATTTGAATAAATCATGGATGAATACATATGTATTTGAATCATGGATGAATACATATATGTTGTATGACTCACAAATATACATACAAGTGTATTGTACTGTATTTATATACACCAGAAACTTGCACATTCAATGTATTTCATTTTGACAACAATCTAACAATTTCTGCGTGTATTCGAATACAGTCAAATACACGCAAATACAACGCCTTTGCTACAAATAGTAACTAGAAATGTAATTTTTTTAAAAATAATTACGGGTTGAAAGCAAGCATTATAAGGTAGTCATTTATGTAAGTTAGCCATTAAAAAAGTTGTGCACACATTTGGTTCAACTTTAACAAATGACCCAGAAAAATAAATAATTGGAGACAGAGTCACCAGTGATGTCCTATTGTACAATTGTGTCGCTTATTCTTTAAGCGTTTGGTGTTATAATTTTACTGATTCAACTCACTGCAATTTGTGTCGGGTAAGCTCATTAAAGGGATGAAATATTCTTTATTAAAAAATTCTCCATTTTCAAAACTCGAATTCGAAACTTCTGGAACTGAGACTTGTTGTCCAGAGAAGAATCCTTATCAAGTCATGTTTGATCCAATCTTGAAAAGAAAGAAAGAACAGAAGGATGATCAGACTTGGTTCAAGTGTCAAAGGTTTGAGGGACTTATGACTTAGGTCACAAATAATCCGACTTAGTTCAAGTGTCAAAGGTTGAGGGACTCATGACTTAGGTCACAAATTCAAACCCTACGGCATGTGAAAGAAGCTTGGTATTTAAGTGAAAAAGGGTAGAACAGTAATCCCCCAGAGTTCCGAAGGCTGCAATTGATCCTAAAGATTGACTCTATAGGAATTTTTCCAGTCATCAAAAAAGAATGATCAAATGAAGTCAACACAAGTGTTACCTCCTCCATCCAAAATAATCAGCCATTGGAAAGAGAGGAGTAGACAGCATCAGAAGAAGAAATGTCCAAGTTCAATTTAGTATAAAACATTTTAGCCTACAAGTTTTTGCTGATTTCATATATAAGAACAGGGCAGCAGCTGACAGAAAGAAAAACTCATTACTTCTATTCAATGAGTTAAAATTTTCTGTGGAGCTACAATAAAGTTTTGATAAGACAGCAAAAAGGAAGAGCAAGCAAAGGGGCTCATGAAGAGCAGGTAACTCCCTTCCCTTGCTCTGCTGGATGTGCGAGTATAACTCTGAACACTTTCCGCTCTTTACATTTACTTCAAAAACTCACTGCAGTTTGTATCCTAAACTTCTCCCTCCAACGATAAACTCGCCTTTTTCCACCTTAGTCTCTGCACTGCTTGGTGGAATAAGCACGTTAGTGTCGTTCTTCATCAGCCACTGCTTTCTCTGCATCACTAACATCTATCTTTCCATTGCACTCTTGTGTTTTTACTTCACTATCCGTGTCATCTTTCAGAGGAACAGCGGTACCCTTTTCTGAGGAAGCTAGATTTTCAGCAGGAATATTGTTGTCAGTGACTGAAGCTCCAGAGCCTGGAGGAAGGAAAACGCCGGTGCCAGGGAGTGGCAGTCGCGGTGGGGGATGCCTAGGAGGAGGTGCTGCCCATCCAGCGGAGGCAGGCGGAAGAGCAACTGGTGCAGGAAAAGGCATAGCTGGTGCAACCGCAGTGGGAACAAAAATTGGCTGGACATTAGGAGGAGCTAACTGCAGACGAACAGCTGGAACAGGTAATACACCAGTTGTTGGCATGGAACCGTAATGCTTGGGCCCACCAAAAGGATGACGGATATGATTTGGTGACCTGCTAGGAGGAACCCACTGGGGGACAGGACCTCCTGCTGATGAAGGGAAACGCTGACTATCACCAGACTTGATTCTTCTCAGCTGCAACTTTGTAAAGGTCACGAGTATTCGCTGCTTCCGGATGGATGGAATTGCATATTTCGTAAATTCAGTGGATCTTCCCTGCATTACAAGTATGGATCTGTGCATTTTCACAGCAAAAAGATTCAGTAGGTGATTACTACAAGAAATACAGACAAATACAAAGTGAAAAAAGAAGTGTAGGGGTTAATATCGCATGTTAGTCCGGGTGATGGGGATAATCTTGATTTTGGTCTAACAGAAACACATTCATAATTGTGTCAATTAATCAGTAAGATTTGTTGTGGGTTCTACTACTTTTAACCCTTTAAATTAGCTACTAAGTGCATCAACTCTTCTCTCATCCTAAATTGTCACAATTACGAAATTGCAAGTTCACTATTGCTAGTTACTGCAACCTTAAATTATTCTATGACTGGGGATGAGGATTTTGTCTTTGGCGTAAGGGATGTTTCTGGAGGTTTGAAGAATGGACCAAAGGACCAAAGGCATGAAAATCTATGAATTTGTTAAACTTCTTTTTAATCCCTTCGCCCTTCTAGCAGGAGTAGATCTACTCATTAAATGTAATTTGAAGGTATAACCTGCTGGGCTGGATATTACATCAACTCAATTTGGAGTCGAAGTTATAATTCAAGGAAAAGTGCAACCTCCCCTATACATGCACAAGACAACTAGTGATTGAAACAAAAAGAAATAACAAACCAAACAAGAAAACCCGAGGAAAGGACTACCCTGGTGCAAAAGACAGTTTGAGAGAGCCTCGATAATCGCCTGGACGATCCACGCCAATCACCTTACCGAAAGTCATGTCACAGTCTGTCAAGAACAACATAGATATAGGCCGCCCGTACCAGTACGGCCAAATATGAGGTTGTGAGTGGTCCCCCTACAATTATAAGCAATATATCAAGTCTGCTAAGCTTTCTGAGCAAAATCACCATATGACCATAAGAACTAAAACTACTGTTTGCAACCTCATTGAAGATATCAATAACGCAAGCATCCGGCTTTGCAGAGAAAACTTGCATAGCTATGTTCTTCATAGCACTCAGTCGATCAATAACATCTTGGAACAAGCCAGGAATTGCTTCCGTTTTCCGGTCTGCAAATTCGATTAAGAACCCCGTAACTATACCGGAAAGGAAATATATATAAAGTTTATCCTATTGCATAAATGTTAAACATGCCTTTGTATGTTGAAATGGCAGCTTCATCCTCGGGAGGTGCATCTACAATGGGAAGGCCCAACTGGATCATCTCCCTTCCGTGCCCCTTCATAGGTCTCTTTGAGACTATAAATGTCTGTGCTGCTTGTCAAAACATTTCTAATCATTGACTAGATATTAAAGTGTCAGATACAAAGTATAGCACTTCAATCACAAGAATCTGATTCAGCTATGTTCTTTTTAATGCAACGCTCTTGCTTATCTTGCATTTAATGAATTTAAGAATATTATGATGTGAAAAGCACTGTACTACCAAACATTTCATTTGGTAACAGGTAACTGAAGTCCCTGTTTATAAGAATGCTAAACCAACATAACGTGCCAATTTGGCTGCATTTGTATGAACATTAGGATAAATCTTTTCTCAGTTGTTACCTAAACAAGTACAAGTGTTTGCCCAAAGAAAATTTATACAGACTGGAGCAAACCACTTCCATCTTTTAAGGATGTCATGCCATATCTCTTCTATTACTACATATAATGTAAATGATTTTTATTTTTTACTGCAAGTAACTATCACCAGAGATGTTCCCCGTGCCCCACCCAACAACCTGAACTACTATCACATGCTACTGACCTTCTGTCCAACCAAAGACCCAAAGTATCCTAATATTTTTATCAGTAGAAATACTTCTATAATTTAAACAATTTGACAAAATAACCTTTTTCACATTTAATTTCAGATAAAAAACTCCCTTCATCAAAGATGAAGATTAAGCAGAAGGAGAGAGAGAAAAAGGAAGCATACACGGCAAAAACTGCATGATAAATATTAAAGAGAAAGTAAAAAAGGAAAAAATTTAATGATCTTAAATTTATGTAATAGCATGACAATTTTGTTTAAATAGAAAACTGCGAACAGGGGCAAGCCTTCTAACATTGAAAGCTATATTTATAATACTTAAGCTTGATTTCAAAGTTCTTTGACAGCAGACTCAAAATTAGATTACTTCCCCTGGTAATAGCAGAAAAAGTAACTCCTAGTCCCGCATGGTCTACCTTGACAATTCCGGATTTGTATTCAAAAGGCAGATTCACAGTAAAAAGAGAGAATATGTCTTTTACTTTAGTAAAGGCGTCATTTTTAGTCTACAATGGTTCTAGCTTCACAATCAAAGGTAAATTCGCCTTTAAAACGTTTCCTACAACTTATCTCTATTAGAGACATTATTATCAGTCTCCAACTGCATGCTGACCATGGAAGTCTCACAACTTTATATTTCACAGATATCCCTAACAATCCTTTGATTATTTTCTAAAGAAAATACCAAAGTCGCTTTCAAAAGAATGTCAGACACTTGCCAAACACATCTAATACATCCACATACAGTTTGAAAGAAAATATATTTTTCCATGGATACATGAGATGCAAAGAGGTTTATTTCACTGAGAAGCATCATGATCCAAAATATAAGGTGCTAAGTTATCATCCAATGATCCACCATCCATGTCCACATCAAGTTCTGTTTATAAGAAGAGACAGTTCAAATGTTTGTTTGTGTGTACATCACAGGAATTCTTTTATAACAGTAATGTGCAAGAAAACCCAATTCACCACACCCCCCACCCCCTAAAACACCAAAATAAAATGTAAAATGAAGGGTAAAAGGAAACTAGCACTCAAGGAAGACGTTTCAGATCATTCACGGAAACAGCCACAAGATGCTCTAGAGAGATTAAGTGAGACTGGTTTGTTTTTTTCCATTTATGCCAACTCACCAACTTTTTTCTCTTGTATAAATCAAGGCTTAATTGACAAGTGCCACAATCCATACACAGAATAACTACTTACCAGGAAGATGTCCTCTTCTCCCAGCAACTCTCAGATCATTCACCAAAGTAACAAGTTTTGAAACTTCTGAATTGCTTAGCAGTTCCTCATAGAGTTTCATGCCATCGACAACATTAACCTACAGAAGAAACCGCTGCATCTTAGCTTATGAACAAATAAATTTGAATCTTGTAGCCAAGTTATTCTGTCAGATGGATGTTAATATGAACAGTAAAGAGACCTATGGTTCCCTTAATTATGCAGGGAGTAAAAAAGGTCAACAAAAGTATTGATACACATCTTCGAATTACCCCAAGAATACAAAAATTGCAATGTCCTAATTTCACAAAATGCACTGTTGTACATTTGTTCTCAAGTTGAAAAATAAGACGCTGTAAATTTTAACATTACCGGTTTTCCGTCGTACATCTCTGTAGCAACAAAAGCTTTTGGTACAACATTCTGCTTCTCAATTGGTATTTGGATGGAATGGGATTCGTTCTCCACGGTAGAAGACCCTGAAAAGGTAAACATGAAAATGATTACTGATTGTGGAATATAGTTAGCTTAGATAACCGAGGAAAACATAAACAATACCATACTCACACCCATCACAATCGATTTCCAAAAACAAAACAAAAAGTAGAAAACAAAATTCCCTTGATAGAAGAGGTTGATATGGCTGATTAATGCAGTCTTTCTTTTTTCTTTTTATTTTTTCGTGCATTCGAACATTCTAAAGCACAATGCATTTCTAAAAAATGTACCTCCACAGGCAAATTGAAAGTATGATCTAAATCAGAAAAATAAACTACATACCATCAGAGTTCGAATCATGTTTATCATCAGTTTTGTCTACTTCATTTTGCGAGTCGCCAACTTCTATGACTGAACTCTTCATTGAGTTATTTGCTTCTGGATTTCCAACCAACTCTGTTTCATTGTAAATGAACAAGAACAAAAATCACTTTCTTAGCTTACAACACACAAGAGAAGCTACATGAACACATCAAAAATCTGCATTTAAAACGGTGATGAAATTGTAGTTCATATGGATGTACTTTATTCTGATTCTCCCATTGGTTTGCGGTGATGTGACAGTAAAGGAAGTTTATGCAATGTACAGAACCCAAGAGAAACGTCAGCCTCGCATCAACTCAGATGAAAAACTCCCGTCCAAGTTCAGAAAAGCTTCCCATGATCAAGTGGTATCCTCACAAACAATCTAATTAAGCTTGATCTTTAGGTTCCAACGGAAAACTGAAGCATTCACCTTGGATACAATAAAATAAATGTGCGCCATGAGTTATTATTGAAATGTGCAGGAAGAGAAAGAGGGCTTCACACTGCCAGTGTGACACCTCATAAACAAAGTATATGAAGTTGGTAAGGACAATCATATGAAGACAATTAAAGGCAATTCATTAGCTTAGCCTTAACAGTAAAAAAAGGGCAGTCCGGTGCACATAGGTGTACAATTGCCTTATGACCGGAATGATATACCTATGAAGTATCCAGAAGAAGCTTTCTCTCACTCCTTCTCCCTCTTACTGAGGGTGTCAATTAAATCTCTAGCATTAGAACTTCTCTCACTCGCTTTCAATAGCTAGCACAGATCAATGCCAGCAGAGACTCTTTGCAGTTTAAGATTTAGATGTGTTCCATTCAATCTACAGATGGTCCGTGATACCATTGAAACCATCAACTAGACTACAACAACATCCAGTGTAGTCCCACAAGTGGATTTGGGGAGGGTAGGATGTACGCGGACCTTAACCTCTACCTTTGTGGGTAGAGTGGTTGTTTCTGATAGAAACTAGCACATTCATAGTGAAATGGCAAACTAAACCAAGTAAACAGTAAACTAGCACAACAAACACTTTTAAACCAGGAAGCAACTGAAATGGCAAAAACTTACCTCTTTGTGGAAAATCACTAAATGCCTGAATTCATGGTGATGATTTCACTTATTCTAAAGAGGAAATTTTGGATTGGAATTTGGAACAAGTGACACTCAATCTGTCTTTCCATCATTAATATAACTCATTACTAAGTAGGTACCATCATTAATATAACCCATTACTAAGTAGGTCCATCGTTGAATGGTTAAAGCGCCCAACTCATAATTGGCGAATTTATAGGTTCAATTCCTACTGGATGCACGCCAATGGGACCCTCCAATAAGCTCCACCGAACTGTAGTACGGAATCATCCCCAAAGATCTCGGTCATAGCAAGCATATGCCAAACGTGAATACCTCCTGAAGCCACGGGTAGAACAAATCCCTCTCCCCCTCTTTTCTCTTATTTCCCCTTTTAGAATAAGTGAGGAAAGAGAAAGAATAAAAAAAGTGGATTCAACATTCGGGCTCAAGTTCGAATTAACTGAATATTAATAATAGAGGAATGGGAGTAGAATAGAAAATGGGATTATGAACTTCTTCTTTGCTTGGAACATTCCATTTCTCGATTCCCTCAATTGGCTGCTTTTTTTAATGGAGGGCATTCCTCTTTACGGCGGAGACGCTGGAAGGGGTTATTTTGTCGAGAGTTCGGATTGTTCCACCTAAGTAGAACGAAAAGAAGGGATTGGAAAAGAAAAGGGGGAGCTATTGTAAAGCCTAGAAAGGCGCGTGAGAACCCTCTAGATTAGAGAGATCCAAATAAGAGCTTCTTGCATATGCGTAGGAAAGGACACATGTGGTGTGAGAAAAGCCCACTTGACTTCCCTTCCTTAGCTTTTTCAAATCCACCATGACATGTGTCAAGAAGCGAACCCATCAAAGAAAAGTTCGAAAATCTTGTTTTGGCGAATTCAATGTTTCCATATAGATGACCTTCCCTCCGAGCAAGAAATCATATCATTAATATCTGAGCTCATTAGTCTACCCCATCTATCTGAATGATCGGTCTCAACTCTGGAGGAAGAACTGGTAATAGACACAAAACCATTCATTCTGGCTCTATATTTGTTCGAATAAAATGCTTAGCCAATTCCATTCAGCCATGGATGCTTAGTGGGGATCCTCGTACATGGTGAATAACCAAATTCCAATTGAAATGAAATCTATTAACAAATCAAATTACACTCTGATTAAGGAAAACTAACAAACATCATATCCTTATAAATGAGAAAAATGACTTCCCTAGTGAAAGTAAGGAAAACAAGTTTCACAAGTGGCATTCTACATTAATTGTGTCCTTCCCACCCTCCAACACCCCTCATCTTCACCCCACCCCGTAGCGCCTATGCCCACACCCCTACCCCACCCACACCTCCCATAGTATTTGCCTAGTTATCCACAAATGCTTTTAGGATAATATTTTTTGCTTGTGTATCAAACACAAAAAATAAGTAAGAAACCACTTATTTTCCCGAAGAACATTTTCCAAGAAAACATTTTCCTTCATACCGAACACATCCTAAATGAAAAAACAAGATTCTAAAACTAAACAGTTTCCTAATATATGATCAATTTCAACACTCTGATAACACTAACAGTCCTATAGAAACACATGTCCTTTATCAATAAATTCCAAATAACAGTCTTTTGAAGGGGAGCCTTGGAGTAACCGGTAAAGTTGATGTCATGTGACCGGAAGGTCACGGGTTCAAGACGTGGAAACAGCCTCTTACAGAAATGCAAGGTAAGGCTGCATACAATAGACCCTTGTGGTCCGGCCCTTCCCCGGACCCCGCACATAGCTGGAGCTTAGTGCACCGGCCTGCCGCTTTAGTCTTTTAAAACACAAAGTACAATACACCATATCCAGTATGAAAAAAAGGAAAATATGGCATTCTTAAATCTCACCTTTCTTCTCCCCTTGCTTCACTCCTGCTTCTCTTTCTATATGTATCTTTTCAACCCCTTTAGATTTGTTATACAACTCTTTTCCATCTTTCAGTCCCTCACTTCTCCAACCCCCTCTAGACCTACTAAATGTCCAAATTCATAGTGATGAATTCACTTATTTTAAAGTGGATATTTTGGATTGTAACAAGTGGCACTCAATCTTTCTTTCCATCAATGAATATAATCCACTGCTAAGTAGGTTTAACAAATTAGATTACACTCTGTTTAAGGGAAACTAGCAAACATCATATCATTAAATGGTGATAAATCCTAATCTCTACAACCTATGACTGCCAATTTGCTAAATTATTAATAATCACTTTATCATGGGTACGTTGTTGTTGTATTAATAATCACTTTACTCTGATATCACTAACAATCCTATAGAATCACATGTCCTTTAATCAATATAATCCAAATAATAGTCTTTTAAAACACAAAGTACATACACCATAACCAGTCAGAAAAAATTAAAAATGAATACATGGTATTCTTAAATCTCACCTTTCATCTCCCTTGCTTCACTTCTGCTTCTCTTTTTACAACATGCATCTTTTCAACCCCATTGGATTTGTTATACCACTCTTTTTCATCTTTCAGTCCCTCACTTCTCCAACCCCACTAGACCTACTAAATGTCAAAATTCATAGTGATGATTTCACTTATTTTAAAGTGGATATTTTGGATTGTAACAAGTGGCACCCGATCTGTTCTTCCATCAACGAAAATAACCCATCGCTAAGTAGGTTTAACACATTAGATTACATTCTGATTAAGGGAAACTAACAAACATCATATCATTAAATGGTGATAAATCCTAATCTCTACAAACCATGCCTGCCAATTTGCTAAATTATTAGTAATAATCACCTTATCCTGCGTGACTCTTAAATTTAAGAGTTTCCTAATAGATAATCAATTCCAACATAGTCATCACTAATAGGGATATACAATCACATATCCTTCAATCAATAAATTCCAAATAACAGTCTTTTAAAAACAAAGTACATACACCATATCCAGTACATAAAAAAAGGAAAACATGGCATTCTTAAATCTCACCTTTCTTCTCCCCTCGCTTCACTTCTGCTTCTCTTTCTACATCTATCTTTTCGACCCCCGTAGCCCCATCCCCACCAACCCACACCCCGACCGCCACATTCACCTCTCATAGTATTTGTCTAGATTATATACAAATGCTTTCAGGATAATATATTTTTCCCAACGTATAGAACACAAGAAAATTAAGTAAGAAACCTACTTATTTCCGGATAACATTTTCCTTCACACCGAATACACCCTAAATGTAAAAGGAACCAAGATTCTAAAATTTAACAGTTTCCTAATAGATGATCAATTTCAACATAGTCTGATAGCACTAACAAGCCTATAGAATCACATGTCTTTTAATCAATAAATTCCAAATAACAGTCTTTTAAACACAAAGTACATACATCATGTCCAATACAGAAAAAGAAAAAGGAAAATATGGCATTCCAAAATCTCACCTCTCTTCACCTCCAACATACCTCATCTTCACCTCCACCCCTTCTAGCCCCCATCCCCATCATTCAACACCCCTACCCCCTACCCCCCACATCCCATAGTATTTGTCTAGATTATATACAAATGTTTTTAGGATAAATTGTTTTGTTTATGTACCACACACAAGAAAATAAGTAAGAAACACACTTATTTTCCAGGAAAACATTTTCCTTCATACAAAACACACTCATAGTCATCACTAACAGGGATATACAATCACATGAACTTCAATCAATAAATTCCAAATAACAGTCTTTTAAAACACAAAGTACATACACCATATCCAATACAGAAAGAGAAAAAAAAGGGGGGAAATACAGCATTCTTGAATCTCACCTTTCTTCTCCCCTTGCTTCACTTCTGCTTCTTTATCGACAACATCAATCTTTTCAACCCCATTTGATTTGTTATTTCCATCTTTAAGTCCCTCATTTCTCCAACCCCCTCTATTCCCATTCCTCTTATTATTATTATACTCTTTTCCCATTTTACCCCCACCATCAAAACCCTTTTGCTGCTTCCTCCACTCAACCTGATGCAACGAATAAATCACCTCAGCTACACTAAAGTACTGCTGCATATGCAACACACTACTCCAATTACCTCTCCTTTGTTGTACACAACCAATCACTCCATCATACTCACCTGGCTCACCTACTAGCCTTAAATGATGACATAAAGCATCGATTATCGCATTCGATGCTGCGAATTCGCCACGTAACCACGATATAAACCCGTCCCTTTCATCCCCTACTTGCTGTGGATGAAACCATTGCTGAAGTGGCAGCGCCGCCGCAACCGCCTCAGCTCCTCCGGCTCCGTTGCCGTTCATTTTCTCCGGCGCCACCGTAGCATTTCCCGATTGCATTGCTAACGATGATCAGTTAATGTTCTCGAACTAAAATATAACCTATAGAACGCCGAATCAAAGTCAGTGTTACTATCTACCAATATAGTACTAATCTATATATATTTTTTAATTAAAGGGACATAAAATCAGCTCATTTTGATCAGATCTGGAGAATAACGAAATGGGGTTGTTGAAAAGAGGTAAAATAAATGTGGGAAAAGTTTTCTTGAATTTTTGGTTACTACCCAGAAAAGAAAATATATGGTAGTGTGAGAAAGGGTGTATGGAGTAGAGATCTGACTGTGTGTGTGTGTGAAGATGTAGAAAGGGTTGAAGGAAGAATTGTTGGCTTATTGAGCACGCGTATGTATGTATTTTTCAGGTCCTATAAAATGGTGGTTTCTTTGTGGGTTTCTGTTTTTGACTCACTCTCTCTCTACTCTCTCTCAAGGTATTCAGGTTCCTTTTTGTTTTTTTCACCTTTCTTTCTTTTTTGTTTTATATTTTCTAGTTTCATATACGCACAGTTTACAAAGCGTCTTCGGAGCAAGCCTCGAGGAGAGTCGTACCAAAAACACTTCGGGTGCAAATGAAATGTGTAGATTCATAGAGCGTGTACGTTTTAGAATTTGAAGCGTAAGCCCAGGACATAAAGGCGTAAATTCAGTGTTAAATTTGATTTTTATTAATTTAAAATATTTTTGTTATAGATTATGATTTTTATTATTGGTGTAATGATATTTATACTTTATATTATCATGTTTTTATTTTGTAGTATTTTTTTCTAAAATATATAAATAAATAAAGCAACTTTCATAAAAAAAAATACTGTCATAAATAGCTTTTATAAATGATTATGCCTTAAATTAATATGATGGAGATTTCATAGCACTATGTTCGCGAAGAAACTTTATCCATTTTTTGTCACAGCTCTTATACTTTTTGCCCTTCTCCTTCTTTGAATATATAAATAATATCAGTGCAAATATTAGTTGAGGGCGGAAAGGACCAATAGATGTGGAGATTGATGATGAAGTGAATGAAGATTTCATGTTAAAGATTATCTAGGCTATTAGCATTTTTTGTGTTGTTACCTTTCTCAAATAATAATTATAATATGTTTATATATTTATTGGTGACTTGTTTGAATTTATTTGCAGAATTTTAATGAAAATTTTATTTTTGCTTATTTTTTAATAATAAAATTATAAAATTGAGCATACATGAGATATATGCCCCGTAGATCCATGGGGCTTGCGCCTCGACTCGTGTTACTTAAAACGCATCGCCTCTCGCCCCCGCTTCTTAAAACACTGCGCACAATATAAGGTCCATTTTAGAGGAAATCTCCTGAGTAAGCCCAGTTCCGTTTATATCCAGTGTAGCGTTAGAGCATTGAGAGGACTGAGAAGGACGTATTTCTAGTGAACATGTTATCATGCCAACGGTAAATGTTGGGTATTCAATTGCGAAGCGAATAACTTTTAAAAGTATTTGTATAAGACTCATTTAAGAAGAAATGTCTTGACTAAAGCTCGATTAATTTAATTCGTTTTGCATAAGATTTATTTAAGAGGTAAGGTCCTCACGACTAAGCTCAACTAATTCCAATTAGCACCATATAAATTCATTTAAAAATTTAAGTGTTCTATCGATTAAATCCGACTCATTCAATTTGTAATATATAAAACTTATTTAAGAGGGAAGTGCTCTCTCGATTCACCTTAATTAATTTCATATAGTGTTTGTTGGTTAAGCCCGACTACCATATAGAAAGAGGGAATTGCTCTTGATTAAGCGTAACTAGTTCAATTCGCAGTATATAAGTTCTATTTAAGAGGGAAGTATTATGTGATTAAAAAATTCATACATAAAATTTAAACCAAATTTTTAACTAAGAATGAAGGGTTCTATACCTACGAGCATAACCCATATTTATTGGTTGTTTTTCACCTTTCGTGTGTTTCAATGGTATAAGAAGCCCGCTAGTCTACATTGTTATTGCGTGGGGAAGTGAGGAGGTCTACAATGTGAATGGGACGTGGGAGTGGGCTAAGGGTTTGAGGGAGGAAGAATCTAGAAGATTATTATGAAATACAATGGTTCTTTTTTTCATTAAAATAATAGGGACTAAGAAAAAAATATGGAATGAGGAAGGGAAAGCAAGATAGTAAAAATTGTATCCACACATAACGTGTTCGTGGTTCGATTTGATTCGATTTATATCAAAATCAATTGTACATAGGTTTAATACGGTGCTTTTGAATATTTTATTTTTTTAGAGTTATGCATAAATTTTGATAAGTCAATTATATTTAGCACGTAAGAATAGAATAAATTGATGAACATATAATCTATAAAGGTATCTTTATAAAAGAAATATTTTATTTTTAATACAAAATAACTGCGATTAAATAGACCTTTTATTTTTAGAGAACTCTAAATGATTTGTATAAGTGATCCATACAAATGACATCAATTAGTTTCAGATTGAGGTGTTTGATTGATATTTTATTCTATTCGATAATTCCTTCTCCACAACATTATCCCAACCTAACTTTGCCAGAGTACAATTTTATCAAATGATATCAAATTTAGAATTGTCTAGTTTGAATTTGTAGGTGGAGACCGGGGCGGATGTATAATATAACATGTGGGTTCATCGGAATTAAGTAAATTTTATTTAGATATTACTATATATTTATTATAAAATTTATTAAATATTTCAGTGTGAACCGAGTTATTAATTTATTATTATTATTATATACTTAATTTGAGTATTTTGTAGGAGTTCATAAATTCCAAAATCTGCAGTGGAAAGGTTTTTAATATATCTTTCTAACTAAAAAGGTACTTTAATTAGTTATTAGAAAGAATATGTAAGGTATTCATTGACTTTTGGTAGTTTAATTTGGACATATATCCAACAATATATCCATTTATAGTAGTAGTGGTTAACTTCACAAACACAACTAGCATGTTATTCACGCTAATGTGAAATCTAGAATTATTTGTCTGCATACGTGTCATTAAGGCTTTTTGTGATAGAATATTGTACATCTCCTATATTAGGTAAAATTATAATCCAAATGTAATTAGAAAGTGTAGTCCAATTGTAATTAGAAAGTGTAGTCCAATTGTAATTAGAAGAATAGTTACCTAGTTTGTAAATGAGTAGATAATTATGTAATATATATATTTTACATAATGATTAATGACCACTTCCCAGACGAGCAACTTTTCGAGGTTAGTGCCAGTTCAATTGTGCCTTGGTATGCTGACTTTGTTAATTTTCTTGTAGCTAAGATTGTGCCCCCAGAGATGACAAAGCAACAATTGAAGAGGTTCTACTCTGAGGTAAAGCATTACTATTGGGAGGAGCCTATTCTTTATAGGCATTGTGTTGATCAAGTCATTAGACGATGTGTGCCAGAGGAGGAAATGCACCAAATTCTCACTCATTGTCACACTTTACAATGTGGTGGCCATTTTGGAGCTTCAAGGACAACGGCAAAAGTGTTGCAAAGTGAGTTCTATTGGCCAGGACTGTTCAAAGATGCTAATACTTTTGTGAAAGCCTGTGATCACTGTCAACGCACTGGAAACATCTCAAGAATGAATGAAATGTCGCTGAATGGGATCCTAGAAGTCGAGCTCTTTGATGTATGGGGCATTGACTTTATGGGCCCTTTTCCACCATCCTTCAACAATCAATACATCCTGCTAGCAGTGGATTATGTGTCCAAATGGGTCGAAGCAATAGCAACTAAGGAAAATGATAGTAAGACCGCCTTGAACTTCCTGCACAAGCACATATTCACAAGGTTTGGTACTCCCAGAGCTCTCATTAGCGATGAAGGGAGTCATTTTTGTAACAAACAGCTTGATGCCCTCCTTGCCCGCTATGGAGTATACCACCGCATCGCCCTACCATATCACCCTCAGACGAATGGTCAAGCTAAAATTTCAACATAGAGGTGAAGAGTATAATTGAAAAGACGGTAGATAGCTCTAGGAAGAACTGGTCTACGAAGCTTGATGATGCACTTTGGGCTTATAGGACGGCATTCAAAACTCATATTGGAATGTCACCCTATAGGTTGGTCTTTGGAAAATCATGTCATCTACTAGTAGAGCTAGAGCATCGAGCGTACTGGGCCATGAAAAAATTGAATATGGATGAGGGAGCCGCCGGACAGAAGAGGCTACTACAATTGAATGAGCTTGATGAGTTTCGAATTGAAGCCTATGAGAATGTCAAGATCTATAAGGAACGCATTAAAGCATGACATGACAAGAACTTGGTCCGAAAAGAGTTTCAACCTGGACAACAAGTATTGCTATTCAATTCGAGGTTGATGTTGTTTCCAGGCAAGTTGAAGTCTAGATGGTCGGGTCCATTTACTATTGAGAGGGTTTTTCCATATGGTTCAGTTGAGGTGCGAGGAAACGATGGTGCACCATTCAAAGTGAACGGACAAAGATTGAAGCCATACGTGGGTGGTCCTAGTGAGCAGGCAAAGTCTGTCATCCTCTTGCGATCAATCTGAAGAAGAAATTTGTGTCCGGCTAAATTATGTTAACGACGGCGCTATTGGGAGGCAACCTAACATTTTAATTCGGTTATTTTGTTTTGAACAATCTCATTATTTTGCTATTCTTGTTATGTGTGTTTATGTTATGTGAATTGTGAGCCCAATTTGGGGTGAAAAAGAGCCGGGAGATATTGAAATCAGATGGAAAAAAATTCAGAACCCTAAATACGAATTAGCGCCACGGCGCCTGAGAGCCAGAAACTGTGCAAAAATCTGAGATGATTTAGCGCTGTGGCGCTCAGAATCTGAGCCGCGGCACCTGGAAGGCAGTGTTCAAAAACAAATTTTCGATTTAAAGCGCTGCGGCGCTGTGTGGAATGAGTCGCGGCGCCCTGCGAATTACATGTTAAAAACACCAAAAATCCCATCTTTTCTCATTACCCCAAATACAAATACACAAACCCTTCCATGTTCTTCTCTTCTCCAACCCCAAAAATCCGGGAAAAAAAAGAAGAAAACCCCATTGTTTCTCCAATTACAAGTCTCTCCCAACACAAAAACTATTCTCTTTCCTCAATTCTTCATCAACACTTTCCCTAAATCCCCAAAAATTCCTCCAAAGCATCTTCAATTCTTCAATACTTGGTGCAATCCATCATTATAAGAGGTCTCCTTCATAAGGTTTGTGTTTGACTAAAAATGTTGATATTTATGGAGTGTGGGCTGAAATTGTTGTTGTTTGAGATTGGTGTTTCTTGTTGAGTTGTTTGTTTGATGTGAAATTAAGGGGTTGACAAGGCATAATGGGCCCGAGAAAATCTAGTTCCAGGGCATCCGCTTCTAGAGCCCCTGTACCTGACTATGATGAAACTAGATTTGCTAACAAAGCGGCCCAAGATAGGTACAATAGACTATGCACCCGTTCACTAGTTGTAGAAAGGGGCATGGAGTTTCAAACTGAGCCATATAAAGATTTGGTATACGAGCCAATCCGAGCAATGATTACCGATAGAGGTTGGGGAGAATTTGTGAGTCCGCTTTTGACAAAACCTAATCTTTCAATATTGTATGAGTTTTATGCCAATTTTTTGGAGCAAGAAGATAATAAATGCTTTGTGAGTGGAAAAGGGGTGCCAGTTGGGATAGATGCTATAAATGCAGTGTGTGGGGTCCCCAATTTGGAAATAGAGGATGAAGATGAAGAAGCGAAAGACGAATACACTACCTGGAGACGCTCGAGGATTGACTGGGTTGAAGTTGCTGAAACAGTAGGATATCCGGGGGCTCGGTGCACATACACCTACAATGAACCCAAGTGTATGCATTGGTGTCAGTTTAACAAGGTTGCTCGGGCGTGGCTGTACTTTGTAAGTGTCTGTTTGATCATTTTGACGTACGTCTCATATATACCAACGGATCGTATTAAGTTGGTTTACGCAATAATGAAGGGGTTCACAGTGGATGCGGGTCGCATTATCAGAGATAGTATATCTTTTACATGTAGATTGACCACTACCGCTGGTTTGGGGCACGAGTCGCTAATCACTACGTTATGTGCTACACATGGGGTACCCAAAAGCAGCAGTGATATGAAAGTAAGAGTACAACAGGCTATCACTCGAGTAATAGTCAATGGATATCCAGACCCTGTACCAATGCCTCCTCCTGGAGAGAGCGGCCAATGCCAACCGAAGCGTCACCAATGGGGGAATAATGGCGGCGATACAGAGGGAGAAGCTGGTGATCAAGGTCAGAGTAGTAGTGCACCTCTTTTGGCTCTTGATGGTCCGAATGACGTTCACACCCAACAGACTCATGATCGATTGGATTATATTATGCAACAAAATCAATATGTGATCCAATCGCATTATGCCCAGAATCAGAATTTGAATCAATATATGCAGCAGCGACACACTTATGAGACTCAACACATCGACCAACTCAATTCGTTAGTGCACCGTTGGTCCATGAGTGACGACCAACAATCCTATTTTGGCTATCCTCCACAGTACCCGCCTTATCAGTCACCGCCGCCGCCAACACCCATTCTAAATTGCTTAGCTACAGTTCGGTAAGTCTTTTACTCTGGCTTTACTTATCACATTGGGGACAATGTGTTAACTAAGTTGGGGGGGAGGGGAATCTTACTGTTTTGTGTTAGTTTGTGTAGTAGTCTTTAATTGTTTATGTTTGTTTGTTGTTAGTGTCAGTGTTTAAGTGTCATGTGTCAATGAATCATGTTAATAAAAATAGCCCATGATATTGAGTGAACACATGTGATAGAATTGGATGAAATTGATAGCCATAAAATGCATAAATCTGTGTGCTTGAGTTGGATAGGTCTTGAGTTGTTTTTAATTATTAATAAGTATGAAAACCTGACCATGATTGGTGAATTTCTTGTATTCAAATATTGGTTTATGCATGATTGAATTTTGGTTTGAGGAAAGATGGTGAAAAGTTCTAGAACTTGCTTGCTTGCTAGTTGAGACGAAATCATAGATGATGCATGCTCAGGAAGATGATTTAGGTCATCTTTGGAACGATTGAGCCTTTCAAGCGATCCTTGACTAATTTAAGCCCTAGTTACCCTTTTTGAGCCTTAAATAATCATTCTTTGATTGATACATATTCTGAGCCTACTTGAAACCTTTTTACTATTTTTCCTTCCCTTGAATTCCATGAGCATATAAGTATATGATTGGGGGATTAACACTTTGTAATTGGTATTTTAAATTGGTGATATCAATAGAAGAACAAAGGATTGAGAAACATTCATCTAAAAAAAAGGATTGAAGAATGAAAAAGGGAATATATTACACTCCCCTTGTACATATATTGAAAAACAAGTTTGGGGTGTAGTTCGAAAAGAAAAGAAAAACTAGGGACCATTTTTGGTTTGTAATGTGATATCGAGTTGGGTTGATTGGTTTTTATGCTTGTGGTAATTCTGAGCCTAAATGACATTTCATCTACCCTTGCCTAAGCCTATCGTCATAACTTGTAAAAGTCCTACTGATTCTTGTGCAAGTGTTGTCTAAATTAGTGGAAAGTAGCAAGTTAGCAAGCCTATAGAACTTGGACCTGATGGACTGTTGGTGAGAATTAGTTGTGCATGAACGAATATCGAATACTTGTTTAAGTTAATAATCATGGTTGAGCGGTCATATGCATTAATAACTTTAAACAAATTTGAGGATTATCCGACTTGAAATTCTAGATAGCAAATTAGTAACTAGAATGTTCCAGAAGATTTTATTGCATGTTGTTCATGATCTTCGAGGCATAATCTATTGTGGTTGACTTGATTCATTTTGTTTTTATGTTTATGTGTTTTTCTTTTTAAAGTGTCTAGAGTTCTTTACTCGAGGACGAATAATCCAGTGCCGAAACTGAGTATAGAGGAGTCACAAATGTTGTCTCTAAGTTTTGTTGGATACGCAACCTTCTGTTGGAACTTCACTGCCCAATCCACAAGGCTACATTGGTCTACTGTGATAATGTCAGTGCGACATACCTCTCCGACAATCTCGTTCAACATCAGCGCGCTAAACACATTGAAATGGATATTCACTTTGTACGTAAAAAGTGGCCCGTGGCCAAGTTCGTGTTCTTCATGCTCATTCCCGATATCAGATTGATGACATGTTACTAAAGAGCTTCCACTCATACTCTTTGATGATTTCCGAGCCAATCTCAGCGTACGAGAACCTCCTGCTTCGACTGCAGGAGTATGATAGAATATTGTACATATCCTATATTAGGTAAAATTGTAGTCCAATTATAATTAGGAAGTGTAGTCCAATTGTAATCAGGAAGAATAGTTACGTAGTTTGTAAAAGAGTAGATAATTATATAACACTATATATATTGTACATAATGATCAATGAAAACCAGGGAACATATTCCTTCAATTTGTTTGCACTTATTGGAGGTCTGAATCTTAATCATTCATATTCGGCCTATTAAATGCATTTGTTTTACATGTTTGAGTCTTAGTCATTCAGGTTCAACCCATTAAGTTCATTTGTTTTGTTTTCTTATGAACATTTCTTTGTGTGGATTTCCCCTCAAACGCACTGGTATTTATTTTTAGCCCTTCATAAATGTGATCTTTAATTTTTGCCCCTGCTATTTATTTTATGAAAATATCCAGGTTTACTTCGCAAGACATAGTCTCTATAAAAAAAAAATTGAAAACCAAATTTTTGCCTCGCTTGGCATGAATTATGTAGGAATTAAGTTGTTCGGCATAGTTTTATAGTAGTTTTTAAAACTATATTGAATGTTGGAAATTATGTCTTATCATGCATAGTTTGTGTGGATGTTATGATGCATATATTAAAATTAAACGCTAATTATGTCCGTCAAAATATGAAATTATGCCTTTTTCATATTATGTTGAGTGTTGACAGTTAGGCATTAGCCGGCATAATATGTGGGTTGTGTATGATACATATGCCAAAGATAAACACTAATTATGCCGAGCAAAATTCTAATTATGCAGCGCCAAAAATAATAAAGGAACAAAAATTAAAGGCCACCCCAAAATAGGGGCATTTGTGCGAATGAGTGGCTTATGAAGCCTCTTGATGGGTCTAAATGAATCTGATATGCAACAGAGTCTTAACACCATTCAGAATCATTTAAAATAATGTCTTATTTCACAAAACCTTTCACAACTTCTCTTCTCATCAAAATTTTCACGCCTCTAGCTATCTTTTCTCTACCAAATACTATCAAGAACTCTTGTTGCCGCAAATACTTATTGATTAACTACAACAACAAAATTGTTTTCGTGAATCTATCAAAATTTTATTTTGAAATCCTATGTGTAAACTCAGTTCATGATCTATTTTGCACCAGAAAAATTAAATGTGAGAAATCCATCTTAGCAATAAAATCCCTACCTTCGCTTCTCAATCTTTGAAAGATCGCAATAACTCTATAAATTAGTGTTTATCGAGACAATAACAATAATTTTTTTTAAAAAAACTTAAATACTACATAACCCTCTAATCAAATTGGAACTGACTACATAATATCAAGCTTCAAGAAACAACTAGAACTCTCACAAATTATGTTAAGCTTTGAAATTTTTTCTCCTTTTTATCTTATTTTAATAAAGTTTCTTAATAGAAAACATCATGTGGGATTCAGCCATAACAACTCTCTTTAAATCACTTTGAGTTGATAGAAAAAGGTTACCATTTAATAATAAGCACAAATTCTTAAAAATTTCATGTTACCTTGTTACAATATTTTTTTTATATTGATATATAACTTTTATTTGCATATCAGATGTTTAAAGTTTAGCTTTGTAGAAGATAAAAAGGAGATAGTCTTTTAATCAAATATGAATATTCAGAATATTATTTACTATCAAAAAAAATTATTGTGTTGAAATGAGATTTTTATAATATTTTATTGATATAGTGGTTAATTCTATATGCACATTCAGTTATTGAAAACAAAAAGTATTAATCATTCAGTATTCAGATCTAGAGATAGCATCTTAATATTCAGATGTTTATTTAGATTCAGACATCTAGATCTTAATGCATATTTTAATATTAAGATGTGTATTCAGATTCAGATGTCTTAATATTAATGGAAACAAATGAGACCTAAGTTGTCATTTACCTCATCCAACATGGAGAAGTCAAGTGAAATTTTCTATCTAGTTTACATTATTCATTGAGAAATATTTTACTTTTGAATCCAATGCTTTCTAATGTTCATCATTCATCCTGCTGGAATATTTTGCTTTTGAATACAATATTTTTAGGGGTTGTTTGGTGTTTGCTTAGAGCTATACAAATATTAATAATATAGATATTCGCTATGCAAAAATTAATTATTTATGAATTATTTCTTGGATACTTGGTTTGTTATATTAGAAATTAATAAATATTGTATAACTTTTAAATAAAAAATTTGTTTACCGTGCATCATAAGATATTTTATCTTTAAAAGTGAGGCAAGGCAAGGCATATAATTTGCACGTGAAAGCACTGCAATCAAAGCCATAATTATAACTGTGGAGCGATAGAGAGTAAACTTGCCATTTCAATTAATTTATCCATATATTACTAATTCATGTATTAATTATTCTGTCTTCGTATCCTGCATAAAATAATAGTACATAAATTGACTCATAACTTACCTATTTTATTTATATTGGATTGTAAATTATAACCAAATATCGTTATACAAGCAACTAAAATACTACTAAATATGGTTATTAGCTATAAAAATAAAAATAAAATGCTATGCTGATTTTTTATATGAATACCTCTCTTTCTAACCAACAAATAACAACCAAACGACCCCCTAAACTATACATAGAAAAATCATGGAAGGGACCAGAGGAAAGTAGAAGGAGAAAATGGTTATAACTTATAACATAACCATTTACAATATCAATTGAAGAAAAAAATTACAAAGATATGTTGTTTTATTATTAAAAGAAATTTATAATGGGCACAAAAGAACCATAAAACAAAGCATTTCTATTCAAATTATATTTTCAAATGTATACGATTTAGCAAAATATAAAAGATACTTAACTATACATGTAGCCACGTTGATACCTAATACTAGTGAAGATCATTAAACTATACCCAAGTATTTAAATGTGGCTCATTGGTGCCAACCCTATGACTTAGGTTCGGGGGACAACAGCCATGGACGAATATAGCTAATGAATAGTGGGTGCCACTTATTTCAATTCCATAAATATCTTTTTTTATTCCCATATGATATTCGATGCTTGTATTGGGATATAATATTGTAAGAAATATTTTCTCTTGATTTTATTCATTAATGTTTTACAATATATATAGTGTTAAAGAAATATTTACTTTGCTACAAACTAGGTAACTAATCAATCCTAATTACAAGAGAAATATAATTTTACATAATATAGGAGATGTACAATTAATTATTGTGAAAATATTCTATTACACCCCCCGCAGTCGAAGCGGGAGGTCGGCGTATGCTGAGACTGTCCCGAAAGTCTTCAAATAAAACCACCAGAAGACCTTTTGTAAAAATGTCAGCAATCTGATAACGTGACGGGACATGTAAGACACACATACTTGTCCACGAGCAACCTTTTCGCGAACAAAGTGAATATCCAGCTCAATATGTTTAGTCCATTGGTGGTGAACCGGATTCCATGAGAGATAAATTGCACTAACATTATCACAATAAACCAATGTCGCCTTCGGAACCGGACAATGGAGCTCTAAAAGAAGGTTCCATAGCAAACAAGATTCAGACACCACATTGGCAACTCCTCGGTATTCTACTTCAGCATTGGATCTGGACAAGGTTGTTTGCCGTTTTGAGGACCAAGAGACCAAATTATCACCAAGAAATACACAATAACCAGACGTGGAGCGTCTGGTATCCATACAACCACCCAAATCGGCATCTGTGTATGAAACAAGAGTGGTTCTCGAAGATGGATATAAATGCAAGCCATGATCGAGAGTACCCTGAATATAACACACAATGCGTTTGAAAGCATGCATGTGATCCTCCATCGGATTATGCATGAAAAGACAAACCTGTTGCATATCATAAGAGATGTCGGGTCTCGTGAATGTGAGATATTGCAGGGCCCCTACAAGGTTGCGGTAATGTGATGCATCGACATATGGCTTGCTGGAAGAAGCACTCAACTTCGGTTTAGTGTCAACCGGAGTGGCAGACGACCTACACGATGACATGACAACTCGTTCAACAATCTCTGATGCATACTTCTTTTGCGATAAAAATAAACCACATGCATGACGTGTCACAACTATCCCCAAGAAGTAACTCAGTGGCCCTAGATCTTTCATTGGAAACTCAGAGCCAAGCAGTGACATGATAGACTTGCGAAGGGCATCAGATGAGGCCGTTAAGATAATATCATCCACGTACAAAAGAATGTAAGCAATATCATTACCATGACGGTAGATGAATAGAGAATGATCAAACCTGCTGTTAGAAAACCCAATATGTGAAACGTAATCTGCAAATCTCTTGTACCAGGCCCTATGAGCTTGTTTGAGCCCATACAATGATTTATTCAGCAGGCACACATGATTAGGATAAGGGTCTCTGTACCTCATGGGTTGATATATGTACACTGTTTCATTGAGGTCTCCATACAGGAATGCATTTTTTACATCAAGCTGATGAAGCGGCCATGCCTTCGAAAGAGCCAGACTGAGGACCGTCCTGATAATTATCGGTTTGACCACCGGACTGAAAGTCTCACCGCAATTCACACCAACCTGTTGAGTCTTCCCATTACCTACAAGACGGGCTTTGTGCCTCTCAAATGTACCATCAAATTTTTCTTTATGACTAAAAATTCACATAGACCGAATCACATTAACATCAGGAGAACGGGGCACTAAAACCCACATCCTATTATTAATACGAGCATTAAATTAATCATCCATAGTCATTTTCTAATTATGGTCATTAAGGGTAAACACAGGATTACGGGGTAATGGTGACTTGGCAACATGAGTGTGAAGACCGTATTTTTTGTTTGGCTTAAAATCCCCTGTTGACTACGAGTGATAGGCCATTGGGACAGAATTGGAGTCAGGCCAAACGAGAGTGATGGACTGCCCGGTAGTGGGCTGGTAGTGACTGGATTGTCGGGCAGTGGGCTAGGGAATGGTGGGCTGCCCGAGCCAGATGGTGGGCCGAGATCGAATGAACTGCCCGCCACTAGGCCTCTCGGCAGTGGGCTGCCATCGAGAGGCTCAACTGGGCTAGTAGCCGTGGGGCTCGGTAATTGGGCCGAGACACTGGGACACGTTGGGCCTGTTTGGGAGGCTAATTTATGTATCAAATATGAGAGTATGCTATCGTCAAGAAATTCATAGGTAAGACGCCTAGAACAATATAATTTGGCAAAAGGGAAATTTATTTTATCAAAAATTACGTGACGACTTACGATAATTTTATTAGAGGATAAATTGAAACATTTGTAACCATGATGATTTGATGGATATCCCAAAAAAATACACGGAGTTGATCGGGTTGAAGTTTATTGATGGTAGTAGAAGGAAAGAGAGGATAGCATAAGCACCCGAAACTCGTAAATGAGAATATGGTGGGTCCCTTAGGTATGCAATTTTGAGTGGGGATTGGTAGGTATTTTTTTGCTCGGAAGTATGTTCAAAAGATAGGTTGCCATTTGTAACGCATGATGCTAAAAAGATGATGGTAGTGATGCATGGGCAAGTAAGGTTCTAACAATACTGTTAATGGTTCGAATTTTGTTTTCCGCTTTTCCATTTTGAGATGTATGTGGACACGAGAGACGAAACGACAAACCATTAGTTTTGCAAAAATTCCAAAAAGGCCCATTATCAAATTCTTTACCATTGTCACACTTAATATTTTTAATATCCCGTTTAAATTGAGTGCGGATGTATGCTCTAAAGGATAGAAATATGAAAAAAACTTGTGACTTTTTAGACAAAGGAAACGTCCACAAAAAATTAGAGTAATCATCCAACAACAGAAGATAATATTGATGGTCCGAAGAGCTCAAAACAGGAGATGTCCAAATATCACAATGAATAATATCAAAAGGCATAACAGTACGAGACTTAGAAGCAACAAAAGGCAACTTAACATGTTTTCCTAGAGAACAAGAGTGACAAACATGAGAACTACGAGGTCTAGTACACCCAATAAATTTATTTTGTTTAAGGAAAGCAAAAACAGGTGTTCCTGGATGACCCAAACGTTCATGCCATAAAGAAGGAGCTAAAGCTTCAAAAGTGGATAGTAATTTGGCTTGATATGTGGTTGTGTTGTTGTGATAAAGCTCACCCCAACTATCACATATCATTAGAAGCATCCCCGTCTGAAAATTCTTCACGGAAAACCCAAAATAATCAAATTCAACATAAACCTAATTATCAAGGGTAAATTTTCTAATTGAAATCAAGTTTTTAATTAATTGAGGTGTGTGAAGGATATTTTTCAAAATTAACGGTGGGTTCGGGGGAGACAAGTTTGTAGTACCATAACCATAAATTAGAATTGAATGACTATTTTCGATAATTATACTACGATTATTGCTCAAATTAAAATAGGATGAGAGATTACCTTGTGAGGACGTCATATGAGACATTGCACCAGTGTCTATGTACCAATTTGCGTAAGGCGGAGTAAGCCCAAGAGTGTGCATCGCTGCCTCGATATCTGTCGGGGTCGCCACTGCCGAGTGGGTCTGCTGTCACTGGCTCGGCAGTGGCCCAAGGATTCCCGCGTTGGATTGTTGGGCCTGCTGGCTAGTCCGCTGGCTTGGCTGTGGGCCTGGCCCAATTTTCCCCAGGGAATGGGCAGAGAGGCACGACCCAGGGCCACTGCCAGGCCTATGGTACTGGCCCACTACCCCACTGGGCTGGCTGTTGCTGCTGGTCGCCGCCTTTTTTACCACCGCGACCATCGCTATGGTTTTTGCTCCCGTTACCGCATTTTCAGCCCTTCTGGCCACAATTTGACGGCAAATTTTCAAATTGTGACGAATTCTCATCGGACGGAGCGACAACCAAGGTGGAATTTGACACGATGGCTGTCTTTTTGGCAAAACTAGCTTCTTCGAGGATGAGCATAGAACAGGTTTGGTAGAATGGTAGAAGAGGATTGCTTTGACGGATGAGCGTACCTACTCCACTATATGCTTTAGTAAGGCCGACAACCATTTGTAACACGAGACGATTGTTAGTTATCGGCGCCCCGATGTTCTTGAGTTGGTCTGACAGAACCTTGAGTTGTTGACGGTATGTGGACGCATTGGGAAAATCCGCCATATCAGTGGTGGAAAATTCCTGCTCAAGTGTGACGGCCCTAAAATTCTTATTGTCTTGGAATATGTCACGTAAATGTTCCCAAGCTTCCATAGCCGTGGAATTAGGCTCAAGAATAGTATGTAGTAAATCACTCGAGATTGTGGCGTAGATCCACTAGAAGACCGTTGCATCAAGGGTCAACCATAATTTCTTCTCATCATCGGTCTTCGACACCTTCTCCTTGTCGTTTTTCCGATGGAATTATGTGATGGATAATCCGGTGTGAACGATAATGGATTTTAAAGAGTTCCGCCCATGTCGCATAATGGACGTTTTCCATCTCAAGAGTGATGGAGATACGAGATTTGATGTTGGAGATAACAAGGGCGGGGTGAAAATTGAATTTCGAGTCAGACATGTCTGTCGGACGGAGAAGGGAGGCCGACGACGCAAGGAAGAGGGGGGGGGTATTGAGAGAAAAGTTTAGGGTTTAGGATCTTTCCCTAGAATCTGATACCATGTAGGAAATATTTTTTCTTGATTTTATTCATTAATGATTTATAATATATATAGTGTTACAAAAAAAATTACTTTGCTACAAACTAGATAACTAATCAATCCCAATTACAAGAGAAATATAATTCTATATAATATAAAAGATGTACAATTAATTATTGTGAAAATATTATATTAAATATTAAATTTGAATTTGCACAGAAAAATCCCACGTTAGAAAGTAAAGTGTTCTCTCACGGAGATGACTCCATATCCAAACTCAAAAAATGTAGTATATGTTTATATAGTTGAAGTACTTTTAAAATTATTCATATGACGTAAGCTAGAAAAAGTAGTGTTAGTATTTTACGTATACTAACTTGGAGCTATTTGTCCATAGTTTTGTTTTAAGATTTTGTACTAATAATATTTGAAGATTATTTCAAATAAGTATTTGTTTATCAAACTGATCCATTATATACTTTAACTTCAAATTTAAGATAGGGAATTGAAATATTGATTTTAGTAGCTTTTTAGTTTTCGCTCACAAAATTTGAATTATATTTTCATGTTTAAGCACAATTTTCATTTTGGAATATCATTTTTCAACTTAACTTTTAATTTTGTTTTTCAAATATCAAACAATTCTTATCCAAGCACCTACGAAGCTTCAACGAATGGTAGTTTGGAGGTCCACTAAAGCCTTTGACTTTAATATTAAGGGCCTGTTTGGAAGGAAACATAGGAATTGAATTTGGGTGTAATTGGGTGTAATTACACAATTTGACTTATTTGTTTGGCCAAGTAATTACTTAGTTGGTAGGAAATTGAATGTAATTGGAAGTAATTACACTATTCAATTCTCAAGGAGAGGTTGAGAATTGAGTGTAATTACATGATTACTTTTTAACTTCTTTTCTTTTTATTTTTATTTTAATTTCTTATCTTTTTTATTTCAATTATTTTAATTTATTTTTATTTTTAAAATCTATATTTTTTCTTTTTCATTAAGTATCTTTCATTTTATTTCTTCTCATTTCCCAACATTTACTTTTTGTGATTCCATATAATTAATCATATTTTTTATTTCTTATATTTATTATTTTCTTCATGACGTAACTGTGTTATTATTCTAATTTTTTAAACTACAACTCCTAATATTATAAAATGGAGTCATTAACAAACTTGACATATGATGAGTGATGCTATTAAAGTTGAATTGTGTTGTTAAATGAGGCAATAAGTTTATGTTTTCCTTTTCTTTTGAATTATTTTTTTGTTGAAACTTATTTTATGTTATGTTGTAATTTGACATAAGAGTATTATTATAAACTTTTTTTTTTTGGGATTATGAATTTAGGTTATATTTTCGATTTCTACTTATTTGCTTTAACTATTAGCTCTGTTATTTCACATTTGCATATTGTTCATTCATACAATTGACGGATTGTTTTTTGTCAACCATTTGAATAATGTTATGGCATTATAATTATAAATACTAATTTTTTGCCAAACATTTAGTTCATGATATTCTTACAAAATGTGTAATTTAATTTTTGTAATTGATTAAAATTACTATTAAATTGAAAATATATATCCATTATTATTTTTTACAATATTAATTATAATTATATGATTATTAATTAATATATTTCTCAAGACATAATATGTATCTTAAATACCTAATTTAATATAATTTATAAGGACACGTATTTGTCAAATATTAATTTTTTATTTTAATAATTAAATTTTATTCTTAAATTAATCTAATTGTGTAATTACACTTGTGCAACCAAACAGTAAGTTTGTAATTACACTGTAATTATGTTATGACAAACAAACATGCCGATGTAATTACTAGGTTGGATAATTAGTAATTACACCAATTCCAATTATCAGGTGGCTTTCCAAACAATACCCTAATTTGAATTCACATAAAATAGACTTACTAAAAGAGATTAAACATTCTATTGGAAATGGATTCTTTGTTGAGTTAAAATTTGAGACCTCTAACTAAATGTGAAATAAATTTCAATTATTTCATCACATTTTCTATAGGCGTTTGATTGTATGTACCTTTGACATTTATAAAGACTTTTCTATCACATACAAAATATACGTATAAGCTAATTGTGTTAGAATTCGAGATTACTAACTAAATATTGAAAAAGAAATATCTCACCACACTCATCGTATTATTGACATCTAAGGACACTTACGTACCAAATTGTTCTCTCATCCCCTCCCTATGCTTGTCTCTAACTTTTACATTGTGTGTTCGTATGTGAAAATATTATAAAATTTCAAACATAAGTTTTGTTTAAAAATTACTATTTTTTTGTTTGTTTTATAAGGTTAATACCAATTTAAACTCGCGGTCCATTTGTTTTAATAGTTTTCTAAAAATTTAACCTAAGTCGTTTGGTTTAGCAAACAGATTTTTCTTTCGCAATATCAAGCCAAAAATATTTTTTGAAAATCAAAAGGACCTTAGACTTAGGTGTACTGTTTAATAGCTTAAAGAGTTTTCTCCGAAACTTTGTTAAAAACTAATCTCAAACACATAATATATATTTCCCCTATATTATTTTCTACAACTGAACTAAAACCATAATCATGTAAATAATGTTTATTTTGTACAATAAAAGCAAAACATGTTGCACATGTTGCTTGGTTTCTTCTTCTTTTTTATTATTTTTTATTTGTAAGTCATCATTTGATTCATTATCTAAAAGGAAATATTTTAAAGAAATTATAGAAAGGTCCGCGACACAATTGTCCCCTTTCTCCATATCTCTACTTACTGGTTGGATGCAGATATATAACACTATAACAATAACAAAGCTAGATAAAGATATTATTCGTTCAGTTTGGACCATGGCGGTCAATGTTCCTAAATTCATAGAAGCAATGATATAGAAAAAGAATTTTTGTTGTAATGTAACTCCATAAGAACCATAAAAACAACACACGAAATATTACAAAAATTAGGAGCAATGAAAAGAAATGTTATAACTGAGGTTCGTTAAACCCTCATAGATATCAGATGTCCACATTTAATTAGGGTCTCCAATGACATGATATTTACTTGATTAAGTCCAGTGGATGTGAGTTTGTATCTCTTTTTAATTTGTGTATATGTATATACAAAGAATAACCCTAATATTCTTTGGGTGTAAAACTTATAATATAAATTTTGATGTTGTAGACGAAACTACATTCAAATTTTGTTGAAAATTCTCATAATATTTCCTGCATCAATTGTATAAAGTTTTCTAGATTTGATGCATTCTTTCATATTAAAACTAGACTAGCTAAGTCTATTCTTCTTCTCAACTCAAGGTACAACTCTTGAGCTTCTAGTGAACGCACAAGTAATTGTTTTTAGGACCTTATTTAAAAAATAGTCAAATTTATTCAAAAAATTAAAATTTAACCATCTCAAAGTCAATTTTAGACATACAAATCTGAAGTTAAGATTGGTCTTGAAGTTTCAAACTTTAAATTGAAGTTCCAAGATCTTTCACGGATGACTTTCTTAAAGAAATATAAATTGCCAATTTCTTTATGCTTTAGTTGTCAAGTCTAACTTTTGACTAAAATGTTGCTAATATTGATTCGGAGTCGTATGTAAGTGTCAATATCCCAATACAAAATAATTATTGGGCCAAGCCCAATTACACTTTAAAATAAGTAAAGAAAAGAAAAACCCTTTGGCCCAAAGTTGTATGTAACCCAAACTTCATGTAGTTTCTGGTGGAGCCTGTGATGGGTATTTACATTGAAGAATTTGATACTGTCCTCAGCTAAATTTGATGAGTTTTCTCACATTTATTCTTGTTGTAATTAAGATTGACATCAAGGTACAAAGTATGGAGTTAAAGTACTTCAGTTTCCTTATGGTTCTCTTTCATATTTAGTATTAAAATATATGTTCAGATTCATTACTAAATAATTTAAAAAGTTTGTTTTCTCATCATCTAAATATATAAAGTTTGCTTTTATTAAAAATTAGTATATATAAAATTCACATATATACTAATTAGTCTAACACTATATCAACCAAAATATATCTAAAAATTATATAATGGTTGGTGGTGAGATGACTAGTGCAGGTTGTACGTGTTGACTGAGGGTGGTAATTGGTGGTGGTTGTTGGTACATAATAACTAGTGATAGTGATGATTGACAATAGTGGTTTATGATGATGGTTGATGGTGATGATTGATAATTGTGGTGGATAATAGTGTTAGCTAATTATTTAGACTAAATTTTGTTTGGATGATTGTTATATCTTGTATTGTGTTGTTAATTTAAATACAATGTTTGTTTTGATTGTTACTTATAGTTATATCCATCGTTACATAACGACGACAAGTCTCATTTTATGTAATGACCGATTTGATGTTATTACGTCGTTTCCTTATTAATTTTTTCTCATCTTGTCTTTACTTAATTATCTAATAATCATATTTTTTTCTTTATCATACATTTTTATGATAGCTCTACATTTTACCCTATTTTTCTTGTAGATTTATCCTTTAAAATGTTGATGTCTAACATTATGTAACGACAGAAAATGAACATTCTATCAAAACATTGTAAGGGTGGCCAATGGGGCGGGTCCCGACGGGACTGGGGGATAGGGCGGGACTGGTCCTTCGGCGGGATCTGCTGATGTCCCATCCCGTTTCCAGTCCCGTCGGAAAAGGGGACCGGTCTTATCGGGTTGGCGCAGGATGGGGTCGGGTTGGGATCGGGTTTTCCGGTTTTTTTTTTTTGCACTTAATTTTTAAAAATAACATATATGAACACATCAATAATTGAACAAGATAGTGTAATAAAAATATCCCAATGCTATTTTTGTGTCTCTTATATTATTTAATAGAAATATGATTTTTTTGTAATACAATTTCAAAATTGCAACTTTGTGGTGTTGAAAGTTGCAAATAACATAGTAAATTTACAATTTAAAAAATTACATATTTAAAAACACATTTTCTAGTTTCTTTATAATGTCTTGTGGTTCTTCGGTTGAAATTGGAATTTGTTGGTCAAATTGCTCGACGTCGCTTCCACCTCCGCCGGATAAGATTTCGTTGTAGTTTTCGTCATCTTCTTCGTTGATCTCCGGTTGACCGCACCTTCTACGCTCCGCTCGTATCCATCTCTGAATAATATTGCAATCTCCAAGCTGTCTCCCGTTAATGAGTGTTTGTGCTCTCCTATTTGAAATCTTCCGGCAGAAAAAATGCTTTCAGACGCTGTTGATGACGCTTGAATGTTTAACACATCTCGAGCCATCTTTGATAGTGTCGGAAATGTCTTCTCATTGTCCCTCCAGTATTTTAGCAAGTCTTCACGTCATTCTTCATTGAGAACTGCTTGATACGGTACAACACCCTGCAAAACAAAAACATCAAACTCGCTAATTTGATTAGTAATGGTACCACCAGATATTCTATTTCTAAGACTTTCAATACTAGCAGTAGAAACATCATGTCTTTTTTGAGGTTGTATTGAGGAGGAGGAGGAGGAGGAGGAGGAGGAAGAAGAAGAAGAAGAAGGTGTGGAAGAAGAAGAAGAAGGTGTGGAAGAAGAAGATGGTGTGGAAGAAGAAGATGGTGTGGAAGAAGATGAAGATGAAGAAGAAGATGGTGTGGAAGAAGAAGATGGTGTGGACGCCGATTGGTCGCTAGCACTTTCTTGTTGGGTATACTTTTTTGCATTCATCTTGTATGCTAGACAACACTTCTTCTTTAGTTTGTTCCTTAGGTGGTGGGTTATTTGGATTTTTTGGAGTTGGAGGTGGAAGTACTGCTATACAATCATAAATAGTTTCAATAAGTACTTTACAACCGTCTATTTTAATAGTCGAATTTAATACAACACCAATAATATGAATAGTGGGAATATGAATAAAATATTTTTTTAATTTGATAAATATTGTTTTAATAGGTGCCTTATAAGATGATTTTTCCATATATTCACTAAATAATAAAAATATTAGAGCTATATAAAATATCATAGTTGAAATAGTAGAATAATATATACCCATGCCCTTGTTACCTCGACTAGAAGAAACACCCTTACCCTTAAACATACCTCTTAATCTTTCCATTTTAATTATGCAAATATATAATTAAAGATAATAAAATTAAGTGCGCTAATTAAAATAAAGTAACAATAATAATTTAAAGAAGGAACGAAGGTACCAAACGCCAACGTAACGTCGACGTGTAATCGAGGTTGAAAATTGAAACTTTGCTCGATGGATGATCTTCAAGCTAGTTGCCAACTTCACTCCCAATTTTGAACTTTGATATAGTTATACAAATGAACAAATAAAATTTAATATTTAGTAGACAATATAGATTTGTAGAGAGATAGATTGAGAGATTGTAGGAAGATTTGTGAGAAAGATGAAGAGAAAATGAGGTATTTATAGTTGGAAAAATTGGGTTAAAGTGTAAATATATTAACTTAGGGGTTAAAAATAAATACTAAGGGGGTGGGGAGGCCAAAAATGGCCGTTGCCCTGCCAAAATATAAAATGACCGTTGTGCAACGGGATATTTTGCAGGGGGATAGGGTGGGTCGGGACGGGCACGGGCGGGACGAGCCCAGGTCCCGTCTCGAGTTCGAGTCCCGTTCGGTAATTTTTTTTAGGGTCGGGGTGGGACCGGGTCGGGGTCGGGTCTGGACCGGGCCAACCCAGTCCACTGGCAAGCCATAAAACATTGTATTCATCAAAACAAAATAATGCAGTACAATACAATACAACACGATATATATAATATGATACATTATGAAACAATACATAACAACCATCCAAACAAAGTGCAAAGTTAAGTTGTTCTCTCGAACATCGATCTTTCTCGAACATCGATCTTGAACTCATAAGTTAAGTTATATTTTCAACAATCGCTTAATGATTTTTTATTAAACCATAGTGGGGCGTAATCAAATTTTACTTAAAAGTAGTGTAACTAGTCGGAAAATGCCGAATCTATCCTAAAATATTTTTTGGAAACATTGATCAAATTATATAAGTATGTTGGTATGTGTCACACACAAACACAAATGAGTCTTAGATTATTAGTTGATGCACCCGTGAATTGGTTATTTTCCTTTGTCGTCCACCTACTATATGCTTCCAACTTCCGTTACTACAAAACAATATAGAGTCACGAGACTACATTTTTTGCTTTCCTCCTTCGCTTTTACATCCAAATAATGTTCACTAATTTAACTTTGATTTAGTATATTTTTTTTTGTATGGTTCATTTTCATGCCTCATAAAACCACGATGTTGCAGTCGGAGTAACAGAGATATTCGTCGAATAAATCTGTGGGTATGAAATCTGGTTAGTGTTGGAATCAGAGCACTCTTTTTTTGGTACTCTTCTTATTTTTCATTTTCCCCCAATTATTTATGATAAAGAACCTTAATGTTGGGACACGTAAATCTATAGTAAATAGATAGCACGTAAATTATAAATGAATAGCATTCAGGAATCTCTTTAAGCGAAAGCGAAAGATTGGAACAACCTCATTTCAAGTCACTAACCGTAAAAATTATCATGTTATGTCGGAGCAACCTCCTATTCTATAGTAAAATCTAGCTTGTATGCTAAAGAGAAGAAAGTGTGAACAAATACTAAGTTTCGTCTCTAGCATATTTGATTGTACATTGTAAGTATAAAAATTAGAATTAACATTAATTACTCAATTAGCAGTAATATTGGAATTCCTATAATTTCCTAATGGGATTTTAGAACATCCCTTATGGGGAAGAGCTTAGGTAAGACAACATCATATTTTTTTGATTTAATAGATCAGCAAGATCCGGATGACCATAGTGATCAGCAGTTTCATCAGCTCAAAATAAAATTTTATAGATTTGTAAAAAGATACTCTCAGCACTCAATTTTCAGTATTGAGCCAACTGATTCAGTGGTCATCTTCTCTTCCGATACTTGGAACCAAGATTCTTCTTCAAACTTAGGTTCTGTAGCTTTTATTTTTAGGGTACCATGGACTCTAACTTCCCACACTTATGAATACCAATTTTACTGCAAAAATAATCTGATTAAACCACTCCACTTAGCTTTGAGTGATTCCAACGAGGGGAAGAACCAAAAGAGAAAGAGGGATACGTGTCAAAATGATAGTAGTAGAAGTAGGACCCACAAGTCCAAATGTTAACCAGTAAAGAGCCTCACACATGTATGACTTGGCATTGTCTACATATTTTAAACTTCCTCAATAGTTGATGTTCTCCATGAAAGAGCATTCTTGTGGACAACAACATATCGATCAACCTAAACTCGCCACGTGTTTCCAACCTTTAGGAGACCTTTTTCAGTATAAATTTACAGCCTCAACTTCATATGATTCTTGCCACATAAACACTCACACACACACACACACAAAATAGTACTACAACATTTTCTTTTGTTGTTATGTTTCCTTTAATATTGCTCAATTTCCACCTTCAATGGAGATATTTCGTTTACTATGGGCTATTATTTTTACTATTACGTTGTTATTCTATAGGCATTCAATCAATGTAGAAGGAAGACATCACATTTCCAAGAAACAAAAGAGCAAGAATGTTAGTAATGCTCCTAGTCCCGTTGATGTTCGTGTTAACGAACCATCATCACTACCACCATCACCACCACTTTCTTCTCCCGGTAATATTGTTCCGTCCGATCCGAGTTATGGAGGCGGCCCCACGCTGAATTCCGACGATAATTGCATTTTCGACGTGACGGAGTACGGAGCCGTCGGGGATGGCTCCACTGATGACACGGACGCATTTGTTGCGGCTTGGAAAGCCGCGTGCCAAGTCGAATCCGCCGTGGTCTTGGCTCCTGCGGACCGTACTTTCATGATCACTTCTACCATTTTCTCTGGCCCTTGCAAGCCTGGACTCGAATTTCGAGTAAGAACATATCACATCATGTTACTTCCTATGTTTCAATATATGTGACATAATTTGACTCGAAATTAAATGACATAGACTGGCCGGAGGGAGATATTCTTAGTTGTACATTGCCTTTAGTAATAATATATTAGTTTTTGATATTATTTTTGTAAATTTTGTTACAAATAGGTAAACGGGGTGCTAATGCCACCAGAAGGACCAGATTGTTGGCCTAAAGAAGATAGTAACAAGCAATGGCTAGTGTTTTACAGACTTGATAATATGAGTTTTACTGGTACTGGTACTATTGAAGGTAATGGTGAAAAATGGTGGGAACTCCCCTGCAAACCACATAGGGTAAGTTTTTTTTTTTTTTTGTTCGTTCTTAATTTTCTTAAAGAAAAAAAAGAAGAAGAAGAGAAAAGAGGCCGTGATAATATTAGTTTCTTTTTCTCTGTCTCTTTTGTCTATCTTTCTAATTGGATTATTTCAATTTGTCTCAATATCTTTCAGTTGTTTAAAAATAGCATTTTAAGTTATTGTACTGATGTTGCAATGAAAATTTTAAATTATTAGTGTAATTTGACTTTTTATAACAAGTTACTTTCTCCATTTTATTTCAAAACTTATGTGATGTAATTTCTTTTTTTGTCTGTCCTATTTTCATAGTTAGAAATTATTTAATTTAAAATACTAATTTTATTCTTAATAAGATGATTTATAATTTTAGAAAGATCTACAATTCGTGTTACATCATAAATTTTAAAAATATCTTCTTTTCCCCATAATTTTCATGCCGAATCCAAGTGTATTATATAAATTAGAATGATTTGAATATCATTTTTTTTGAGATTAACAATCAATATTATAAGTAGAGTTACCTACCATAGCCTTTTAACTGACTTGTACAAATATCTTAAACATTGATCATTGCATAAAATTTAATCGTTAAAGAAACTGTATTAATAAGCATTAAGTTCGATGATTCTCGTGAATGCATGTTCTGTATGGTAATCAGTACAATTCCATTTGTTAAATTTCAGGGACCTAATGGCTCAACTTTACCTGGACCATGTGACAGCCCTACTGTAAGTTATCTTCACTTCCTCTCTCTTCTCAAAATATATTACATTGTACTCACGGGCGGAGTTAAAATTTTAATTACGAGTTTGACAAACTTTAGTAAGTTTGTCGAAATTTTATATTTGTGTTAAAAAATATACTTGATATGTATAAATAATTTATCAAGAACTCATAAAATTGTCTTTTCTAAAACTTAAAAACTATCAACTCAAAATTGTGAACCCGCTTCTCACTGTACTACTACTTTGGTGTGTAACATAGTAACGTAGAGCCTAAGGGGCCATTTGGTTTGAAATTGAGATATCCCATGATTATAATCCTGAGATTAAAATCAGGACTATAACTTGAATTATTTATTTCATACATAATTTTGATTTTAATAACGATTTTAGCTAATACTTCCAACCAAATATGAGATAAATTTGATCCTAAATTCTAAATTGAGATAGCCCACCTAATCCTTCTAATCAAAGGACCCTAAGTGGCTTCGTCTATTTTCATCATGTAACCTTTTTTTGTTTGTTTGTTTATTATTTTTTTGTGTGCAGATGATAAGGTTTTTCATGAGCTCAAATTTGGTGGTGAGAGGTTTAAGAATACAAAACAGTCCAATGTTCCACATGAAATTTGATGGGTGTGAAGGAGTACTGATAGACCAATTGTCTATTTCTTCACCTAAGCTTAGCCCAAACACTGATGGAATTCACATTGAGAACACCAAGTCTGTTGGAATCTACAACTCCGTCATAACCAATGGTACAAAACTAACCCCTAATTAATGGGCGAAGTGCACATATATTTGATTTTGACATCGCCATTTAATTTGTATTTTTTTAATAAAAAATTGCACATGTATCCACGTGTGGATAACTTCAGACATACAATATTTGAAGTTAATCTTGATAAAGTCTAACTTCAGACATAATATATGAAGTTCTTATGGTATATATGATTGAACTTTAGTTACTTTTGCCTGACTTCAACCATTTCTCTCGAAAGTTCGTCCATATATAGTTGAAATTTAAACAAAAAAGAACTTAAGTCATACATAATGATTAATATCTAACCATTTTTGCATTAAGTTTAAACAGAAATACATGAACTTCACTCATATATAACTTTATATATTGGTTTTTCCAAGCTTAATTTCAGGCGTCACATGTCTGAAGTGGATATATATAAGAAAAATTTAAAAATAGGTTTCCAAGCTTAATTTCAGGCGTCATATATCTGAAGTGGATATATATGAAATTTTTTAAAATAGGTACAGGTTAAATAGCGGTTCAGAATAAGTTGTCCCCAGAAGATAAATCTTTTTAAGAAAATGTAATTTGTGGTTGTATCAGGCGATGATTGCATATCAATAGGACCAGGTAGTTCAAACGTTGATATTGAAGCAGTCACATGTGGGCCTAGTCACGGGATCAGGTACTTTTTCTGTTTCTATTTTTTCATTGAAAGTTGACGTATTGACTATTGTCCTACCCTCAATTTTATAAATTAAAAATTACTAACAGAAAGCTGAATCTAGTTTTCCTTATTTTAGTATTTCGTGCAACTAAGGACAAGATCTGTCTTTTTCTCTTTTAATCTTCGAAATTAATCATGGCACCGGATCTAGAGTATATCAAACCTCTTTTTTTTTTCTCTTCATTTTTTGTTCTATACTGACTTTAAAACCCGATTAATTCAACTGAAAGATCTACTTTGTGAAATAAAGCACTTCTTATCAAACGTAAGTTCTACGTGACTTGAACTCGATACTTCTATTAAGAATGGAAAGGTACTTACCACGCTATCACATATTTTATAAAATTGTATTAATATTTTTTGATAGAGTCTTCTCATTAATATATATATATATATATATATATATATATATATATATATATATATATATATATATATATATATATATAGTGTACAATATGAATCCTAATTGAATGATGATCTCTACTTTACATAATTACACTCAAATATTAATTACAGAATATACGGGGAGTATAAATATATTCGCTATCACACCCGCTCAGTCGGAGCGGGAGGAGGCCAAACGATAAGACTGAATATGAAGTCAAGGAACAACTGCCAAGGAAGCCCTTTTGTGAAGATATCTGCGTACTGATACGAAGAAGACACATGCAACAACCTAACATGACCTATGACAACCTTCCCACGAACAAAATGGATATCCATCTCAATATGTTTGGTTCGCTGATACTGAACCGGGTTATGAGATAAGTAGGCCGTAGATATGTTGTCACAGTAAACCATAGACGTCTTACGTAAGGGACAATGAAGCTCCAGGATGAGGTTTCGGAGCCAATAGATCTCAACAACAATGTTCGCAAAGCCTCTATATTCTGCTTCTGCACTCGAACGGGAGAGTGTGGCTTGCCGCTTGCCAGACGAGATGAGATTATCCCCTAAGAACACACAGTAGCCGGAGGTGGAACGACGTGTGTCCGGACAGCCTGCCCAATCGGCGTCCGTATATGATATCAGCCTGGTCGGTGCAGAGGGGTAGAGATGTAATCCATAGTAAATAGTACCCTTAACGTATCAAATGATACGTTTAAGAGCTGTAAAGTGAGGCTCCCTGGGGGCGTGCATAAATAAACACACATGCTGAAAAGCATATGCAATATCATGCCTGGTGAATGTAAGATACCGAAGAGCACCAGCGAGACTCCTATAAAGTGAGGGATCGAGCACCGAATTCCCGACAACATCACTAAGTTTCGATTTTGAGTCGACTGGAGTAGGCATGATCTTGCAGTTTGCCATTTTAGCCCTGTAAACAATTTTTTTGGCATACTTACGCTGACACAGGAACATAACATCTGCAGATCTGGTCACAGAAATCCCCAGAAAATAGCTCAACTTCCTCAAGTCTGCCATATCAAATTCAGATTTAAGCAGGGTAATGATCTCATTTGTCAGCACATCAAAAGAGGCAGTTAGAACAATATCATCCAAATATAGCAAAAGGTATGCAGTGTCACTACCTCGGTGAAAAATAAAAAGTGAATGGTCACTTTTGATGCACACGAACCCAATCTGCATGATGTAAGTGGCAAAGCGCTCATATCAAGCCCTGGGGGCCAATTTCAAACCATACAGTGACTTACGGAGGCGACAGACATCCTGAGGAGCCTTTGGATGCACAAAGCCAGACGGTTGGTGCATGTAAACAATTTCTTTCAAATCCCCATGTAAGAATGCATTTTTCACATCAAGTTATGAATCAGCCAGTTCTTACCTAGAGTTATGCTTAGAACAGTGCGAATGGTTACCAGTTTGACCACCGGACTGAAAGTCTCACCACAATCAATACCCTTCTGTTTCCCTGTGCCATTTGCCACAAATCTGGCCTTGTGACGTTCAAGCTCACCATAGTCTCTGAATTTGTGATGAAAGAGCCACATACAATGAATCACATTCACCCCCTCTGGTCTCTGTACAAGATCCCAAGTGCGCTGAGTGGTAAGCGCATCAAATTTCTCACGCATGGCCGCATTCCAATTCGTATCAAGTTTGGCTAGTTTTGGGTTTTTGAGTATAGGTGATATAGATTGAGTGGATAGGTTGAAGTGGATTTTTGGTTTGAAAATCTCGTGCTGGGCACGGGTTTCCATTCTGTGTGTGGGGATGGGGGCAGGGGTATGTGGCAGGGACAGTGACATTGGGCAGTGGGTTGCGAGGGCTGGTGATGGTGAATTTGGGAAGTGGGGCGTCGTGTTGGTGGCAGAAACAGTGGGTGGGGTTGAGTCTGGCAGGAGGGGGTAGTGTGTTAGGGTGACGATAATGGGTGGGTGGGCAATGATAGTTTGCGAGAACAGAGGCTGGGCAATGGAAATTTGTGGGAACAGAGGGTGGACCGACGGGGAGTCAGTCAGTGGAGGGGAGGTTGCTGGAAGTAGTGGGCGTGGAGCCGGATTGAGAACTCCACGTATTATGTGTTGCAGGAGCGAGGAAGTGCCAGAATTATCAAGAAAGCCATAGTTGGGGACGTGAAACTGACGGATGTTGGAATAAGGGAAAACATTTTCCTCAAACGTGACATGACGAGAGATAAAGACTTTGTTTGTGGAGGAATCGAAGCATAAATATCTCCTATGGTTTGGGGGGAACCCCAAGAAAATGCAAGAAGTAGTCCTAAGTGCTAACTTGTGAGAAGCTGTAGAGGCGAGATTAGGGTAGCATAGACAATCAAAAGTGCGTATGTGACCATTTATGGGGATTCAACGGAATAGAATTTCATATACCAATTTGAATCCGGTGGATGAAGTTCGATAGTGTGCATTGTGGACTCTATATCTGTTGGGTGGGCCACAACCGAGTAGGCCTCCTGCCACTGGGTCGGCAATGGCCCATTTGTCACTGAATTGCTGCTGGAATTTGCATTCTGTCATGGCCCAAATCCTGGGGGCTCGAACGCCGAAAGTTGGGGCGTAGCCACCGGGCCCGTAGGTGGCTCCGGCCCGGTTTCCGGTTGGGAATGGACTAGGCGGTGCGACCCCGACCACGACCACTGCCATGCCTAGTGGCCTGTCCCGCCACTGTGCTGCCCTGTTGTCCCCCGGAGTTGGTTCTGTCACCTTGTCCACCACCACCACCGCCGTCGGAATTTTTATTTCCACCATTTGTGTTATTTCGGTTATTACCATTTCGGTTTTTATTACCATTTCATCCTTTTTGTCGTAGGTTTTGTTGTTCAGAATTCATGGAATTATTATTGGTGGCAACAAAACTCGAATTTGGAACTGTGGCTGCCTTTTTCGCGAAACAAGAATTAACATGGAACGTGCTTGATAGAATAGGGGTAGTGGATTACTTTGGCGAATGAGCGTTCCCACACCACTATAGGCATCGGTAAGCCCCGCAACCAATTGTAGGACTAATCGGTTGTTGTCGACTGGCGAACCAACATTTTTAAGTTGGTCTGATAAAATCTTCAGGCATTGACAATATGCCGATGCATTTGGGAAATCCGTCATTTCTATGGTGGAGAATTCTTATTCCAATGTCACGGCGCGAGAATTTTTATTATCTTGAAAAATGTCCCGCAAGCGATCCCAAGCCTCCTTTGCAGTGGAATCTGGTTCTATTATTGTGTGCAACAAATCTGAAGAGATTGTTGCGTAAATCCATCCAAGAACTGTGGCATCAAGAGTTTCCCACAGTTCCAAGTCATCACCTGTCAATGATTCCTTCCCTTTGTGATTTGCCGATGGGATTATGTGATGAATAACCCGGTGAGAGCGGCAACATATTTTCAATAGTTCTGCCCATGTTGCATAGTGAATATTTTTCATCTCAAGAGTGATGAAAATATGTGTTTTTATGTTTGAAACGGCTAAAGTTGGATGATAAAGGGATTTGGATTCAGACATTGTTGGTTTGATGGAACAAAAATGAAGAATAATTATGGAGAGTAAAAAAAATATTCAAAATTTTTTGGTCAAGAAGGGTTCGAGACGAAAATTTGAGAAGAATGAAGGAGAAAGAAAAAAAAAATCGGCCAATGGTAGGATTTTAGACGAAAATTGATAAGAAAGAAAAAAATTGGATCTTTTTCTTAGACTTTTGATACCATAATAGACGAAATATTTTCACCAATCTATTCTTCCATATAGGGCAAATTATATACACAATATACAATTAATGATTAGAGGAAATCAAGTCTCTAATCTTCCTAATTGATAACAATCCCTACTAATCTTCCTAATCACTAATCCCTAATAATCTTCTTACTTCTTACCATATATACAATGATACTATATTAATAATAATATCAATAATGATAATATTCTAACAGATACAATGCGAAAGAAATTATGCTTATAAACTTAACCGAGTCACTAATGAAATAGGATACAAATATTACTATGATAGAAATAAGAAAGTAGTTAAAAATATAACAGATTAAAAGAAACAGAATTAGAAATAATAAAGTCGGAAATCCAAAAAAGAGGAAAGACGAGGATGGTAATTGATTATAGAGAATTAAATAAAAAGACAATATTGATGGATATTTTTATCATACAAAAGAAACCTTATTAACAGATTAGGATGAAAGAAATGGTTTAGTAAATTTAATTGTGAAAGCGGATTTTGGCAAATTAGATTGATGAATGAATCAAAACCTTTAACAACTTTTAGTGTCCCTCAAGGACACTATAAATGGAATGTATTACCATTTGGATTAAAAAATGCACCACAAATATTTCATAGAAGAATGGACCAAGTGTTCGGAAGATTAACAGAATTTTGTATAGTATATGTTGATGACATATTAATATATAGTGACAATTTGGAAAACCATATAAAACATCTAGAAGAATTTATAAAAACTGTGAGACAACATGAAATATTATTATCTGAAAGAAATCTGAAATTTTCAAAAATCGTATTGAGTATTTAGGATATATTATAGATAAAGAAGGATTGCAATTGCAAGAACACGTTGTAACAAAAATAAAGAATTTTAAAGATAAATTAGAAAATAAAAAAGAAATACAACAATTTCTAGGAGTAGTAAATTATGCTTCAGACCATATAAAACAGTTGCCACTTTTGAAAAAACAGTTGCAAGAATTAACTAGAAAAAATATAACATTTGAATGGACAGAAGAATATACTAAAGCTATAAATGAAATAAAAGAAAAAGTAAAGGTCTTACCAAAACATAGAATACCAACTGAACAAGATCAATTAGAACTTTTCACTGATTCTAGTGATATAGGATGGGGAGCCGTCCTCATAGCTTATGATAAAGATGATATAGATAAAGAAAAATCATTGATATGTGGATATGAAGGTGGAACATGGAAACCGAATGAGAAAAATTATCATATTAATGAAAAAGAACTATTAGCTGTAAAATTTGGAATAAAAAGATTTCATTATCACCTATTACGAGTAACATTTGTTGTTAGAACTAATAATACTCAAGTAAGATCTTTCATTACAAATAAAATAGATCATTTACCAGAATTAAATAAAAGAAGAAAATGACAATCATTCTTTTGTTGCTACGATTTTATTGTTAAAAATATCTCTGAAACTAAGAATATTTTAGCTGATTTTCTTAGAAGGTTTAACCATGTCAGTCCAAAGTGACAACCTTGATGAGTATATTACTAATGTTACGAAAATTATTATCCAGAACATGAAACTATAGTAACCAAAACATAAGAAAATACCCATCTCATTAACCAACTCAAAGAAGCCATACAAGACCGACAAACCTTAAAAACCTTACAAAAGCCACAAACATCTATTTCTACTTCTGAAATACCAAATAAACCTACTACAATCCCAGGCTCTTTGCATCCAAACTTGCAACTATGCCATCTTCATCCTCCCATGTAGCAATGAGTGACAAACTGAAACATACACCCGATTTTATTACTGCGTATGAACATATAAATAGATTTTATGATTACAAATCTAACCCCTATATTTTGAGAAATGCTAAATTGAGAAAATATCCTAGACTTTTATGTAGTGAAAATGCTAATTCTGACATAGTGCCAAAATTATTTACTTATGATTTTATTGACAAAATAATAATAGATGAGACTTTTTATAATATTGCTAAACTACCTAGTATTATAGTAGAATCTGCTAAGGCAATGATGGAATCTTTAGGAAAAGGTATATACGGGATACAATTATTTGATGCTTTAATAGACCTAACAGGAAAACCCATTGTAATATGTCAATTGTTTAAAATTGGAAGAAACATCAATATTAGTGGGGATGACGAAGATCTAAAAATAAAAATACTCTGTACTGTGGACAAATTCCAAGAATGGTTAACTGTCAAAAGAGCAATCGGACTACTAACCCTGAAATAAAAAATAGAAGACATGCTAAAAGCAAGAAAAATCTGCATCATTGGAACCACAAAAGGTGGAGAAGTGGAAGAATTGATTACCCTGTACTATAACAATGACATATTATCCCAGGATACTATTGACCTTACTAACATGCATGATAGAATTATGAACATGAAACACAAACATGCCAAGGAGACTCTACATCAATGCCAGATTTTGACAGGTCAGAGAAAAAGTCCTGTGATTAATACTAAACATATCACCAATACTACTAAATCATTGCCAGGATGATATGTTTAGTGTTAACTTGATTTCAGCATATATTTTTTTCCCCATAGTTGTATTGGATTTTTTCCAAAATTCATTTTTAATATATTAAGATATCTTTCTTTTAATAATTGTAGGTTATTATTCCTATCTGATCTTATATTACACAATCGTAATGTCTGTATTGATAATATTATTTTTAGTATTATCCATTTATTACAAGGCGTTTGTAAACTTAGGGTATTATTATTTATGACTTGTTTTAAAGAAATCTAACAAATTGTTCCCTAGTAATACTTGTTGTCTCATGTTATCGTCTTGAACGTGGAGTGAACTTGAGACTTAAATTTGAGTGGATAGACCCAAAGAAAATGAGAGAAATCATCTAACAGTATCAAATAATATTTATGACCGAGTTTGCTAGCGATAGGAGAAGTCCATAAATCCGCATGAATAATGTCAAAGGGAGAAAAAGTAGCAGTTAAAGACGACATAAATGAAAGTCTAACATGTTTACCTAAAGGACAAGAATAGCAACTTGGGGAAAGATTCCCCTTATTACATGTAATTAAATTATGATTTCTAAGAAAATTAAAAATGGGAGCTCTTGGGTGTCCAAGTCTGGTGTGCCACGTGGATGGAAAGATCGCAACAAGAGATGTATGAGGGTTGATACTGGCAGTGGAAGTAGATGAGAAAGGATAGAGGCCCCCCACACTATTGCATCTCATAAGAGGTGTCCCCGTGCGTAGGTCCTTCACAGAAAAACCAAAGGGGTCAAACTCAAGAGATACATATTATAAATAGCAAACTTCCTAACAGAGATTAAAATTTTAATGATATTAGGAGCATAGAGGACGTTACGGAGGGAAGATGGAGGGTGAGGTTTCAGTATGTGTGTGGTTCCATACCCTTGAATTGGAATGCGATTGCCATTTCCGACCAAAATAAATTGAGGAGTTCGCAAATTAAATAGGAGTGGAATATTACCAGAGTTTCGAGTGAGGTGGGATGTGGCGCCCGTGTCCATGTATCAAGAATCATCGGGCTAATGTAAATTCATAGTGTTGTAGGCCTGGGCCAATTCCGTTGGTGTGAGAAAATCGGACTGGGCAATGGACTATTATGCATCTGTGATGTGAGCCTGTTGAGTTGGGCTTGTTAGGCGAGGGGAAGACCTGGGCCCAATAAGATGGGCTGCTGCCAGTGGGCTGGGGTAGTCAAATACGGGCAGGGTGGTGAGGCCTAACTGCTGAACAACTGCCAAGGTAGTGGGTCGGCCTACTAGACTGGCTACCGAGCCGGCTACTGTGGCTGGCCACCCGAGTTGGGCCTTCCACCTCGGCCTTTTCCTCTCCCGCCGCGTCCGCCACTGTGGCCTCGCCCTCTGCCGCCTCGACGGCTGCTCCGCTGCTGTTGGTTGTCGGTGGGGCCGCAGGTTCGGTGGTGGTCTCCGGTGATTCAACCACCGACGTTTTTTGTTGTATTCATCCTGTTTATCACGTCTAGTTTCTTCCAAAAGCAATTGTGATTGGGCCTTGTTGAAGCTGGACAGATGATCGACCTGTTGTATCATCGTTGCGAGTGTGTCATATTCACCTTTCAGCAAACCATTAATTAGTTGCAACACTATCTTAGTGTCCAAAATCGGAGTGCCCACATTGGATAATTGATCGGCAACTAATTTCAATTGTGTGCAATAGTCGGACATGTTCGCAAAGTTTTCAAGACGCGTGTTATTGAATTGTTCCTCAAGATACACGATACGTGTGTGTTTGTTGTCTTGAAGAATTTCCTCCAACCTTATCCACAGCTCACACGCCGAATCGCCTGTTTTCATAATAGTATGAAGAAAGTCCTTAGAGATGGTGTCATGAATCCATTGCTTGACGATTGCGTCAAGCTAGCGCCATGCCGTGTCGTCGACATCGATAGGATGGAGGAATGTGTCGTCAATATGATCAAGCACATTGTAAGCACATGCATGAATGCGAAATAGTTCAACCCACGATGAATATTGATCATCCTCTTGATCAAGAACTAAAGTTCTTAATATTGGTGACGACGAACGCCGGGTGGAAGTAGGAAGTAGAGGAAGAGGTGGTGGGGGGGGGGGTTGTGTGTGACGACGAGAGAGGAGGAGGAAGCCGTGGGAGTAGCCATGAAAGCCATTAGAGGGGCTAATTTTCGGTGAGCAAGAGAAGAGGTTTGTGTGGGTAGGGTGGCCGCCGGTAGAGAGGGGGGGGGGAGGCGATTAAAAGAAAGAATTAGAGAGGTGTTTTAGGGTTTGACTCTTACTACCATGTTGAATTGTATTAATCTCCCTTGATAGAGTCTTCTCATTAATAAAATATATATAGTGTGTACAATATAAATCTAATTGAATGAGTTCTCTACTTTACATAATTACACTCAAATATTAATTACAGAATATATGAAGAATATATAAATATATTCGCTATCATATTTGATAACTACCAAGCCTTACCTTTCCTTCCCTTTTCTCCACCAAGATGTTTGGGTTTATTTTGAATTTAACTTTGAAAGGATTAATTTAAAATTGTCTCTAAAAAATGATTATGCATATTTACCTTTTTGTTTTTAAGAATAATTGATTTTAGGAATAAGGATTGCAAAATGCATGCTCGTTCATTTTCACTCAGTCATTTATATTTTTGAAACAATTTTCAAAAAGTGGAATACTTCCATTTAATTTTCATTCGCTCCCCAATATACTGCGTTCCACGTCTGTTGTAAAATGAACTTTTAAGTTAAAGACTGTTTTGAAATAAAAATAATTGTTTCTTGAAAAAAGTAGTGCATTATTTTTAGGTTAAACATCCAAACCAAGAATATTGTCACCAGCTTACTAGTTCTAGACACGATTCAATAGTGTCACATAAACTGAAACAGACTAGGTAGTACTAAAAACTCATAAAATGCTGATATATACTTGCCCTCTTTTGCTGCAGTATTGGGAGCCTAGGTGTGCACCGTAGCCAGGCATGTGTATCAAACATAACGGTCCGGAACGCCATTATAAGAGACTCAGACAACGGAGTTCGGATCAAGACATGGCAAGGCGGGTCAGGCTCAGTAACAGGTCTATCATTCGACACAATTCAGATGGAAAATGTGCGCAACTGTATAATCATAGATCAATACTACTGCATGACAAAGGGCTGTCGGAGCGAGACGTCAGCTGTCTGCGTGCGCGACATCTCATACCGGAACATCAAGGGCACCTACGACGTGAGGTCCGCGCCATTCACTTCGCGTGTAGCGACACCATTGCCTGCACCAACATTACAATGTCCGAAGTTGAACTTCTCCCACGTGAAGGCGAGCTCGTGGATGATCCGTTCTGTTGGAACGCTTATGGAATTCAGCAAACGTTAACGATACCTCCGATTGATTGCTTGCAAGATGGAATGCCTCAGTCAGTTGGAGAGGCTGTTGAATATACCTGCAACACCTGATGATTGATCGATCGATCGAGGAGTTCACAATTGTTAGTTAGTTATAGGTGTATTTATATGTAAATTACTTTTGTAGGTCAGTTTCATATTAAGTTTACTTACTAGCTAGGCTGGTTTTCATCCCTATTGGGGATACTATTATGTACAAGCAGATATGGTCTATTTTACTGACCTATTTTCTGTACTAGAGAGTGAAGTGTTTACTAATAAAATGATTAGTTTAAAGAGCTTCTCTATTCCATCATTTCCATTACAAGTTCCAAAAAGTAGCAACTAAAAACTGTGTTAGCAGAGTGGACTGATTTTTCACATGTTGTCAAAATGCTACACTTCCATTTTTAGTTCGTTCAATAAAGAATGACATACTTCTAAATTTGAAAATAATTAATTTTACCCTTGATGAGAAGCTTTTATAACCACAATTTTTATAGCATGTCTTAGGCTACGAAGTTTCAAAAGTTTTATCGCCACACAATGTCATGACATTTTTTAGACCACAAGTTTCGGAAGTTTGCATTTCTTTCTTAAACTTTATGACAATTCAAATTATGTCGCATAAATTGGTTTAAAGAGCTTATCTATACCATCATTTACATTAGAGTTTCCAAAAATTAGCAACTAAAAACTGTGTAGCAGTGGAACTTTTTTCATATTTTCTCGAAATAAAGGTAAGTATGCTATAGCCTTGAGCTTATTTACCTTTGTTCCAGTCATTGTGTGAAGATAAAACATTCACATCAACCACATAAAATGTAAACTACAGAAGCAACTCTAACCATATAAAAGGAATAAGATGAAAGAAAGAAAAACCAACTCATGCATAGAGAGAAACAGAGGGATGGTTGTTGAATAATCAGAATAATAGAATTTGCTGCATCAAGTTCGTGATTTTTTTTGTCCATTTCGCAGACCAACACGAAAAAGAGCTAAAAAAGAAATTTATGATGAAGGGGTTTTCAGATTCAGACAGCTTATTCTTGATTCATAAGGAAATATGTCTTAAACAGATTGCACTATTGATGAGAAAGATTCAATTTGTCCATCAAGAGAAGCATCAGGATTCAACAGGTACATAATGAGACCATCTAATTCTTTAGGAAGCTGTATTATGGCTCAGATTATTCAATTCAACAGGTTCTAACTTCAATTATTGTATGAAGTTTATTTGGATTTAGCTTATGTATACAGACAGTGTAAATAATTTTTATAGTATTTGTGTATTTAACACGTTGTAGCAGCCTAGCAGGTAACCAACCTTATTTTCTAGGTTCCTATATCCACCTTTTATGGAATGGTTACCTGTAGTTCGGTTGATCTTACATATTCTTGTTTCATTTTCACTTCCTACTTATTGCACACATATCAAATGATTCCACTCAGTTGAAGTGCTCTTCCTCCATCCATACTTCCTGAGACTCTCGAGTTCGGCAAGCCTCTCCCTCTCGAACCACCTGATTCATGACCAATTGTTGGTCTTGCAGGTAACTCGAATAGGAAAAATGAATTGCTTTCCGAGCTACTAATCCTATCAAGTATAGCGTATCGAGGGGGCCTTCGGTTGACAGAAAGTAATCACACAAAAGCCGGTTGCTTTGACTTGCACCGCCTTTCCAAGACATCTCGGAAGGCGCCAACGTGACAGTTCAACAGGGATGAACGATACGTGCCGAAATTTCCCTACATCGTTTCTTCTTAAAAGAATTCTATGTGACACGAATTCAAATCAGTCAGATCATGAATTTCGAATACCAATTGGTTAAACAAAACAAGATCAGTCCAGCGGTCAAAACATCACAATCCAAAAACTTAGTTGATTTTTATTTCCCTCCTCGGTGTCTAATAAGTAGTTGAATGTCTGATTTTCTTGTATATCCACTTAAAACTATTAAAATGGATATACAATGATACAGAGACAATAGAACGATACTAATCCCAGTAATAATTTTTTTTCTGGACCTTCACATTATATTACACAATCATTAGGTGTCAAAGGTTATTCATTTCCATACAAAGACACCTTACATATCAAGAATTATATAGGTGGACATGGATCCACTGATAACATATGAGAGATGAAGTACATTGTTGGCCTTGATTTTGGAGTTTCAAGCAAACACAAGCTTGCTAGCTTGATGATAAAAATCAAACTTATTTTACTTCATCTTCAAGATATGGAAGGCGTTCATCTAGCAAATCGCTAAGCTGCACATGATATCTAGTTGATGAATTTTCTAACAGAGTAATGTATTCCCAAGATGTTTACCTTTGATAATCTCCAATTCTAATACTCCAAAGCTATAGACATCACACATTTCCGTAACCTTCATTGTATATGCAAGCTCTGAACAATACAATTTCCAAAAAGATATAACAATTTAAATGTGCAAATGAGATAAAAGCAGTACGGATTGTGCGGCTATAGTTCATGAAGTTAATAAAAAGATAAGTAGTTAAGCCTTACCTGGTGCAACATAGCCATATGTGCCTGCAAGCGCAGTGCAATTGGATGAGTGGCTTGAGAAGCTTAGCTATGCCAAAATCTGAAACACGAGCTTCATACTCTGAATCAAGCAAAACATTACTACTTGATATGTCTCAATGAACAACCCGTGGTGAGCAATCGTGGTGCATGTAAGATAAATCATAAGCAATACCCTTTATGATATTCACCCTTTTAAGCCAATCCAATTTCTTGGACTCAACTTCACTGCTCAAAATGCTAGACAAACTCCCTCTCTCAATGTACTCGTTTACCAAGAACGAGTGTTGTGCATTCGAACAAAAGCCATAGTTTCACAATGTTCCGATGCTTAATCCCCATCAATGCCCTTACCTCAGTCATGAACCTTTTGCGATGCGCACTCTCAAATGAAGAGTGAAGTCTCTTGACAGCTACATTCCCCAATGATGGAAGGTTTACCTTGTAAACATTTCCATGCCCTCCTTGCCCGATGCAAAATGTTGCATCAAACTCCTCAGTGGCGTTTAAGATATCCATTTACAATGCCTTTCCATCTAACTTGGATATCGAAAGCGAACCATCATCCCGTCTTTCAACCTTTCTAACTCGTCTTCTTTGATCACACATAAGGAGAGCACCAGCGAAAGCACAGAGAAGTACTAGTGCTCCCGTAATAGGAAGTACGATTATGAGGATGAGTTTACGACCCTTTGCCATTGAGTGATTCTTCACCATAGAAGATGGCCTTCTGCAAGGCTGAAATCCTGTTACATTTCCACAAAGACCTTTATTACCTTCTAATGAGGCATTCAAAATGGACCTTCTAACTCATTGTATCACAAGACAACATCCTGCAAACCAGTCAAGCTTTCAAGTTCTTCAGGAATGCGGCCAGAAAAGCCATTGTGGGAAAGATTCAAGTGTGACAAGTCCAGCAAACCGGCTAGCTAAGCGGGCATTTCTCCATCAAGAAAATTATGGCTCAAATCAAGTACGCTAAGATGAGTTATCCTTCCTATCTCCTTTGGAATTTTCTGGCCAAACTTCTTGTTGCTCAGGTTCAAGAGAAACATGTTCATGCAATCTCATACAAATGTTGGGATCGACCCGTTCAATCTATTATCTGACAGATCAAGGGACTCTAACCGTGTCAGTGACCCAAAATCCCCAGGTATATTGCCAGAAATATGGTTATTTTGCACAAAAGCTTAACTAAAGAGGTCAATTTTCCAAATTCCTTGGGAATCTGCCCAACCAAATGATTCGATGAAAGATCAAGTCCAAGAAACCCTTTGACGTTTCCAATCTCTGGTGGTATACTACCAGTAATGTTATTTCTAGCAACTGGCAAATCAGTCAAATTCTTGCATTTCCCCCAGTTTCTGCTGAGTTCACCATGAAATTCATTATCCCTCAAATCAATGAACTGAAGATTTGGATGGATGCCAAAAGCTTCAGATAAATTCCCGGTGAAACTGTTGTTATTAATGTGAACCCTTTTGAGACTCGAGCACTTGCACAAGCTTTCTGGTATTGTCCCTGTCAACTTGTTATTCATCACCTTGAAGATTTCAAGTTTCCTACCTTGGCAAAGATTTTAGTAACTGGTAAAGTTGTTGCCATGTGACTAGGAGGTCACGGGTTCAAGCCGTGAAAACAGCCTTTTACAGAAATGCAAGGTAAGGCTGCGTACAATAGACCCTTGTGGTCCGGCCCTTCCCCGGACCCCGCGCATAGCGGGAGCTTAGTGCACCGGGCTGCCCTTTTTTTACTTATGCAAAGCTGCTCTGGCAAATGGCCTGAAAATTGATTATCACTCATTACCAGCGCTTTTAAGTTATCCAAACGTGAAAGCTCTTTCGGAATGAAACCCTAAAGTTTGTTGGCATGGAGAGACAAAGTACGCAAGTTTCTCAAATTGCCAAATGAAGCAGGATTAGAACCAGTAAGTTGATTATATCTAAAGAAAGTTCAGCGAGATTTTTCACATTCCCCAATTCTCCCGGAATGGAACCATTTAATTGGTTGTCAAAGATGTAGAGGGTCTCAAGCTTTGTTAGTGAGCCGATTTGTGGTGGGGTCGGCCCTGAAAACTGATTAGCCGACAAGTCAAGATAGGCAGGATTAGTGAGCTTACCGATTTCAGGTCGGATGGTGCCAGAGAGCTGGTTCATGCTAAGATCAACATATTCGAGAAAAGAGAGACGAAAATGGAAAATCATGTAGTGTACCAATGACACTAGCATTTGTAATATTCAACCTGTTTACCCTACCATTTAAGCATATAACTCCGTACCAATCCCTGCATGCATCAGTACTTAGTATCCACGAAGCCAATAAGGAATTGTTCTGGTTTTGGAAAGTTGCTTTCCATTTTAGAAGCGCAATTGCTTCCTCAGTGGAAGCAAAAGTAACTGTCAAGAGGTAGAAGAGTGTGAAAAACAGAAGGAAAGAAAATATTCTGGGAACCATCTTGTGTTAAATGGTTTAGCACATAGGGAGACAAAATTGGAGTCCACGTTGGATTGAGATTATTCGGTACGTTAATGAAAAATGGCATGGATGAGCCATTTCGGTAATGGTGATGACATAAATGAGCCAAACTATTGACAAGTGGCATAAATGGGTCATTTTCGATAGTTCGATGACATATTGGAGCCTTTTGTATTTGATAAAATCACAAGGCATCTATAATAAGTACCAAGGTGAGTACATAATTTACGCACTTGCACAAACTACGTGCATACAAATTCTTTTGCTATCAAGTAATATATGCATAACCAAATGAATTTAACAGTTTTAAAATATTGTGATTCTGAATTTAGAAGCACTAAAATTCAACACAAACAAAATATATCAAGTAGACAACTGCTGAAGAAGAAGTGAATAAGTCTGTGTACTAAAAAACAGCAGGCTGTTGCCCTCATAGAAGAACATGAACAAAAGCATCAAATTCAGATCTTAATGTCTTTAATGGGGGAGAAAAATTATCACAACCACAATCATTACCTTTGGCAAAAAAATCCTTAATAGATCTAAAAACTGGGGCTAACAAAAATAAAGTTGACATAATTAGAAAATCCGTGTTTCTGCGTCTTTGATCCTCACAATGCCTTACAAACAATCGTATGTTTTCTTTCCCTTGAAGAGTTCGTGCTCATATTTATTTTATGGCTGAACAGCCATCCTCAATCATTTTATCAGACTTAGAGGAATCCTTGGCATTATTTTGATGATGGTCAGCAGTAATCATACCTTTTCTTCCATTTGAAGAGCTGATGACGTTGAAGGAAGATTTAGCAAAAAGAGTGATCGATGCAGGAAAACAGGATGAAAGAAACTGCGACAATCCATCCATGTCTGTTAATAACAGAAAACCATAATTAGTTGAAATGTGCCACAGAGACGCGAACGTTAGCAATCATTGGCTCATTTCATATGACTCATATAGGTACCCTCCGTTTCAATTAGTTTGTCTTACCTTTCTTTCTAGTCTGTTTAAAAAGGAATTCCGCAGTAATCATACCTTTTCTTCCATTTGAAGAGCTGATGACGTTGAAGGAAGATTTAGCAAAAGAGTGATCGATGCAGGAAAACTGGATGAAAGAAACTGCGATAATCCATCCGTGTCTGTTAATAACAGAAAACCATAATTAGTTGAAATGTGCCACAGAGACGCGAACGTTAGCAATCATTGGCTCATTTCATATGACTCATATAGGTACCCTCCGTTTCAATTAGTTTGTCTTACCTTTCTTTTTAGTCTGTTTAAAAAGGAATTCCGCAGTAATCATACCTTTTCTTCCATTTGAAGAGCTGATGACGTTGAAGGAAGATTTAGCAAAAAGAGTGATCGATGCAGGAAAACTGGATGAAAGAAACTACGACAATCCATCCGTGTCTGTTAATAACAGAAAACCATAATTAGTTGAAATGTGCCATAGAGACGCGAACGTTAGCAATCATTGGCTCATTTCATATGACTCATATAGGTACCCTCCGTTTCAATTATTTTTTCTTAGCTTTCTTTTTAGTCTGTTTAAAAAGGAATTCCACTTTCTATATTTAGTAACACTTTATACCCAACATTCTACATGACATATTTAAGACCACAAGATTCAAAGGGCATTTTGATACATTACACACATCTTTAGTTTAAGACTACAAGATTCAAGATTCTTCTTTATTTTCTTTAACTCAGTGCTGAGTCAAACTAAGACAAACAAATTGAAACGAAGGGAGTAACTGATAAATGGTACAACACTGGGATAAGTTAACTGAAATGCAACAGATTGCAAATTGGTAAATAACTTAGATACGTAACTTTAACATATACAAGGTGGTATTTGCGTTGCTTAAATTTTAAAACCTTAAGGTAAATGACTTGAAGCCGTTCAATGAATTCTTTTTTGAAAACTATAAGTAGCAGTACAGTAAAGGTTTGGTTCCGAATAGGAAGTTACTGTTTTGTACACTTGGAGCATAATGTTATAGCTCGTTGATCACCAATCTCTAACTTCAAAAGCTAACTCTTCATACTGCACATGGAACTTATCATCTGTCTTTTAGAAGGAAAACCGTTCATTTTAGTCATTGAAAGTCCAAAAAGGATTTCATCTTCGTTGTTTTGGTTTTTTAACTACCATACATAGAGATAACTGTTGAAACGAAAAAAGAACTAAGTTTTCTATCGTTTCCAACTAGTTATTTCCCAATTTATAATTAGGTCCTTTATTTTACCGTGTGTTCCTTCAGAGGGTCTTTACAGTAAAAAGGTTATGTTCCTTGAAGCGAAACAAATTCCATTTCAAATACTTCTCTGATTAGAACAACTTAATGATCATTATTTCTCTTATTACAAATGCAAGAAACTCTTCCTTTCACTATGGGTAAAACTCATAGTGTTAGTTTATTTTCATTTCAATATGAAGTAGACCTCTATTGTCGCAGCCAATGCGTTATTAAATTAAGCCTATTTACATAGATGATCAATCATTATGAAGACTAAACATTCTCAACCACATAAAAGGAAAAACAAACAAATGCACAGAGAGAGAGAAGAGTGATAGTTAAGCTTTACCATAGAGATATGCTCCGTATCTGTAAGGCCAAATAACAGGAAATCTAACAGTTGAAACAAGTAAGGAAAAGGTTTGGTTTGATACTCACATTTAAAAAAATGAAAAATGAAATCACAGGCGTCTGAAGGAAGAATCTTTTTCTCGAGCTTGTTGTGCAACCTGTATGTTATAGCATGCAACTCCTTACCTTCAAAATCTTCACTCCCATGGAAAAAATTTCGAACATAGTCAAGCTCTTCTATTAGAGTTTCCTGACGCCAGGCCTTTGCACAATGCACGTACACGTCTTTAGCAAACCCAAACATTTCACTAGCATGACCACAACCAAGACAGTGAAATTGCACTTCAGTTGTTTCAGATGGCCCGTCGATACTTTGACCTGGCTTTATAAGATTTCTCTCAACAGCACAAACAGTATGACACCAGTGTGAGCATTGGTCGCAGCCTACCCAACTGCAAATATTATTGGCATAATCGAAGTTCAAACATACTTGACACATGCATTCACTGCAGAATCCCTTGTTTCTCGAACAAATTTGCATTTACAATTATAAACAGGCAACACCCTTTTGCAGCATATGTTCCGACACCTTTCAAGTGAAAAATCTGAATTAATTCAGTGGCTTGAATGTGGTTTTCCAAAGATAAGAAGCTTCTAAGACCCATTTCTATGGCAACAAAATTTGCAGTTGAGTCTTATTACACTTCGAGAGTGTCTCAACGGTAAGATCAGATCTGTCATTAAGCCTGTTCTGAAGGTTGACCAACAAATCTTTCTTGTAGGGACTTGCAATTAGGCTTCTCAAATATTCCTTTGTTGATTCAACTGCTTCATCAGGAAGGTCTTGTACAATCTGAACCATAAAGGAATAGACTCTGAAACTATTTGTCCAAGGATTCTCTCCGGCCCAGAAAGTTGACCATCTATTGTTGGTCTTGCAGGCAACTTGAACAGGAAAATCGAGTTGCTATCGGAGATACTAATCCTATCAATATCATTATCACATATTTCCTTATTGACCAGTTGACAACTTAGAGCTAAACTACTTCCATAAGGATGACCTGGCAATGTGAAATGTCCTTCAACTGGCCTAAGCCGGCTAAAAACCGACCAATTAAGCCCCTCCACGGAATACTCACTATCCTTTGATGAACTCAGGGTAAGTGAGTACCTAAGGTTGTGGGAGAAGGGATGGGAAATGGGAATAGCACGACGACAAGGAACCATTCCTGAAATAGCCGATCCTTGTGTTGTTATTTGATGCTTCCAGTGATTGTTGTAGACTACTGCTAGGCAAAGCCAAAGAAAGATCTAAGGTTTCATATTTTGGCTTCTTTTCTCTAATTTCTGCCTGACTTTCCTCATTCTCAGCTACCCTTTTAGTGGAATTCCCTCTATACTCATTCAACTGAAGGAAATCTCTCTCTACCAATATTTTGCTTTCCTCATTTTGATCCTCAAAAATAACTATTTCTTTCCCTTTAGAACTAACCATTTTTATTCATAAGTATCAATAAATTCTTCTCTGAAACTTGTTACCTGGAAACCCCGGTTTGGAATTTTCACAAAGCTAAGCGGGAGAGCTCTTGACAGACACAAGTTCCTAGCAGACTTTCTGGCGTGAAAATTAAGCAGCCATGGAAAGTGAATGCGTTTGTCCTGAAATTTCCCGAATCAATTCTCATAAATGTTCTCCATAGATTCACTACTATTGGTATCTCTGAGTTGTCCTAACAGTTGCTTTTGAATGAAGAAATGGAAAGTCAAAGAGGCACTAAAAAACTTAAAAGAGTTAGAGAGGTGACTTCAGGAACCAAATTGAACAATACCCATGAACTACAAGACTCAAGAGTCAAAGAATTATAATTTCTTAATGCAAATCTGATCACTATTCCATCTTTCTCTTGTAGTTTCCATACCAAAGGTAAGATTATCTTTTCCTACGAATCTTCCGTGTAATATACAAGAAGAATTTGTTTGCACATGTTCTTCATTAGGTGTGCTAAGTTGCCCAAATCTTTATACCTTTATTTATACATCTAATATTTTTCTACTTGCTCCAACTTTTGACACTTCTACTTTGACTAATGCATATGGTTGTGCTTCTGTTATCCAAGAACTTTTCAGCAAGGGCCGCTACTGTAAAAACTTACCCGCACCAAACCAATACTACTTACCATACATGTTGATTTACCACGGTTAAGTGACAGAAGTATATACTCAAACACATGGCATTGCATGTATTTGCTTGGTGTAAATACCTGGTGTGGGTAAATTTTTACCATGCGGCAACTGTTGCCTATGGACAGACAGAAGGCATTGCTAAAACAGAAAAAATCATTGAAAAAATGCGAGAAATATTCTTAGAAGAGATTCTTCTGCTTTACTTCTTAAATTCTTGTGAAAGAGGTCCTCGACACAGGATCGAAGTGTAAACATTCATTGCACTGTCAGTGTATATAACTTAAATCATTTGGCTGCTTTTACAGGCAAGAACAGCAATCAGTTTACTACATCATTAACATCATGAATAGTAAAATTTGTTGTCCAAACGGTTAATATTCTGGTATTTCGATCTTCAGCAGTCACAATCACGATCAGGCATTTGTATTCCAGTAAAGTAGTTGTTTCAAAAATCGTCCACACACAATGACAACTCTTACTTTAGAGACTTACACAGACCATAAGAGGCCTAAATTAAGGACACCAGTAAAAGAAAATGTAGTAACAGAAACACTAGCATTTGCTCATTTTCCAAATGGAACAATATAATAAGTATGTTAGCTAGCACCATGTATTTATTCAGAGTATCAACCTAAGTACACAAAAAAATCATCACCAAATTGAATTTATAATAGAAGTCCAAAGACTAAACATCAATAAGAGCAAGCTGGGACCTAAAGGTATGAAATATATACATACCCCATCATGATCATGACAAATATATAGTACTAATCCCGTTTACCTCTCCTCTTTTCTGTATTCTTCTATTCACAGGGAAAAATTACCATAACCTCAATCAAACTGGATACAAATATCAACATCTCAATGTAGAGAAACTAATAACCTTCTTTTTTATATAGAGGAAGCGTCTTCCCTCCTCGATTGCCTCTGGTGGTGTCGTTTGCTGTGATGGCGAAGAACGCCACCAAAGGTCACGGGGTCAAAGCCTCGGAGTTGGTCAGCTTCCTTTGGATCAATTACACATTCAGATAGAGGGACCTTGTAACGAGTCCTGTCATAACAGTATGAATATTGCAAGTATTTCTTTCGGAAGCTCTCCATTTTTCGTCTTTGATCAGGGGATACACCAGTCGGAACGAATGCAGAGTTAGGGGCAGTGTCACATTTTGGTGACAACTCAATTGGATCAACTGCGCACCCGTGGAGGACGAAATCGGAGAACTTGGCGACATAAGGGGCATATTTGTAATTGACTTTGTATTTGCCCCCATTGGTAGCCCAGCTAGAACCATCCCATATTGTAGCATACAAAGACATTGGCTTAGAAGGGAAGTCCCCACCCATGGCTTGTGTCTTCTTGATCTCTCTTATGGGGACATTATCTACATAAAAGCTGCAAGAAAATGCATAAAAACACACACAAATCAAAATAAAATCTCACTAATGGTTGGATTACCAAAAACCAAGAATACATGTCAAGTGTACAAAAACTGGTTAGCAAAGGGTGGTATGTCACTACAATAAGATGTATAAGTTTAGAGTTTAAGTTGAGCAAACTAAATGGAAAATCTACTGGCTTTAGTACCTCTAGGACACGGATGACATAGAATAGAGGCGGATTTAGGATTTGAATTTGACAGGTTCAGCCTTTAAAGTTATTGGTACTGAACTTATTCTACTTTTGAAATCATGAGTTCAGAATATTGTAAAAAACAAAAGGGCAGCCCGGTACACTAAGCTCCCGCTATGCGCGGGGGTCTAGGAAAGGGCTAGACCACAAGGGGTCTATTGAATGTAGCCTTACCCTGCATTTTTGCAAGAGGCTATTTCCACGGCTCAAAATATAGTATTTGCTAAAATTTTATTATTTTCCAAAATAAATTGATGTTTTGTGTTGAAAATACTGGATACGGTTAAAACTGTATCTTCGAAGCTACAGTCCGTCACTAACACTGAATAAAGAACAAAACACATCTAATAGGAAGTTCTTGATAAGGAAACCATGTTTTCATCATAACAAACAGACATCATAAAACAAGCCCAAAAAGTAACTGCAAACTACTTAACCAAAATCAAGAAAAGCATAAAGGGTCTGGTCTAGTGGTTAATGAAGTGGAAAAAACTATTGAGAGACTACGGTTTCAATCCCAATAGAAACAAAAAAAATGTTAGGCGATTCTTCCTCATCTGCGTAAGTCTTGGTGAGTAAAGTTACCCGAGGTATTTAAGCTGTATCTGGTTGAATTAGGTACTTACATGATCTGACTATCAGTCCATAGGATGCTGTATGTATGAAAATCTTCAGTTGGATCAAACCAGAGTCCATATCTTTCTTCTCTGCCAACATTTGTACTACCATTCCCATAGATATTAGTTTGAATCCTCCAGTTTTTTGCTCTAATATTTCCCAAGAACTCAAAGTCAATTTCATCATGGTTCTTCTCGAACATGTCTCCATTAGACATCTGTCATCAGTCAAATAGTAAGAAAATAATAATTAAAGAACGGAATTTGCAGGATATACATGAGTCCAATTGATTATCAAGACATAACTGAGTAGCCACGTAGAGTGAAGGGTGGTCAAAGTGAAACAGACAAACGCCATTCATCAGAAAATTATGGTGTACATGGTCGAAGTCAGAATTTGAATGAGCAAATTCAAAATATTAATACGTAAACATACGAAAAACTATGGGGATTAAACATATAGATATATAAAGATAAAACAAAAATTTAACCTATTTATTGACTCTTTTGGACAAGAATAGCTCTACAACTGTATATAAAGATAAAAAATTACCTTTTGCACGTATATCTTAGAACACCCTTAACTAAATTTTTGTCTACAATACTTTTCCAAAGTTAAAGTTCCCAAGTCACCATAAAAAATGAAAATATAAAATCCAAATGCAAAACCCATGAAGATTTTTACTTTCCCTTGTGTTAAATAAATAAAGAAATGATCAGTTATTAGTAGCTTTTACTACTTACATAAAATGCAACAACCACTCCAGCAGTGTAATCTGCAGGTAACTTAATAGAAGCACTGAAGAAGCCATGAAGGTAGAGGTCTTGAGACACAAAGCCAGCTCCTGCAATTCATCCATTAATTCTCAAAAAAGTAAATTTTCTTGACCAAAGAAATTACTCCCTCTATCCAATTTATACCGCACACTTTTCTTTTTACTCAGTCCCAAAAAATACATTTTCTTATTTGATAATAATTTAACTATAAACTTTACCTTTTATGCTTAAAGAGATATCTATAACCACACAAATATCTTTGGCTTATTTTAAACCACAAGATTCAAAATTCTTCCTTTATTTCTTAAATGGACGGAGGGAGTATTAAACAAAAACTAGTACTCTTCGGTTCAATTTGTTTAGCATAGTTTGACTCGACACAAAATTTAAAAAGAAAAAAGATTTTTGAAATTTTCCTATTAACAATTGTGTGGTTATTACACAATATTTTTTAAAAATAATACTTTTAAAATTTGTAATCCTCCCATCTAACAATTATGTAGCTATACTACTTTTGAAACCTTTGTTCTTAAATATGCCATGATATATTTCTCAACATAAAAGCTGATTAACCAAGTATAAAAATGTGACAATATTTTCAAACAGCCTAATAAGGAAGTCACGAGCAAAGCTACAATAATAGGTACGGGTTCTATATTTATGTTAGAAAGTTCATTACATATATATAAATATTTAATTAGCTTTCCGGTAACTAAAATGAGTTATGAGTTCAGTAATAAGTTCAAAATGCATAAACTTTAAATTCTGACTCCGAAACAACGTCAAACAAAGTGAAACAAAGAGAGTACAAAAATAAAGCAAAAAAGAAAAACAAACCTGTTCTTTCATCTAGAGAAATATGAACAGACTTTCCATCTTCAAGAACCATAAGATTATCATCCCCAAATAGTTGTGAGTACCCTTCATCAAAAGGCAAAGTTGCAAGCTTTTCTAAAGACCCACAAACAAAAACAAAAACAGAACACAGTATGAAAATTTCCAGAAGAAAATTCACCATCTTTTTTTTAAATTATTTTTTTGCTTCTTTAATGAATGGAAAGTTGAAGTTTCTTATAGAGTTTTCTGTGTATTAGTAGAGTCGTATTATATAAGCAAAGACAAAAGGGAAGGTTTTTTATGAGCTGTACATTGTTCATACATATGGACAAAAAAATCAGTTGGAATTTGGAAAAAGAATATAAAAAAGAAGAGTATTTATTATTTTATTTCAAATTAAGTGGCCAAAATTGAAGAGGAGATATAAAAATATATGTATGTTGCACAACACACACAGCATACAAACACAAAATAAAGAAAGCAAAAGAGTGAGTTGCCTTTTTGTGTGGGTTGGGTTTTGATTGGCGAGAAATGATGGAAAGAAAAAGAAAATTGGCATCTTTTTTGGCTTAAATGAAGGCTATAAGATGACAAGTGGGGTAATATTAGTTTCCAAGGTTATAATGGAGCGGTATATTCTCTTTTATTCTTAAAAGGAAATTTCAAATTCTCGTTTAAGAGAATATTTTTGGTGTAGAAAGTTTCAGATTCAGGATCTTTCGCTGTGCGAATTTCCTGAGAAACGAAGTCATAGGCTCGTAGGTTCAGGGCTAGACCGACTATTTCGTGTTATCCAAACTCCCAGCATCAATGATTATCTCTGCACTGGCCAATTCCGACATAGATTTTGAATACGGCCTTCCGTCTCCTCCTCCTTTCTGTTGACGTTGGCTCACGTTGCCACACAATCTAAAGTCTTAAACATGAATTTATCTTTATTAGGGAGTAATTTATGTTCAATATGGGATTTCTCATAATATAATACTATGTTTAGTAGCATTTTTTTGCTATGTATAAAATTCAATGTTATTTAGTTTACAATTTAAAACCCGCATAATTAATATATGTTCAAGTTATGAGATAATCTATGCAACACATAGTGTTTAGCCTATCATTTGGGCTAAATCTGATAAATTAAATAAAAAATAAAATAAAAGAAAATTACCTAGTAACGGAAGGTTGTGCTCAGTAGAGGAAGATGGACTGCAAACTTCAAACTTTTATTTAAGAGGGAGTATTTTACAAGTAGAGAGAGGGCAGTTCAGAGATCTTCGTGGTTTCCAAAGCCTGCCTCAACTAATTAACAAAGATCCTTTTATAGAGGATCGGAATTACAAAAAGACAATCAAACGACCAAAACTTGGCCGACAAGATAAAAAGCTAAAAAGATGAAAAAGCTAAAAAGAAATGGGTCCACTACATGTGGCCGACAAAGAAAATTAGCTAAAATACATTTATGCTTTATTAAAGCAGATTCCTTAAGGGCCCACTACATGTGACCTCCGAAGAAAATAAACTAAAATACATTTCTGCTTTATTAAAGAAGATTCCTTCTGTCTAGCAGATAATGATGATGGGTCCGACTGATTTTAAACTTTTTCTTTTCCTTTGGCCTTATCTGAAGTGGAAGATTCTTCCAACTTATCTTGAAACCGTTGAAGGTATTCTTCAATATCAAATGTTTCATCATAAGGTTCTTGAGATTCGTCTCCCAAGTTATTATCTTCATCTTCATCACCTGTATGAACGGATGCCATTGATGTATCTGAGGGAAATTCCTCTTCCGGATTTTTCATTAAATTCCTCTTTACCTCTGTCATGTAAGAGGTTATGATATCAACTTTTGAAATTACTCCCTTTTTAAGTTGGAGTCTTCTCGCAATATGTTTGAATGGGCTATGAACCTCCTGCTGCTATTTTGTCTGTTTCAGCTCCTTATAATGGGTTATGGTAGCAACAATCTGATCTATGAGTTCTTGGCCATGCATTGTGCACTCATTTGATTTTTGTAACAGCTTCTTCCAGAACTTTGTATAAAAGGTCCTATGAAGAAATGGTATATTATGGGGGTATAACCCACCTCTACTGACCATTTCGTTATCCATGGGATAGAAAATTCAATAAAGAAATGCATATTTGCAATTCCTTCAATAATCATGCTATCATTTTCCCATTCTATGATTTTTGAAGATCCTTCGATCCATTCAGTGTATAAACTTTTGAATAGTTGTGGTAAAATAGTTACAGATGGACCATAATATCCATCATTGATAAAACCAATTTGAAATATGTTGTTTATAAACATTTGCACAAACTTTTATAAACCACGAGTGCTTCGTATTAGGATTCTCGTATAATAAAGCTTTATTAAAGCTATCAATGTAGTCCCAATAGTTGAATTTTACCTGGACTCTTTGCTCGGGATGAAGATATTCCCTCTCATTGAGCGTGCTCAATCCCCATACACTAGGAGTGGCGACAATAGTTTCTTGTGTATTAGAACTAGTGGAACGATATAATTTTTCGATTTTTGAAATTAATTTTTCTACTCTATCATGTAAAAGAATAATATGTTCATATAAACATTGGCGTAATTCTATTGGTTTAGCATAATATTAATATGCTTAGCAGTAATTTGTAAAGTATCATTTCCAAATAATTTTGAAAAGGCTGCGAAATGAATGAGACTATTATCTTTTTCAATTAAAAAGGGTTGTTGGGTTGGGGGGGAGGGGGACAATATTAACAATTTCCCCACTTGTCAATTTGTATATTTTTCTAAAACAGAGATATAATCTGCTACATATTTGCCATAAACCAAGGAACAAAAGATATAATTTCATTAGCTTTAGTAAGATCTTTATAAAATTCTTTCTAAAGAAATGTTCTTTCTTCTTTATTAAAAGCTTCAGAAAACCAATTTTGAAATGGTTCCTATCTGGGTTTAAAGAAATCGCCATTAATCATTTTTCTCACGGGTGATCCCCGACTAAAATCAATTATATTATCTTGATCCATTAAGTAATGGGAAAACTCATATCTGACTTGGTTATTTTCAGGCCTTCTTCCTGGACACCACTAAAAATATTATCTTTATCAATTCTAATACTATCAATCCTAGTATTTTCTCTAATTTGAGAAGTAGAAGCTCTTGATGGTGATTTAATAGTATAATCAATCGGTGAAATATAAGAGCGATTTGAATAATCAGATCTAGTAGATTTGGATCTAAAATCAAAGCTATTACGTTCAATTATGTCCAATAAATAATTTAGTTCAGAAAACTTTAACTTAATAGTCTCATCTGGGGTTTGCTCAGTTTCAGTATATCTAAATTAGAATCATTTTGAGGAGGAGAAGCTTCTTCTATGATCCACTCTTTAGGAAAATCAATTTCATCTCATTTGATAGGTCTTCTAGTTATAATATTGGATTTACCAAAATTAGTTTCTATTAAAATAGTCTCATTTTTGAAATCCATAACCTTACACATAGGATTCATGGTATAAAAAGGTTTAAATATATTCTATAACAAATACATATAACTTTAGTTCCAGGCATATAATCATACCCATGTAATTTCATACTTAAAATTAAAGCGTTCAAAGAATTCTCATCTTGCAAGGATATCTGCAAGTTAGGATATGCATTAAAATGTACAGGACCATATGCTAAACTGGTTTGAATAGTCCCTATGAGGGATTTTTTCCAGTTCTGGTTCCTGTCATCTCTTAAAGCTTCTATAAAGCTTTGCGGTAATCCTCTTAATGTAAGTGGCTTAAATGCAACATGTACTAACCCAATATACACGAATCTATGGGTTTCCATATAAACGGCAATATCATTGTCATTTAATAATTTAAAAGTAGCATGATTGCTATCTACAGTGATCGTCTCTTCAGTAGTTTTAACTACTTGTTTAAATCCTAATTTTTCAAAAGTACTCATTTGATAGATTAACCTGGGTTGAATCTTTAGAATAGTCCACTTATTAAGTAGATCTAGGTGTTGGGGTATATCATACTCTTTTTTTTTTTTTTTACTGTTTTTAACAATATTCTTGTTCTTGATGATATTCATCTTAAAAAGTGTGTTGAACATATATCACCTATTACTACGCGTATACCATGACTCTGATACCATCTAACAGCGGAAGAGATCACAGAGAGGGCACTACCAGAGGATCCTTTAGTGGGTTGTTAAGCCCTGACATAGAGGTTGTCTTAACTCAAAACATATCCAAAAACGCTCTAACGTCACCTCGGCTCAGTGGGCTAAAAACAGGACCATCAACCCGAGCTTCATACATTCCGCCTGGGTTATCCTCTGCCCGACCTTAGTACCTTCTCATATAAATTTCTGCTAATTAAAGCATTTTTACCATAATACCCGATAGTCTAGTGTTATATAGTGTTTAGCTTATCATTTAAGCTAAATCTGATAAATTAAATTAAAAATAAAACAAAATAAAATAAGGGGTCATAGAAGACATATCAAATGGGATGAAATTGATTTTCTTAAAGAGTGGGTCATAGAATGAGCTGCTTCTCCTCAAAATAATTTTAATTCAGATATTACTTAAATTGAGCAAACCCAGATGGGACTCTTAAGTTAAAGTTTTATGAACTAAACTTTTATTGGATAGAATTGAACATAATAGCTTTGATTTTAGATCCAGATCTACTAGATCTGATTATTCAAATCACTTTTATATTTTGCCGATTGATTATACTGTTAAATCACCATCAAGAGCTTATACTTCTCAAATTTGAGAAAATACTAGGATTGGTAGTATTAGAATTGATAAAGATAATATTGTTAGTGGTGTCCAGGAAGAAGGCCCGGAAATAACCGAGTCAGATATGAGTTTTCTTATTACTTAATGGATCAAGATAATAGAATTGATTTTAGTCGGGGATCACCCACGAGAAAATTTTTAAGTGAAGAATTCTTTAAACCTAGATGGGAACCGTTTATAAAATATTTTTTTGCAGCTTTTGATAAGGAAGAAAGGACTTTTCTTCGGGAAGAATTTTATAAAGACCTCACTGAAGCAAATAAGATTATATTTTTTGTTCTTTGGTTTATTGTCAAATATGTAGGAGATTATATCTCTATTTTGGAAAAAGAATATAGATTGACAAATGGGAAAGTTGTTACTACTGTTTGCCTCAACAATCATTTTTAATTGAAAAAGATAATATTGTTATATATTTTGCAACTTTTTCAAAATTATTTGAAAATGATACCTTGTGGATTACTGCTAAGCACATTAATATTATGCTAAAACAATAAAATTACGCCAATGTTTATATGAATATATTAGGTGAGCAAATTGTTTCATTACATGATAGAGTAGAAAAACTGATTTCCGAAATCGGAAAACTACATCACTCTAATACTGTTCATACACAGGAAACTACTTTCGCCACTCCTAGTGTGCAGCCTCCCCCTGTAATTAAAGATTTCAAATTAAGAGCTTTTTCAGAAATCAAAAAATTGCTAGATGATAAATGTAAAGGCTTAAAATCAGTCATTTAACGGGCGAGGTTAATACATATTATAACTTTGACCCTTTCTAGCGATGATTATAAATAAAGATTGTCATATGAGGTTAATAACCTAGAGAAATATGCTAGAAAACCAGTCCAAAGGATGTACTACTATCCTAGACCTACTCCTCATGATGTCCTATTTGAGGAGCAAGAGATTGTTGACAATAATAGTTATAGTGGAAAAATATTTATGAATGGACTATAGATGGTTATACCAAAAGACATATTTACACAGTTGTTTATAGAATGCTTATGTATAGTACAATCTGCAAAACTAATAATAACTCAGACAAAACCATTGCAGAAATGATAGTTGCATGGTTTATTGGTCAATTGAAAAGCTGGTGGGATAACTATTTAACCCCGGATCAAAGGCATAAAATTACAGGTGTTGTTAAGATAGATGCTACATCAGGTGGCAAAGAGCAGAATATTGTTTATACACTTGCTATTAATATAATAGAGCATTTTACAGATAGGTGGTCTGATGATAGTGAGAATATTAGGACCATGCTCCAAAACCTTAGATGTAAAACCTTAACCTCATTTAGGTGGTATAAAGATATATTCCTTAGCATGGTAATTAAATTACCAGAGTGTAATAGCTCTCACTGGAAGTCTAAATTCATAGATGGATTGCCGACTCTTTTCGTTGAAAGAGTTAGGAAAACTCTTAGAAAAAGAGGAGTTACCATTAATTGTGATGCTTATACTTATGGAAAATTAATATGTACTTGCATCTAAGAAGGTATATCCTTATGCAATGAGATTAAGCTGAATCAACAAATTAAGAGACAGAATCTCAATGAGGGACAACAACTGAATGAATTTTGCGGCCAGTTTGGAATGGAAATACCAAATGCACCTAATAGGCGCAAAAAGAAGAACCAACAAAATTTCCAAGAATGGAAAGCTAAGCGCCTAGTGAAGAAGGCACGAAGAAAACGGAAATTCAAGACATGGAAGAATTTTATAAAAACTAAAAATTCAAAAGCATGTTGGAAATATGGTAGGACATGTCATTATTATAAAGACTGCGATGTGAAGGAAAAGATCAAGGCTGTCAATATTGATGAATACCTTAAGGATACATTATCTAAATTATTATTAAATTCAGAGACGGAAGATTCATGTTTCGGATCAGATTCAGCAAAAGATTCATCCTTAGATGAGGATATAAGAGTTCTTAATAATGAAAATTATATCTCGTCTGATACAGATGAGGAATGCATGTCTTGTCAGTTAGGACAACCTTGTTCCAGTAATACCAACAAGAAAGATAATGAGTTTTATAATATATTTTCTCAATTCAAAGATATGAATGTTAATGTGTTGACAGGTAATAACCTTATGAAACTATTAAAGATGATTAAATATCCGGATATGAGATCAAAAATTATTGATCAGGTCTAGGATGCCCATGAAACTTCAAGTGGCCAACGATTTCTGGAGAAATCTTCAACTTATACCATGTCCGAGCTTAAAAAGCTCATGAAACAACAGAAAGGTACAATAAGTATTCCCCGAGATCTGGAGAAAGAGATTGATAATCTTAAGCAAGAAATCTCATAGCTTAAGAGATATAATATTAGGCTGGATAAAAGGATTTCCAGTATTTAAGGTAAGGACAAACAAATTATAGATCCAAATGCATTGGAAATAACAGATGCGGGTACATATCCTACATGTACATATGGATTTTTATAAACCCTTGAGCTTATTACTTCTCAAAAGTTTTTATAAAAATTACTCTTCTAATTGATTATAATTTCAAAAAAGAATTATTCCTTCTAAATATTTTCCTAAGACTACTCATAGTGTAAGGTCTGCTAATGGGCAGAAACTACAAATTACTTTCAAATTACCAAGAGCTTATATTTGCAAAGATAAAGTCTGTATATCAGACAATTTTGTTTTGATAAAAGATATTTCAAGTCAAATAATTTTGGAAACACCTTTTATAAAAAAATTATTTCCCATTATTAGGATTGATAAAGAAGGCATCATAGGAACCTTTGAAGGAAAACAAATTACCTTTCAGTTTATAACTGAACCATTTACAAAAATTCTTAATGAAATAAAAGATAAGTTGTTTAATAAACATCAACAAATTAATGTTCTTAAACAAGAAATTTATGGTATTAATATTGATGAACTTCTACAAAATCCAAAGTTGCAACAAAAAATTGATTTCATAAAAAATCAGTTTTCGCTTCATATTTGCAGTGATCATCCCAATGCTTTCTGGGATAGGAAAAAACTCTTCCTTATGAAGAAGATTTGAAGGAAAATAACATTCCTACAAAGGCACGACCGTGCCAAATGAACTCCGAATATCTAGAATTGTGTAAAAAGGAAATTTCTTCTCTTTTACAAAAGGGTTTAATAAAGCCCTTAAAATCACCATGGTCATGTACTGCTTTCTATGTTAATAAACATGCTGAGCAAGAAAGAGGAGTTCCTAGACTCGTTATTAATTATAAGTCACTTAATAAAGTTTTAAAATGAATTAGATATCCTAGTCTAAACAAAAATGATTTGTTAGATAGACTTAATAATGTCATCATATTTTCTAAATTTGATTTAAAATCAGGTTACGGGCAGATTCAGATTGCAGAAGCAGATAAATATAAAACTGCTTTCAATGTACCAGTAGGGCATGAATGGAATGTCATGCCATTTAGATTAAAGAATGCCCCCTCTGAATTCCAAAATATCATGAATGATATATTCATGCATTATAGTAATTTTATTATCGTTTATATTGATGATATTTTAGCATTTTCTAATAACATAGAAACTCATTTTAAACATCTTGATATATTCAAGAAGATTATTATTCAAAATGGCTTAGGTATATCTAAACCAAAAATGGCTCTTTTCCAAACAAAGGTAAGATTTTTGGGCCATAATATTGAAATGGGGAAAATAATCCCTATAAATAGAAGTATTGAGTTTGCATCAAAATTTTCGGATGTGATTACTGATAAACCCAACTCCAAAGATTTTTGGGTAGTTTAAATTATATTTTGTCATTTTATAAAGATTTGACAAAAGGTACATTTATTTTATATGATAGATTAAAGAAGATTCCTAAATCATGGACTGAAAATCATACTCGAGCAGTCCAAAGGATTAAAGAGAAGGTTAATAACCTTCCTTGTCTTACCCTAGCCAATCCTGCTTGACAAAAGATTATAGAAATAGATGCTTCTGATATTGGTTATGGAAGTATCTTAAAACAATATTCTCCAGTTGATAAAAAGGAATATTTGGTACAATTTTTTTCTGGCAAATGGAATAATAGCCAGAAAAATTATTCAACAGTTGCAAAGGAAATCCTTGCAATTGTCAAAAGTGTGCTAAAGTTTCAAGGTGATTTATATAATCAAAGATTTTTAATAAAAAATGATTTTCAGTCAGCAAAATATATGTTTAATAAAGATTGCAAGCATGATATTTCTAAACAAATGTTTGCTAGATGGAAAACTTTATTAGCGTCATTTGATTTCGATATTCAATACAAAAAGGGGTCAGATAATAGTCTCCCTGATTTTTTGACAAGAGAATATTTGCATTAATAACTCTATTTAAATATCTGCAGGATGATGAGGCCAACTTGGCATGGAGACCCCAACCATTATAGAGGTAGGAGGAGGACGATGACGTGGAACTGGATGGGGTAATACTCTTGTCCAGATGGAAAACAAACGGCTTATAGCTGAAAACATAGCAGGGACATCCAACCTTAATAACGATAGTCCTTTGTACCAACAGTTCATGGATTTTATAAAATCCAAAGAGAAGCATAATGATGCACCACATTCTTACTCAGAAGTTATTAATGACGAGCAAGGAGATAATGATGCCTATGAGTAAAATGATAATAAAGAAGTAATATTTCTTTTAGATAATAAAAATCCTCAATGGAAGGATGAACATGGAAATTGATGGAAAGATATCTGGAAACTGGATCATATACAACCCTTACCTACAAATCCAGAATGCATTATGAGACTATACTCTCTTCAATCGGATCAACTGATATTCAACACTTTTATCCGGCAAATACCAGAAAAGTTTATAACTTTTCCAAAATTATAATCAAGAAAATATTTTCTCCAAACGAATGGGAATTGAGCACGCTCAAGGAGAGGGAATATCTTCATCCAGAGCAGAAAGTACATGTAAAATTTAACTACTGGGACTACATGGACAATTTTTATAAAACTTTTCTTTATGAAAATTCTAATAAAAAGCATTCATGGTTTATAAAAGTTTGTTCAAATGTTTATAAACAAAATATTCCAAATTGTTTTTGACAGTAGTGGATTAATTATGGTCCATCTATAACCATCTTACCACAACCATTCAAAAGTTTATATACCAAATGGATTGAAGTATCTCCCAAACTTATAGAATGGGAAAATAATGATATGATCATTAAAGGAATTGCTAATATGCATTTCTTTATTGAATTCTCTATCCCCCGGATCATGAAATGGTCAATAGAACTTGGTTATACCCCACAACATATACCTTGTCTTCATCGGACTTTTTATACAAGGTTCTAGAAAAAACTCTTGTAAAAGATCAATGATGGCTTGTTAAATGGCCAAGAACTAATAGACCAGATTACTACAATCGTAGCCCATTATAAAGACTTGAAACAAACACTACAGCAACAAGAGACTAATAGTCCATTCAAACACACTGCCAAGGAACATACAGTAGCCAGACGTAGACCGTCTGGTGTCTGGACAACCACCCCAATCTGCATCAGTGTATGAGACAAGTGTGGATGTCGATGAATGATACAAATGCAAACCATAGTCCAGTGTACCCTGAATATACCGAATGATGTATTTGATTGCATTCATGTGCTCAACTCTGGGATCATGTATGAATAAACAAACCTGCTGAACAACATACGTAATATCCGGTCTGGTAAAGGTAAGATACTGAAGAGCCCCTGCAAGATTGTGATAGCGGGTCGGATCCTCGTAAGGGATGTCGGCCGTGGCACCAAGTTTGGGCTTAGTATCAACTGGAGTGGAAGTGGACTTACATGATGACATCCCAGCCCTCTCGATGATCTCAGCCGCATACTTTCTTTTAGACAAAAACAAACCATCTGAATGACGCTTGACGGCAATCCCCAAAAAGTAACTCAAGGGCCCTAAGTCTTTCATAGCAAACTCAGAGCTGAGCATGGTCATGATAGACTGGCGTAAGGCATCGGAAGAGGCCGTCAAAATGATATCATCCACATACAATAGGATGTAGGCCAAGGATGAACCACGTCGGTAGATGAACAAAGAATTGTCTGACCTGCTGTGAGTGAACCCAATTGTCGAAACATAGTCAGCAAACCTCGTATACCAAGCCCGTGGAGACTGCTTAAGCCCATATAAGGACTTTTTCAACAAACAGACATGATGAGGACGGTTAGGATCCCTGAACCCCAACGGCTGATGCATATATACTGTTTCCTTGAGATCACCATGCAGGAAAGCATTCTTGACATCCAACTGATGAATAGGCCATGCCTTAGAAAGAGCCATGCTAAGCACAATGTGAATGGTAGCCGGCTTGACCACCGGACTAAACGTCTTCCCACAATCTATCCCAACCTGCTGAGTCTTACCATCACCCACAAGCCGCGCCTTATGTCGAGCAAAGGACCTATCGGAATTCTCCTTGTGAGCAAAAATCCACATAGACCTGATAACATTAATACCAGATGGACGGGGCACCAACTCCGATGTTTTATTATCAATAAGAGCATTATATTCATCAGTCATAGCAATTTTCCAATTCGGGTCGTTTAAGGCAGACACAGAATTACGGGGCCAGGGGGATTTAGAGACATTAGAGTGTAAATTAAAATATCTTTTAGGTGTAAAAATACCCCGCTGACTACGAGTGACCGGTCTATGACTCGAGGAGGAATTGAGCGAATTTTGGGAATTTGTTGGGCTCAGGATGTACTGGCCAGTAGGCAGTGGGCCTGCTGGCCCAAAACTGGAGGCAGAAGCTGGGCCGAGAACGGTGGGCGGGACCGGACCGGTTCCGGTGGTGGGCGGACGGCCCAATCACCGAAACCGCCCAGCCGGGAGGATCGGCGGTGTTGCCCGAGACGTGCCATTGGGACCAGCGGGCAGTGGGTCCGCTGGAGAGTTTTGGGTGCGGGAGACGTCCGAAAAATGCCGAGTAATATACGGGGATATTTGTCATCCAAAAAATTATACGACCTAGGCTCGGGAGTATGAACTTTAGTAAAAGGAAATTGGGTTTCATAAAAAATGACATGGAGATTAATTATGATTTTCTTGGAGGATAAATCAAAGCATTTGTAACCACGATGATTAGACGGATAACCCAAAAATACACACGGAGTAGACCGAACCTGAAGTTTGTTAATTGTGGTGGATGGGAATAACGGATAACACAAGCACCCAAAAACCTGAAGATGAGAATAAAAAGGGTTCTTATTATATAGGATTTGGAGGGGGGAAGAATATGTCAGACCTTTGGACGGAATTATGTTAATGAGATATGTTGCCATTTGCAGAGCATGATGCCAAAAATATGGGGGTACGGAAGCATGAAGTAAGAGAGTGCAGACTGTTATTTATGGAACGAATTTTGCGTTCGGCTTTCCCATTTTGAGAAGATGTATGAGGACACGAAAAGCGAAAATTGATCTCATTATTATCACAGAACTCCCGAAACACCCTATTGTCATACTCTTTCCCATTATCACACTGAATATTTTTTATTTCTCTTTCGAATTGTGTTCTAATGAATGCTCTAAATTTTATGAAGACAGAAAACACTTGAGATTTATTGGCAATTGGAAACGTCCACAAAAATTTAGAATAATCATCCAAAAAAAGAACATAATATCGATGACCTAACGAACTTAAAATAGGAGACGTCCATAGGTCGCTATGAATAATATCAAATGGCTTTGAAGTATGAGAATTTGAGTCCACAAATGGCAACTTAACAATTTTTCCTAACGAACAAGATTGACAAATTTGAGTACGATGCGTACCCTTACAAGAAATAAAGCTATTTTTATCTAAATTTGATAAAATAGAAAATCCCGGATGACCAAGGCGAGCATGCCACACGGAAGAAGAAATGGCTGCAAAAACTGAATGCAAGGCTTGACTCGAAGGACTGAAACCGGGCATGATAGGATAAAGATCCCCCTACTATCACACCTCATGAGATGACTCCCCGTCTTGAAATTCTTCACAGAGAAACCAAAAGGATCAAATTCAATAGAAACGGAATTGTCAGTGGTGAACTTTCGGACAGACACTAAGTTTTTAATCAATTTGGAGGCATGTAAAGTATTTTTCAAGATAAGGGGTGGGTTGGGGGGAGATAACGTTTTATGACCATAAACTCTAAATTGGAATAGAGTTGCCATTACCAACAATTATACCACGAGGGTTGCTCAAATTAGAATAAGATGAGAGAGTACCTGAATCGAAAGTCATGTGAGTAGTGGCACCGGTGTCCATATACCAATTTAGGTCCGGTTGAGTCAAACCCAATATGTGCATTGCGGCCTCGATATCTGTCTTAGTGGGGCCTGCTGCGTGGTGAGCTTGCGGAGGTCGGGCCCAAGTATTCCAAGACTGGGCTGCACTGTACTGTAGCTGCTGGTTGTTGCGTTACTGGGCCAGTGGCCAGTGGGCCGCCACTGCTGATTATTGGGCCTGAAAGGCTGGCCAGCCCACTGGCTGTTAGGAGCTGCTGGAACGTAAGGGTTGCTGGCCCACGGCTCACTGCCCCAGCCCCACTGCCATGGGCCTCACTATTGGGACCAGTAGGGTGGTGGGCCACTCTTTACTGGACGGGGTCCACTGCCTGCTTGCTGACCACCGGAACTGTCGCGTTTTCCCCTGCGGTTTTTGTTATTATTTTTGCCGCCACCATGAGTACGGTTTTGGCTCGAATTTTCAACAAACCCTGAAGAACTTGGGGAGGACGCCATCATGACGATGGGGCTTGCTCCGATAGCCGCCTTTTTAGCCAAATCGACTTCTTCCAAAGTAAGCATGGAGCGGGCTTGATAAAAGGCGGGAAGAGGGTTGCTTTGACGAAGGAGAGTTCCAATGCCATTATAGGCCTCCGAAATGCCGACAACCAATTGTAGAACCAGACGATTATTTGTTACAGGTGCGCCAACATTACGGAGTTGATCCGCCAACTCCTTAAGTTTCTTGAAATATGCCGATACGTTTGGAAAGTCTTCCATGCGAACTAGAGAGAATTCATGTTCGAGTGTGATGGCACGTGAATGTTGGTTATCTTGGAATATGTCACGCAATCTATTCCAGGTAGCCATAGCCGTGGTGTCCGGCTCAATAATCGTCTGTAAAAGGTCAACCGAAATAGTGGAATAGATCCACTGGAGAACGGTAGCATCAAGCGTAATCCATAACTGAGGATCCTCCACGGGAAGAGGTGTAGCGGGAGGAATTATGTGATGGATAACTTGATGGGAGATAGCGTGAATTTTAAACAATTCTGTCCACGTCGCATATTGGACGTTTTCCATTTCAAGCACAATAGGGATACTGTTCTTGACGTTAAAAACCATGAGGGCAGGATGATAATTGTTCTTAGACATATTGAAAGAACAAAGAAGGAGGAGAAATTTAAGAGAGATTTTTTAGAGCGGAAGACGAAATTTGGGAGAGAAACCCGATGGGGGGGGGGTCTCGACTGAGAGAGGGTACAAAAGTTGGGAGAGAAAACTTTTGTTTTAGACCTAGTCTCTTGATACCATGAAAGAAATAATCCCCTTGATTATTTTCATTACTTGAAAGGCTATATATACAAGTTACAAAATAGGAGAATCCTATTCCTATTCTATTCTAAAAACCTTATTCTATACATTTATGGTAATACACTAATTATGGTAATACACTACTAATTATATTATAATAATACCTAAACTAGGATACTAAATATTTACCATAAATTACTTTACATAAACAACCAAAACCGAGAGCTAGTATTGAGACCAAATCCGAGATTTAATATACACAATATACACATGTATATTTAACGCATACCGAGAAAGAAGATAATATCTTAGAATCTCAAGAACCATATGATGAATATTTCGACATTAAAGACTATATCAAATGGTTCCAGAACAAAATGGAGGAATCCTCCACTTCGAATAAATCCAAGGGCAAGGACAAAGTTTGATAAAGCAGTGGGACCCATCGATATTATTCGATGGGAAAAAGACAGAATAACTTTAATAAAGACGAATATGCTTTTAAAATGTAGATACAATAATTGTACTTTATGTCGGCCATAAATAGTACGTGCCACCTTTTACTGTTTAATTTTTTGTTTTGTCGGCCACATGTTTGTTGTTTTGTGCACCCGATCCTCTATATAAAGGATCAATATTTTACTTTCAGAGGGAGGCTTCAGAACGCCAACCTCTCTCTCTTGTAAAGATACTCTCTCCTAATAAATAAAGTTTGAAGTTTGGAGTACATTCTTCTATGCTGAGCACAACTCATCCATCTTAGGTAATTTACTTTTCTTTTGTTTTATTTTTAATTAAATTTATCAAATTTAGCCTAAATGATAGGCTAAACACTCTATGTTGAATTATGTCACACTAGACTACGGGCTATTATGGCAAAAATACTTTAATTAGCAGAAATTTATATGAGAAGGTACTAAGGTCAGACAGAGGATAACCCAGGCGGAATGTCTGAACCTCAGGCTGATAGTCCTGTTTTTAGCCCGCTGAGCCGAGGTGACGTTAGAGCATTTTTTGATATGTTTTGAGTTAAGACAATCTCTATGACAGGGATTATCAACCCGCTAAAGGATCCTCTGGTAGTGCCCTCTCTGTGATCCCTTCCGCCGAAAATGGTATCAGAGCCATGGTATACACGTAGTAATAGGTGATATATGTTCAACACACTTTTTAAGATGAATATCATCAAGAACAAGAATACTGTTAAAAAGAGTAAAAAAGAAGAGTATGATATACCCCAACACCTAGATCTACTTAATAAGTGGACTATTCCAAAGATCCAACTCAGGTTAATAGATCAAATGGGTACTTTTGAAAGATTAGAATTTAAATAAGTAGTTAAAACTACTGAAGAGACGATCACTGTAGATAGCGATCATGCTACTTTTAAATTATTAAATGACAGTGATATTGCCCCTTATAGGGAAACCCATAGATTCATGCATATTAGGTTAGTACATGTTGTATTTAAGCCCACATTAAGAGGTTTACCGGAAAGCTTTATAACAGCTTTAAGAGATAGCAGGAATCGGAACTGGAAAAAATTTCTCATAGGGACTATTCAAACCAGTTTAGCATATGGTCTCGTATATTTTAATGCATATCCTAACTTGCAGGTATCCTTACAAGATGAGAATTCTTTGAACGCTTTAATTTTAAGTATGAAATTACATGGGTATGATTATATGCCTGAAACTGAAGTTATATGTATTTATTATAGAATATATTTTAAACCCTTATATACCATGAATATAGAATATATAGTATTGAGTTGCTTATACTTAGCAAAAGTAGTTATAAACTAGAAAAAATGTATTCTTGATGAAAATTTATCCTATTTGTTCTTATTTTGGTGTGAGTTTATTTCTTAATGGTAATTTAAATAAGGGAAAAGGTGTAAATATACTCTCAACTATGCGATATAAAGCAGATATATTCCTAGTTAAGAAAGTGACATATGTACTCATGTCGTTAAGAAATTGGTGCATATATACCCCTCCTGTTATACATTGCTGACGGAATATTTTTTTAAAATTATTTAGTTTAATTTATTAATTAAAAAATATCACATTGCTTTAAAAAAAATCTACCCATTTTTTTTTGAAATAGACTTATCTTTTTAAAGTCACGTTATAATTATTTTCTGGTGGATTGAGTCTGGTTCCTTTAAAAAAATGAGTAGATTTATTTATTTTAAAGTCACAAATATGTTTTTAAGCGAACCAGACCCGACCCATCAGAAAAAAATATTATCACGTGGGTTTAAAAAAAATAGGTAGATTTATTTTTCTAAAGCCTTGTGGTATTTTTTTAAAAAACATTTGTCAACGAAAAGGAAATAGTTGCACCATTTATGTAATAGCAGGGGTATATATGCATTATTTTTTAACGATGAGTATATCTGCTCTATATCACAAAGTTAAGGATATATCTGCACCTTTTTCCTTTAAATAATTTGAAAATATACAAATTTGATTTGAAAGAAACCACATTATTGATTTTGTAATGGTGGGATACGAAACCACGGAAGTCATTACAAGGTATGTTTAGAACCTTTTGGTAAAAATTTTACCGCATGTGGTGATTATACCAAATCAAACGTAAAATAATTACCTTTTATATTCATATTTATAAAATATCAATGCGGGAGCTTAGTGTACCGGTTGTCCTTTATTTATCATTTAATCATATATTTTCATCTTGCTTTTTAATAATTAAATTAAATTACTTAATTTAATGTAAATACGAGGTGCAATTAATTTCTAACATAGGTTTACCAATTGCCACGAAAAAGTTTTTTCCTTTACCTTTCCGATTTTTGACAATTTATTACAAAATACTTCCTCTATCTTAAAATACTTGTCATATTACGTTTTTCAAGAGTCAAACTATATGAACTTTTACCAACATTTTGAACTATAATTTTTCATCATATTAATATGAGAAAAATTACGACTTATAGTACTTTTTCTATAGTTTTTGAATATCTAAATTTTAGTTTTAAAATATCAGATTAATTATAATCTAATTTAATTTTGAAATTTAATCAAAGTGACTTTTAAAATAAAAATATGAAAAATATTTTGAGACGGAGGGATTATATGATTGACACGTGGCTCACCGAGTTATGAAAAAGTATGACATGGCATTTTGGTTGTTGCGTCACCATTACACTTGGTAGTGCCCATGTGGGAAATGGAGACTGAAATTATGGAATTTTTTCACCAAAGTTAACGGCTTCAATTTTGGATCAATGAGTCAATTTAGTTAAAACTTTTTTGTTTCTTTTTCCAAGAATTCGGTTAAAAGTAAAAAGTGAAGACTTTTGGCATCACTGATATGAAGAAAAACGGAATGAAGTTACACTTTTGTTCAAATGAAGTGACATGTAAAAGAGCTAGATTCGATATTACTCCATCCGTTTCATTTTATTTAACTCATCTTGACTTGACATACCCGTTTTAAAATATTTTATTAGGTGTTTATTATCAAAATCATCTTATTAATTATGTTTTGAAAATTTAAATTGTTCTACTAGTAGTTTTGTAGTTATTTAATTATAAGGAGAGTATTGGTAGGATGCAATAAATTTCTCTTCATTTTGCTAAAATGGACAAATAAAAAAATTATTTTTAATATAAGGACCAAGTAAAATGAAAGGGTGAGAGTATAAATGTGAATTACTAACTTTAAAAATAAATATTTTCATCTAAAAACATAAGTTACTCCCTTCGTTTCATTTTAACTATCGTTTTAGCTTAAAAAATTGTTCAAAATAAGTCTCACTTTAGTAATTCAAGATCTAAGTTGACATTTGTTTTTACTATATCCTTAATATTAAAGAAGTAATTTTTTTAAATATTTCTCAATTTGATTTTTTTAAATCCATCTAATAAATAAGAGTAACTTAGTAAACTATACCTTGTAATTATGTCATGGACGTGAAAAGATCTAAAGCGAAAATGAGACGAGGGGGTAGCTTTAACTTATTACTACCTCTGTCTCAATTTATGTGTCACCCTTTTCTTTTTGGTATGTCTCAAAAATAATGTCACTGCAGAAACAATATAACTTTAAAATATCCCTTTTACCCTTAATGAAATGATTTACAACCATACAAATTTCTAAGATTTGTTTAAGACCATAAATTTAAAAAAATCACCTTTCTTTTTAAGGGTCTGTTTGGAAAGCCACCTAGGTAATTGAAATTTGGTGTAATTACACCGTTTAACTTGTTTGTTTGACCAAGTAATTACACAATTAGGTGAAAATTAGGTGTAATTACTCTCCAATTCTCAAGGGGGTTTAGAATTGGGTGTAATTACACCCTGTAATTACATGTTTACTTTTTAGTTTCTTTCTTTTTTATTTTATTTAAATTTATTTTCTTTTTAATTTATTTTTTATTTCTATTATTTTAATTTCTTTTTAATTTTTATTTTTTAAATATATATTTTTATTTTTATATTATTTATCAGTCATTTCATTTCTTCTCATTCCCAACCTTTACTTCTTGTGGTTCCATGTAATTGTTCATATTTTTTTTATTTTATTCATTAAGCATAACCGTGTTATTGTTCTAATTTTTAAAACTACACCTCTTAATATTAGAAATAATGAGTCATTAACAAACTTGACATATAATGAGTGACGTTATTAAAGTAGAATTTCATTGTGAATGAGGTTATAGACTTATATTTTCCCTTTCTTTTGAATTATTTACTTAAGTTACGTTGGAACTTACTTATGTAATGTTGAAATTTGACATAAGAGTATTATGTTAAACTTTTTCTTTTTCTTTTGAATTTAGGTTACATTTTCGATTTTAATTTAATTGTTTTAGTACTATTGACTTGTTATTTCAATGATTTTTATTTTTCACTTACCGTTGATAGATTATTTTTTGATCAAACATTTGATTAATATTATGGCATTATATTTATAAATATTTTTTAGTCAAACATCCAATCCATGATGTTCTCACAAAAAGTCTGCTTTTAAATATATATATATATATATATATATATATATATATATATATATATATATATATATATATCAACTATTTTTTATAATATTAGTTACAAATATATAATTATTAATTAATATATTTTCAAGAAACAATGTGTTATTAAATAACCAATTTAATATCATTTATAAACGCACGCATGTTTTAAATATTAATTTTTTTATTTTAAACTTTATTTTTAAATAAAAATTAACTGTATAATGACACTTGTACAACCAAACAACACACTTATAATTACACTGTAATTACATTATGACAAAAAAATAGGTCATTATAATTACAATACTGTGTAATTACTAGGCTTTATAATTACTACCCTAATAATTACACCAATTCCAAATGATAGAATATTTCTAAAATATTCTTTGTACATCTCCTATATTAGGTAAAATTGTAGTCCAATTATAATTGAGTAAATAATTATGTAACACTATATACATTGTATATAATAATCAATGAAATGGAGAGAACATATTCCTTCATGGTATTAGCAGTCAAACTCTAAAATTCTCTAAAGCCGCCGACCGCCCCCCCCCCCCAATCTCGACCGCTACCTCTCTCTCATCTTCCCCAATTTTTTTCAATGGATGAACAACCTAAATTCCATCATGCTCTTGCAGTTAACAATATCAAGAACGTCATTCCTATAAATCTTGAGATGGAAAATGGTCAGTATTCCTTTTGGGCGAAATTGTTTAAGATTCATTATCGTGTGTACAAAGTCATCGACAATATCATCCCTCCTAAATCAATGCCTCTGGAACACCCTGATGATTTTTTTGATGAACTTTAGTCCCACTTAGATGCGATTGTCTTACAATGGATGATATTCTGAATGTGTCGGCTTATTGTCATGAACTTAAGATGATTACAGATCAACTCTCCAACGTCGGTGCAACAGTCACTAATCAACGATTGGTGATGCAACTCATTGCGGGTTTGAATGAAACTTATGACGGCGTCGCTACCATCCTCCAACAAAGCACGCCATTGCCTCCATTCTATAAGGCCCATTCGAGACTGATACTTGAAGAAACCCAAAAAACCAAGCAGGTCGCGGCTCATACGAGCACCGCCGATGCCGCTCTCATTACTATCGGTGGCCCCTCAACTAACAGCAGGTCCCTGTTTTTTGGTTCACACCATTGGCAACCCGATAACTCGACACACGGCCCGCGGGGGTATGATAGAATATTTCTAGAATATTCTTTGTACATCTCCTATATTAGGTAAAATTGTAATCCAATTGTAATTAGGAAGTGTAGTCCAATTGTAATTAGGAAGATTAGTTACCTAGTTTGTAAATGAGTAAATAATTATATAACACTATGTATATTATACATAATAATCAATGAAAGGCATGGAACATATTCTTTCACCAATTACCAAGTGGCTTTCCAAACAGACCCTAAATTTTATGTCAAGTCAAACGGTGCCACATAAATTGAAACGGAGAAGTTATGACTTATAATTTAAATAATGTGATAATATTGTGAGAATAAAGTCATAATCTCAAACTAGTTAATTTCGTTGCAAACTTGCAGTTAACTAATAAATTGTTACAATAATGAATTAAAGTTTTATATGCTATGAGTGTAAACAACTTTTTATATCATCAGATCATTCAAAGCTTATGTAATAAGATGTGAGTTTTGAATTTTAAATATAAGATATAATATTCATTAAAGAAAAAAAAATAACTTGATGATATAAAAGTTATTTGCACTAGTGATATATATTACTTACAATAATATGTCTGGACAATATATATATCTTGCAAACATTTTGAAAGTACATTTTCATCACCATCAAAGGATGTGGTGTAGTGAATGAAGTTGCTCCTCCCTTAATCAAAGATTTCGAATTTGAGCCTGAGTATTTGCTCTTCCCCTGAATAGGTTTGAAGTCAGATATTATCGGACTCCAATACGTACACCAAACATCAGATGAGAAACCAAAAAGAAAGTATAGTTTCATCTTTAAGTGTTTTTTCTTTTCAACGATACTCCTGGAAAGTGCCTAAATATAGTTTTACTCATTAGTTTTTTTATTTTTTTATTTTTCACTTGGCGTTTGATAGTATCAATTGTATCAATTTTGAAGTCCAAATTATTTAGATTCACATAAACATTCTTTATTAAAGGCGACTTCATAATCAATGTTTGAATTGGAAATCTTAGTTCTATTTGAATTAAATGAATAGCCTATGACTATCAGTCGGACAAACCAGCTTTTTTTAAAAGAAAACAATGGTTTCCATCTTCTTTTGGTGGAATAAAGGTGGGAATTTTATGACAAACAACCATTATTTAATATGGACAAGAAACATATTTTGATTTCGGCAGTGTACTACATTCTATAACATTAAAAAGAAATTCTTGGTCCGACAACAAAATCTCCCAAGTATGACAACTCTCAATAATGCCGGAACCGTCAATAAATAGTTTCAACTTTTAAATATAATGAGTAACGAATATTTGAACCATGCATGTTCATTCCCCCCCCCCCCCCCCCCCCCCCCTTTTTTTGTTTAAATTTTTCTCATCCTAATTTATTTTGATAAGAAAAAAAATATTTTGATATTATTTTTAGTGAAATTTCCCCTAGTTATTCCTTTTTAGTACAATTGTTTAGTAAATGGTTATTTTTTAATTTTTTTTATAATTTATGAACCTTTTAGATCATAGTCTAAAAAGATCCCTCTTGAATAAATTGAAAGTATTATGAGATTACAGTAGATCACGATCTAAAATTTTGTACGTTATTGCAAAGACGATAGTCAAATATTTTTCCCCAAATACAACATCGTACGGAAAAATAAAATTTCAAGAGTTATATTTGCACACTTTTTAAATATAGGGGTAAAATTTAAATGATAGGCTAAAAAAGAGATATTGAGTAAATCAACAGTTTCTTTAACTCAAATATTATTTTAGTCCCAAAATTTACTAACCATTTTGGATTGAACCTTTTTAGTGTATGTTGGATCGTTAAAAAATTAGATTGTCTAAAGGGCAGTTCGGTGCACTAAGCTCCCGTTATGTGCGTGATTTAGGAAAGGACCGGACCACAAAGAATTATTGTTACAACCTTACCCTGCATTTCTGTAAAATGGTATTTTCACAGTTTGAACTTGTGTCCTTCTAGTCACATGACATCAACTTTATCAGTTATGTAGGCTCTCTTTCAAAAAGAGAAGAATTTATGTTAAATACTAAACAAAAAATAAATGAATTAAGCATGAGATTCCACCGAAAAAATAAATAAATGGAGTATTATCTATGTGCATGCAATATGGTAGGGTTTTATGCATTCATTTCACCTACTCCATTTTCTTCTTCTAAAATGAAAGTAGTTTGGTCCTTTTTTGTAGGCCCTTTAGTATCCTCTTCCCGACATCTAAAGCACAAAAGCCAATGTTTAAATGTTTCAAAGATGTTTTTATGACTATTACGAGGGTGTTTGAATTAACTTATTTTAAGTATTTATTGATTTTAAGTATTTTTTTTTATTTTTGTGGTGTTTGACAATGAAAAAAGTGCTTAAAAACATTTATTTTTAGGCATGAAAAGTAGTCTTGCTCTTCCAAAATACTTGTCACATTACGCATTTTCAAAAGTCAAACTATATGAACTTTGACCAATATTTTGAGCTATATTTTTTCATCACATTATAATATGAGATTGATTGCAACTTATAGTATATTATGTATAGTTTTCGAATATCTAAATTTTAATTTCAAAATATTGAATTACTATAATCTAATTTAACTTTAAAATTTAGTCAAATTGACTTTTAAAAAAGAAAATATGACAAGTATTTTGAGACGGAGAAAGTACAAAAATAAGTCAAAAACAATAAATTGGGGAGAAATTTTATTTTGGGTGAGTTATGCCAACTCATACTTGAGTAGGGTGGTCTTTGTTTGCCAAATGGCACTTGTGGGCACCACGTCATTCCTTCTCTCACTCTCTCCCCACGAACCCCTCCTAGTTCCAACTTCGCTACACACATTCTTCCCCCTCTTACTCAATTCTCCTATTTTACTAGTTCCTTCAAATTTCACGGGAAACGAAAAATAAAACTACGTTCAGAAATTAAAGCTCTGAAACAGTAAACTATATTTACAATTACAATTGTAATCCTAATTGAATAAGAATATCTATTTTATATAATTATATTAAAATAATAATTACAGAATATATGATAATTATTTACGTATTCTCTATTATCAACCATAGTTTCTATGTACAAGTTGGTTAGTTTTATCTTTTATTTGATTTTTCGTTTTCATTGATGGAGAAAATGAAAAATGGCTCAATCTATCATTTTTTTTACCAGCATTGACCCAATATTTCTTCCAAATACATGACTACAATGATATATATAGGAACAAATCTTTCTAACCCCTTGTTCTTTTTGGGTTCAAAGTGAAATCATCATCAACATCTGTTTTTTTAAATTCTGGATTTGCTTCACAATAGCTGCGGCCAGAGGAGATTTAAAAATAGGAGTACCCAATAAGCCAATTAGTACTAAGTTTTTTCTTCAAGAAAATAATGTTGTTGATGATTCTTGATTTCTTATTTTTCAATCTTTGTTACGGGGGAACACATTTTTTTTTGTGTATAAAAGAATTAAGAGGCTATTCCCTTTTCAGTTCTCCCCGTAAATGAAGCATACTTGTGCATTATATATTTTAGGCTACAAGTAGTTTGTTATGTATTTTAATTAAAGACTAGTGTGTCTTATTCATTCTTGATTTTCTTCTTGAAAGTAGCAAGTTTTTCTCTGCAATTTCGATCTTACTAAAGCGAACTATATGCTTTGACTATTACTAAAGCATACTTGTGCATTATCCCCGTAAATGAAGCATACTATAAGGCTGACACGCGGTTGCCCTTTCGACTGCAAGCTCCAAGCTTCAATGTACTTCTCTTTCGGAAAGCTAGGAAATCCGGCAGAGATTTGAGAGAGTTTTGATTCTAAGTCTCTAAGGCTTAGAATGATAATATGAAATTGGTGTGTGAATAATGAAGAGAATGTCACTATTTATATGTGAAAATTAGGTCAAACCGGATTAGGGTTTGACCTTGGGCCTGGCCAAGAATCGATGCAGAGGCGCCGCGACCCTAGGGTATGGGCGCCGCAGCGCTCGAAGTGTTCATGCACTGTCTGGATTTATTTTCTGCGCATTCTTAATTAAATCCAAAATCCAATTTTGACTTAATTAAAATAATCATTATTCATTTAAATATCTCGATTCTAAATCGAACATTTAATTACTCTCTCAATACATCCTTAGTTCGAAAGGACAATCGACATATTATGACCCTACAGGCCTTCACATATCGACATTAATCAAATTAAGGTCTACGCGGAACTCCTAGACGGCCGCAAGATGAACTCAATATGTGAAGTACGTTTACGCGAATCCAGTGAACTTAACCTCTATGTGGTAAGATAAAATCCTTTCATTCACGACACACCCGATCAAGCTTAGGATTTGTCAAGTGTCTATCCAAATGGCTTAATCATTGTATCTCATCTATATTAGTTGACAACTAGACCATATTCTAAATATGTCTATTGTGTTGGCCAACGACTTAGTCAACCTAATATCACTGAGAATCCGAGTGTTCTCTCGAATATACATTCGAGGAATGAATCCTAATCTTGGCTTAACTACCACCTTTAATCCACATCGTAATGTACCCAATACAAGTCGTATCTCAACCTATGAGGCATTTGAGCTTAGGACGGGATCAAAGTACATTACTTTGTAGACAAGACGTGTATTGACCTCAAGTCTAAGGACTTCTATCTCCCACATGCTGATCATACTTTAGACAAGTATAACAAATAATATATCAAAAGGGTATACCAATACTTCCAAAGTATCCATGTGTCCATCACGAGTAGCCATTACTCGTAGCAGGTGAGACATACTACATCCTCTAAGGATGTGATGCAGACCACATGTCGACTTATCACATATTATCGATTTCTCATTCTTGATGTTATTAGTCGAGGCTATTTTAAGAGTTACGTTATAATAGTAATATCTCACACTATTAATAACAACGTAACCTCCAGGGATGCATATTATAGAATATTACAAACAATCAATTAATAATTCAATAATTGCAAATGCCAAAATATTAATCGTCATTAATAATAATACGAATGTGTATAAAGTACATTTGTCCTAATACAGATTGTCTCTAGGGCATAAATATACTTTCAATCTCCCACTTGTCCTAGAGCCAATCTCCAACATATCCAATGCCCATATTCTCAAAATGACCATTATGCTTGACTAAGCTTAATGGTTTAGTGAACGGGTCAACTAGATTATCGTATGTTCCCACATAGTCTAATCTAATCTTTTCAGTCTCCACCATCTCCCCGAGTATGTGGTACTTCCTTGGTACATGCTTGTTTCTGTTAGTTGATCTTGGTTCCTTAGCTTGCGCAATCACACCAGTGTTGTCACAATAAACCGTTATTGGACAAGTGGCACTTGGAACAACCCCTAGTTCCTTCAGGAACTCAGATATCGCGACAACTTCTTTACCAGCTTCCGATCCAGCAATGTACTCAGCTTCTGTTGTCGAATCAACAGTTGTAGCTTGTTTGGAACTTTTCCAGCTTACTTCTCCACCATTGAGAATGAACGTGTACCCAGACTGAGATTTGTAGTCATCAACATCCGTCTGGAAGCTAGCATCAGTGTACCCAGTAGCAACTAGCTTTTCTTCCCCACCATAGACTAAGAAGTAATCTTTAGTTCGTCTAAGATACTTAAGAATACTCTTGACTGCCTTCCAGTGGTCTCCCCCAGGATTGTTCTGGAATTTGCAAGTCATACTAAGTGCAAAGGCCACATCTGGCCTAGTACAGGTCATGGCATACATGATCGATCCTATAGCCGAAGCATATGAGATCCTTTCATGCGTTCAAGTTCTATAGTATTAGAAGGACTATCCTTCTTAGATAACTTGATGCCTTGTCCCATAGGTAGACTGACTTTCTTGGAATTTTCCATAGAAAAACGTCTAAGCACTTTGTCTATGTAGACTGACTAGGGGTGGGCAAAAACCCGGAGAACCGAAAATTGTTTTTCTCAGTTTTTTTTTTTTTTTAAAACCCAATTTTTTGAAAAACCGAACCGAATCAGGATTTAGTGATTCAGTTCGGTTTTTTAATTTTGGATACGAACCGAACCGAAAAGTTGAATTAAATATATATATATATATATATATATTTATTTTTTATTTTAGGCTACTACTATCTCTTGAATCATAGCCATTGAAGCTAATCTATGAAGCTTTTATGGAAGTCGCATGCGGCATGAACTTGATTAACATATCACGGAGGCATTGACATAAAATGTAGGGAGAAAAAGTAGTTGTAAATTGTTAAAACTATAAATGGTCATAACTCTGTGCTCGGATGTCCGTTTTACCCGATTTTTTTTTATTTTGCGTATTTTTTTGAGACGGGGCCAGGCAAACCGCCGAAAGGCGGTTTGGCGTCGCCAATGTTTACGAAAACATCAGTTTTTCCACTCAATTTGTATTTTCCCCCAAATCAATTTCTAATTTTCCCTTTTCTTTAGTAAATATCTCACGATACGCAATAGATTTCAACGTCGAAATTTCGTGGTATGTAGGTGTGAATGTCAATTTCAGTGTTGGAAATTCAATTTAAAAAAAAATACAAAAATATCCCCCAACCCGCCCCGGCCCACTGGCCACCCCTAGAAAAAATGATATAATCCGATACGTTCGCCGATATAAACCGAACATATCATTTTTTTTAAAAAGTTGGATTTATATTTTAAAAAAAATCAATTTTTATTCGGTTCATATTTTTCGGATACAAAACCGAACCGAACCAATATACGCCCACCCCTAACTGTGACAACCCCAACAATCTATTAGGTCTATCTCTATAGATCCTAATTCTCAGAATGTAGCAGGCTTCACCTAAATCCTTCATCATGAATGTACTGGACAACCACTCCTTGACTGATTGCAGGAGAGTCTTATTGTCTCTCATTATTAATATGTCATCTACATATATGATAATGAAGGCAATACTCTCATCCTTGCGCTTACCATAAACACATGGATCCTCTTTGCTTCTGACGAAATCAAATGACTTGATAGCCTTGTCGAAGCAAATGTTCCAACTCCTCGAGGCTTGCTTAAGCCCATAAATGGACTTTTGTAGCTTGCATACAACATTTGGTTTGGACTCAAGTGAGAAACCCTCAGGTTGTTTCATATACACCTCCTCAACTAGATTACCATTGAGGAAAGCAGTTTTGACGTCTATATGCCAAATGTCATAATCATAATATGTAGCCATTGCAAGCAAAATCCGAATGGACTTAATCTTAGCAACATGTGAAAGGTTTTCATCATAATTGACCCCAGGCCGTTGATTATAACCCTTAGCCACCAATCTTGCTTTATAAAGTCTATACCTTGCCATATGCATCAATCTTCTTCTTGAAGACCCATTTGCATCGTATGGGTCTAACCCCTGTTGGCAAATCAACCAAGTTCCAAACTTGATTTACGTACATTGAGTCCATCTCAGATTTCATGGCTTCTTGCCATCTCTGCGAATCAATGTCTAACATAGCTTCGCTGTAGGTTGTAGGTTGTAGGTTCATCGTCATCAGGAATATCTATCTCATTGCGTGTTTCAACAATGAGATTAAGTCTTTCAGGCGGACGATGAGTCCTGGTGGTCCTATAGAGTTGATTATTCTGTGTTTTAGTGTTTGTTGTATTCTGATTGTGAGAATGTCTTTGTGTGTTGGACAATCCATCACCTTGAGAGCTTTCAGGAACGTCATTTTCATGTATTTCCTGAATGGAATGATGTACAACCATTGTACCATCTTCCATTGGTTGTGTATGAGAGTCTTGCATTTCTGCATTATCTCTCACAACACTCCCACTGGCTGAAGGGCGTACTCTAAGTACCCAATCTTTACCAAATACTCCCACTGAATCTTTGTTTAGGTCATTCGACAAGGGTTCAACTTCTGTGTTATCTTGTGGTTCTTGAATTTCTTCAAGTTCTATCTCTGTGCAGCTATGTTCTTTGTAGACATATTCTTCTTCAAGGAAAGTTGTTTTCCTGGAAACAATGACCTTATGTTCTCTAGGAATATAGAAGTAGTATCCCTTAGTTTCCTTTGGATACCCCACGAAGTAATATTTCTCACTTTTGGATTCCAATTTATCAGTGAGCATCATCTTAACATATGCAGGGCACCCCTAGGGTCTCATATGTTTAAGAGCTGGTTTCTTGCCATACCATATCTCATAAGGTGTCTTTTCTACTGACTTGGAAAGAACCCTGTTCAGAACATATATAGAGGTTTGTATAGCATGTCCCCAAAGTTATGTCGGTAGAGCTGAGGAGCTCATCATGGATCGAACCATATCCAATAAGGTTCAGTTTCTCATTTCGGCAACACCATTTATGTAGCTTTAAGTAATCTGGAAAATCCTTACTCAAGTATTCTCCTCCTCGATCCGATTGAAGGGTCTTGATACTTGTTGTAAGTTGCTTCTCTACTTTCGACTTGTACTCTTTGAACTTCTCAAAAGCCTCGGATTTGTGTCTCATAAGATACACATATCCATACCTTGTGAAGTCGTCAGTAAAAGTGATGAAGTATGGGAAGCCTCATTTAGCTTGAGTCGAGAATGGTCCACATTCATCAGTATGGACCAACTCAAGCACCTCCTTAGCTCGCACACCTTTCCTAGAAAGTGGTTTATTGGTTATCTTTCCTCTCAAGAAAGATTCACAGTTACCATAAGATTCCAAGTCAAATGGTTCGAGGTAGTCTAACTTCTTCAACCTTGCTATCATTGATTCGTTGATATGACCAAGTTTGCAGTGCCATAGGTAGGTAGAGTTTCTATTACTTATCTTGGTTCATTTATTTTGTACATTGAATATCTCACGATTGCAGTTTAGTGTATATAATCCATCCACAAGAGGAGCAGTTCCATATATAATATTATCAAAAGACAGTACTTGACTGCCATTATAAATATACGAGGAAAACCCTTCATGTCCAAAACTGGGATAGAAATGATATTTCTCATTAACGAGGGTACATAGAAGCAATCATTCAACACTAAATAATAGCCAGAAGGTAAATTTCATCTATAAGTCCCTACGCGCTCAGCATCTACTCGTGCTCCGTTTCCAACGCGTAGGTCTACTTCCCTTGGTCCAACCTTCCTGCTATCAGTTAGCCCTTGCACATTTGTACAAATGTGTGAGACACAAGCGGTATCCAATACCCAGGAATGAAAGTTATTTATAGACATATTTATTTCAATGACGTACATACCTTGTCCACCAAAGGCAAGAGCACCTGGTGCTTTTCCTCCTCCTGGTGCCGTGCAGTCCTTCTTCCAATGCCCTTTCTTGTGGCAGTTGAGGCATTCATCCTTAGCCGGATTTACCTTCTTCTTCACACATCCCTTAGGCTTCATAACTAAGGGCGCAGCGACTGCTTTGCCCTTCTTCTTCTGCCATTCCTTGTCTTTCGGCTTGGGTCGGCTAGAAGAGCTCACCATGAGCATAACTTTACCTTTGGAAGTGGAAGACTCAAAGGTCTTGAGCATGTTGTGCGGCTCTGGCAGAGTCGTCTTCGTTCCAGTCATATTGAAATTCACTATGAAGTTCTCAAAAGAACGAGGGAGAGAGTTCAGGATGAGGGTGGTAGCGACATTCTTTTCAAGCTTCGTTCTAATTGAAGCAAGCCTCTCTATCAGCCATATCATTTTCAACACATGATGCGAGACCTGACCCCCTTCATTGAGCTTACACTTAAAGAGTTCTATCAGTAACCCATATTCCATAGTCTGGGATTGTGAGTCATAGAGACTCTTCAAGTGTTCGAGCATCTCATTGGGGCCCATGTTCTCATGTTGTCTCTGAAGTTCCATAGACATGGAAGACAACATCACACACTGCGCTGAAGTGGCATCATCTAGGTGTTTCTGGTAAGCATCCTTATCAAAAGAGGCATATTCAGCAGAGTATGTCGCAGGGACTGTTGGGAACACCGTGTCCAACACGTATTCTATTTTCTCTTGTCTCAGTACTATTCGCAAATTCGTTAGCCAGTCAAGGTAGTTCGGTCTAGTAAGTTTGTTCATCTCAATCAATATTTTCAATGATAAGCTCGACATCTTTTATAATCTGAAGAATTAGATAGACTGGAAATCAAACTCAAAATCTATTTCCTATTATACACATTCATTTAGGCTAATCAACATGACCTTTTGTTTAATTAACTCCCACTATTTTAACATACTTCTACGACCCCATGGTAGAATACGAACCTATTTTAATTGAGGTCATAATGGGCCAAGATCCAAGCCTATGCTATCTCCGCGTTTGCTTTGACTGATAACTTCAATAACACATCTTGGTAGGTTCTAAACCAACTGCAAAACTTATTTGCAACTCTTAGTTGATCAATATTACATTTAATCTTGAGTCCTTAGATTAGTCCGACACTTTGGCGCCAAGATTTGTCTAAGCAAGTCAACCCCATTACACGACTGCGTTTATGTATCTAAGTAAATTTGGTCTTTGTGAGCAAACACTTTGGTGTAAATACCCACAAAAGTTTATCGTTTACCTTTACATTAAAACACATCTATGAAAGAGTCTGGGTCCTCGTAGACTTAGAGCAAATGCTTTGGCATAAATACTCGTATCGTCGAAAAGGATTTTGCACTTTAATAATTATAATGGACTACGCGTTTTAATTTAGACTTGTATTTAAAATTTTGGGAAATATTTTAATTCAGGGTTTTAACCAAGATCAACTCTTTTACGCCATATCCAATATGACATCTTAACATCATGCAAAACTAATGACACATATAGTTGGGAACCGTCAACCCAATATGCATGATATAAGATGGTTTAATCAAATATTGGGCGCCGCCTGCCCAGACAGTTATAGCGGACGCTATTCTAGAAATGTAAATGACAAACATTTTGACATTTAGCACACATAAACAGTATACTTATCAATTATACTGTATAATAATAATCTTGGGTTAAAGGACTTCTATCTCCCACACGCTGATCATACTTTAGACAAGTATAACAAACAGTATATCAGCAGGATATACCAATACTTCCAAAGTATCCATGTGTCCATCACGAGTAGCCATTACTCATAGCAGGTGAGACATACTACATTTTCTAAGGATGTGATGCAGACCACATGTCGACTTATCACATATCATCGATATCCCATTCTCGATGATCATTAGTCGAGGCTATTTTAAGAGTTACGTTATAATATTAATAACTCACACTATTAATAACAGCGTAACCTCCAGGAATGCTTATTAAATAATATTACAAACAATCAATTAATAATTCAATAATTGCAAATGCCAAAATATTAATCTCCATTAATAATAATACGAATGTGTATAAAATACATTTGTCCTAATACAGATTATCTCTAGGACATAAATATACTTTCACTATATCCCTCCATTTTAACTAGAGATTTCGATCCAAACTTTAGAAAAAGAGAAATTATTCATAAATAGTGTTTCCCCTTTATATGAGCTGATATACGACACACAATTTTATTTAATCGAATCACTGAATGCCGATACTAAAGTTAACATCTTTGTACTTTTGTATTCTCTTCTTTTTGGAAGTTGTATGTAATATAGTCTCTTTGCTCATATTAGTTATCATATTTTCTTTTTAAAAGTCAAATTTTATGAACTTTAACTAATATTTTAAGATATATATATATATTTCACCGTGTTGATAAGAGCAAAGTTGCAACTTATAGTACTTTTCGTGTAGTTTTTAAATATCTAAATTGTAATTTTAAAATATTAAATTAATCTTATCTAATTTAGATTCAAAAATTAGTCAAATTAACTCTCGAGAAGCGAAATCTGACAATTAATATGAGACGGAGGGAATACATACTTGCATGTTAATATAGGGTATTTGACTAGTAGTGCTTGTTTGTGTTGGATGGATTAATGAAGTACCGGTAAAATTATTTGGTTGAATTGGAGTTGAATTAAATAAGCAGTCATTTGTTCATGAAAATAAAATAATTTTCACTTTGTTTAGAATTTTTAAGTTGGAGTTAACGTTGAAGTTGAAGATGAAATTGTGTTTGATTATAGTTTTTGTAAAGAATATTTGATTGTTTAAATGTATTAAAAGTAAAAAAAAATGATTTTTTTTAGGTGTTTTTAGAATTCTAAATACACCTTGAAGTTGTAGTTAAAAATTTTATTGACAAACATTGATTTTTAAATAAAGTAAAAAAAAATCGAGAAAACGTAAAAAAAAATTATGGACAAACGGGTCCTGATTTTGAAACGAGAAAGTTACGGAGGATACGAGGGGGACTCTATATAGCTAGCCAAGATCCTACAAGTACGACACAATTTTAACACAATTCATAATCGAAAATTCATGTGGATAAAGTACATGCTCCGAAAAGATATATTTTAAGCCTTTCTTAAATCTATTTTCATTATGCATTTGGGTGGGATATTCTTTCTTGTTTTTGCATTTATTGTGAAGATTTGTCGAGAAGACTGGTGGGAAAAAAAAATCTTAATAGTGAAGGAAATTCTGATGCCTGTCTAACAATAACCAAGAATTGCCAAAAGTTATTCAAACGGAAAGTATATATGTCTTAGAGATAATTATTATTAGGGACAAATGTAATTGAACACATTCATATTATTAATAAGATTAATATTTATGACATTTGCGATTATTGAATTATTATTTGATTGTTTGTAATTATTCATTAATGTGCATCCCTTGAGCTTACGTTGTCATTTAATAGAGTGAGATATTGATGACAGAGCGTGACTCTAAAATAGCCTCGACTAATGATCATCGAGAATGAGATATCGATGATATGTTATAAGTCGACATGTGGTCTGCATCACATTCTTAGAGAATGTAGTATGTCTCACATGCTACTAGTAATGGTTACTAGTGATGGACACATGTATACTTTTGGAAAGTATTGGTATACCATACTGATAAACTATTTGTTATACATGTCTGAAGTGTTATCAGCATGTGGGAGATGAAAGTCCTTTTGACTTGAGGTCAATACGCACCTTGTTTATAGAGTAATGTACTTTGACCATGTCCTAAGCTTAAACTCCTTATAGGATAAGACACGGCTTGTGTTGGGTGCATTATGATGTAAATTAAGGTGGTAGTTGAGCCAAGAATAGGATTCATTCCTCGATTGGATATTCGAGAGAGCACTCAACTTCTCAGTGATATTAGGTCGACCAAGTCATTGGCCAATGCAAGAGACATATTTAGAATATGATCTAGTTGTCGACAAATATAGATGAGATAAAGTGATCAAGTCATTTGGATAGACACATAGCAAATCCTAAGCTTGATCGAGTGTATCGCGAATGAAAGGAATTTATCATCTCACATAAAGGTTATGTTTGCTGGATTCATGTAAATGTACTTCACATATTGAGTCCGTCATACGGCGCAATCTGGGAATTCCGTGTGGACCTTAATTGGATTAGTGTCGATATGTGAAGGTCTATAGGGTCACACTATGTCGATTGTCTTTTCGGTCTAAGGGCGTATTGAGAGAATATTAAATATTCGATTTGGAACCGAGATATTTAAATTGATAATAACTATGTGATAATTTCTATTATATGGAAATTATTTAATCAAATCAAATCAAAATTGGATTTTGGATTTAATGTGTTGAATATGTATATATATATATTAAATGAAAACGGAAAGAGATTTTTACGTAGGGCGCCGCAGCGCCGACCCGACAGTGAGCCCAGTCCGACTGGCCCACTGCACCTCGGGTTTTGGGCCAGGCTTAAGCCTAACCCTAAAACATTTTCTAACCTAATTGTAACTATAAATATAGCACTAAACCATTGTTATAACACACATTTTCTATAAACTTTCTATACTTAGAGTCTAGGACGAAACTCTCATAAACCTCTGCCAAAATTTTAAACTTCCGTTGTGCCTACTTATATGTTTTGAACCCAACAAAACCCTACAGTGGTATCAAAGCCCATGCTAGTTCAATGGTTATATAACAATTGAATAAAATAATAATATGGGTTAAACATAAAATTGGATTCAAACAAGGTTTCTTGAAATCCTACATATCTTGACTGAATGTTAACCTTTTGATATCACCCTAAATTATCTCCTACGCTAACTCGAGGAAGACATTTCGTTCTAACTCGAACTAAGCCAAAAGTGCATATATCCGGCTCATTGCACGATGCACGGTGAAGAACGAGTATGAATGGATGATGGTCGATATGTGCGTTATTGATAATGGTGGGTGAGGATGAAGGATCTGTGATTTGATCCCTAAATTCGATTTAGGGCTCGAACAATTTTGAAAAATCAACACAGAAATGTTTTGTCAAGACGTCGGCGTGGTAGGGCGCCACAACGCTTGCTAAGGTTTTCAGGGCGGCGCCGCGGCTCCATGGTGGAGCGCCGCGACCCTAATGCTTCATTTCAAAATCTTGGACTCACTGGACAGCAGGCGCCGCAGCTCTATGGTGGAGCGTCGTAGCGCTAATGCATTTACAGAAGTCGAAAGGTTTTTGCCTTTGCAATGTCGCGGCTCCATGGTGATAAGTATATTATTTATGTGCTAAATGTCAAATTGTTTGTCATTTAAATTACTAGAATAACGTCCGCAAATAACTGTCTGGGTAGGCGACACCCAATATGTGTTTAAATCGCTTAATATCATGCTTGGGCATGCAGTATCCAATAAGTGCTTAATAGACTTTGCATGATAATTAAGATGCTATATTTGATATAGCATACTATAGTTGATCTTGGTTAAAAATTTGATATAAAATATTCCCTAAAATTTTAATACAAGTCTCATTTAAAATGAACGCTTCATCCGTTATAATTGATTGTAGTGCAAAATCCTTTTCGCCGAGATGAATATTTATGCCACAACATTTGCTCTAAGTCTACGAGGACTCAGACTATTTCATAGATGCATGTTAAATGTAGAAGTAGGTGATAAACCTTCATGAATATTTACACCACAGTGTTTGCTCTATAAGGTAAAACTCACTTAGATACATAATTGCAGTCGCATAACGGGGTTGACTTGCTAAGTTGTCTTGGCACCACAGTGTCGGACAAGCCGAGGGACGCAGATTGATTGTTTAGAATATTCGATCAAACATGAGTTACAAATTGTTTGTAATTGGTTTAAAGACTTACCAGGTTATGTTGTTGAAGTTATCAGCCACAACAAACGCGAAGATAGCATGAACCTGGATCATGGCCCATTATGACCATATTTGATATGAGTCTGTATTCTTCCATGGGGTCAAAAAGTATGTTAAAATAGTGGAAGCTAATTAAACTAAAGGCCATGATAATTAGTTAACGAATGTGTTCAATAGAAATTATATTAGAGTTTAATTTCAAGTCTATCTATATCTTCAGTTTATACAAAATGTCGAATCTATCACTGAAAATGTTGGTCGAGACAAACAAGTTGACTGGATCAAATTACCATGATTGGTTAAGAAATCTGCGATTGGTGTTAAGTAGACCTGTCCAAAGGTCGGGTCGGGTGGTGTTTTTTTTCTTGTTTGCCCGACCCTGACCTTATTTTTAAAAAAAAATTCCGACCCTGGCCCTGACACTTCGGGGACCCTACGGGTCACGGGTCGGCCCTGACCCGTCGGAAGTTTTTGGCTGGCCAGGGTCGGGTCGAGGAATTTTTTATTTTTTTAAAAAAATAGAATTTCCAAAACTGAAATTGGCATTCACCCCTACATTACCACGAAATTTCGACGTTGAAATGTATTATATATCGTGAGATCTGACTAAAGAAAAAGAAAATTATAAACCGATTTGGGGAAAAACACAAATTGATTGGGAAAATGGATGTTTTTTCTAAAAATTGGCTGTGCCAAACCGCCTTATGGCTGTTTGACCGGCCCTGTCTCAAAAAAATACGCAAAATAAAAAAAATGGGTAAAACGGACATTCGAGCGTAGAGTTATGACCGTTTAAAGTTTCACCAATTTACAACTACTTTCTCTCCCTACATTATGCTTCCGTGATATTAACAAAACGACTAATAATATAAATATATAATTAATAATCAGCTACCATTTTTATCTTTTTTTATGTCGACCTCAATGTAGATTAGAGCAATACATATATTATAAAAACATACATTATATCACTTATTAATGGCAAAAATATACATAAGTACAAAATAAATATTAATGAAGGAAAAATAATATAAAAAAATATGCGGGTTGGGTCGAGGTCGGGCCGGGTCAGACGGGTAAAATATTCTGACCCTGGTCGGGTCCCCGCTTTTTCGGGTCGAGTGGCTCGCGGGTCAGCTTAGGTCAGCTATAAGCTGACCCTAGCCTTGGTTTTTTCGGGTCGGGTCGGGCGGGTCCCCGACCCGATGGACATGTCTAGTGTTAAGATTAGAAAGAATTGAATATGTGTTAGACACAGTCTTCCCCACAGTCCCTGCTGAAGATTCTGCTGAGTATGCCCTGTTTGACAAGGTGGCTTATCAGAAACATCTAGACGATGCTACCTCGACACAATGTGTAATGTTGTCCTCCATGACCTTGGAGTTACAGAGGCAACATGAAAACATGGGCCCCAATGAAATGCTAGAACACTTGAAAAGTCTCTATGACTCACGGTCTCAAACAATGGAGTATGAACTGTAGATGGACCTTTTCAAGTGTAAGCTGAACGATGTGGGTCAAGTGTCAGTACATGTTTTGAAAATGATTGAGTTAATAGAAAGGTTGGCTTCGATTGGAACGAAGTTGCCTATAAATGTCTCTGTCAACCTGATCCTGAATTCACTTCCTGGTTCATTTGAGAATTTCATTGTGAACTTCAATATGAATGGGACCAAGGCAAGTCTTCCAGAGCTTCACAACATGCTGAAGACCTTTGAATCATCTACCTCTAAAGGTAAAGCCGTGCTCATGGTGGGCTCTTCTAGCAAGTTCAAACCCAAGGGTAAGAACGTGCAGAAGAAGAAGGGTAAGACAGTTGCTGCACCTACAGTTATGAAACCTAGAGGAGTTGTTCAGAAGAAGGCAAAGGTAGCTTCGGATGTGTGCCTCAACTGCAAGAAGAAGGGGCACTGGAAGAAGGACTGCACAACTCCAGGAGGAGGCAAAACACTAAGTGCTCCTGGCTCTACTGGACAAGGTATGTTTGCCATTGAAATAAACATGTCTATAAGTAACTCTCACTGCTGGGTATTATATACTGCTTGTGGCTCACACATTTGTAATAATGTGCAGGGTCTGATTGACAACAGAAAGGTTGGACCTTCGGAGGTAGACCTGCGCATTGGAAATGGAGCACGAGTGGATGCTGAACGCATGGGAACTTATAGACTAGATTTACCTTCAGGCTTTTGCTTAGAACTAAATAATTGTTATTTTGTTCCCTTATTGATGAGGAATATTATTTCTATCCCAGTGTTAGACATTGATGGGTTTTCCTCATTTATTACCAACGGCAGTTATGTACTGTCTTTTAATGGTTTTATTTGAGGAAATGCTCCGCTTATGGATGGTTTGTATGTTCTAAACTGTAGTCATGAAATTTTCAATGTGCAAAACAAACAAGCTAATATAAGTAATCCAAGAAACCCCACCTACTTATGGCACTGTAGACTTGGTCACATCAATGAATCAAGGATAGCAAGATTAAGAAAGTTAGACTACATGGAACCATTTGACTTGGAGTCCTATGGTAACTGTGAATCTTGCTTAAGAGGAAGGATGACCAACAAGCCACTTTCTGGGAAAGGGGTACGAGCCAACGAGTTACTTGAGTTGGTCTATACTAATGTATGTGGCCAATTTCAACTCAAGCTAAGGGAGGCTTCCCTTACTTCATCACTTTTACAGACGATTTCACAAGGTTTGGGCATGTGTATCTTATGAAACACAAGTCCGAAGCCTTTGAGAAATTCAAGGAGTACAAGTCAGAAGTAGAGAAACAACTTGAAACAAGTATCAAGACCCTTCGATCAGATCGAGGAGGTGAATACTTAAGTAAAGAATTTCTGGATTACTTGAAGCTTCATGGAGTCCAATCACAATGGACACCTCCTGGAACGCCACATATGAATGGTGTTGCTGAAAGGAGAAATCGAACCCTATTAGATATGGTTAGATCCATGATGAGTTTATCAACTCTACCAATATACCTTTGGGGCTATGCATTGCAAAACTCAATTTATATTATGAACAGGGTTCCTTCAAAGTCAGTGGAGAAAACTCCATATGCGATATGGAATGGCAAGAAAGCAGTACTTAAACATATGCGACCCTAGGGGTGCCCTGCATATGTGAAGAAGATGCTTACTGACAAGTTGGAATCTAAAAGTGAGAAATATTATTTTGTGGAGTATCCAAAGGAAACTAAGGGATACTATTTCTATATTCTTGAAGAACATAAGGTCATTGTTTCCAGAAATGCAACTTTTCTTGAAGAAGAATATGTCTACAAGGAACAAAGTTGCAATGAGATAGAACTTGAAGAAATTCAAGAACCACAAGATAACACAGAAGTTGAACCCTTGTCAAAAGACCTAGACAATGACTCAGTAAGAGTATTTGGTGAAGATTGGGTACTTAGAGTACGCCCTTCAGCTAGTGGGAGTACTGTGAGAGATAGTGCAGAAATGCAAGGCTCTCATACACAACCAATGGAAGATGATACAACGGTTGTACATCATTTCATTCAGGAAATACATGAAAATGACATTCTTGAAAGCTCTCAAGGTGATGGATTGTCCAGCACACAAAGACATTTTCACAATCAAAATGCAACAAACACTGAAACGCAGAATAATCAACTCCGTAGGACTACTAGGACTCATCATCCGCCTGAAAGACTTAATCTCCTTGTTGAAACACACAATGAGATAGATATTCCTGATAACGATGAACCTACAACCTACATCGAAGCTATGTTAGACATTGATTCGCAAAGATGGAAAGAAGCCATGAAATCTGAGATGAACTCGATGTACATCAATCAAGTATGGAACTTGGTTGATTTGCCAACATGGGTTAGACCCATAGGATGCAAATGGTTCTTCAAGAAGAAGATTGATGCATATGGCAATGTACATACTTATAAGTCAAGATTGGTGGCTAAAAGTTATAATCAACGGCCTGGGGTCGATTATGATGAAACCTTTTCACCTGTTGTGAAAATTAAGTCCATTCAGATTTTGCTTGCAATAGCCGCATACTACGATTATGATATTTGGCAAGTGGATGTTAAAACTGCTTTCCTCAATGGTAATCTAATTGAAGAGGTATATATGATACAACCTGATGGTTTTATATCCAAGAGTAAGCCCAAAGCAGTATGCAAGCTACAGAAGTCCATTTATGGACTTAAGCAAGCCTCAAGGAGTTGGAATATTTGCTTTGACAAAACAATCAAATCGTTTGACTTTGTTAGAAGCAAAAAAGATCCATGAGTTTATAGTAAGCGCAATGAAGGGAGTATTGTCTTCATTGTTATATATGTAGATGGCATATTAATAATGGGAGACAATAAGGCTCTCATGCAATTAGTCAAGAAATGGTTATCCAGCACCTTCATGATGAAGGACTTGGGTGAAGCCTGCTATATTCTTGGAATTAGGATTTATAAAGATAGACCAAATAGATTGTTGGGGCTGTCACAGTCCATATACATAGACAAAGTGCTAAGACGATTCTCTATGGAAAACTCCAAGAAGGGAAGTCTTCCTATGGGTCAAGGCATCAAGTTAACAAAGAAGGATAGTCCTTCTACTGTTGCAGAACTTGATCGCATGAAAATAATCCCATATGCTTCAGCTATAGGATCTATCATATATGCCATGACCTGTACGAGGCCAGATGTGGCCTATGCACTTAGTATGACTTGCAAATTCCAGCAAAATCCTGGGGAAGAACACTGTAAAGCAGTCAAGAGTATTCTTAAGTATCTTAGATGAACTAAAGAATATTTCTTAGTCTATGGTGGACAAAAGAAGCTGGTATGTACTGGGTACACCGATGCTAGCTTCCAGACAGATCTTGATGACTTCAAATCTCAATCTGGATATGCCTTCATTTTCAATGGCGGAATAGTGAGTTGGAAAAGTTCCAAGCAAGCTACAACTGCTGATTCGACAACTGAAGCCGAGTACATTGCTGGATCGGAAGCTGGTAAAGAAACTGTCGCGATATCTGAGTTCCTAAAGGAACTAGTGGTTGCTCCAAGCACCACTTGTCCAATAACGATTTATTGTGACAACACTGGTGCGATTGCGTAAGCTAAGGAACCAAGATCAACAAACAGAAACAAGCATGTACTGAGGAAATACCACATACTCAGGGAGCTGGTGGAGACTGAAGAAATAAGATTAGACTATGTTCCCATAGATGATAATCTAGCTGACCCGTTTACTAAACCATTAAGCTTAGTTAAGCAAAATGGTCAATTTGAAAACATGGGTATTATATACATCGGAGATTGGCTCTAGGCCAAGTGGGAGATTGAAAGTATGTATGTCCTAGAGACAATCATTATTAGGGACAAATGTACTTGAACACATTCGTATGATTAATAAGATTAATATTTATGGCATTTGCGATTATTGAATTATTAGTTGATTGTTTGTAATTATTCATTAATGGACATCTCTTGAGCTTACGTTGTCATTTAATAGAGTGAGATATTGATGATAGAGCGTGACTCTAAAATAGCCTCGACTAATGATCATCGAGAATGGGATATTGATGATATGTTATAAGTCGACATGTGGTCCGCATCACATTCTTAGAGAATGTAGTATGTCTCACCTGCTACTAGTAATTGTTACTAGTGATGGGCACATGAATACTTTTGAAAAGTATTGGTATACCATGCTGATAAACTAATTGTTATACATGTCTAAAGTGTTATCAGCATGTGGGAGATGAAAGTCCTTTTGACTTGAGGTCAATACGCACCTTGTTTATAGAGTAATGTACTTTGACCCTGTCCTAAGCTTAAACTCATTATAGGATAAGACACGAATTGTGTTGGGTGCATTATGATGTAAATTAAGGTGGTAGTTCAGCCAAGAATATGATTCATTCCTTGATTGAATATTCGAGAGAGCACTCAACTTCTCAGTAATATTAGGTCGACCAAGTCATTGGCCAATGCAAGAGACATATTTAGAATATGATCTAATTGTCGACTAATATAGATGAGATAAAGTGATCAAGCCATTTGGACAGACACATGGCAAATCCTAAGTTTGATCAAGTGTATCGCGAATGAAATGAATTTATCATCTCACATAAAGGTTATGTTTGCTGGATTCATGTAAACGTACTTCACATAATGAGTTCGTCATACGGCGCAGTTTGGGAATTCCGTGTGGACCTTAATTGGATTAGTGTCGATATGTGAAGGCCTATAGGGTCACACTATGTCGATTGTCTTTTCGGTCTAAGGGCGTATTGAGAGAATATTAACTATTCGATTTGGAACCGAGATATTTAAATTGATAATAACTATGTGATAATTTCTATTAGATGGAAAATATTTAATCAAATCAAATTTGGATTTTGGATTTAATGTGCTGAATATATATATATTAAATGAAAACGGAAACTGATTTTTACATAGGGCGCCGCGGCGCCTGCTAGGTGCGCCACAGCGCCGACCCGGCAGTGAGCCCAGTCGGACTGGCCCACTGCACCTCGGGTTTTGGGCCAGGCTTAAGCCTAACCCTAAAACATTTTCTGACCTAATTGTAACTATAAATACAACACTAAACCATTGTTATAACACACCAAATCTATAAACTTTCTAAACTTAGAGTCTAGGACGAAACTCTCTTAAACCTCTGTCAAGATTTCCTGGCTTTTTGACAGAGGAATACACCGCAGCATAGTGCTTGCAGTCGAAGGGATAGTCGCGTGTACTCCCTAAGTAAAGACTCCAGATAATACAACCTGTAAGTATTCATGTTTTATGTTACATGATTTGATTGCCATATAACCATACCAGAAGAAATTGTTGGGGTAAGTAGAACAAAATTTTAAACTTCCGTTGTGCCTACTTATATGTTTTCAACCCAACAAAACCCTACACAAACAACCTCAAGTTATTTAGTTCAAACAACTAGAAAATGTTTAAACATTAAAAAAAGTTTAAAATATGGAGATATGTTTAAACTTCTTCAAGTTGTTTAGTTAAAAAAAAACAGAGAAATGATTAAATAACATAAGAGTTGTATAAAAGTTTATAGAGATATTTAAACATCGTCCTCAGGTTATATAATTAAAACTAACCAAAATATATTTAAAGCACACGAGAATTGTTTAAATATATTAATTATTTGAAGGCAGAAGACGAGAGAGGGGGCAAGGAGGAGGAGGAGGGGGAAGAGGGAGTAATAGTAGTGCGATTTGTGTAAATAAGAATATTTTGAAACTTCTAAAATATTTCAAAAGAAATCATGCAATTCATATTATACATGAGGTAAAATTGCAAAAGTATAACTCAAACTATATATCTAATGTTGCAAAAGTATTTAACTTAATTTTAAATGGCTTAATAAAGTAAATTCTTTTTACTTCTAACATAACCTAAAAGTGTCGTCACATGGTTCAACAAAAAACGACAAAAATGAAAGCAAACGAAAAAGAGCTAGTGATAGAGAGTTGCACGAGTGCCAACTTTCATTGATTGTTACATGTTGGATAAGAATAGAAATGGTGAATTGGCAAAAGCCAACTTGGCTTTCATTAAATTGAAATTGAAATTATCAGATGTTTATTAGCACAATACCAATAAAAATTATAGTGGGATGGATTAATAAAAACTACATTTAATAAGATTTCAGGCTCGAGCTCTAATTATGAAAAGATTCTTGTTAGAGAACATTTCTTCCCTAAAATGAGCCTTATACTTTGTTTATCTTATCTTATCTTATCTTATCTTATCTTATTTATATGTATTAGTTACTGCTTCTTTTTAAAAATGCGCTCTCGTGACTTACTCGCTTTTGATAACAGCATTTCCATACTGCTTTAAATTTTATGTCTGAATATGTCCGTTTCACTTGCTTTGCTTGTTCTTTGTCTTGAGCCGAGTGTCTCTCGAAAACAGCCGATCTACCTATCAAAGTTAAGGTAAGGTTTGCGTACACTCTATATTAGAATATGTAAATATTCAATCAAGTATATGATTAGATTAGCATGATTGAAGATCTGATTAGATTAGCATAATTGAAGATCTGATTTAGCAAGATTAGCATGATTTCAGCTATAATTGGATTGTATTCTTGTATATAAACTTGATCAAATCAATGGAATAGACATGCAAAACATTACATCATCTCTATCATTTCTATCATGGTATCAAAAACCTAGGTTAATTTACTTATCTTTTGCCCAAAATTAGCCGACGCCTTCTCTGTTTCTGAATCTGTTCTTTTCCTTCACTGTCTCGCCATGGCTGCAAACCAAATAACCCACCCAAAATCTTCTTCCCCATCCAATCTCACTCTCCATCCCTCTTTAACAGTGTCAACCATTAATAGTTTCATCAAAGTCAATCTTGACATTGAAAAGGGTCATACATAACATGGCCAGAACTTTTTAAAATCCATGTTAGGGCTTATAAAGTTCTCGGCCACATCACTCCAAATTTGAAGGAAACAGCGACAACAGACACATCTCCATCGCTAAAAAATACAAATCCTGAACTCTGGTCACGGATTGATGCCATTGTTTTACAATGGGTTTACAACACCATATCCGAAGACCTTCTGAACACAATTCTTGAATGGGACTCCACTGCCGAATTAGCATGGAATAGGCTAAAGGATATATTTTTCGACAATAAGAACTCGAGGGCATTATACCGTGAACAAGAATTTTTTGCCGTCTAGATGGAAAATTTTCCAGATGCTTCATCTTACTGCCAGCATCTAAAATCACTGGCGAGCCAACTTTCCAACGTCAACGTCGGCGTGTCAAATGACATGTTAGTACTTCAAATGGTCTTCGGTTTAACTAACGCCTATTCCACTGTTGTCTCCCAGATTCGTCATGGCAGCTCTCTTCCTCCCTTCTACAAAGCCCGATCCATGCTCGTTTTAAAATAAACAACACGGGCGAAGATGATTGTACACTCCACTAATACCTCTACTCTTCATACTTCACACGATGACACCAAGAATACAAGCGGAAATCAAGGTGGCCATCATCCAAACAACAACAACCGTAACAATCGGGGCGGCAAAGGTGATGGGAGTAATAATCGGGGCGGCAAAGGGAAAGGAAAGGGGGCTGGTCGACAACAAGGAGGGAAAAATCCTGGTTATCCAAATTGAGGCTACAATGGGACAAACCCCTCTTTTTATCCGTCCTGGGCCTATTCTCCAAATGGGCCGTGTGCTGCTTCTATTCCTTGCCCGTTTCCAATGACAAATCAAGCCCAATTTCAAAGGCCTAACACAGCCCAACGTCCTTCTATATTGGGCCCAAGGCCTCAAACCCAGTCCACTTATGCACCAAATGAACGCACTTAAGAATCCAAGAAGTGTCCACGGCCACAACGGACAAAACATTACAAAAAATAGAGTAAGGGAAGTTGTTGTGTTGGTAACGTTGACTTGACTTACACTAAACACTGACGGTTCAAGACATCACATTCACCGCGCAGTAAGTAAGTTTGATGGTATTCAACTATGGAAGGTTCAAAGCGGAATACCTATCTAGATGCCACATCTGTCAGCTGAAAGATTGTTGGAAATAAGCACCTTGTGAGTGTGCCAAAATCTCTTTCAAGAGGGGATTGTTGGAAATTTACTAATGTGGAATTAAGTTTATCCCATTATTTATGACTCGAACAATTGGGGTCCCGCGCGTCGAAAACGTCATTTCCACACACGTGTACACGTAGTGCCAAGTATCATAAATTTCATTAGTGAAAGAGATATTGGTACGTACGTAATACGTTTGAGACATAGAATGATGGACGGTTATTGGCCAAACGACAAGTATTCTACGTTGGTAAACGACGGAAGAAGTGTACGAAGTGTAAGATGAAACGAGTCAGAAATCGACGCGGAGCCGTGAAAGGCCGCGTCACAACATCATCGGAGCCGCGGCGCTAAATGGTGGCTTGGCTACTGGATCCGAGGCACCATGGTGCTAATTCGCGGAGCTGCAGCGCTTCGGAGGCAGAATGCTGCGACGGGAAGATGGAAAGTTTCTGACTCTTGGACTGGTTTTGGAGCATTGAATCTCCATTATTTGGCACAAGAATTCAGCCATTATTTGGCTGAATGTAACCCCTCAATAAGTGTCATTACATGGCTATTGAAGGCCATTAGTTGGCTAGTTGAGGGGCCATTTCCTTACACTATAAATTGAGGCCTTTGGCTCAATTTCTCAACACTTAGAAATTTTCTGAAATTTTCTTCTTCCACTCGAGCAAGTTTTCTATATTCAAAGTTCTTCAAGAGTAACACTTGAGTTTCCTTTGCGCATTTGTTAAGTTGTTGTTGTATCTTGGGAGACTATTGCCCGATGACGTAAAAAGATATATACCGGGCAATCTTGTCTTAAAGACAGAGTGCCATCACTCGACTCAGCAAATCACAAGGAGTTTGTAATCGTTCTTATTTCCAGTTTGTTGTAATCTTGAGTAGTTTATCCTTTCTAGCATCTATAATATTTACTCACTTCTCGTTTCCTACAATTGTTGTAACCCACATATTAAGTCACTAAAAGGGTGTAAGTAATATTTTAGTCAAATCACATATCAGAAATATAATTGAGATCGTGTTGAATATATAATTAAGAATATAAGTATTAGACCCTTATGATGCCTTCTTAAGATGTGTGGGCCTATGCTCAAAATCAAATACTAATATCAATAGTGGGTTAAGTTGTTCCATATAGTATTAGTGCCAATCTGCGTGCAGCCTTGGACAATAATGGGGCCGGCAAACCTCCGTGTTCACCTGACTCTAGCCAAATACCACGTCTTTGAGATGATGGTGCGGTGGTTCAAACCTTCGAGAGGATGTTGAGTCCCTAGGAGGCAGTAAATGTACCAATCTAGGCAAATCCATATCAGAAAAATACGAAAAAGAAATTGATTACATAATGAAACAAACCTTAAGCCATATATATTACTCGTTTTAAGGTAATGTGAGCCAAAGTTCAAAGCTAACAATATCACTAGTGAGTTGAGACGATTATAATTTCATATTAAAATTTTCCTCTAGCAAAAGACTAGAAAGGTTTGGGGGGGGGGGGGGGGGGGGGTTAAATCTGATTGTAATTTGAATCTGACATAATCCTACTACAATATCCATTTGAATAACACAAAAGAGAGAGCAAATTTCTGGGCCTTTGCCTATTTTTAGTTATATTGAATTAGTTAAAAGAAGGTTTTGTTATAAATATTATTATGAATGTCTATCTCTACAAGGAAAGTTAGGGTTAGTAAATTTGAGACCAAGCTACTTAGACCCTATAAATAGAGATGTTCCCCTCCTTGTATTGAATTCCTCAAGAGAAATAAATAGCTCTCCTCCCTTTCTCCACAATATTCTTGTTCTAGTTTTGTTTTAGTTTTATTATTTCATAACACGTTATCAACACGAGTGTCTACCTTCACTCTCATCTTTCCAAGTTAAGTAGACTCCGTCATCTGGTATGTGTCTAATCTTCACGTTGTCATGCTAGTTTTAATTTAAAGTAAATATTTCACTACTTTCTGCCTAATATTATCTTTGGGTAAATATGAGGTTTATAATTAACTAAATTATAGATTCTATTATAGGCTTAATGCTAGCAGTTACTATATATATATATAATGATTCAGTATATATGTAAGAATATATATGGTGTCCAGCAAAGGTATTACTAAATAATATATATGAACCTTTTGTTTGTTTTTGATTTAGTATTCCTACTGTTACTTGCTAGTAATGTAACTGATTTAGTTCATTCAATTTGAGGAATAATAGTGTGAAAAGAAATATATGATCGATCACCAGAAGTGACGATATTTTTTAAGTCTCGTTAGACTAATGGCTATAACTATCAGAAGTGGTAATATTTTCATATTTTTATTGTGATTACAATTGAAGATATGTTAGAAAAACATTCTCTTCATACCTCAATTTTCTCCTGAAGTAGCAATATCTTAAAAGAGGTTCTAAAACATCATAACTTTATATGGTTATGACACGTTCAGATGATTATATTCCATTCCCGAAGAATGAGAATTTTTGATAAATGCTATAAATATAGATCAATTAAATGAAGTGAATGTGACAGTATGTAATAAAGCTCGGACGTGCATTTGGTTGTGAAGTTATCATGACTCACCACCAGAAGAGGTATAATAATTGAGAAAAATATTCTAAATATTTTATACTTTACTCCCGAAGTAGTAAACTCAGAATTCTGCTCCTGAAGTAGCAAACTCAGAAATCTGCTCCCGAAGTAGCAAATTTTAAACTCTACTCCTTAAGTAATAAATCTTTGAACTCTACTCCGGAAGTAGTAGAACTTTGAAAGTAAAATTTTAAATTTTACTCTTGAAGTAGTAAATCTAAAATTTACTCTTGAAGTAGTGAATTCAAAATTTATCCCGAAGCAGCAAGTCTCTGAAATTTATTTTTGAAGTAGTAGAACTTTGAATCTACTCTCGAAGTGGTAGACCTTTAAACTTTACTCCCCAAGTAGTAAGGTTTTGAATTTTACTTTAAAAAAGGTTCAACTTTGAAATTTACTTCTTTTACTCCCCAAAATCTGTTGTGAGTTTTAATGCATGTAAATATTTTTCTTATTTTCTTGCAAGCTTCAGTTTTAGTTATATAAGGTTGCAAAATAATGAAAAAAATATTTATATTTAATTTACTGTAATTTTCTTAAGGTGTTGGGTTGTACTACTAAGGAGTGATTTTATATGTATTTTGATGGTCTAGAAGTATTGGTATAATTTTTGACAAGCAGAAAATGTTTGAGAAATATATTGAAGCGGTGTTTTCTTGTGGTTGAGTGAAATAATGAGCTATTAAAATTATGTATAAAGCGCATCTAAATGACCAGGTTTCATTCCCCGAAGTGAATGAGGGTCATTGTTCCATGTACCTGTCGCACATTAAATCATCTTGAAAACTTTTATTACAAGGTAAAATGATACAAATTGTGTAGAATACTATCTACTATAACCACATTGATATATTATGGTTACTGTCGCAGCTTTGATAACAAATATTCGAATGTTAATGGTATTCTCCCTGAAGGAGATGTCTAAAATACTAAAGTTTTAGAACTTTTCATCATTTATAAATTGTATTGTCTTTAAATGTCCATTTAATTACTATTTATTTCATGACACCAATAGTGTCTAACTATAATTTCTTTTATGATATCAGCAGTAACTGAGCAATATTTGGTTGTACAAAATTAATGATCAAGTGCTCCAGAAGAGCTAACTATCTATCTAGAAGATCATGGCACTAATAGTGTCCAAACAATATGTGTGATTATGGAGAATAAATTAGAGTCCAGAAGAGCTTCTATACTATTATGTAATTCGTTCTAAATTGTAATATACGAAGTTGTTATGATCGAAACACAAGTTGTAGCAAACCCGAAGCTTACTCAAGTAAATATGATATCATATTGAAGCTATAATTAATAGGAGGATTAAATATCTTCAAAATCATAGTGGGTAAGAAATATGTATGTGAATGATTACCCTCTTTATTCTTCAAATTGTACTACACAAATATAAGCATGATGAAATCATATGTCACGATAAACCAGAAGTTTATTGGTACACAAAAATAATTTATGTCATAGTAAACCAGAAGTTTACTAAAACAAATAGCACATGGCGTGATAAACTCAAAGTTTACAAGTATAAGTAATTTTATTAGTCGGTATGAGTGATGTGTCCATCCCGATTCAAATATGATGTGCAGATTGGGTACTTGACATATATTGAAGAACTAGAAGATTGTTCAAAAAATTATTTTTGTTGCTTGTTCTCATGATAAGCTGATTACACCAGCTAATGTTGGGATTGAATTTCCTAAATTCTGAAAAATATAAAAGGTGAATAAGGGTCCGTTCACCTGTTATGTGATGTCTTAAATAGATGCATCGATAAGACGGTCACATGTGCGTTTATTGTCAACACGCAGTTTGACATATGCAAAGTTACTTGCTCAAAATAATTGAGTTGAGAGTACAATTTTCAGATTATGTAATCAAGATAATTCATCTCGTTAATGCTGGTTTATATTCAAGTTGGTTTAGCGTTGAATGCCTCCGATAAATAGCTAAATCATTGCAAATGAGAACAAAGCTTCATGTGTTGATATGAAATATGATATATTACATACAACATCACTTGTATGCTTCAGACCAATAAATTATGATAATTCTCCCCTCATAATTGGTTCAAGATCAGGAACCAAATATTTTCATCTAATAGTTTTTATTGTGCGGTATATGATTAATGAATTTACCACGATGCACACAGATGGATTCCCCAAAGAAGGTGGAAATATATGTTAGTTTTTCTAACATAAGGGGAGAGAGAATAAACAACTAAGAAATATACTGTGAATTATCATCAGTATGATCCTCGTTCAAACGATAATTCAAGTCAAATGCTAGAAGCATTTGCTGACCCAACTATTCCATATTCCAGCTGCAAGATGCTCCTAAATGTCCCTGAAGGACAGGGTTTACAACATGCGTGAAGCATGGTAGACAAATCGGTTTCAAATGCAATAATCCTTGAAAAATGAGAAGAGCAAATGATCATAATAAGGAGGCAATGTGCTCTTGAAGAGCCTACGACATAACACTTCATAGAACCTCATACGAGGTTCATGTACCTGAAAAATAATGAAGTGATAAGATCTCAATAAGTTATGTCTAATTGCAAACCGATACAAAATGATATCTCATCGACGATATCTTTGATACAATATAGTGCACAATATTTTATAATATTATGAGGATATGAATTCTACGTCTCTTTAAGCATGTTGATGTAGAAATAATTACCAAGTAGTTGCATCTTGATAAAGGTAAATTTACTGGACCTGCAGTCCTGACATCAGAAGATGTCATGTAAATTAAATACAAAATGAAAATTGTCTAAGACTATATGGCTTAAGTGACAAAATTATATGAATTTTTTTGAAGGATTCAAAATGCCTGAAGCATATACAAGTTATTGAAAAAATTGTTTATAATCCTTAAATGGATTAAATGAATTAAGGTTGATGTACTAGATTACCTTAATAAATATTTATTGATGAGTGGTATAAAGATGACTCTGTTTACCCTTATCCCTTTATGATATTCAAAATCTCATAATGTTATGCAAGTTGCTGACTTGAATATTATTGGTGCTTTAGAATTTTCGAAAGGTTGTTTACCCTTATCCCTTTATGATATTCAAAATCTCATAATGTTATGCAAGTTGCTGACTTGAATATTATTGGTGCTTTAGAATTTTCGAAAGGCAGTAGACTACCTGCTAAAAGAAATTGAAGTGAGAAAATTAGATTGGTCCTGAAGTACCATATATTTGTTCAATTGATGCATTTATTTATCTTGCTATAACTATGATCATGATATAATTTCTTCCTTACATAGAGATACTGAAATAAGATCAATTGCATATTATCGATTTGATGAGACAATTTTCCAAAATTAGGGGGAGAGAATAATGATGTAAAAAAGAGAAATTTTGTGGAATAATTCATCATTGTCTCATCTTGATCCACGTGCTTCTATTCGTGAGCAAGAGGTCCAAAAGATTATTCACTTGCAGAAAATAGCAAATCAAATGCCAGACGCATTTACAGATTTGAAAAGGATTACCAAATCACATACCCCTACAGAGAATGTCCATGTAGGATCATCTACTAGTGTCATAGCAAATGAGTCCAAAGCACGCCTGAAGCGTGATAGACCATTGGGTTCTATGGATCGAAATCCTATAAAAAGAAAAATAAATGGTCAAGATGACAATAAGAAAGAATCTCATAAAGAAATGCAAGATTTGATCAATCCTGATATTCTTGAAAAAATCAATGAGCTGCAAACTCAAGAAAATGAAGAAATATCAATAAATCCAATTGATGTTAGGTCTAATTTGAATCGCTTGGATATAAATGTGGTTTGAAATATCCACAACCTTATATGAAGATAATGCAACATGCATTGCTCAATTAAAGGGAGGATTCATAAAAGGAGATAGGACAAAAGCACATTTCACTAAAGTTGTTCTTCACATACGAGCCCCAAAATAATGGTGATATCAACGAGCAATAGATTCGTTCAAGTGATAATATGACTGATTTGTTCACTAAGTCTCTACCAACTGCAACTTTCGAGAAGATGGTGCATAAGATTGGAATGCGAAGACTCAAGCATTTGGACTGAAGTTCTCATCAGGGGAGTTATTACACGTTGTACTCTTTTTTTCGTTTAAGGTTTTGGCCAACTGAGTTTTTCTTGTAAGGTTTTTAATGAGACAACCAAAATATGTATTATTAGAAATGTGTACTCTTTTTCCTTCACTAGAATTTTTCCCACTGGGTTTTTTCTAGTAAGGTTTTAATGACGCATATCATCTACCAAATAGATATTCAAGGGGGAGTGTTATAATTATTATTATGAATGTCTATATTTACAAGGAAAGTTAGGGTTAGTAAATTTGAGACCAAGCTACTTAGACCCTATAAATAGAGATGTTCCCTTCATTGTATTGGATCCCTCAAGAAAAATAAAGAACTCTCCTCTCTTTCTCCACAATATTCTTATTCTAGTTTTGTTTTAGTTTTATTATTTCATAACAGATTTATTTTATTTTTAATTTTTCACCATTTTGTCTTCATTGACTTCCTATAATGTCCCAACGCAAAATAATGAATGAGAGGATAAAAGAACTCACTATCATTGAATAAGCAAAGCAGAAGAAGAGTTCTCATTCTCTCCACATCTGAGATTAAACATCATGGTTTTAATACTTTTGTCATCATTTCAAATACTCCATATTTATTTAAAACATAAATGATCACTTCATTAATAATGGATGGCAGCTAAGGCATTTTGTTTTCCTTATCTTTATTCTTTCATTTTCCAAATCTTTATTCTTTCATGGCTTCATCAACATGGTGATAAGTGATAACCATCATTCATATCCTCATATTCTTCGTCAATATCATAACTCAATTAAAAAGAGATAAAAGAAATTGTTCATGTGGTTAACCACAAAAGTTGTACTAGTTCCTAGTAAAGTTAGAGACTTGAGAGAATGATATACGAGGCGGAGCGGAATGATAAGATTTTGCCTTACCCCACTAATTTTAATTCGCCTTTTCATGTCTCCTTTAACATTTGTTTCTATTTTGGTGCTGTTCCTTCGAGTCTTCTTAAATTTTTTGCATTTTTTTCCTTTCACTTTGCAATTTTCTACTTTAATTTTAAAGTTTTTTTTCTTCTGAATTAATGCCCATTCAATCATATAATGCCGTTGAATATCGTCAAGATTCTTGAATGGAAAAGAAATTTATACTCCTATCATTTATTTATGACGGAGAAATAGGAACAAAATAATAAGAATCTAAATGTAATCCTAATTTTGGGGAGAAGGTAAAGAATATAAGAACAAAAGTGAAACTACTATTTACTACATATTTTGTTTAAATATACTTGTTATAAAATCTGTTGATATTGAAAAAAATTCAAAAATAATAAAATTAATATAGCCCAACAATTTGAATATTCTCTTTATTTCTCTGTATTTGCATCAGTTCCTGCACTACAACGTTATATGATATATGAAAAAATAAAAAATCAAATTACAAATTAATCTAAGCAAATAGCAAGAAACATTTAAAGTTGTACATTAAAAAAATGCAAAAAACAAATAGGAAATGTGTGGATTTCTAAGCTCTAATACCATGAAAGAAATAATTCTTTGATTATTTTCATTGATGAATGAGTATATATATACCATTTACAATTTCCATAATATGGAAGATTCTATTCCTATTCTACTCCCAAAACCCTATTCTATTTGTACAAGAATTCTATAATTATGGTAAGTGTATAATGCTAATTAAATACAACAATATATTACTTAAATATACAAGTATACACGGAATGGGGGGTTTTCCTTGTGTTTCCGTGATATACACGGTATACACAAGGCAGTGTATATACCGTGTATATCACGGTATATTTATCACTAATATTACATGAAAGAACAAAATTATGAAAACCTGGTAATTTTGGCATACTTTTCATTAATATACTTTAATGGAGGATTAAATGGTTTAGCCAAAAGTAAATTGTTGAGAATGAAAAACAAGTTTATATCCTACAGTGATTAGAAAGAACGGATGAATAATTATACTGGGACTTACTCAAATCAACGGAAAGATGAAAAAAAATACTTGGGCCTTACTTTTAAGTTTTAAATGCTGGAGGATAACCGGAAATGGGACAATTTAATGTACCTTTTAGGGGTCGTTTGGTACGTGAATTAAGTTATCCCGGAACTATAATTATGGAATTATAATTTTTAGACTAGTTTATCCTACATGGGAGGTGGGATAAAATAATATCACTCCGTCTCAATTTATGTGGTTCCATTTGACTTGACACGGAGTTTAAAAAAGAAAGACTTTGAAATGTGTGGTCCAAAACAATCTTATATAAATGTGTGAATTTAAATCATCTCATAAAGTTAAATTATTTCTAAATATAAAAAAATGACATTCTTTATGGGATAGACCAAAAGAAATTGTGTCACATAAATTGGGACAGAAGGAGTACCAAAACTTGATGGGTTATTCAAGACTAAGTTTGGGATAAATTTATACCTTCAACCAAACAAGATATTATTCTTGTGCATGAAAGCTGGCCAAAGCTAAACAGAAGTGAAAAATGGCAATGATTGGAATAGAACCCGTGACTTTGACACAAAATTAAACCCCTGGACCACTAAGCTAAGCTTCTCAATTGCGTCAAGAGAGTTCGATACAAAATATATACATAGTTCAGAATCACCTTATATATACAATTCATTTTCCGGCGAAAGGGGTTCGGATGTTCGTGCGTACCTCATTGAAAGAGTTTTGTTATTTTTTAAGTTGGACTTGGCTTGGCCCCTAAAGAAGGGTAAATTTCGTAGAACATCATTTAGCTTTGATTTTTTTTCACTAAAGTCACTTAGCTGTAATTTCTAACACAAAAAGTCACAATATTTTGCCCTTACTATAACAAAAGTCACATATTCCGGAAAATCCAGCTTCCGGTGGGTAATTCTTTAATATTTATTTTTATTTTTGATCTAATAATATAAGTTCACTTAAAAAGACCGGCCCAATCCAAACTCCGTATTCAATGGTTACTAATATTTTACTCTTGTTATTTTTTTATTTTTTATGTTTTAGTCGAATAATTACAAATTTAATTAAAAAGAACTGATTCAACCAGACTCCAGCAAAACGCATAATCCAGAAATTAAAATACTAAAATATGGAGTCTCTAATTGAAAATAATAGTAATAACATATCTTTTTTCTTTTCAGATGGGGGAAGAATACGATATTATATTTTACTGGCAAATATGGGTTTCTACTCCTTGTATAGCAAAACTCTAAACAAGACTAAGAGTGTTTTAATTTTTGGATATGGATTTTGATCGGGTTGGTTCTTTTTAATTAAATTTGTATTTGTTCGACTAAAAATACGAAAATAAAAAATAACAAGAGCAAATTAGTAACCATTGAATACGGATTTTGGATTGGATCTGGTCGGTCTTTTTAAGTGAATTTATATTAATAGATCAAAAAATAAAAAATAGAAAAAAAAGAATTACCCACCGAAAGTTGGATTTTCCGGCATATGTGATTTTTGTGTTAGTAAAGGCAAAATTTCGTGATTTTTATGTTAGAAATCATAGTTAAGTGACTTTAGTGAAAAAACTCATAATTAAGTGACCGTCTATAAAATTTACCCAGGAGGGTGGAAACCTAATACGTACTCATTAATTAGCCCATTCTAAATACTAACTAGCATAAATATTGAAAGGGTTTATTTAGTGATGATGTTGTGAGGCCATTGTCATCATGCTAGTGTGCTAATGAGATAAGTTAGGTCTCATTTGTTTTGATTAAGATTAAGACGTATGAATTTAAATATACATCTGAATATTAAGATATGTATTAAGATTAAGATGTCTGAATCTGAATACACATCTGAATATTAAGATGTTGTTTCTATATTGAACAGTATTTATTTTCAATATCTTAATGTGCATAATTATCTTTTAAACATAATTAATATAAAATTTAAATAAATTAGAAATTAAACATTATGTTAATAAAATATTATAAAAGGACTCATTTCAGCAAAATATTATTTTTGATAGAAATAATATTGCGAAGATATAAATGAATATTTATATTTGACAAAAAAAATTGAACTATCTGAAATGCAAAAAAAATATATTAAATATAAAAAATCATTATAACAAGGTAACATAAATTTTAAGAATTCAAATAGTAAATAAATTTTATGAATGTGATTACTGAACATGAATATTGTAACTCAGCCAAAACGAAACAAAGAAACAAATTAATAAGCAAAATTGACTGAAGATCTACTTGAAAAATATACGTCTATCTACTATCTACTACTTTAGTTAATAATCTTGCCACCATAGGAACGAAAATTTTCAACTTACGTGATAAAAAATATAAGTAAATAATGATACCTTGCAAGTGAAAAGCATGATTGTAGTCCCACTATGACAGTCAAATCCATATGAACCAAACAATCTGTTTGACTCTAAAGACTCTTGAATCTTACCAGTTCAAGAGGATAAACATTTGGTTGTCAATTGATAGTTGGAGAGGAGAGGGAGGCGTGAATACTTTTTGCTGAGAGGAAGACGAGGATGCGTGAAATTTGGCGGAAATAATGCATATGTATTTTAAGAGTCTGAATTGTGTTGTTATAGATCTAACTGAATCTGAATGATTAAGATTCAGACATTTATTAAGTACAAACAAATGAAGCCTTAGACCCGCTAGAATCACTCATATAGATGTACTTGCGTGAGTCATTAGGAAGGATAAGAAATTAAGAACAAGAACGATCGAAAATTTATCCGTATCAAGTGTTTATATTTAACCAATAATTAGACGTGTCTTTCATTGACAAATTTATCTCTTAACCATGATTAATTAAGTGATATGTATTTATAAATTTTTAATGAATTAAGTTTAAAATGGTTGATTGGATATAAACTCCCAATACAGATTATTTACCAAAACGTCAGTCGAAGGAATTTTTCTACCAAGGTCCAGGTTTAATGCTTATAATGATTAACAAGTTTTATCATTGTAATGTATGATTGGGGGTGAAAGATAACGCAATGAACGAGAACTAGTTCACTCTAGAGTCTTGACATATCTCAATATTTTCCGAATTTCAGGCTTCTTAAGGGTATGGAGCAACCAAGCATGCTTTATTTATTCAAGTAACAATTTCTCAATTAACATTGGCAATAGTAATGACCTTTCCTTTTATAATTGTGGTTTCCGGGCTAATTTAAGCACGCCTCAACTAGTTTTATATGGTACATGCTATCTCTCACTAGTGACAAGTATTGAGTTCAGGGAGGTGTTGCTTCGTCTTCTAGAAATTGAATGTACATTGTGAAGTCGAACCCTAAAGGCTTCGGCCATCTCTTGTAAATGGTAGCCTCTGTTGTCTATCTTAGCTACTTTAAATTGGAGCTTAATGCTTCTCCCCTCCCCTTAGCAACCCCTTGTAACTAGAGGTAAGGTTTGATCCCCTTCTTCTATTCTTTTGCTTAAATAATACACAAGGTAGGGGTTCGGGCCAAACCCCCCACCACCACGGGAGGTGGAAGCCTGGTGGATGGATTCTATCAAAAGAAAAATATTGAGTAACTCTAACCAGACTTGGACAGATTGAAAGCTCTCTTGTTTTACATTTTGGTTATTTTAACTATCGTACGATATTGAGTTTTCTTCAGTTGTTACCATGCCATGCTTTCTCTTGAGCCGAAAGTCTTTCGGAAACAACCTCCCTATCTTCCAAGATAAGAGTAATGTCTGCGTACACTTTACCCCTTTACAGACCACATATTGTGGATTTCACTGAATATGTTGTTGTTGTTGCCTCAGTTGTCACCGTATCTCTTTTCAGGCTTGGAGGCCTATTTTCAGGTTAAAGGGTAAAATAAATTATGAGATAATAGGTAAGTATATAATGAAAAGAAAAATAGCATAATGAGACCAACCCCCAAACTTGGTTGTTACATAAAATCAGCCTACCACACCTAACTTGGTTGTACAACAAAATCAGCCTTTTTATTGTTAGGCAATAACCAATTTAATACTAATACAATAAGATAAATTTAAATAACAATCAAGACGATAATAGTAGTTACACTATTTAAGTATCCACATAATATAATAAATAAGCAAACACATTCAAAGAAAAAGTATCAACACTGTAACATCCCGTACTTTCGGGTCACGGTATGAATCGTTAAGCATATGTAAAATCGTTAGGTGTGTGTAAGTAGACCCGAGTCTCGGAGAATTTATGTTATATTTACGTATGCTAATAAAGAGGTTAGTATATAAAAGAATAAAACTCTGAAATAATTTTGGACGTAACAAGTGTGACGATGGAGATTAATAATAATAGTTGTATATCACCAATGAGGTTATGGACTAGTGTCATATCCAAAGATTATGATATTAAGTATATGAAAGTTTTATAAGATATCAAGATTTAAGTGAAGTGGGATCACAAAATTAATTAATTATGTGTGTGATTGATTAATTATGGGATAAATTCAATTAGTGGGGGCAAAGTTAGTGAAGATATCACGTGTAGGTGGGAGTAATCTACCTAAATGACTAAGCTAAATGGAGTTAATTAGGTGTCATTTGTTAGTGAAAGGGTGGAATTAACTAATCATGAGGAATGGACACGTTGGTAGATGAATTAGCATGGTAAGTAATTGTTGCGTTGATGGCAGCTTGTGAAGATTGAATCACTTTCATAAGACCCCTCCAGTTAAGTAAATCGTGAAACATCTATATGGACTTCTCCAAATTCTTTTGTATAAAACAGAAACCAACGATGCTAGATAAGCATCACAAGCAACTTCATTTCATTGCAACAAAATTTATTAGCCAATGATAGAAGCTCTAATACAGTGTCTGGATCAAATAATTCCACACTTCTCATTCTGCTGAACATCTCAACGGCTTTCATCCCCTTTGCAGAAATCCCATTTTGTGTAAAAAAAGAGATCAAAGGTATGTTAAGGCAAATTATTTTCTTCTTTTGGCATGCTCCATGTAACGAAACGTAACCGTAATATTGTTCCATAAATTATTCTACTCCTAGTAGTTAAGAATATTCATGTTATTGATTCCTATGTTAAAAGCATGTCTAAATATATTCCTAAATTCTTATTGAGGTATATGGAAAAGATGTTAATATTCCCAATGTTAGCCGAAGGTACAAGGATATTATGTCATCCGATAAGTTCAGAATGTTTCATTGCCATTCATGCATATACACATATACATATATTGGATCGGGTTGCACGTTCCGCAACATATATATACATATATTGGATCGGGTTGCACGTTCCGCAACATATATATACATATATTGGATCGGGTTGCACGTTCCGTAACATATATACATATATTGGACCCGGTTGCACGTTCCGCAACATATATACATATATTGGATCTGGTTGCACGTTCCGCAACATATATACATATATTGGATCGGGTTGCACGTTCCACAACATATATATATACCGCACTTGCATTGTGCATAACATTTAGGCATATGTATTAGGGCCCGCATAGGCATTACTGCTGGTTAGCCGTTTCCATCGGCTGTTTCTATTAGCTATCTTGGTCGACTGTTTTTGTTTCAGATTATTATGTATCTCTGTGATGATATTTCTTACACCTGACATACTCAGTACATCAGTCGTACTAACGTCCCTTTTGTCGGGGGGACACTGTGTTTCATGCCCGCAGGTTCAGTTAATGAGGGTGACGGTTCATGCTAGTAGGTTGCTGGTTCAGCTGATGTTGGAGCACTTTATTTGTTTAAGAGTTGTAGTCTGGTCGTGGTATAGTATTTTTGCATTCGCATATGGGTATAGCGGGGTCCTGTCCCATCCTTGTGATGTCATGTATTCTTTAGAGGCTTGTAGACAGTTGTCTTGTGTATAGTAGTTGTGTTGTGTATGGCCTTGTCGGTTGTGATGTATTTTATGTGTCAGCAGAGTATTGGGTGACGGCCCTTGAGGCCCGTGTTTGATTATGATTAAATGTTGATTGGATGCTTAGCGGTACCTGACGGGTAGGGTCTGAGTGCCCGTCGCGGCCCTCCGGTTTGGGTCGTGACAAACTTGATATCAGAGCATATCTATCCTAGGAAGTCTACAAGTCGTGTCTAGTAGAGTCTTGTTTATGGGTATGTTGTGCACCATACATATAAGCAGGAGGCTGCCTGACTTTTAGGGATGGTTTCCATTCTTTCATATCATAGATCGTGCAATAGAGCTGAGTCTTAAGAATTCGAGTTTAAGTCATTCCTTATACTATTTCAGTAATGCCGGTTACCAAGAAGACTTTGATTAGTTCATATTTGTAGCCAATAAATGAGCGACTTCTACCAGACGATTGATACGCCAGAAGGGTTGTATTGTGTAGAACGTTTCGAGGTAATGAGAAGTTGTCCCACCTATGTACGGAAGAGATAATGCAAGTCGGGAGAGAAAAATGTTTTCCTTGGGAGTACTTGTATTGTGAAGCCTAGTGATGCTAACCAACTTGGACAACCTGTTTTGAGGGTTTTTTACATCTATTTTGGTGCTTCTCGAAAGGCTTGACTGGTATATTCTTTAGAGGAACAATTGTTACACTTTGGCTGAAGCATATTTCTAATTGCTGCACTTTGGGACAAGTTTAAATTACATTGTCATTGTGCATTTGGTCCAGATTAAAGGCCAAACAACTGTTGCCTGTTTTAAGGCACATTGATGCATTCTTGAGCTGAGTTTAAGCCTACTACTGCTGCCTTTTGGCTCAGTATGGTTGCCCTTCCAAGGCTCAAATTGCTGCACTTTAGCTTCCATGACATTTTGCATACTGATGCACCTTGAATGGTTTACATCTAGCTGAGACACTTTGATGAAAAATACTACATTCGAGTTGCCACTCTCATAAGCAGGTTGCTTCCATGTGTTTGTTTTGGTTGCTGTTTAATTCTGATCTGCTGAACTGCCACTACTTTGAGATATTGTTTTGGGCTGATGTTGCTGCACGTTAAGCACATCTTGTTGCTGCTATATTGGTTGTGATGATTGAGCCTAATAGCTGATGCACTTTGGTCACTGGCTACTGTCTATTTATAGTAAAGCAGATGCGTGTTTTGAGCTAGGCTACTGCTATTCTGTTGTTGTAAAAAAAATATGGTATTTCGGGGCAAAATAACGGATGTGCAACTTTGAGGGAACTGATGCACTTGTGTGAGCTACTTTGCTATATTTTTTTGGGTTGTTTCTTTTAACACAACAATTGCTCCTAAGGCTTCCCTAAGCTGCTACATTTTTTATGCCCATAATTGCTGCATTATTGAGACAGATTCGAGCTAAAATATCCCTGAGTTCGCAAGCCAGGTCATTGCGGTTCTTTGAGCTAATTGCTGCTACACTTGAGACTTTAAAACTGTTGTTCGGTTTGGTTTGCTATTGCTATATTTTGGTCGATAGGTTGTTGCATTTTGATACTAAATTTGTTGCACTTACAGGCAGAATGTTGCTTTACTATTAGACATATTTGGGGCCGAGAGCTGCTGCATTTTTGGGCCAAATGCTTGCTACATTGAGTTCTATTGCTGCATTTTGAGTTGAGTTATTGCTGTAATTTTGAGCTAAATTTTGGACAGCTTTGAGGCCAAATGTTGTTTTCTAAAGGCAAAGTACCATTGCATTCAAGGCAGCTACTGCTGCACTTCTAAGGCAAAGCAAATGCTATACTTTTTGGTATTTACTGATACAAATAAGACACTACACTTGGGCCGATGAAAATGAATTTGAGGTCATGCCATTCCGAAAAGGTTGTCCCTCGGTTGAAGACATAAATATTTTTCCGTTTAATGAAGAATGAAAGGAAGAATTACAACAATGAGGATAAAGGTGAATGAGATTATAATTATGCAGGTTTCACAAAGGTATGATTACTCCAGAACGGCGTAAGGACCAATGGTAAATGAGGGACAATAGGAACTCTTCGGCCGAAGGTGGCGATTCTCTGGTGTTCAGGAAGGGAGTATGAGAGGTACTTGGAGATAAGAGATTTTCCCCCAAAGCAACTTGAAATGGAAATGTAAAGGTAAGACGAGCGAGCACTCGATCAACGGGAGATCTAATAATAATGAGACAAGAAACTTGACAAAGTCATTGAGTCATGTAACACCATAAATTAGATCTAAACATACGAAGTGTCGGTTCCACAACCTATGCAGTCGTACCCCTCAAACAGTAGGTAAACGGAAGTAACGGTGAGCAAAGCTCGAGACTAGTGCCTAAACAGATGAAAATGGGCAAATAACGCATATGGATACAAGGTAGACATTAAAGATATATGTTAAGAGATAATGACATTATAATGAAGATAAAATGCCAGGAAAATACAGATGTCTATAAGCATTTATGAACTGACCAAAGGTTCTACGAGATAGATAGAATAATGGATTTACAGCTTAACAAGATCGAGGGAATCTTTTCCAAAGCGTCATTGACAGAAAGTCTTAGCCATGAGGCAAGTGAAGGAATTCGAATCTAAGCATAGTGACCATGTTTGGATATAGTACGCCAACGTCATGTGATGCAAATTCTTTATAATCTTCCACGTACTGAATGAGGGAATAAATTAACAGCTCATCCCTTAAGGGTTGGTAACGCCAAGGATTAGAATCAGGAGCAATATTTGAGATTGCATACGCATACCAGAATATTCTAGAGTTAAGAGAAGTACACAAGTAAGGAAAATAAGTGGACAAGAAGTAAAGAAAGGAAGTTGTTTATAATCACGAGTAGTAAGGGAGTTTCAGACTATGAATGGGAGTTAACTACGATGATATACGTACTTCAGAGTGAATGACATTGTCCATAAAGTGTTCACGGTTGAGATACTAAAACAAAGCTAAGTTGACAATAAAAATATTTACCCACAAACGACTTGATTAATGTAAGGACTAAGGAGAGAAGTTGAGTGGAGGAAACACCTCAGTTAATCTTAGAGGCCGATTGGAGGATTCGGATAGTGATAACCCTATAATCCAAAATATAGCAGGGTTAAACCCTCATACTAGAAGAGAATGAACGTCATGATGAAGATCCCATTTTTAGAGAAGATTGGGAAGGATGTTTAACAAAAAGAGAACCGCAACCTTCGAGTATAATTAGAGAGGGACCCCAAGTGGAAGGTCCATTTGTGTATTCCCAATGTAGCAGGAGCACGAGACAAGATTATGACGGAGGTCCATTTCTCATAATATTCCGTTCACCCTGGACCTACTAAGACGTATCATGATCTCAAATGTATCTATTGGTGGAACTGAAGAGAAGCATTGCAGAGTCTGTCGCTCAGTGTCTTAATTGTCGGTAAGTGAAAGATAGAGCACCAAAAGACTGGCCTGTACTAGGCCAGATGTGGCCTTTGCACTTATTATGACTTGTAAATTCCAGCAAAATCTTGGGGAAGAACACTGGAAAGAAGTCAAGAGTATTCTTAAATATCTTAGACGAACTAAAGATTACTTCTTAGTGTATGGTAGAGAAGAAAAGCTAGCTGCTACTGGGTACACTGATGCTAGCTTCCAGACGGATCTTGATGACTTCAAATCTCAGTCTGGGTACACGTTCATTTTCAATGGTGGAGCAGTGAGCTGGAAAAGTTTCAAACAAGCTACAACTACTGATTCGACAACAGAAACTGAGTACATTGCTGGATCGGAAACATTATATTTCGCTTCTCCGACATCTTACTGACTTTCCCCCTCATCTTTTTGCAAAAAGCCGCTCCACGGTGGTAAAGTCTCATCTTGTGTGTTGGCCGAAGTTACAATAGTAACATTGAACCCTCGAATATGTTCGAAGATCTCGAAATAATCTTCCAGTTCGGGGAAGCGGTGCTCTTTCGCATAAGCCCTTTGTTAAGTAAGGTGATGGTGCTCTTTATCTGCAAAGAAGCTGTCGCGATTTCTGAGGTTCTTGAAGGAACTAAGGGTAGTTCCGAGTGCCAGTTGTCCAATAACTATTTATTGTGACAACACTGGTGCGATTGCACAGGCTAAGGAACCAAGATCAATAAACAGAAACAAGCATGTACCAAAGAAATACCACATACTCAGGGAGATGGTGGAGACTGAAGAGATTAGATTAGACTATGTTCCCACAGACGATAATCTAGCTGACCCATTCACTAAACCATTAAGCGTAGTCAAGCATAATGGTCATTTTGAGAATATGGGCATTAGATATGTTAAAGATTGGCTCTAGGCCAAGTGGGAGATTGAAAGTATATGTATGGCCTAGAGATAATCTATATTAGGACAAATGTACTATATACACGTTCGTATTATTATTAATGGAGATTAATATTTTGGCATTTGCAATTATTGAATTATTAGTTGATTGTTTGTAATATTATATAATATGCATCCCTAGAGGTTACGTTGTTATTAATAGTGTGAGATATTAATATTATAACGTAACTCTTAAAATAGCCTCGACTAATGATCATCGAGAATGGGATATCGATGATATGTGATAAGTCGACTTGTGGTCTGCATCACATCCTTAGAGGATGTAGCATGTCTCACCTGCTACAAATAATGGCTACTCGTAATGGACACATGGATACTTTGGAAATATTGGTATACCCTGCTGATAAACTGTTTGTTATACATGTCTAAAGTATGATCAGCGTGTGGGAGATAGAAGTCCTTAGACTTGAGGTCAATACACACCTTGTCTACAGAGTAATATACTTTGATCCTGTCCTAAGCTCAAATGTCTTATAGGTTGAGATACGGCTTGTATTGGGTATATTACGATGTGGATTAAAGGTGGTGTTGATCCAAGATTAGGATTCATTCCTCGAGTGTATATTCGAGAGAACACTCAACTTTTCAGTGATATTGGGTTGACTAAGTCGTTGGCCAACGCAATAGACATATCTAGAATATGGTCTTGTTATTAACCAATATAGATGAGATATAATGATCAAGCCATTTGGATAGACACTTGGCAAATCCAAGCTTGATCGAGTGCATCGAGAATGAAAGGATTTTATCTTCCCACATAAAGGTTCAGTTTACTGAATTCATGTAAATATACTTCACATATTTAGTTCGTCTTACGGCGCCGTCTAGGAGTTCCGTGTAGACCCTACTATGATTAGTGTCGATATGTGAAGACCTGTAGGGTAACACTATGTCAATTGTTTATTCGATCTAAGGGTGTATTGAGAAAGTGTTAAATATTCGATTTGGAATCGAGATATTTAAATTAATAATAACTATGGGATAATTTCTATTTGATGGAAATTATTTAATTAAGTCAAGATTGGATTTTGGATTTAATTAAAATGTGCTGAAAATATTTTGTGAAAAGGGCGAGGCGCCGCGGCGCTAATTGGGCAGCAGGTCAAATCAGATTGGCCTACTGCAATTCGTTTTGGGCCAGGCTTTGAGCCCAACCCAAAATCTGAATTTTGCCCTAATTTCACATATATATAGAGCACCTCCTCATTCATTATTTGATACATTATTCATATATTATTCTAAGTCTTAGAGACCTAGAATAAAACTCTCTTGAACCTCTGCCGAATTTCCTAGCTGTTCGAATGAGGTATACATCGGAGTTCTTGGAACTTGCTGTCAAGGATCAATTGCGTGCGCACCCTCGGAAATTACTAAAGACTCCAGAGTTTCCAAACCATAAGTATTCTATCAAAGTATTACGGTTATATACATGTTATGTATTGACGTGTTATATATAGTACATAATCATCCTACAGTTCGTCGCTTATTGGGTTTCGTCGCTTATTGGGTTTGAAACACAAAATTTTCAAATTCCGCTGCATACACGAACCCAACTAAAATCTTTCCCTGCGCACCAACAAACCTTCAAAGTTGCCGCCCCCTACTACCTCAACAGGTAGAACAAGTTCTTGTCTGCAAACTCTTTCTCTGGTTGCACCAGAAAGCTGCAAGGAGGATGTGCTTGTAAGTGCTGGGAATCTCAAAAAGATGAGTATTAAAGGGAATCTCGCAGCTTTTCTTGAAACTGGCAAGGGTGACTTCAGCAATTATCGAGTGCTACAGCACCTGGAAAATTTGACACTGCTCAATGATGATAAGAGTAATGCTCTTCACCTTCCTTCAGCATTCTTCGTATATCTACCCAAACTGAAGAAGTTAACTATATCAAAAACAAGGTTTGATTGGAAAGAGGCGAATAGGTTGGGCAGCTGGAACGCCTTCAGGTCCTGAAATTGAAAGAAAATGCATTCACGGGGAAATCCTGGAAGATGGAGATGGGAGGTTTTAGGAAACTCCAAGTCTTACGGATTGAAAGGGCAGACTTCGAATCATGGGAGGCATCAACTTGTCCCTTCCCAAGACTTAGGTTAGGACCCTTGTCCTGGTCTCCTATCATAACCTTGAGGCCGTACCACTTGAGCTGGCTGATTTAGAGTACCTTCAAGAGATGACGCTGGACAACACGAGCAAAGCAAGCGAAACTGCAAAAGAAATAGAACGCAAGAGAAAAGAGAAGCAAACTCCAGAAAACATCAAATTCAAGCTCACTATTCCTTACTGAAGCTTATTCCAAGGCCACAAAGTGAAGTTGCAATAAGGTTAGTTGAATTCATGTCCATCTGGTATCATTATCCATAGACATTTATCAATAAGATTGCATCTATCTCTATAGTCTATACGCGGAACCAGTAGTAATATTTTCCCCTTGCATTGTGGATTGCGCACTTTGCTGAAACATTAAATTGGGCAACATTACTCTGTTACACTAATAGAGATTAGAGAACTTAAGTGCTTTTATATCAACATAGATCATATTCACTTCTTTTCATGTTCGTCACATTCCTCTCTTATTTTCTCTTACTAATTCTCCTCCTTTTCGCAGGAGAGTATCAAGCCATGACGCATTTGCAGTCAGATCATCTGATTACTGGTTCCAATGAAGAAACTTATTCGCCTTTTGTTTGTTCAAGCATTGTGAAGCTGAAAATATTCCGGTGTGTTCTGGAGTTTTTAAATTAATGTGTGGAGTGTTTTCTTTCTTGTAAACTGTTCCAACTTTCAAGTTTTGTTGTGGTTGTATTGCTTCACTTCATTGAGTACTAATGTGTTTTCTTTGCTTAAGCTTTGGGGCCAATATATTGTTGTAAGACATGTTATTTAGCCTTTCCAAAAGTGCTATTTTCATATATTAGAAATATCCTTATACTATGGTTTCACTTTTACCAAATGCAATGTCTAGGGTGCAGCAAAACATATATGAATAGACATTGGTCTTCCTCTCCCTATTGAGTGCCCTTTCGGGTCTTCCTGGAAAAGCTGACTAATAGGTGTGCTAAATTGCTACTGAGGCTTTGGAAGAGCGGAAACTACTTGACTGGCTAATTTTATGATTGATGGTTCCGATGATCGTGAGGGAAAATTTCCAGCCCCCCTACATGCATTTAGCGACGAATGAATCTCTTATTTCGTGTGTAATCTTTGAGTTAGATTCTAGTTTTTCTTTTAATTAGAAGGTTTCAATACATAAATTAGATATGATTCCATATGTGTTCTTGATGAAGAAAAATGATTCCATATATGTGTCCCAAATGGCCTAAATTTGATGAACAACGATTACCAACTCAAATTTCTCACCAGAATAAACAGGGTTAAATGGGGGAAAGATGAGAGACTTGCATAAATCAAACAATATCAACAATGTCCCAAATCTGAATTTGTCACAATATTTTACAAAATTTGAGATAGAGAAGATTCAGAGAGGGTTAATATTGAAAGCTCAAGACAGTCTCAATCATTCATCTCCTGTACTAGTAGAGCACTAATAATGTAATACCACAATTATGAAAATTCTGATACAAAAATGTAGAATAGAATGCCAAAAAAAAAAAGAGACCATCAGAGTCTCAAATTAAGATCAGGCAATGTTGGATCTGTCCTAGTTTGAGGAGCTACAGCTACAAAATTTATGCTTGAACTTTGCCCTGAATTATTATACTCAACATTGCCACCACCAATTCCCTCTATTTGCCTGAAGCTACCGGGCCAAAACATCTCCACCTCATCATCTTCCACGAATACTGGCATCCCGAAATATCCTTGTTCAAATCTCGCCCCGCTTCTAATTGCATGAATATTTGTTTCTTGGTACGGGACCCGTTGGTGTGCGGAAGCATGAGCTTCGACACCTAGAGACCGAAATGCTGCCCCGTGAAGGGGCAACGATGCCAAGCTGGTGTACCTGTCCGATAACATTCCCATCCGCATTGCCCTCTTCGCCAAAGTCCTCTCCCTCTTATGTGCGTTTTGGTGTCCGCCCAATGCTTGGGAGCTGTAAAACTTACGCCTGCAGAAATTGCACGAGAAAATCCTGGGTAGTGCTTCTGTTGGCGGATGGGGTACTACTTCATCACTCGCCTCATTGTTGTCTTTCAACTCGGCATCACTGCTGTTCAAGCCAAGAGTCAAGTCAAGAGTAACGGGCATCGGATCATTGCTGTTCGAACCAACTTGGCAGTTGCTGACCTCAGACTCGTCTTCTGAATCAAGATTGAAATTTGGAGGCTTCATGTTGCTTGGAGATAAGTCGGGTACGGATTTAGACTATGGTAAACAGCAGGGACTGTTTGATCAATGGATGGATGATTGTCGTTCCTTTATTCACCTGCATATGTACAACGAAGTACGTGATTTTTCTAACAGAAAAAAATAATCTTTCATGCTGGGGCAGTACTTTCAAGATCAATTGACCAATAATGCATATGCATATCAATCATCTCCCTTGAATTGTAAATCAAGTCGCACGCAGTGTGAATAGATAGACACAATTATCAATTAAAGGCACAGAAACCAAATATGAGTAACATCTAATGTAAGAAGGTCAGCCCTTTTTCAAGATTTTAACTATAAACTGCAATCTGCCAAGAGGAAAAGACAGTTAGAAGTATGAAGGAATGAAACACATGATTAACAGCAAATTAGATCCGATTTAGGTATTAAAAATAGGTCAGTGAAGCGGTCAATCCAACAGATTCTGCATGGTCATGCAATGCAAAACAATTTGCACTAGCTTGTAGACATGGCTATGATCGGAAAGATTTCCAGAAGTCAAAGAATTCGGAAGCCTGCTTGCTTACAATTCATGAACCTCACCTCAATAACTTCATATGTTATAGATCCATGGGTGTAAAACGGATAACATATGTAGTACTTATAAAGAAAATGGCCAACATGTGTGGCAAGTTGTAAAAAACTCATTATACTTGATGATTTAATTAGTGCGTAAACTCAGGACATTTTAGCTTTAACTCAAGAAAGAGAGGAGATATCATAGAACATGCACCAGAGCCGCTCGCCATATACATAAGCTATCAGACATACAAGGTCATAGTGATCACTATTCCTAAATGTACTAACTTTTACCATGATTAAAAGGACACTAGATTTCTACAAGGTGGAATATAGACTCTTTATTTAACCTTTCTTTAACCTTCCTACCTACTCCCCCGTTCGAAGTGATGTTTAGAGAGAAGAGAACAGAACATTGAGGATCGTCAAGAAAGACGAACGCCAGATAAGAGTTGAACATAATATCTAAGCAATAAAGCATTTGTTCCTTAATAGTATCACTCCCTGGTAAACTATTATGTCACAAATTACCTAATGTCATAAGACTTAACAAAACAACAAGAACATGGCCAATATGATCCCACAAGTGGGGTCAGGGGAGTTAGAAGAATTTATGAGATCTTCTAAGGCAATACCATTATTTATAGCAGAATTACCTAAAAGACAAACATTTGATAATTCACATCTTTCTTTTAATGATTATCATGTTGTTTAATATCATTAAGTGCAGATACTCGTATGGTAGCTCGTTTTGACTTTTTCTTTTTTTTTTTTTTTTTTTTGGTGGGGGTGGGGGGATGGGGAGACTTTCTCCTCCCAGCTGCTTCTTATCATTTTCTACCATTGTCAAGGACAATAAAAAATATAATGTTTGTGCAATCAAAAGTATTTTGCATAGATTTAACTGGCCCTTCAATGTCAAACTTTATTCTTTTGAAGGTTTTGATTTGCTTTCTACTCTGTAGGTTAGTACAGTAATCCATTGGTTTATAATATAACAGAGGAAGAAATTATAACATGAGAAGTATCGGAGAGGATCTCCTTAGTTGGTATTTATTTTCCTGTGAAATTCAAATTACTTTAGAATTCCTGGTAATAATATGGAGAATTGATGATTTCTGGTGAACAATTATCAATATATGGATAGTAATATGAACAAGTTCAGTATACCAGTATGCAAACAGCTTTGAAATTCCTAGATCAGTAAAATGAGCTACCACACCAAGGCATAAGAATTCTCCATTCCCAAATAGTAATGCATCAAAATAGAAGTACATCATTTGTTCACATATGGAAAAAGATCTACCTGCTTACAGCCTTAAATACTGTGTTTATGTTGAACCTTAGATTTGTCATTCTCAAGGTCGGCTAAATCGTGTAGGATTAGTTCAACAGGATGCTAAAATGGTTATATAATTAAAGTTTGAAATGAGAAATACAATACCTATGGAGTTTCACTTTGAGAAATAATCAGAAGAACTCCAAATCTTCTTGAACTCTAGCGAAATTCAACTTTTCGTAAGAACCTAGAAAACAAAAGGTAACATCAGAAAACTTCTATAGAAGAATAGCATCCCCAAGTTCAAAATATACCATTAGAGTCTTTTCCTCCTCTTGTTTTTTCGTTTCAGTAATTCAACACTTCATTTCATTTTCAAGTAACTCTTGAGAAACCAGAAAACATTAAAGAAACAAAGGGACACAATTTCACTAGAGATATCATTAATGCTTCAAATTAATCTTAACGGAACCCAAAATCAGTTGAAATATATGTCGCTCGGACTCTTCAAAAATGTCGATGGGTGCATGTCGGATCTTCCAAAAAGTAGTGCCTTTTGGAGGATCAAACACGGGTGCAGCAACATTTTTTAAGAGTCTGAGCAAAAATTAGTTGAAATACACCATTTTCCATGAAATCATGGACTCATCAACAACACAATAAAGAATCTAATGCCTACAAAGCTTTGAACTACAAAATTTCAAGAACAGTTTAGCATCTTTCAGAAATTTTCACATGGAAACTTTGATAAATTAATTCAATTCCTCAAGTTGAACCAAGTTTGTCATTGTTCCCTTTGTTGGGATCTACCCAAATCCATATTTGCACCTCAAATAAACTCAACCAAGGTCATAAGTTAGTAACCAAAACTTCTTTTCCAGTTTCTTCATTTTTACCTATATTGGAATTTTGTCCAGAAGACAATTGCAACTTAAAGTAACATCATATATCTGCAGGAGCGGGAGCTACAGATTCGTCTACTGGTTCAACAAAACTCACTAGCTTTAGCTCAAACATTGAATTTTGTGATTAAAAATGTACTTAAGATGTATAAATAATTTATCAAAGAACCTTGCAAGCTGTGTTTTTAATTCAGAACTCATAAACTCAAAATCTTACCTCCGCCCCTGTATATCTGAATTATACTATGCAAATGCAAAGCATCATAGTCCACTAAGACCTGAACTACGTCAGAAGAGTAAATTTGAAGCTACTCATAGTAGACCAAGAAAAGAACCCAAAGTTTCAAATTTACAAAGAGAACAACAATAATTAAAGAATCATACTCATACTAACAACAGTTATACTAGTAAAAACAATACCAAAAATACTAAAAATTCAGAAATTATTTTGAGGAAAGGGCATGGTATTATCATCAAGAAACAAACAAAGAGGAAAAGGGGCAGAAAAGCAGAGTACCCTTTTTGATAATTTCAAGAAAGATGCAGCAGGCTCAGCAGAAAATTATAAGTGACATGACAGAATTGTTTCAGCTTTGTGGGTATTCTTAGTTTTTGCTAAAAATGGTGAAGAAGAAATAGAGATGCTAATAAGTACTCCTATAACATGAAAGAAATAGAGATGCTAATAAGTACCGACTCCTGTGCGTTCCAATTGGGAGCAATTTACTTTCTTTTCGACAGAATTTTATAGATAATGTCAGTTGCACGGTTCCCAAATTTGTTCATTCAGCTACATTTCGTAATTTATTGATAACAGTGCTAAGTAATCGACACTAATATCTCAAAAAATATTTTGACGTAAGTCGGGAAATCGGATATTAAAAAAAATAAGATAAGATCATTGGAGAGAGAGATAAAGAGTAGTGCAATGCAACGTCAGAAAGAAAAGCAGACAGCAGCACACTACTTTAAAAGTTAAAACTATAATTTTTTGGTTGTTGTTTTGGGGCTCTTTGTTCAATTCAATTCAACCAAAAAAAGCAAAGGCATTAAAACAGTGACAAAGAGAGAGACAGAGGAAAAAACAAACTAGTACTACTACTATTAGAAGAGAAGCAAGTCTGTGTAAGTCCCACCAAAGACAAGGAAATTGGATCCTCTTCATACCACTCCACAAGTTGAAAAATTACTAAGTACTACGGCCTCCTTTTCATTTTATTTTAACGATATTTGATTGGACACGAAATTTATATAAAAAAAAGTTAAAATTTATGATTCAAAATAAAGTATTATTCTTTCTGAACTAAAAAGAAAAAGTTATAAAATGGGACAGAGGAGAGTACTAAAATGCATTTTCAAGTTTTTTTTTTTCTAATTTATAAAGTTTTACTGCAAGTGTTTTCAGCCTTGTTCTTCTTCTTCTTCTCTCTCTTGCATGGAAACCCATAACATACCCATTCCTATCTCAATTGTCCTGTCTTTCTTTTCATATTTTTGGGTTTTCATGTATTGTTTTGTTTTGTTTCGTTTCCTCATATTTTTTCTGTTTTGGAAATGATTGGAGGGAATAGTGGGACAATAAGCAGGGCTTTTAGGGTGTGTTTGGTACTAAAAAAAATATTTTCTTAAAAGATGTTATTTTGAAAAATAAGTGATCTTCTTAATTATTTTTTAGTGTTTGGTGAGTAAACAAGCAATAATATTATGGCAAAATACATAAATAGGCCCTCAAACTTGGCCTCATTTTTAAGCTTCCAACTTTGGGTGTTCAACAAGTAAACACCTCAATTTGTAAAAAGTTGAACACGTAACCACAAATACTGACGCGACACATAAATTTTGGAGTTGTCTAGATGATTATTTAATAAGTTAAAATGTTCAACGGATAAAGTGGAAACAAATTGAGGTGTCTACTTGTGCACACTCAAAGTTGGAGGGCATACTTAAAAAAAGTAAGACCAAGTTTGAGGGTCTATTTATGTACTATCGTTATTATTATTATTAAGAGTATTTATTAAGCAGTTTTTATATAGTAATAGCTAGTTTAGGAGAGTTTTTGAAAGGCTAAAAGTATTTTTTTCCCTTCAAAAAAAGCACTTACTCTAAATATTGAGGGAAATGCTATGATGTAGTTTGAACTCTCTACCTCCACCATGGAAAGCAGGAAGCTTACCGAGTGGACTAACCCTCATCCCACATATTGAAGGTGTTTGGCTAAGTTTTTGCTGAAGAAAATAAGTATTTTTGAATTGTAATAAAAGATATTTTTCAGCTTTTATGCAGAAACTTAAAAAATATTTCTTTTCCAGAAAAAGTTCTTTTAATTAATTTATTTTTTATGAGATAACCAATATCAAAATTTTATATTTTTCAAATTGATTAGTAACTTTCTTTCTCATAATTTCACGCCTCAAATATTTTTTATGAATATTGATCAAATACAAACTACGACTTACTAAGCACTTAGCCAATAATAAGTCAATCACAAACTTCTTCAACAGCTTTGCCAAACAACTCTTACCCTGTTACCAAGTAAAACAGTAAATTCGATTATTTTTTCTGTTACCACTTTAAATTTCATCACATTTAAAGATTGAAATTATTTTATGTATTTATTTCATTTTTTTATATTCAGCTTCCTGACGTACGTCAGACTATTCCTGGAGATAGTAGCCGGTCTTTCAACACTACTACCAGTAAATCACGGATGTGCCTGAATGACCAGGGTTTGAGAATAGAGCAACTGATATCACCTCCAAGCTCTTATCCCAGAAGAAAGCAAAGTGTTCCTAACAGGATTCAAACCCACGTTGCAGACCTCCAGCTAGATTTTAAGTTCACCTCCTTTGCTATTCAGCTATGCTCGGGAACTTATTTATTTCATTTTCAGTCTCATAAGTGGAGGAGGGTGTTTGGTGCTCAGCTCCAACTTATCTATGTGAAGTGAGATGAACATTAGGTTTTTGTATAGCCCAAAGACACCACATTTAATGCCATTAGGCAAACCAGACAAGAGCATGGACCACAAACCACCACAAAGTTGTGTTCGTGATAATTATGCTATTTGTACTCAACAAGTGTTCTCATATCCATTCCATACCCTTAGATATTCTCCTTTTCCTACAACAAAATTCAGTGGTCATGCCATATGACTAAAAATATTTAGGTTGAATCAATAGACTAAAGTAATGGATCCTTCATTCACATTTTTTCCGCTAAAACAGTTTTCTAAAATACTATGACCCCCAAATTTAGAGTATTCTATTTTCACTCAATTCACTGAGTTTAACAAGCAAAGCAAACAAAAAAAAAAACTCCTTCCAACGAAGATTTGGAGATGACTCGCATAGAAAGATTGCTCTATTTCGAGATTGTAATGAATAAAGAGGATCCTCTCTTGTTGTTAAGCCGATACAATAAGGTAATAAAAGAGAGTTAGTACTCATCTAATTGACTTACTTTTAGAAATCAATGAATATCTTTCAAGGTAGCTGGATGCATGCTAGTCTTATATGACTAGGTAGAATGGCATAATATCTGTCTCTTAGATTATCAATAGATATTTACTCATTCACACAATAATTTACTAATTGATTAATAGAAAGATGTCAACAACAACTGTATCTGAAAATAACTATTAGTGAATACGACGGCTTAGGCATTTCTGACGAGCGTGATCCCTTAGAAAGTAAAAAAAAATTATCTTTTGCGAGTGAAAAATCTATTATTAAAAAAAGCAAAAAGATCATTATGCTCAATTAGTTGAGTGAGCGCAACTCTAACTAGATGTCTCGAGTTTGAGTTTTAAGAATAAAAAAAAATCCTAGTAAAGAGCATTTACATAAAAAAATCTCAGGGTGCATGTATGGTCACCATTATTTAAAAGGCACCGAATTTTTAAACTTTTGGCATGTCTTGCTACTTCGGACATACGGTGTATGAAGTTACATATGGTTGAAGTTCAGACATTTTTGCCCGAAGTTCAAGAAAAACAGTTGAATATGTATGTGCATGAATTTCAAGGGAAAATGGCTGAAGTTCAAATAAAAATGACTGCATTCATCCACATATGGCTGAAGTTTGGCAAGAATGGATGAACTACAGTCATATGTGCCTAAACATCACTCAAAAATAACTGAACTTCAACCATATATAACTTCAAACACCACATGTCTGAAGTTGTTCCGAAGTGTATAGGTTTGCAAATTTTTACATACTACTAGTATGGCTTAAATGATAATCTGAAATCGGGTATCTCTACACTTTGGTCGAGCAGTACTTCTTTTAATGGGCCTTATACAGTGCGAATTCAAATTAGTTAGTTGGAGCTCCAAAATGAGAAACCAGACACCAAATGAAAAATGAAAAATGAAAATAAAGGTTTAAATTGCATCTGAAAAGATAGTAATGAATGTTTGTCAAATCAAATATTTTATTATTGGGTGCTGATAACTTAAATAACAATCCATTTGAATTTGAGTTTTAAGAAATTTAAGATTTCAGATTCATTAGACTATTCAAATATTAAATTTGATATATGACACTTCTCTATCATATAAAATTTTCAACCACTATTTTGTATTCTATCTCACTATCATTAATACAATATACTCCTAAATTAAATTACATCCCAAATACTAAACCTAGTAAGCCTGCCAAATCGAGAAGATAATTAAAAAGGGAATAAAATTATGTAGATATTTATGTTTATACCAATAAAACCCAAATGCAATAGAAGTATAATTAAGAAAATTTCTATAGTTTTAGACTCGACCCCCTCAAGGTTAAATGCAATTGGATGCAATCCAACTAGAAGTACACTAACAATTAGTATATGCCAAAGACTAGCATAAGTTTCTCCATCTAATGGAGATATCATACTGTCCCTACTGAAGATCTTTTTTTCTTTTTTCAACTATATTTCATGTGACCATTGTCTCAATCTTGGATCCACCTTTCCATAATGCAAGTTTTAAATTTAATTTTTTAGCAGCAATTAGTATTATATTTGAATTATTAGGTTGAGCTTTATTCCAACCTGATTAGAAAGTCTCAACAATGTGGAGCCAAAAATAGTTTTGAACAAAAGTCACAAAACAAACTAGAAATTTCAATTTTCTGTAAAGATATGTACATTTTAATAGTAGAAATAGCGCCTACTCATAATTTTTTTAGTATAGTCATTGTTATGAAGTTTCAAATTTTACAAATGAAACGTCTAAGACATTATTGAATTTCACTATATTCATGAGACCTCAAATTCTCACGTTCCAGCGTGCATTATGCCAACAGGTCCCACCACCAACTCTAGCTGAGAAGTTGAGTCACGGTCTTTCTTAGTTGACAACTATTGCAATTTTCAATTCTCTAGTTACTCATGTACAAGCAACAATAGTTATAGATTTGATTGAGTGCGGGAAAGAAGAAGTGTACACACATGGGGCCTATAACCTCAACCTCAGTATGGAAAGCATGTAAAATTTAAAATTCCATGAGTGATTATTTTTTCAATTATAGAGGTTGGAAAATGGTAATTTGTGAATTTTTCACTATTTAATGATGTCTCATTAATTGATATTTCAATTTTTAAATTTTTTCCCCTTCGTCTATATATATTCTCACCAGTTGATTCTTGGTTGTATTAAAGCCCACATGGAACTCGATTTGTGAATGATTATGCTTATTTTCTTAATCAATGGGACACATTAATCTAATCAACATGCCCTAGTTCTAGTATAAGTACCATTGGTGATTGTTTATCTTGTTTGCAATTGGCCAACACTAATCAAGCTACAATTTTTGTTTTTCCCCAGTTTCCTTCAGGTTGGGCATTTCTTTTAGACTTCTTTACGGTTTTGTATGCGATATATATAATGAAAATGAATAGATCACTATCCTATTCTAGACCCAAGAAAAAAATAGAAAAAAAAAAAACAATTGTACCATCGTAAACGAAAGCAGGTCATATAGAATTATGGGGAGGTAGATACTGCATTTAGGCAGTGTCATGGCCTCAAATCAGATGTAATTCAAGGATAAATTCAATAAGACAGAGCCTCTTCTGCATTAAACCTATTTATTTGATTGATGTTCAGTTTCCTCCACTCCAAAATTAAGTGAGGAGCGATTAAAGCTCTTTGAAGAACACTATTGACGTAGTAATAATAAGTAGTAGCGAAAAATTTTGATGGGACGTGATTATCACCCAACCTATATTATAGGTGGAGTGAATCCTGTTTTAGCTGACAGAAAGTTAATTCTGAACGTAGAATATCAATAAAAGCTAATTAATAAAGTCCTTACTTGATAATGTAGGAGAAAATGAATAACAAGTCTAATGCAATAGCGTCTGCAAAACTATACCCACCAATAAATCATGAGCCTCTAAGATATTGAAATCTAAATGTATAGTCGAGGGGTCACTTCCTGGGTGTAATACAAATATCTAGGAAGTTGTTGAGATTTATCCTTTTTTATCTTATTTGAATTTTACCATAATTGTATTTTACTTTTTAAAAAAATTCTTGAAGGTACGGTCTTTTCTATATTTGATTAATCCTTTTTTGGAGGAAAAGTTTTGAATTTTTATAAATCGAAGATCCTTCGTCCTCATACAACAACACAATAGCATCCACGATATAGTCATTATGAAGTCTTATTTAGGGGGCGATTATTCTCTCGATATTTTTTATACTTTCTTTTATATTAGTTTCTCATATGTAGGTCAATTGATCAAATCATATTAAAGATTATACTTTTTTTTAGTATAATTCTCTTTGTTGCCTAATATATTGTCATTCACATTTTGCAATTATTAGCTTCCACATGGTACCTTATTATTTTGATCCCAACAGAAGTAACATAAGATAAAAGAAATCCGTCTATCGTTCGGAAGAGTCGACAATGTTAAGAGTCTCACATCGAAAATGGAATGGGAACATGGACTCCTTATATGGACTTGGGCAATCCTCACACTATAAGCTAGCTTTTGGGGTTGAGTGGTGGTGGCCGAGAGCTATGGTCGGCGGCGGTGGAGGTATTTTTAGGCTATTAATACCATAAAGGAATATGTTCCTTGTGATACCGTCATGTGAGATGTGGCGCCTGTGTCCATATACCAATTTTCGTCTGGAGCGTTGAGTGACATTGTGTTCATAGCTGCCTCAATCTCAGTCGGTGCATAAGTTGGGGGGAGGGGGGTCTTGTGCTGTGTAGGTCTGTTGGGGACGTGAGCCGAGTATGCCAGGGTGGGCCTGTCGGTTCTGAGGTGGAGTTCACGAGCTTGGGCCTAACTCAACCCCAAAAACTAACTTGTAGGGTGAGGATTGCTGAAGTTGATATAAGAAGTTTATGTTCTCATTTCATTTTCAATGTGAGACTCTTAACAGACCGATCGAGTTCACCCATTGAGTCTAAGAAGTTTGCCTCTAGGCACGTGCCTAGTCACCACGTGCCACCAAAAGGTAGGCAGGCCCGAACGAGCCAATTAAGTGAAACTATTAGGGAACTTAGTAAGTTTCGTTGACAACACCCTAATTAGAGTGAACAAAACGTTTCTATTATAATTAGATATAATGAAATCCGATAAAGAAATACAAGTAACTCTTATACTAATACTGAAATCTGAAAGGTGAAATTGAATTTGAAATCTGAGTTATAATCTTAAACTTATTTTATCGTATTTTATTTGTTCTAAAATGTTCAAAGAATAATGGTCCTGCATATGTGCAACTCCAAATGATAATACCTGTAAATTTAGGGTAGCTAACACTGGCTTCTAGAAATACTACACTTGAGGAGATTGACCACTTCTTCTCACACGTTGAACGTCATATATATATATATATACTGAATCTAAGCAACACAAAGAATTACACTGACAATAAATAAATTAATTATATTATGATGTTCAAGTTAACTGGGCAAACATGTATAGCTAATTTCATATTTTTTTTGTTTCTTCTTGAACTATATAACTAACAGACATAATTCATGGAACTTGAGTGGTTACTTGAACGTACAAACATATAAGCTTGAATTCTATATGAGAGATAGCGGGAATTACCTTGAATAATATATTCTCACAAAACTTCGGTATCATGTTCTTGAAGAGTCATTTGAATTCTTGGTGAAAACCTTGAATTTAAGAATTAACGGAGATTAAGTGGTGTTAATTCTGCAATTTTAACGAAAATCTATTGTAAAAAAATTATCTTTGTAGTAGATGTTGAACCTTTGTTTATTTTCTCCTTTAAGATGTTGAACATGCCCCTTGAGTTTATATAACGTTTGGGCCCTAAATACCCTGTGACGCACGTCTAACACATGTGGCCCTTTGTGCCTTGCTCGCATGTGGCACGCCTATCCTGTGGGTAGGCTCCTATGCGTTGTTTGTGCATCACACAGAGATTTTTTTATAGTAGAACTTTCAGTAAAATGCTCATAAGTTTTTGTAGGAATTCCAAAGTGAAGAACAGTTTAAAGTGTTGGAAATTAAACTTTAAGAGCTTTAATTTGACATATAGTTCATACCTAAATGCATGTTGGATACAATTGTTGTAGAGAACGAAAAATAAGTAACTATTATAATAATAGAAAGGATAAACAAACTATTACAATTAAACTGAAAATCAAAACCTTAAAAAACTGCTTGTGTGATTTGCTGAGTCAAGTGATGGCACTATGTCTTTAAGACAAGATTGTCGCGTATATCTCTTTTTACGGTATTGAGCAATAGTCTCTCAAGATACAACAGCAACTTTAACAAGTGAGCAAAGGAAACTCAAGTGTTACTCTTGAAAACTTTGAGTATAGTAACTTTGCTAGAGAGGAAGAATATGAAATCAGAAAATCTGGAGAATTCTCTAAGTATTGAGTGTAGTGTGTTTCAATTGAGTCAAAGGCCTCAATTTATAGTGTAAGGAGAAGACCCCTCAACTAGCCAACTAATGACCTTCAATAGCCATATAATTGCACTTGATTGAGGGGTTACATTCAGCCAAGTAATGGCTGAATTCATGTGGCAAGTAATGGAGAATCAATGCTCCAAAACCAGCCCAAACGTCGATTTTTCCAACTTCCCGTCGCAGCATTCTGCCTCCGAAGCGCCGCGGCACTGTGAATCAGCGCCGCGGCTCCGACGGTTGTGGCACCGCGGCCCTTCAAGGCTCCGCGGCGATTTCTGACTCGTTTCATTTTACATTTTGTACACTTCTTCCTTCATTTACCAACGTAGAATATTTTGTCATTTGACCAATAACCATCCATAATTCTATGTCTCAAACTTATTACATACGTACCAATATCTCTTTCACTAATGAAATTTGCGATACTTGGCACTACGTATGCACGTGTGTGAGAACGACGTTTCCGACGTGCGGGCCCAATAGTTCGAGTCATAAATTAATGGGATATACTTATTTCCACATTTAGTAAATTTCCAACAATGCATATATATATATCATCATTTGAAGTTAGGATATTTGCGACTATGATCGTCTTCTTCCTTGGAACATTTTCAACGTGTTCTAAACTATTTCTCCTCTTTTACAAACAATAAGATTAGGTGTTATACACCTTCACAACTTTTCGAATACCATAACGCCCAACTTAGTGTTGGGAGATTTTGCTCTATGGTACTTTATAAAGCAGTACGGGAAGTATTTAACTATTACAAGTATTCGAAATGATAAACAAAGATTTCAATAATTCAACATGGAATCTGAAATTACAATCGTTACATAAGTAAAAACTGGAAATTCCAGTTTTGTAGAAGACGGAAAAATATAAATTGTTTTTGTTGAGTCGAGTGTAGCACTCTGTCCTTAAGACAACATTGGCCCGTATGTATCCTTTATACGTCCTGAACAATTTGTCTCCCAAGATAAAACAGCAATGGAACCCTTGAGCAAAGGAAACTCAAGAGCTACCGTGAAGAATATTGAGTAACGAAATGATGCTCGAAAGTTGTAGGAAGAAAACTGTTTTCGGTTGTGTATTTTCGTGCACTGTTTTTGGTGTTCTCTTTTGTCATTCTTAGTGCTCAACAATGGTGTAAGGGGGTGTTTATATTGGTGAGGGAGGGGCTGAAAAACTGCCTCCATAATAGCCAAATAATGGCCATTATGGAGGTAGTAAAGTCACCAACATAAATGGTGAAAGACCAACGGATTTGGCCATTATAGGAGTAATTCAGCCAAAATAAATGGCTGAATTGAGTGATTGGCAACTGCTTTGACTGTCCAGATTCTGGAAATTTGAGGGATCAAACTGCATATCTTGAAACTTCAGGGACCAAACTGTACATCTGAAAGAATTCTGGTCCGAACTGTACATCTGAAAACTTCTGGGATCAAACTGTACTTCTGGCAAAGTTCTCTGGCCCAAAAAGATAATATCAGAAGACCCACAGCCCACAGCCCGTGACCCGCGACCCGTGACCCGTGAACCCGAGAACCCAGAACCGGACCGGACGGGCGGGCGGCGGCGGCGCGCGTGTGGTCTTTCCTCGAACCGAAGCACATCTAGGTCCTCCCTCCTTTAAACACATGGGATACCCCTTGGGGTCCCAAACCCCAAATCAATTTCGAATCTTATATACACAACAATTCTTTCTTCCTCTACCGATGAGGGAGAATTGAACCCAATACCACACTTTCCATGCTTCAAACACCTTACTTCGTGAACCAATATCTCTTTCATTTCTCAATGAAATTTGACGATTCTTGGCCCTACGGTTATCTACGTACTTAGTAGATCATGCATGTGTGAAGAACCGGATTCTCCAACATACGTAACACTAGTGTTTAGGCCGTTAAAGTTGGTCGGGCCGCAACTCCCGCCAAAGGCTAATTTCCAACAATCCCTCTTGAAGGAGATTTTGGCGCACTCACATGGTGTCTTTTTCATTTCCGGCAATATTTCAAATGGACCGATGTTGCATAAGGAGAGGTAGCCTCGGCTTTGAACCTTCCATAGTTGAATACCATCGGACTTACTTACTGCGCGGTGAACGTGATGTCTTGAACCGTCAGTGTTTAGTGTAAGCCAAGACAACGGTACCAACACAACAAATTTCCTTACTCTCTTCTTCGTAATATTTTGTCCGTTTTGGCCATGGACAACGTCTTGGATTCTTAAGTGCGTTCAATTTGAGGCGGCCCGTCCTCGCACTTAAATAGGTGGTTTTCTACAAGGTATCCTGCTATACCCCACTTCACAAGTGTTAGGAACCATTAAAAGTTTCCCAAAGACCTAACCTCAACCGTTGAGGATCATTACGAGTTTTGAAAACTTAACCTTTACCCATCTGCAGATAGCACTTAACGTCTATCGCGGAACGGCTTTGGATTTGGTGTTTCTTTTCGAAATCACTATCCGAAGTGCTCATGCTTCCACCGAAGCGATCAACCGAACCTTTACAACTTAGTTTTCCCATTGAACCAAATTACCGGGATCTCCGGTTCGTAAGGTTGGGTTTCCACCGTATTGGTCCGTATATTCGGGTTTTAAGCCCATTCCCCTAGACAGAAGAACACTTGATCTCCGGGTAGTCCCTTAGTTAGTAAATAAGGAAGTGACACCCGTGATGATCAACTCGCCATACGATGCTTATGTCTCCCGACATATCCCGACGAGATATGCCGACGCCGTCATCCGTGTCCTTCCCGAAGCCGACCGGCCAGCCACGTGTATAACTGCCGAAGGCACGGGTTTCTCCCAATAAGGGACGTCCTCTAAGGAGTCGTGAAGTTACTCAACTTCTTTCATGCTTTGTATAAAGCGATAAACTCCGATTCCATCATGAATCGGCCGATGCGAGTTTGCTTAGAGGATTTTCCAAGAACCACCATACACATTTACTTGTGGCTTTGGTGTTCTTCGATCCGATGTCCAGGTTGCATCACCGTGTTTTCTCGTAACCGCCGGACATCCGTAATACTATAATCCGTAGATAAGCGAATAATTCGGATATCGTCATATCCGACTTAACGCCTTCCTATTAATCATGTATTGAAATCATCGGTGAACCTTAGTTCAATCGATTCGTTTGTAGGACGATACCGGTCGGTTGTAGTGTGTACAATACATTGAACTACAAGTGACCCGTGCATATCGCTCCTTGTCTATAGGTGCACCATGATTCCAATCGGTTCTATGATTCATATCCATTGGTGGCTTCAACGAGACTCGTCAACTATCGACCGGTCCGTTAGATGTCTTAGAAATCCAATTCCTAAGATGTCATCTGTGATACCCATATCTTTCATATCGATACTTTGTTTCTATATGATTTTCACTCTCAGACCGTTGGTTTTCCAACTGTTGGCTTTCTAACTTCGAGTCAATGTTTCGTGATCGATTCATTGTTTCGTTTTATCCGAGACTTTCGGGACCAAAATGTTAACATTTCGGGGACCAAAATGAAAGTTCAGGAAGAAGCCCGACAGTTCAGCAAACCAATTCTGATCATCTTCTTCCAACTCTCCGGTTGGGATGGCTGTTTCAATACCCATGCCATGTAAGACTACAATGGCCCTGGATGTGAAGCTACTCACAGGGGAGCACATTTTACAACCAAAAGGTTCTTTTTCCGGAGGAAGATCAACCATTACGCAAGTATGGTTCTATATGATAGAATCTATTTCTTTCTGTAGCTTCTTTTCAAAGCAGTGCTTTTGGAGATGACAATTATTTGTTAATTGTCCATGGTTCATTCTTAACCATACAAGCTAGAAGGATCTGAACAAGTCTTTGTCCCCTTCTTTGCTCCGTCTCGCTTCAACATCTAGAATCCCCGAGTTCTCGATCCGGAATATTAAGTTCCGGATAGCCGCAACTTTCGAGTCCTGTAGATACGGAACGTCTAGTTCCGGACAGTCAGGCCCTCGCGGGTTCTTGTTAACCTTGAGCAATTACTCCTTTTTCCTTTTCCAAGGAAAGTTATCTTCAAGGAATTCAGCATTCTTTTACGCCAAGAGGCGATCGGACTATCGTTATTTGCAGATCCAGTGGATATGCAATCTACAGCTTTAGGAACGAAACCACCTCACATCACAACATTTGTATGTGAGATCCTTTCCATGTCTCACACGGAGGGTTATCCTTATCCTTATGCGGAGTTCTGTTGAGAATCACATTAGCGGTAAGGATCGCATTGCCCCACATAATTTGGGCGTACGGGTTTGCGCTTGGCTAACACCGTTAGACTGAGGTGAGAAATGAACAGTCGTTTAATGAACGATGCTTCACATTCTCCCCCTCTATCACTACGAATTTCTCAATCCGTAGGCTTAGTTGATTCAACTTCTGCTTTGTAGCGCTTATCCGCTTCAACAACTTCATCTTTGCTTTTCAATAAACAAAGGATACAATACGTTGTACCATTATCAATAAAGGTTATAACGTACTTGTCTCCCCCCTCTATTTCGTATAGACTTCAAATCACCCAAGTAGGTGTGACTAAGTTCTAGAGAAGCGGTGCTTCTTTCGCTATTCCGTTGACGGAATTTGGAAAGGTGATTTTGCCTCTTCATCTACCTCACATTTATTTTGAGGGTTTATGTCAACAGAAGGCAACAATCTCAACATCGTTAGCTTTTGAATGACTTGCTATTTAACGTGTCTTAATCTATGATGTCATAGATGCACGGATTATAAATATATCATTCATTTGGCTATAGACATATTGTACCATTCTTAGTTATTACGGACCTGTTGGACTAGTCTCAAATCAGATTTGACCAACAACGTCCTTTAACCAAGTTAGGAACATGTATCACCTCTTTTAGAGTGATCTCATTCCTTGAAGTCCTATTGAGGACAACCTCTCCAACCCCTTTGATTTTAGAGGTGGCGTTGCTTCACATGAACAACCTTTTGCCCGTGGTTAGGGCGTAACCGGATCATATGTGATCTCGATACTCGGGTCCACTCTAGTTGCTTTGGCGGATCGAGTGTCCAATTTCTTTATCGCCTTTATTTAGGCCTTCGGATCATTTAGGACACGGAAACTCGGCCCACCTTACTAGGTGTCCATTACTTTTCCTATGAAATGAATTCGGCACCACTCCGCCGCCCGGAGGCTTTATATGACCGAGTGTCCAATATCATCATATCAAAGGAATTTTGGCCCACTCCGGTCCGCCTTGGGAGGCTTTTTATGACCGAGTGTCCAATATCATCCTATGAAGGATCTTCTCGCCAAATAGTATGACAGTGCTCAACGTCTTTAACTTTTAGACTTCTTCCGTTATGATTGGTGCCTAGATAGTTCTTTGGCGCTTACTTAAGAGTGGTAACGCTTTTTCGCACGATCGGTGGATCTTACTCCCTCGTATGTGCGAACATACTTTACACACTTTAATAATTACACTTAAAAGAACGGATCTTCTTAAGTCGTTTACAAAATTCAATCTTTAAACGGAAAAGAAGATGAGATTAAACTTCTGATTTGTTAAAGTGTAAGGAATATAAATTATTTTCATATTCCTCCTTACTTTAATCCATTTTTAATCAGACATCATTTAATCTTTATTTTTGACAAGTAAGAACTATACTTATCATTTAATCTTTATTCTTGACAAGTAAGAAAAATACTTATCCCAATTTCGGATTCTGGCTCACTTCAGTCACTTCATTAGACTGAGTGTCCATTTCCTTCTCACCATTATTCGGTTCTTTTGTCTGGGATAGATACAGGCCTTCTGCTGCAAGATAGAAGTACATCTTCAGTCTTCTCCTCTTGTCCCAGATTGACATCCTCGGCTCTCGAGAGCGCTTGTTTCCACCGAGTCTTGGTAGCGGTGACACCATGAATACGTTCATCATCATCACTCTCTTCTACCAGAAAACCATTGCCATATCCAGATTTGGTCACACAACTTTTGACCGACATCTTTCGAATACTAATAGTAATACAATACAAATATTGTCTTAAGTTGTTGGGAGATTTTGCTCTATGGTACTTTATAAAGCAGTACGGGAAGTATTTAACTATTACAAGTATTCGAAAGGATAAACAAAGATTTCAATAATTCAACATGGAATCTGAAATTACAATCGTTACATAAGTAAAAACTGGAAATTCCAGTTTTGTAGAAGACGGAAAAATATAAATTGTTTTTGCTTTGAGTCGAGTGTAGCACTCTTTCTGTCCTTAAGACAATATTGCCCCGTATGTATCATTTATACGTCCTGGACAATTTGTCTCCCAAGATAAAACAGCAATGGAACCCTTGAGCAAAGGAAACTCAAGAGCTACCGTGAAGAATATTGAGTAACGAAATGATGCTCGGAATTTGTAGGAAGAAAACTGTTTTCGGTTGTGTATTTTCGTGCACTGTTTTTGGTGTTCTCTTTTGTCATTCTTAGTGCTCAACAATGGTGTAAGGGGGTGTTTATATAGGTGAGGGAGGGGCTGAAAAACTGCCTCAATAATAGCCAAATAATGGCCATTATGGAGGTAGTAAAGCCACCAACATAAATGGTGAAAGACCAACGGATTTGGCCATTATAGGAGGAGTAATTCAGCCAAAATAAATGGCTGAATTGAGTGCTTGGCAACTGCTTTGACCGTCCGTATTCTCGGAAACTTGAGGGACCAAACCGCACATCTTGAAACTTCAGGGACCAAATCGTACATCCGAAAGAATTCTGGTCCGAACTGTACATCTGGAAACTTCTGGGATCAAACTGTACTTCTGGCAAAGTTCTCTGGCCCAAAAAGATAATATCAGAAGACCCGTGGCCCGTGACCGGACGGGCGGGCGGCGGCGCGCGTGTGGTCTTTCCTTGAACCGAAGCACATCTAGGTCCTCCCTCCTTTAAACACATGGGATACCCCTTGGGGTCCCAAACCCCAAACCAATTTCGAATCTTATATACACAACAATTCTTTCTTCCTCTACCGATGAGGGAGAATTGAACCCAATACCACACTTTCCATGCTTCAAACACCTTACTTCGTGAACCAATATCTCTTTCATTTCTCAATGAAATTTGACGATTCTTGGCCCTACGGTTATCTACGTACTTAGTAGATCATGCATGTGTGAAGAACCGGATTCTCCAACATACGTAACACTAGTGTTTAAGCCGTTAAAGTTGGTCGGTCGCAACTCCCGCCAAAGGCTAATTTCCAACACTTAGAGCGTGCAAGAGGACGTACGTTTAGCGAAGTATTTTCGAGGCTTTATGGCCAGATTATAAGTAAGGGTGATATTATGCCAAATTTTAAAGTTGGAATAATAAGCATACATTATAAGCGTTAGATTACGTTGTTTAATAATTTACTTTGTGCACCATGAAAATTATTCTATCTCTATCAGTATCTATGATAACATAATTAGATAAGATTTACTCTGATGAAATCAAGATTCTGAGAAGATCACATGACTAGTATTATTTGTATTATTTAATCCCATGGTCATATTATTTTATTTAGCTTTCAGTATCCTATGTTCCTCATTTCCCCTGATTTAATTAATTCAAACTAATTATCTAGTGCCTAGTGGGACGAATGTTCATTTGCATCGAGCCCCTAACCTATGAACTTATATTGGTTAATTACTTCTTAAACTCTTCATTATTTAGTTGCTCCGTACTATACTTGTTTCCATTTTTTATATAGGTTCTAATATTATACTAATGAGATTAGAGCTCTTGGTTACGCTCCTAAATGTGGAGTCGTGGAGCCTAATTCATCATCGACACTATGAAGACCCTCCGCAAAGTGTGGAACATTGATCGCCCTGAGCGGTTAGGTCGACATGGGGGTTGGAAGGGGGGTAGTTTGGGAATTTCAGGCTTGTATTATCTTCGCCCTAGTTTTCGCTATATATAGACTAGGGCACCGTTTTCTTTCTTTGTGTGGTTATGCAAGAGAAAAAGAGAGAATTGTAAATTCAAACTCCCTATTTGACTATAGTAAAATCTGCTGCGGCAAAGTGAACGCAACTCTCACATTGAGGGTGAACCACTATAAATCAGTGTGTGTTATTTGTTCTTCGTTTATTTACTGTTTTCTTAGATATTATTTGGGACTCAAATCCTAACACTAAATACTCCTACTTCTTAGTATTTTTTCATGCAACCCAACAGACAAGGATTTTAACTATTTTATTGGGGCAAGTTTAGGCCTTTAGCAAGATCGAAAGAAGATTTTTGAAACCACGTCAACTTTTGTTTAAAGGGGTATGGGGGACAAGTAGGGTATATAGCCCATAAAAGGGTAAAGTTCGTTCATTCATATCCACACCGATTGAGTGAAGACAAATATGTTTATTATACTATGTTTGACTCATATTTACATGTGTTTATACATGTATAGCTAAAACAATTTTAGAAAAGGTATATTTCTACTAAATTCGTACTCATTGTCACAAAGAATAACTTATTTACTTAAAATTCTGAATTTGTCTTTGAAATTCCTCCTGTTTTCCATAGTCGCATCTTTCATCATTACTAGTAAAAGAAACACATAGGGTACTCCAGAATTTGCACCCGATTTTCCTTTTGAAGACATATTTAATTTTGTCCTCAGTTTTAAAAAAATTAGTAAATATAAGACCAAGCGCATAACTTTGAACAAGTTATGTCTCGCCCGGAACTTTGATCAACTTATGTCCCACTAACTTATTCTTACAAAACTTAAGTGGGACAAGTACATAAGTAGTCATCCGATGAAAATATTGATAACCGGAAGGCCAAATAAAATCAAAAGACATATTGTAGTCACTAAGAACAAAAAAAAACACTGTAACAAGGTGCTAAGATCCATGTTCTTCAACGAATTCATAGATCTTCTCTTCCACCATCTATAAATACACTTTATATAAACATGATGTATCAATTATTCACTCTATATACATATTAAAACTTGTATTGCACTGCATGTATGCATTATACACTATATATACATGTATTATATATTTACTATACACTTCATAAATATAGTATATACAAACTGTATGAGCACTGAATGTTTATAAAAGTATATATCTGTTATATATAGTATAGATACACTTTTCATACAATATATATACATTTTTATCAGTACCCACTGTAGCCAATGTAATCTTTCACACCCATTTTTCATATAATTTGTGTATAATCAATGTATAATGTATACAAACTAATTATACACTATCTACACAATATATATTGACCATCTTGTCAAGTGAATTCCAGAATTCACAACTTGTAAACGAGCATCTCAGCCCCTCGGCTGATAATGTTGAGGGTAGAAAGTGTTTTTTTCTTGCTCGTCAAATTACGACCAAACTCAAGACACCATTTATCATCATCACACCCTCATATCCGGTGATTAAAAGATAGCCATAGTGAAGAGGAAGAGGTCAACAGGAAGTGAAGAAGCAAAAACAGAAATAGTTTAAGGGGCAATATATGTATTAGATCATTTTTCGATTATGGTGGTTTAGTACAGCGATTCGGTGAAATTTTAAAAAGGGAAATCGTCGGCGAAAGAACGGAAAGGAGAAAGTGAGGGGTGAAATTTTAGGGTTTGATTATAACTTATTTTTATTTTGGGCATAGAGTATTTCAGTTCATATAGTCTAAATTGAGTCATTTATTACTGACCGTCATACCATGTCCTTTTCCCATGTTAAATAGCTGTCTGAAATAGTTTATTTGTGCAAATCTCCACTTGGCCCTCTTTGCTTATTGTATTGCATCGTCTTGTTACTTTAATTACAATATTTATTTTGATTATATTTAAATTTTACTAAATTACGCTTTCTCTATTATTTGCTATGCCTTTTACTTCCGTTTTATCTTGAAACGAGGTCTCTAGAAACAACCTCTCTATCTCGATGAGGTAAGAATAAGGTCTGCGTACATTCTACCCTTCTCAAGCCCCACATGTGGGAATACATTGAATGTGTTGTTGTTGATTGTCATTTAAATTTTATTGTATCGTATTGTCATATCAGTTATTATGTAATAATGAAAAATGTCATTTTATGTAACAACCGATTTGATGTAATCATATCATTATCCCCCCCCCCCCCCCCCGGTCTCCCCTCATATTACCCTTACTTATTAGGTAATAATTCTATTTTACGCTTTACTCTATCTTTTTATATAACAATTCTACTTTATACTATACTTTTTTGGTAGTATCATAAGCTTATTATTAAATTACTAGTGTGCGACATTCAGGGAAGTTTGTGACAAAAATGTCACAATTTGAACTATAGTATGATGAATATATTCTGTTATTACAATGTCGCCTAAAAATGTCAAAATTTGAACTAGGAATAGGGCATCTTGAGCAACGACTGGGCCCAACCTACTTATATTCATTATATGGGCCTAAAGTCTTTGTACTACTAGAATCAAATGGCACAAAACTTTTCTATAGAAATAATTTGGGACAAGACATAAATGGACATCTGGGTGAAATATTTACATTGAATGACCCGAGAAGTTTAAAAGATATTTTTTAGCCTTTTTAAAATAATCTCGTTTCATTGCATTTTTCCAACTAATTCTAGCATATGTGTAGAATCTGTATGATTGTTGTATAAAAAATGTATCGATACTGTATATGTATAGAAAATATATTATACATATGAAAATTGTATCATTGTTGTATAAAATATATATACCTACCGTATATGTATATGAAATGTAGCACTATTATATAATTTGTGTATAATAAAGGTATAATCAAAGTATACTTACTAATTATACATATTATAAAATTATTATATACATATTTTGGGAATAATTTTTGAAGGAACACAGTCCAAAAGTGAGATAGATGCGAGAGATACAAAAACAGAACATCTTCCTCCATTCTCAAGTCAATTTGGTATTTTAATTTGCCAGAAATTATTGAGAATGAAGTATGCAGAGGAGTGAGTGTGTGTGTGCCTACTGATTTGTTTGAGAATTTTGGGACTGCTTAGGAGCATCTGAACAGTGTACATTTGTGATGTTATTGCTGCTCTGTATTGGATGATTATAGGTCTTCGTGCCTTCTATTTTGCAGCAATTAAGCTATATTCTGAATGATTTGGCTCTTATACAAGTAGTATTTTGGTATTCTTCAGGAAGAGATGATAACAAAAAATCTCATTGTTCCCAGAAAATACAAGATATAGTTAAAAAGTAAGAAACTTATCTCCTTCCCCGATTCAATCTCATTTTCCGACCGCTGGAGATTCGCCGGTGTCGATTCTCCCGGCATTGAAGTTTGCTGGAGAAACGTGGCGGCATCTTGGCCGTTAGTGTCCAGTGAACCTTGAGTGGTCGTCCAGTGAGAGGGGAAAGAAATAGAGTAAGAAAAAGTAGGATTAGACTAAATTTATGTTTATTTTGGATTTAGGGCTATTTCGAGTATTTACTATTTTTTGAAAATTAAATTTTTTTAGGCTTTTTTTTTTTAATGGTCATACCATGTCCAAAAAAAATCAAGTTTTCAATTTTCTTATTTTGTGTAGTTAGACGCGATATTTTCCAAAAAAATGTGGAACTCCCACCCGAGGAATAGTTAGACGCGATATGAAATGACCAACAGGTAGTGGTAGTTGACAATCACGATATAAAATTCTTATGACCTTTTGCCCACTGTTCACCTATTTAAAACCAAACTGTGCAAGTTCTTTTTTTCATTTCATAAATCAATAAATCTACTTAGAAGATGACACTGATGTATGAGTCAACCTACACACTCAACTAATATGTATGAAAATATAATCTCTTCATTATTTTTATTAATAAAAGAGGTATATATACAAATATATAATATCTAAATATGAAAAATAAATCTACCTTTTCCGACTATAATTCTAATAGTTTTTCCTAATACAAGATTAATATTATAATTATACTTGTACAAAAATTTTATAACTATGGTAAGTTTAATATACACAATTCATTCATTTGATATACACGACTTTGTCCGTGTATATCACGGCTTCAGTCACACCCTCGCAGTCATAGCTGGCGGTTGTCGTATGCTGAGATTGACCCTAGAATTTTCAAATAGAAGCAATGGAAGACCCTTAGTAAAGATGTCAGTAATTTGGTACCATGAAGGGACATGCAAGACACGTACTTGTCCACGAACTACCTTTTCGCGAACAAAGTGAATATCAATCTCGATATGTTTAGTGCGCTGATGTTGGACTGAATTCCCAAAGAGATAGACGGCACTAACATTATCACAGTAGACCAAGGTAGCTTTCTTAATAGGAAAGTGAAGCTCTAATAGGAGATTACGCAGCTAACAGGACTCAGACACCACATTGGTTACTCATCGATACTCGGCATCCGCACTTGATCGCGATAAAGTAGCCTGGCGTTTTGCAGATCAAGAGACCAAGTTATCACCAAGAAACATACAATAACCAAATGTTAAACGTTTGGTATCTTGACAACCACCCCAATCAGCATCTGTATACGACACGAGAGTAGAGACGGAGGATGGATATAAATGCAATCCATAATCAAGCGTGCTCTGTATGTAACGTATAATGCGTTTGAGCGCATGCATGTGCTCAATCCGTGGATCATGCATAAATAAACACACCTGGTGAACTGCATAAGTAATAACTGATCTCGTGAAAGTAAGATACTGAAGAGTCACTGCAAGACTACGATAATGGGTGGGATCCTCATATGGTGTGCTTAGTAGCACTCAGCTTTGGTTTGATATCAACCGGAGTGGAAGAGGACTTACAAGATGACATGTCAGCTCTTTCAATAATCTCAGCCGCATACTTCTTCTGGGATATAAACAGACCACCTGCATGACGAGTGATAGCTATGCCAAAAAAATAACTCAAGGGCCCCAAGTCTTTCATTGCAAATTCTGAATTGAGAAGGGATATAATGGACTTGCGCAAGTTATCAGAGGAGACAATCAAAATTACATCATCCACATATAATAGAATGTATGCTAGAGAAGAACCACGACGATATATGAAAAGAGAATGATCAGACCTGCTGTGTGAAAACTCAATAGTAGACACATAATCTGCAAACCTCTTATATCAAGCTCGTGGGGCCTACTTAAGCTCATACAAGGACTTCTTCAGTAAACAGACATGATGAGGATACTTAGGGTCCTTAAAACCCAAGGGCTGATGCATGTGAACTGCCTTTTTAAGATCACCGTGTAAGAAAATATTTTCACGTCCAGTTGATGAATGGGTCATGCTTTCGAGAGAGCCAGATGTTAGGTAGATTTTAGTTCTCTTTTAGAGTGTGTTGTAGGGAGTCTTTTGTTTGGATTTTAGTTGTTTTGTGTAGTATTATGTGTGTGTTTTCAGGTTTTAAGCGATTCAGAAAGGAAATAGGCGGTTATTGAGGATAAAATGTATACCTGGCCACAAGAAATAAGTCAAAGAAGCCCTGGGAAGCTCGGAAAGCAATTTAAATGAATTCTGGACGAAGAAGGCTGAAGAACCGCGGCGCCCCTCTGGCAGTGAGCACACGATCTTCAAAAGTGAATTAGAGCCGCGACGCCTGTTTGAAGAGCCGCGGCGCCGACGACGTCAGGGAAGCGAGAAACCTAAATTTAACAAGGGCAAAAAGATCCATTTTGGGGGTTTTTCGTGATATATATTGGGTGAAACCTTTTTTTTTAGGGGAACAATTTTTGGGACGCTTTGGAGTCAAGAAACAAGAGAACAATGAGCCATTAGAGACATCTATTGATCAAGTTCTTTTTCTTTTTTTTACTTTAATTCAGTTCATGTTGGGTATTAAGTTAATTAGTTTTCTTAGCATGTCTATGAGCTAATTACTTTTATTAGAGTTTTCCGTTGAATCACTTGAAACTCTATTATGAATTAATGCATTGTTAATGTTCTTCTTCATCTATTAAGATCTTTTCAACTTGCGTTTATTGAATGAGAATTAATTAGCCATTAGTTTCCATTACCTATATGATTTCAAATCAAGATTTGAAAAGAAAGATTTGAATATGCTATAGTTGATTAGACTAGGTTTAATCTTGAACGAGAGTATCACGATTGCATGTGTAATTATTTTGGTTATTGATCTTAATCCTCCTATGTGGTTGAACTTATCATAGAAATATAGAAAGTTCTCACTTATGTTGAGTTTTTATATGTCCTAACTGGAATATAGAACATATCAGTTAGCATGCTATCTTAATAAGAAGAAGAATTGTTAGTCTTGCATTAATGAATGATAGAGCGAAAAGTTGAGGAGATTGAAAACCCTAATTCCTTCATTACTGAATTAAACCTCGTGTATTTTCATTACTAGCTTATTTCTGAATTTACTTTAGTTTGTTAATTCTGTAGTTTAGAAATCATCACTTATATTTGTTAGCCAAATAGAAACCAAAGATTAGTTAATTGGTACTTGATAAATTAGTCTCTGTGGATGATACTCGGTCTTACCAAAATTATTACAAATTGCGATACGTACACTTGCGTAGCATCTAGAAAATACCGCAACACCAGACTAAGCACAATGCGAATGGTTGCCGGTTTGACCACCGGACTAAATGTCTCTCCATAATCCACGCCAACCTGTTGTGTTTTACCATCACCTACAAAACGGGTCTTATGCCTCTCAAAAGAACCGTCAAAATTTTCTTTATGAGTAAAAGTCCACATAGACTGAATAATATTGACACCAGGCGGACGGGGCACCAACTCCCACGTCTTATTTTCAATAATAGCATTATATTCGCCATCTATAGCCCTTTTTCAATTCGGGTCATGAATGGAAAATACTGGGTTACGTGGTAGGGGTGATTTAGTGACAATAAATTAAGATTAAAATATCGTTTTGGTTTAAAAATACCTCGTTGGCTATGAGTAATGGGCCCTTGACTCGAGATAGAATCGAACGGGAGTTGGGTAGGGGACGGGTTGTCCTGTTGGCCCAATAATTATTGGCTAAAACTGGGGGGAGACCTATTTGGGCCAGCATGCAGTGGGCCTACTGGCTGAGACACTGTTACGGTAGTGTGAGATATTGGGCCAGCAGGTAGTGGTCCTGCTGGCCGTAAACCGGAGGCCGAACCGAGACCTGGGTTTGACCCGAGAGTAGGTAGGCCTGCAGTGGGCCTGCTGGCAGAATTGGATCACGGGTAAGTTGGGCACACTATTTGAGAATATACGGTGAGAGCCCATCATACAAAAAATTATAATTACTAGGCACGGAATCGAATGAATTAGCAAACGGAAATTGGATTTCATAAAAAATGACATGGAGACTAATTATGATTTTATTAGCGGATAAATCAACATTTGTAACCAAGATTATTAGAAGAATAACCCAAAAACACACAAGCGGTAGAATGGGCTTGTAGTTTGTTAATTGTAGTAGACGAGAAAAGCGGATTGCACAAACACCCAAACACCCTAAGATGAGAATATGAGGGATCCTTATTATAAAGAATTTTTAGGGGTGATTGATATACTAAACGTTTGCTAGGGAGTATGTTTAGGAGGTAGGTAGTCATCTGTAACGCATGATGCTAAAAAGACGGAGGTAAGGAAGCATGGGCTAGTAAGGTGCGGACAATATTATTAATGGTACGAATTTTTCTTTCGACCTTCCCATTTTGTGAGGACGTATGAGGACAAGAAAACTGAAAAGATATGCCATGAGTGTCACAAAATTTCCTAAATGACCTATTATCATATTCCCTACCATTATCACATTGACTGTTTTTAATTTCTCGTTCAAATTGGGTACAGATGAAAGCTCTAAATTTTAAGAATGTGGAAAAACTTGAGACTTTTTAGATAAAGAAAAAGTCCACAAAAATTAGAATAATTATCCAAAAATAAAATATAATAACGATGGCCTAAAGTGCTCAAAACGGGAGATGTCCATAAATCACTATGAATAATGTCAAAAGGCATCGATGTACTAGAAGTATAGGCTACAAACGGTAATCTAACATATTTCCCTAGAGAACAAGAAGGACATATATGAGTACTACACGTACTCTTACAATCAATAAATTTATTTTTTTAACAGAAGAAATAATAGACGACCCCGGATGACCCAAACGTGCATGCCACAAAGAAGGACAAAGAGCGGCAAATGTTGAAGGTGTGGCTTGACTTGTGGAAATGGTAGTGGTGGTGATTGGATAAAGCTCTTCCCAGCTATTACATCTCATTAGAGGTATCCCCGCCTTGAAATCCTTTACAGAAAATCTAAAAGGGTCAAAGTTAACAGAAACTCAATTATCAGTTGTGAATTTTCGGACAGACACAAAATTTTAATTAAGTGAGAGGCATGAAGGACATTTTTAAGGACGAGAAGTGGATGTGGAGGAGGCAAATTTGTGTGACCATAACCACGAATTGGAATTGAATTGTCATTACCAACAATTATGCCACAATTATTGCTCAAATTGAAATAAGATGAGAGATTACTTTGCGCGGATGTCATATGAGAAGTGGCTCCGGTGTCCATATACCAATTTGAATATGGGGGATTTAATCCAAGTGTATGCATCGCGGCCTCAATATCCGTAGGTGTCGGACCAGAAATTAGGCCCGCAACAATGAAGGCCTGCTGAGGCCGAGGCTCAAACAAGCCAGCCTGCTGCCAGGGCCCTGTTCTGGTCTGCTGGGCTACCTGCGGTTGCTGGCTAAAATTGGGCCTGGCCTAAGATGAAGGAAAAACTGGGTAAGGTGTCGTGGGCCACTGACCACTAGCTCAGCCCCACAGCCACGGCCCAAGGCTGCGGCCAGTGGTGCTGCAGCCCAGCTGGCCCACTACCCCCTCGTCCTCTACTGTTTCGACCACCACCACTGCCACTACCGAGGCCGTCGCCGCGGTTTTTGCCATTATTTTTCCGATTTTGACCCTTTTTGCCACCACCGTTGTTACGGTTTTGGCTAGAATTATCCAAAAATGAGTGAGGGTTGTCGGATGTGGACATCATCATGATGGAATTAGCTCCGATAGCCGCATTTTTAGCCAAGCCGACCTCTTTTAATGTGAGCATGGAACGGGCCTGGTAGAACGGTGGAAGCGGATTACTTTGATGAAGAAGCGTCTCAACGTCATTATAAGCCTCGGATAGGCCTGCAACCATCTGAAGAACAAGACGATCATTGGTGATGGACGCACCAACGTTCTTGAGTTGATCGGCCAATTCCTTCAGCCTTTTACAATAGGCTGAGACATTTTGAAAATCCTCCATGTTGACATGGGAAAATTCCTACTCAAGAATGACAACACATGAATTTTTATTATCTTGGAATATATCACACACCCTATTCCAAGTTTCCATCGTTGTGGCGTCGGGCTCAATAATCATCTGCAAGTGGTCCATATAGATAGTTGAATAAATCCACTGGAGGACTGTAGCATCAAGAGTTGTCCATAACGCAGGGTCATCCTCGGCGGTAGGCCCCTTCTCATTGCATGTTACCGAGGGATGATGTGATGAATGACTTGATGCGAGCGTGCGTGCACTTTAAATAATTCTGTCCACGTCGCGTATTGGACGTTTGTCATCTCAAGAACGATAGGGATGTGGTTATTGATGTTGGAGATTGTAAGGGCATGATAAAATGTGTTCTTTGAGGAAGACATGAGGAAAGAACAAGAGGAGAATTAGGGATTTTTTGAATAAAATTTAGAAGAAAGAGGTGTCGGATTCACGGAATCCGAGGGTGCTAGTCAGCGGCGGAAGTATATTTGGGAGAATGAAATTTTGCCCTAGACTTCTGATACCATGAAAGAATATAATCTCTTGATTATTTTTATTAATGAAAGAGGTATATATACAAATATACAATATCTAAATATGGAAGATAAATCTACTTTTTCCTACTATAATTCTAATTGTTTTTCCTAATACAAGACTAATATCATAATTACACTTGTACATGAATTCTACAACTATAGTAAGTCTAATATACACAATTCATTCCTTTCATTTATACACGGATTTGTCCGTGTATATCACGGCTTCAGTCACTGTAATGTATGTATTTTTCACCAGCACAAATAATAGATAATTTTGTCCATGATCCTTAGACAAATAAAAAAGAAATATCGTACTTTATTGCATGCATGATGCATGGTGAGTTATAAGATTTTACTATAATCCATCTCGATGTTACCTTTCTTATTACTGCTGATCTCTAGTACCATATCAAACGAAGAACGTTCTTAAAGAGGAAGAAATAACATAAGGTGTCAGGGTATAAACTCTAAAATCGAATTAAAGAAGTGTTATAGACCAAATATGAGAGAAAATCTCAAAAACAAACTAGTCTACTAGGTGAGGGAGTTCATTTAACCTAAAAGCATATTATTATTTCTCTTTTTAATCAATGATGCCCCCTCTCGAGGACCAACGACCTCATGAAAGTCACGTCTGGCACCCCTATTGGATTCAGGCCACCACTTCTGACCCATAAAGCAACCTCAATGAGTCACCGCCCAAAACATTGATCAACCTACTCTGATATTAATATTATAGAGACTAAACAGAAATACTCAGCCCAAAAATTAGTCTATTAGTTATGAGAATTGACACATAACTATTGCCCCCGTTGAGGATCAAAGACCTCACTGGTCACGGATGGATCCATTTTGAATCACAGACTCAAATATTGATCGATTTGCTTTGATGTCAATTTTATAGACCAAATAAGAGAGGCAACCCAAAAGACCAATCTACTATGTGGGAGAGCCCATTTAATCTTTAAACCTATTAATATTTCTCTTTTGAATCGATGAAAGACGATTGACACGTAACAACATGTGAAGGGTGTAAAAGATTTTAAGTGTTTTTAAATGAGTTTGTAAAGGTCTTGAACTATTTCCCGCATTAACTTAAAGTCTTAATTTAAGTACACACAATTCTTTTCACAATTTTTAGCATCGTCTACATCTCAGAATTCACACAATTCATGTTTTAACTTTCCTTTGTAAAAGAGTTTCTTTTTAGAATCAAAACGCTATTTGTTTCCTTTCTGTTAGAAATGTCTAAAAAGAATTCATATTCTTGTTACTATATTCTAGTGGCCTAAAAGTATATAAGCTCCAAGGAATATTATGTAATATTCTCATTAATTTTCATGAAACTGATGGATTTAACATGGATTGGAAACTCACATGATTTGCGCACTCATTCATTGTAACTAGGACAAATTTATTGTTCAGACTTGAACATCTTGAGATCTTGTGCCCAATACAAAATAATAAACGCAACCCTAATATATTATTTATTATTTGTACTTCTTTAGCATATTTCTTTGACCTTAACTTTGAATATTAATGACCAACTATATTATTCATCACAGATCTCAATCACTTTCTCTGCTTATACGTTAAACAAACACTAACTAAAGTCAGTCGACAAATAGCTGGTGATTGTTGATGTAAAAGAATAATTATTTTTAACTATCATTTACAGTTAATAATTGATCGATAAAAGGAAAAGAAAACTCTGATATACAATAAGGAATTCTAA